>OX402534.1:5180371-6421762 GCA_948098885.1 Drepanosiphum platanoidis | reverse complement strand
TTATTATTACTATTATTTTGACTGCGAAACGGAAAAAAATCGAAAAATCGAAAATTTGGTACCAGGAGTTCAGGAGGTGACGTGGTTTTTTTCGCGACGATTTACATTTTTCCATTTTTAACCCACTTAGGGTTGGATTTTCGAGACGTACTATAGCTCAAAACCTTCCCCGAGACTTGGCGAATCCATTGGTGAAAACTTCACTTAAATCCACCGAGTACTTATCGAGATATGCGCTCACAAACGGAAAAAAAGGGCTTTTTTATTACTAATATTTATTATTACTATTATTTTGACTGCGAAACGGAAAAAAATCGAAAAATCGAAAATTTGGTACCAGGAGTTCAGGAGGTGACGTGATTTTTTTCGCGACGATTTACATTTTTCCATTTTTAACCCACTTAGGGTTGGATTTTCGAGACGTACTATAGCTCAAAACCTTCCCCGAGACTTGGCGAATCCATTGGTGAAAACTAAACTTAAATCCACCGAGTACTTATCGAGATATGCGCTCACAAACGGAAAAAAAGGGCTTTTTTCTTACTAATATTTATTATTACTATTATTTTGACTGCGAAACGGAAAAAAATCGAAAAATCGAAAATTTGGTACCAGGAGTTCAGGAGGTGACGTGATTTTTTTCGCGACGATTTACATTTTTCCATTTTTAACCCACTTAGGGTTGGATTTTCAAGACGTACTATAGCTCAAAACCTTCCCCGAGACTTGGCGAATCCATTGGTGAAAACTTCACTTAAATCCACCGAGTACTTATCGAGATATGCGCTCACAAACGGAAAAAAAGGGCTTTTTTATTACTAATATTTATTATTACTATTATTTTGACTGCGAAACGGAAAAAAATCGAAAAATCGAAAATTTGGTACCAGGAGTAGTTCAGGAGGTGACGTGGTTTTTTTCGCGACGATTTACATTTTTCCATTTTTAACCCACTTAGGGTTGGATTTTCGAGACGTACTATAGCCCAAAACCTTCCCCGAGACTTGGCGAATCCATTGGTGAAAACTAAACTTAAATCCACCGAGTACTTATCGAGATATGCGCTCACAAACGGAAAAAAAGGGCTTTTTTATTACTATTATTTATTATTACTATTATTTTGACTGCAAAACGGAAAAAAATCGAAAAATCGAAAATTTGGTACCAGGAGTTCAGGAGGTGACGTGGTTTTTTTCGCGACGATTTACATTTTTCCATTTTTAACCCACTTAGGGTTGGATTTTCGAGACGTACTATAGCTCAAAACCTTCCCCGAGACTTGGCGAATCCATTGGTGAAAACTAAACTTAAATCCACCGAGTACTTATCGAGATATGCGCTCACAAACGGAAAAAAAGGGCTTTTTTATTACTATTATTTATTATTACTATTATTTTGACTGCAAAACGGAAAAAAATCGAAAAATCGAAAATTTGGTACCAGGAGTTCAGGAGGTGACGTGGTTTTTTTCGCGACGATTTACATTTTTCCATTTTTAACCCACTTAGGGTTGGATTTTCGAGACGTACTATAGCTCAAAACCTTCCCCGAGACTTGGCGAATCCATTGGTGAAAACTAAACTTAAATCCACCGAGTACTTATCGAGATATGCGCTCACAAACGGAAAAAAAGGGCTTTTTTATTACTATTATTTATTATTACTATTATTTTGACTGCAAAACGGAAAAAAATCGAAAAATCGAAAATTTGGTACCAGGAGTTCAGGAGGTGACGTGGTTTTTTTCGCGACGATTTACATTTTTCCATTTTTAACCCACTTAGGGTTGGATTTTCGAGACGTACTATAGCTCAAAACCTTCCCCGAGACTTGGCGAATCCATTGGTGAAAACTAAACTTAAATCCACCGAGTACTTATCGAGATATGCGCTCACAAACGGAAAAAAAGGGCTTTTTTATTACTATTATTTATTATTACTATTATTTTGACTGCAAAACGGAAAAAAATCGAAAAATCGAAAATTTGGTACCAGGAGTTCAGGAGGTGACGTGGTTTTTTTCGCGACGATTTACATTTTTCCATTTTTAACCCACTTAGGGTTGGATTTTCGAGACGTACTATAGCTCAAAACCTTCCCCGAGACTTGGCGAATCCATTGGTGAAAACTAAACTTAAATCCACCGAGTACTTATCGAGATATGCGCTCACAAACGGAAAAAAAGGGCTTTTTTATTACTATTATTTATTATTACTATTATTTTGACTGCAAAACGGAAAAAAATCGAAAAATCGAAAATTTGGTACCAGGAGTTCAGGAGGTGACGTGGTTTTTTTCGCGACGATTTACATTTTTCCATTTTTAACCCACTTAGGGTTGGATTTTCGAGACGTACTATAGCTCAAAACCTTCCCCGAGACTTGGCGAATCCATTGGTGAAAACTAAACTTAAATCCACCGAGTACTTATCGAGATATGCGCTCACAAACGGAAAAAAAGGGCTTTTTTATTACTATTATTTATTATTACTATTATTTTGACTGCAAAACGGAAAAAAATCGAAAAATCGAAAATTTGGTACCAGGAGTTCAGGAGGTGACGTGGTTTTTTTCGCGACGATTTACATTTTTCCATTTTTAACCCACTTAGGGTTGGATTTTCGAGACGTACTATAGCTCAAAACCTTCCCCGAGACTTGGCGAATCCATTGGTGAAAACTAAACTTAAATCCACCGAGTACTTATCGAGATATGCGCTCACAAACGGAAAAAAAGGGCTTTTTTATTACTATTATTTATTATTACTATTATTTTGACTGCAAAACGGAAAAAAATCGAAAAATCGAAAATTTGGTACCAGGAGTTCAGGAGGTGACGTGGTTTTTTTCGCGACGATTTACATTTTTCCATTTTTAACCCACTTAGGGTTGGATTTTCGAGACGTACTATAGCTCAAAACCTTCCCCGAGACTTGGCGAATCCATTGGTGAAAACTAAACTTAAATCCACCGAGTACTTATCGAGATATGCGCTCACAAACGGAAAAAAAGGGCTTTTTTATTACTATTATTTATTATTACTATTATTTTGACTGCAAAACGGAAAAAAATCGAAAAATCGAAAATTTGGTACCAGGAGTTCAGGAGGTGACGTGGTTTTTTTCGCGACGATTTACATTTTTCCATTTTTAACCCACTTAGGGTTGGATTTTCGAGACGTACTATAGCTCAAAACCTTCCCCGAGACTTGGCGAATCCATTGGTGAAAACTAAACTTAAATCCACCGAGTACTTATCGAGATATGCGCTCACAAACGGAAAAAAAGGGCTTTTCTATTACTATTATTTATTATTACTATTATTTTGACTGCAAAACGGAAAAAAATCGAAAAATCGAAAATTTGGTACCAGGAGTTCAGGAGGTGACGTGGCTTTTTTCGCGACGATTTACATTTTTCCATTTTTAACCCACTTAGGGTTGGATTTTCGAGACGTACTATAGCTCAAAACCTTCCCCGAGACTTGGCGAATCCATTGGTGAAAACTAAACTTAAATCCACCGAGTACTTATCGAGATATGCGCTCACAAACGGAAAAAAAGGGCTTTTTTATTACTATTATTTATTATTACTATTATTTTGACTGCAAAACGGAAAAAAATCGAAAAATCGAAAATTTGGTACCAGGAGTTCAGGAGGTGACGTGGTTTTTTTCGCGACGATTTACATTTTTCCATTTTTAACCCACTTAGGGTTGGATTTTCGAGACGTACTATAGCCCAAAACCTTCCCCGAGACTTGGCGAATCCATTGGTGAAAACTAAACTTAAATCCACCGAGTACTTATCGAGATATGCGCTCACAAACGGAAAAAAAGGGCTTTTTTATTACTATTATTTATTATTACTATTATTTTGACTGCAAAACGGAAAAAAATCGAAAAATCGAAAATTTGGTACCAGGAGTTCAGGAGGTGACGTGGTTTTTTTCGCGACGATTTACATTTTTCCATTTTTAACCCACTTAGGGTTGGATTTTCGAGACGTACTATAGCTCAAAACCTTCCCCGAGACTTGGCGAATCCATTGGTGAAAACTAAACTTAAATCCACCGAGTACTTATCGAGATATGCGCTCACAAACGGAAAAAAAGGGCTTTTTTATTACTATTATTTATTATTACTATTATTTTGACTGCAAAACGGAAAAAAATCGAAAAATCGAAAATTTGGTACCAGGAGTTCAGGAGGTGACGTGGTTTTTTTCGCGACGATTTACATTTTTCCATTTTTAACCCACTTAGGGTTGGATTTTCGAGACGTACTATAGCTCAAAACCTTCCCCGAGACTTGGCGAATCCATTGGTGAAAACTAAACTTAAATCCACCGAGTACTTATCGAGATATGCGCTCACAAACGGAAAAAAAGGGCTTTTTTATTACTATTATTTATTATTACTATTATTTTGACTGCAAAACGGAAAAAAATCGAAAAATCGAAAATTTGGTACCAGGAGTTCAGGAGGTGACGTGGTTTTTTTCGCGACGATTTACATTTTTCCATTTTTAACCCACTTAGGGTTGGATTTTCGAGACGTACTATAGCTCAAAACCTTCCCCGAGACTTGGCGAATCCATTGGTGAAAACTAAACTTAAATCCACCGAGTACTTATCGAGATATGCGCTCACAAACGGAAAAAAAGGGCTTTTTTATTACTATTATTTATTATTACTATTATTTTGACTGCAAAACGGAAAAAAATCGAAAAATCGAAAATTTGGTACCAGGAGTTCAGGAGGTGACGTGGTTTTTTTCGCGACGATTTACATTTTTCCATTTTTAACCCACTTAGGGTTGGATTTTCGAGACGTACTATAGCTCAAAACCTTCCCCGAGACTTGGCGAATCCATTGGTGAAAACTAAACTTAAATCCACCGAGTACTTATCGAGATATGCGCTCACAAACGGAAAAAAAGGGCTTTTTTATTACTATTATTTATTATTACTATTATTTTGACTGCAAAACGGAAAAAAATCGAAAAATCGAAAATTTGGTACCAGGAGTTCAGGAGGTGACGTGGTTTTTTTCGCGACGATTTACATTTTTCCATTTTTAACCCACTTAGGGTTGGATTTTCGAGACGTACTATAGCTCAAAACCTTCCCCGAGACTTGGCGAATCCATTGGTGAAAACTAAACTTAAATCCACCGAGTACTTATCGAGATATGCGCTCACAAACGGAAAAAAAGGGCTTTTTTATTACTATTATTTATTATTACTATTATTTTGACTGCAAAACGGAAAAAAATCGAAAAATCGAAAATTTGGTACCAGGAGTTCAGGAGGTGACGTGGTTTTTTTCGCGACGATTTACATTTTTCCATTTTTAACCCACTTAGGGTTGGATTTTCGAGACGTACTATAGCTCAAAACCTTCCCCGAGACTTGGCGAATCCATTGGTGAAAACTAAACTTAAATCCACCGAGTACTTATCGAGATATGCGCTCACAAACGGAAAAAAAGGGCTTTTTTATTACTATTATTTATTATTACTATTATTTTGACTGCAAAACGGAAAAAAATCGAAAAATCGAAAATTTGGTACCAGGAGTTCAGGAGGTGACGTGGTTTTTTTCGCGACGATTTACATTTTTCCATTTTTAACCCACTTAGGGTTGGATTTTCGAGACGTACTATAGCCCAAAACCTTCCCCGAGACTTGGCGAATCCATTGGTGAAAACTAAACTTAAATCCACCGAGTACTTATCGAGATATGCGCTCACAAACGGAAAAAAAGGGCTTTTTTATTACTATTATTTATTATTACTATTATTTTGACTGCAAAACGGAAAAAAATCGAAAAATCGAAAATTTGGTACCAGGAGTTCAGGAGGTGACGTGGTTTTTTTCGCGACGATTTACATTTTTCCATTTTTAACCCACTTAGGGTTGGATTTTCGAGACGTACTATAGCTCAAAACCTTCCCCGAGACTTGGCGAATCCATTGGTGAAAACTAAACTTAAATCCACCGAGTACTTATCGAGATATGCGCTCACAAACGGAAAAAAAGGGCTTTTTTATTACTATTATTTATTATTACTATTATTTTGACTGCAAAACGGAAAAAAATCGAAAAATCGAAAATTTGGTACCAGGAGTTCAGGAGGTGACGTGGTTTTTTTCGCGACGATTTACATTTTTCCATTTTTAACCCACTTAGGGTTGGATTTTCGAGACGTACTATAGCTCAAAACCTTCCCCGAGACTTGGCGAATCCATTGGTGAAAACTAAACTTAAATCCACCGAGTACTTATCGAGATATGCGCTCACAAACGGAAAAAAAGGGCTTTTTTATTACTATTATTTATTATTACTATTATTTTGACTATTATTACTATTATTTTGGAGTTCAGGAGGTGCACAGTGGGCCAGATATCTTACTTTTGTGGCCAAAACTACATGTTTTATAAAACAATTTAACTTTTAATTTTTTGTATTAATTAATTACACAAATATGAATTTAAAGTGGTTTTTATATTTAATATACATTTTTATTCATTTTAACGATATTTTTACTACACATAGTTTATTTTCTGAAATAGATTAGATGAAGTTCTTGAAGATTGATTTCAGCTAGAGTCTCTGTAATTTTAAACGCTTCTTTTGGGGGATAGCACCGTGTTTTTGCTTCTCTTATTAAATTATAAGGTGGGTATATATCAGAATCGTTTTCTTTGGTATTTGACCTAATAAGTTGATACTGATGTTTACTTAATTTAGCATTAACTAGTAAGGACAATGCTTTGTCTTCGTTCATGCGAGTGACATTAATTTTTTTATTTTTATTTTCCCAACATTGTCTGATTTTAGATGCCCTAGTGGGAGTAGTGTTAGTAGATTCTTTTAATAGTTTTGCAGCATCCTCTTCTCCCAATGATCGTAAAGACATAGACGCAGCATATGTCAATTCAGATGTAGAAATATGTGTTCGAAATATTTCCGTTTTTCTACGCTTTGATCTTTCACTGCACAATTCAAAAGGTATTTCTGGGCGACCCCCTTTAGACGTTGAAGGTAATTCAGTGGTTTTAGTGGAATTCTTGGATACTTCGTAAATTTTTTTTTTTAACCATTCAGAATTATTTTTATAAAAAATGACTTTGGTCCTACTACTTTTTTTCCATCGTTTAAAAAGTTCGCTGCAAACACGATATATGGCTTGTTTAATAGAATCCAAGGTTTCGTCAGAATATTGGTCACATTCAAACACTTTATTTATGTTATTTTGCACATATTGAATTTTTGTACTTCTGTCACCCTCAATTGTTGGCATAAATTCAAAAAGATCGCGACGAGTTTCCATAATTCAGTTATACCTACTAAATATCAAGTACAACATTAAGTAAATAGGCATAAATAGGCAACTAAAGGCAAGAACAATTTTTACCATTTTTTAAACTATCAAATATAAAATAAATAAATGAAGTTATAAAGACAAGAGCTGCTCAGACTAAAAATATAAACTCTATTTATTAAAGTATACTGGTATAAAATTGAATTTGTTATAAAGGTTTTAATAGCCTTAAATAATTTTCACTAAATTATAAATTATTTTAATTAATAAAACTTACGTGTCAACTTCCGATAAATTGGTGAAGAAAAAAAATATATCAATTTTGTTTAAATTAAACTTTTAACAGCCAAATATTTAACAAGTAACAGACAGCAAACTGTTGAGCTAAATGAGAAGAAAACCAACTATAATAATCATAAATATCATGAACAAATATTTAATCGGAGCACTGACAGCGTAATGGGTTCTTATTTTATAGTCTATAAGCTTATAGATAATCGAATAATATAGAGAAATCAATTAATAGCGATAAGATTTATTTTAGGTTTTGACCAACTTTTGTAGAATTCTGGCCCACTGTGCGCCGACCGCGACATTGAATAAAAAACGGTTTCTAACGATATAGAAGAAAAAAAAAAACCATCGACTCTGTTACGCGAATTATAATATATTATTATTTATTTAATTAAATATTTTTAACACCTACCGTATTTACTCGGCGAAAAACTAAATTTTATTTCCCGAAAATACATTAAAAGAGCGTCGGGTATTATATTATACTCGTATAATATATACGTATAGCGTCTGAAATGTTGATAAAAATTACTACGAAATAAAACAAGTGGCCCGGAGGCGTGGTATTTCTCCGGGCGTATTTTGACAGATTATATTATTCAGCCTTAATTAAAACTTTAATAAAATACAATGACTTTAAAATTAATTGTGTTAAATATTCACCGGCATAATACATGACACTTTAAAAAAAAAAAAAAAGAAAAAAAAAGGGACTCTTTCGGTTCGGAATACAAAACGAACATTGTTAATTCAGTGCATCAAAGTTTATACAAAATTCAAACGGATTTAATGAATCGAAAACGAAATTTTTTTCCTCGCCAAACTTGTTACATAAGTTAACGTTGAAAAATTAATTTTTTACAGCTGTTGTTTGCTATTAATTTTTTTTTCACAGTATACAAAATTTATTTCGAGGCGTCGACGTTTTTTTTTTCATGTGGGTGAGCGGGGGGGGGGGGAATAGATCGACTTTACTTTTTACACGTTTTGAGTTTACCAACACAATTCCAAATTTTAAATTTCAAATTATATTGTATATTACCAATATATTATACTACTTGTATTGTTTATTTACGAATTACGAGACAATGTAAATTTTAAGTCGATTTTACGCAGAAAATATTTTTCGTAAGTATTTCTACTTACGCCCGCCGTGGTTCCGCGCCCGGTTCGATCCCTTTTGCGTACGAAACCACCGCGTTTTGAACGTTTGGTTTTCAAAATGTTTGTTTCATACATTCGGACGGTTAGACCAGTTTCGCTTGCATTGTGTTTTCAAACATTTGTACGTGATTTCATATTTAAATTTCATCATAATATTTCGTTGCCATTTTTTAAAAAAAAAATTTTCTAAATGGATATTCACAGCTTTGGGATTCGTATAACAACAGCACATGGCATTTATAATTTAGAAAAAAAAAAAAACCGTAAATATGAAATCTACGTCGGAAAATGTTTAATTAGCATTCCGTTATGACGGATAATAAAAGAGTAACAAATTTCTGGTCCCGAAATTCATTAAAAATAATAGTCGTTCCGAAAGTAATTGTATAAGCCGCCGCCGCGCGAATAAAACGTTATATTTAGTATTATATAAATAATGAATTTTTAACGAAGATCACACAAACAATTAACAATGATAATTTATAATTTAATCGCGCGACCTGCGGCACGTTAAATATTTAGTATTCTACAATCGAGAGAACGACGACCTGAATATTTCGCGGCGATTGCGCGCAGATTATTTTTACTAATAGTTTAGTAGGAACTCTACTCGATATTTATCTGACGACCGCCGGAAATCGTTTTCGAACGACCAACGTGAACTCTGCGGATAACTCCCGTTGTTGCGCCTACGTTTTAAATAATATGTCGCCACTTTTTCCAACCGTTCGTGTACGCAATCGTAATAATACGAGTGCCCATTGACGCATTGCAAAATAAAACATAAACCGTTCGGTTCTCTTTTGTCGAAAAATGCCCCGGATTGATGTTTCGATCTGAAAATCCTTCCGCAATACTGCACATTATAGGTACCCGAGAAGAGAGAAAGAAAAAAAGGAAAAACCAAATAAAAAACGTTGTCGTCGTCGTCGACACTATTAAAGTTACGTTTCTCACTTCGATATGAATTATTTCAACCAGTCGCGTGAAATCCTCTCTCGAACGTCCGTGTTGGTTTTTACTCGCTCATATTCAATACACTCGTTGATATTGTCGTTGTCGTCGGAGTTTGATAAAGTAAACAGCCAGGACGGCGCGATGTACAGGCAAACGTATGACACAACTGTAACGGGTAATTTTCAACCGTATCGATCGTATACATGCAAAAAAAAAAATGTATTTTTGCAATTTTTCAAATAGTAATACTGTTTGGTATTTAAACAACGATCTAAATTATCGATATCTTTAGTCATCGATTTTTAGTGAATTTTTAATGACTACCGATTTTGTAACGTTGTACACTGTGATGATAATCACACGTTTTCGACATCATACTACGATCTGAATATTTCGTGCCCAACCAAAAAAAGTGAGTTAAATAAGTGCGCGTTCTGTCTTGAACGTGATTTTTTATGTTCAAACGAGAAAAGTTATTCTTCAATATTTAATCTTACGGTCTTAAGAATAGATTATATTCGATTAAGATGTGATACTATACTCGTATAACCGACGACGCGTCGACGATTTATTTTACTCGCGTGTTTTATTTAAACGACAAGGACGTTTAGTAGTAAATAAAACCTATTTAAGAGCGCGGAATAAAAAAAGGTAAACATTTTCGACCTCCCGAGTATTTATTCGTATTCGTCATGTCGTCGGAGATTTTTGCGTTATTCAAAATAGTAAATCAAATCAAAGTCGCACATAACATACAATCGGATTTAAAGTATGGCCGACTCGAAACGTTTATAAATTCATAAATATTATTCGCGATACTAAACGAATGTTTCGCAAAAGCTTTATTATTATTGTTTTGAAAAACGCGACGATAGTCGTCTTGGTAAAAAATATACAATATTTAATAAAAAAAAATAAATAAACGTCTCGCTCGAGAGTAGCGCACACTCCGAGCTTCAATTCATCCGAGTACGACTAAGTACCTAAGCTGTGGTCTTCTTTCAAAGTTTTATATTTTTTACATGTAAGAGATACGTTTTTGCTAAATGAAAAAAAAAAATCAACATTGTAACGATTTCCATATTGAATATTGTATTAAAATAAAATATTCATTTATGTCTGCGAAACGACGACGACGCGCGACGTCGCGCATACAGCCGCCGAGTCTCTTTAACGTATTGGTTTATGTTTTTTTTTTTTTTTGTAAATCGAACAAGTCGCCGCGATAGTAATATCGTAAAGTCTCGTCGTTTTATCGTCGAGAAAAATATCGAATCGAAACATCCGAGACGGTTTTTTTTTTTTTTTTTTTTTTTTAATCGATCTGACGGCATATAATATTCGAGACGATATGCCCCGTTTTTGCTGTTTTCTTCCACACGTCGTCGAGTTGACGCAATAAATCGCGACTAATAATAATAACTCAAGGTTAACTCGGCTCTATATCCGAGTGATAAATTACAGTTAGAACGCGAGGAGGTCTATTTCATTGACGTTAACGCGCGAAAAAATACCGCGTCCGAATTATTTGTCGTCGTCGAAACGCATTTCAGCTCGCAGGGACTGATACAGAGATAGAGACATTTAAAATTCTGACGGAATTAATATAATATAGTAGTCGCGACGTAATAGAATAATATTATAATTTCCTCGCCACCGTTCGTCTCGCCGCCGCGACGATTCGAAATATTATTTTGTAAAGTTTATTGTAGTTTTCGTCTCTCCACTGTCGTGGCGAATAAATTCAATCGATCCGTGTTTGCATTTTAACACGAATATCATAATACGATGTTAACGCCGACCGTGTCGAATGATTTCAGGTTTTCAATCGTTGTCCTGCAAATACATACAGTACACCAGTGACTGGGACTTGGACTTGGCCAAAGAGGACATCGGCGTCGATTCGGACGTTTACTTCACGCAATCGTTTGTCGCCAAAATGAGGTAGGATTTGGACGCGTTTATGTTTATGTTAACGTTTACGCTAGAGTTGATTATTTTTTTTATTATTTTTTTCTTCTTTCCAAGTACCAACAATACTGTTTCGGCGCTATTAAGCGACTTAAATTTTATAGCCGCGGTCGGGATGGTTGTCGAGACAAAATTTTATCGAGTTTAGACGTAATCGTCGGAATTTATTGCGTAAAATATCGACATTATAATGGGAAACTATTGGTGTGCTGCGGGGGTCGATCGTAAATTAAAATTATCCAAATAAACGACACGTCGAGTTGATGGTAACTAATTTCTCACCGGGTAATGGGTCGCGTCCAACGGCCACAAATCAACGCGGAGGGGAAGAGGAACACACAAATTTTATCACGTATATCTAAACTTTCCCCTCTTCCGTCGTCTAAACCTTAGTGGATTTGAACCCGGAGTTACAGTATAACCGAGCGTATAGATACAATCGGCGAAGTTTCTCTATAAAGTGTGTCCGTAGGAATTTCCCCGATACTATAAACATTAGCGCCTGCGGTTAACTCCTCGAGCCCCGCCCGAGGATTTCGTTATAATAAAGCTTTTCAACTATTGCGATTTTATTGAATAAATCGACTCGAAACGGACCGCGATCTCTGTGGAATATTCGTCGTGGTCAAACGACACACGTCGTGCGCGCGTGAATTCCGATTCCGTCGGTCGTCTTTCTTTATCGAAACAATATCTCGCGACAAACCGAAAGCATGTACGTCACATTAACGTAGAGTTTTATATTGAGTAATACAGAGGTTCTCAAAGTGTGGGGTGCAAAAGCTTTATAGGGGGGGGGGGCGCAAGACAATTTTAAAAATCAACATTGCATTAGGTAGGACAGAAAAAATTGGCCTATTAATTAAAATATTTTATAAAAAATACATTTGTAATATTAATATCAATATTTGTTGTTTGTTTTTAACTTTTTTTACTCTAAACATGACTGTAAAAATTATTTTTATGAGGGGGGGACTCAGGTCTGGGGTTGACTAAAAGGGGGGGGGCCTGGCCTGAAAAATTTGTGAACCTCTGGAGTAATACATTATGGTGGAAAAATGAATTTTACACGCGTTCCATTGGTGTGTTGGTATTTTGCTATTTTTTAATACCGACGATTTAATATAGCTAAAAGACTTAAAGAGGGGTTTTTTTAAAACTATGAATTATTATAAAGTCCGAGATGTAGTCTAGGTTTTTCACGATTTATGGCGGCGATTGTTTTCTTTATTATTATTTATTGATGTATGTGTGTGTGTGTGTGTGTGTATACATTATATACATTATATTCGATTTTGGTTCGTTAAGTAGCTGCACTTTGTTTTGACGTCGACGGGACAAACAAAATATATATATATATACGGATATGTTTTGTTGGCTTGTAAATGTATAATGTATACACCGTATATAAATTACACATATCACATATGTAGCGGAAATTCGTATATCCTAAAATACAACCCATATAGAAGCAAATAGTCTATACCGCGACCACTATAAAGCTATTATTTTCATGTCGCGATTTCCCATTATTCCCGTATTGTTTTGCCACCGACGGCTAATAACAATTACTGTGTGTCTCGCGCGCGGCATCTCTAAAAAAAAAACAGAAAAACGGAGTAACCGACAAACAACAACAGTCGTAATCTATTGTTCGCCGAATATACGTATCGTTTTCGAGTCGTATGAAGTTTTTTCGTCGAGAATTCACGCCGATTTCCGAATGATTTTTAATAAGTTAATTTCAACACACGATATCCGTGTACTTTATATTATTACTAGAGCCCGGAATTATGTTCTTTTGCATATTTTTTTTGAGTCTATGCAGTCAGACGCGGGTTCGAAATCTTTACGAATCATGAAACCGGTGTATTAATGGCAAAAGTATTTTTTGCATATTTAAGAATATTTCAAGATAAAAGGATATTTCGTATAATAAAGAATATTAGAGAATATATCGATTAATTTGAATAGATGTTCGATATTTTTGGTCGCAATGACGTATATTTACAATATACCATCGTCCATTTTATCTAAGATAAAAAATTTAAAATAATTAAATATTAAATATTATTATTAATAATTTAATCGAACTTTTCTTAAAATGAAGTATTGTTTATTGTGTACCTATTTTATATAGTATTTATATCAGGTTTTTGTATTATTTGCTTAATTTTGTTGCATATTGAGAATATATTAATAAAAAAAGCATATTTTTGGCATATTTCATTATGATTTTTAAAGAATATTGGAAGAATGTTTTCAACTTTTTAAGAGAATATTAGCATATAGAGTTTTTAACTCGCGAGACTACCAAAACTACTATGACGTATAAAATCGTCGTCGCAAAACCGCGAACACGAAAAACGATTTGAATCTAAGAATACGGCAAACGTCCGGTGTTTCGTTTGGACGGACACTCGCGTGTCAAGATTTCGAATAGTCGAGTTGAGGAATCACCGGCGGATTTTGATTAAACAAACGGTGCCGTGTACGGTATATGTTCTGTCCGTGTGTGTACGTACGCCGCCGACGAGATATATTGGATAAACGTTGTCTCGTGTGTTGTTCGCTGTCGAATGTAGGAAATGTTTGCGGCGGTATCGGCGACGGGAGTAGAAAATAGGGGAGGCGGCTTACCCCGTCTGGAACGTAAGGAAAATGCACATCTGTAATTGGAAAATAACTCGATTTTTGTTCTACGACCACCGACGACGACCGCATACAATAATAATTTCTCGCGGCGAATCCAATTCGATAGTTGGCCGGGCCAACGGAACGGGCGGGGGGCGGGGGGAAGCGGGCGGCGCGGCGGCGGCGGCGGCTTTACCGTCGTGATTTTTTCTCGGGAATTTCTATTCGAAATCATTATATTTATATTTACCTCGTTCTTTCTTTCGAATTTCATCTCAGTCTTTCTTCTTTCGCCGTCTCTTTCTGTCTCTCTCCGTCTGTACGAGTCTGTCTGTCTGTCTGTCTTTCTCTCGGTTAAGGTGTTTCGCCGAACAAAGAAAGTGGTTGCTTAAAATGCCGAACGAGTCCCGGGGGAAACAATAGCCTTCTCGCCGCTGCGGATGTCAACCCTCATTTGACGGGGTGCGTTTTCTTTAGAGCCCTGAAAAAATAAACGCGGACGACGACGACGCCCTCCACGTACGTGCCGCCGAGTGTGTTTATACGGTGCGTTTATACACTCGACGTGCGATAATAGTCGCCTAATGAGTTCGTTTCGATTCCGTACCGCTCTCGACGCGCGTGCCGGCTCGCTTTACATGACAAAACGTAATAATATGCGATGTATTTTATTATCGTATCGAATCGAAATTATACGGTCGATTTCCCGCGAAAACAAAAAAAAACCAACGACCGTGTGATCAGTCGCCGTAGTTATAGGTCTCGCTATAGTTTTCGGTATCCCGCGAGTTTCCTCGAGAAACCGTTCGGCTCGTTAGTCGTTACCGGAAATTTCACAACACAAACAGAACGTTTTTCACGTCGCGCGTCGTGCGTTTTCGTTCGGTACACACGTCGTCGGCGGACGTAATCGAAACCGATTTAGGTCGTTCGAAAAGCGTATATAGCGTTCGTTAAATTTTAGACAATCCGTTCGGATGATCAAAAACACGAGTCGTATCGAACCGAAGATTTAATATTTTAATTTAACGAGAGTCTACGCGTTGCATGTGGATTTACAGTAACGATCCGATCATTTTCTTTATCGAAACGCTTCGAAATACGACAAGCGAACTTTTCCCCTCGTTTCGAAATCACCGTTTTTCATTGTATAGACTCGAGGCGTTCTTCCGACAATCGTTGAAAAATCTCGACCGATCGAATTTACGACATTTTGTCGACGGTTGAATAATGAATGCTTATCAAGTACGGGGGACGGGTAATAATAATACAAGACGACATAACGACTGGAAATAAAAACGAGCGATTAATGGAAATAAGTTTACGGCCCGGCAATAATAACTCAATAACAACATTGTATAATATCGTTATCCGTGTACCGGCTTATTCGCGTTATCGGCGACCGTAAAACAATCACTTTTATACATATACCGTTCGGCATTAATATTCATAATCGAAAACGTAAATCTTTTTCGCATTGTAATTAGTAATAATCCACCGTCGGCCGGTATCTCCGGTAAATGTAAATGTTTCTCGATCGGGTCGTTAAGTCGCGACCAGACAAAGTCGCGCGTAATCGCGTGGCCAGTAATAATGTCGTCGTTAAGTTTACGACGCGGTCTGCTCGAGGGACCGTGCCGATGAATATTTATTTTATACTAACGCCCGGCCGATTGTACGTATTGTATGATATCCCTCGACGACGCGGCGGCGCGTGGGACAACGTGTGACGCGTACCTGATTACGTCAGCGCGACGGGGGGTTCGTTGCGGACCTCATTTCGCTGGACTACGGTCATCTACTGAAGCTACCGCCGCGTATCGGTTTTTCACACACTACAGAGCGTGCGATCGACGAAAAAACCGACCGTTATATTCGTCAAGTTTCGTTTTCAAGTCGACCGTTGTTTCAATAGTTTCCCGGCCACGTAAATTCGACGGCTAAACCGCTACTTCTCCGAAAGAAATCTCCGACGGACAAAATAAATCGGTAGGAATATTGTTCGAAGCGGAAACATAAGCCCCCTCCGAACACGCCGTAACTGTCGGAACGATCCAATGGTTCGGTCCGGGCCGGGTTTCGGGCACGAGAATTCGGTCGGATAGACAAAAACAGACGAAACGTACGTCGAATTTATTTTGAAATTCACGGGTGTAGTATTGAGCAATGTATAAACTTATAAAGAACACCTTGTAATATTAGACAACAGAATTAGTTAGTAATACTAGACACTGACTAAATGTTCTATGGGAACCTAAATGTGCTGATACTAATAATATGACACTATCGGTTTTCGCTTTAATTGTAATAGGACATCCTGTTGCCTAATATATACACATGTAAAATGTTATGTTTATAATACGCATCAATTTTGTCTAGTCGTATAAACATTTTACTGTATAAGTTTATATAAGGAATGAAAATAAAAGAATAAAGGGCACTACTCCAGTGGTCGCGAGACGCGACTACTGTAGGAAGAAGACGATAATTTTAAGAGTTAATCAATTGTTGTGTGTTTGTGTCTATACGATCGATTTGATCGGCGTATACGACACGGGCAAGACCGCCGCGAAAATAAATAAACGGAGTTGGTTTCTACATCATTCGAGGTCGATACGTTTCTATCAAAAAAAAAAACAAAAAACCACCGCACGACGACGGTCTGCGAGTGAATCTAATTTTCTATTTCGCATTTACTACGAAACCGCGGACGGCCGCCGCAACACGATACAACGCGTATATCACAAATTACATTGTACCCATAACAAGTATATACGTATACCTGGGTACGTGTGGTGGTTAAAGCGGAGAAAACGTCGAGGGGGTGACTGTAATATAATATATTATATACATAATCGAACTTTTCCCAACCCGCTAAGCCTCGTTCATATTTTCATTTACACCCGTTTGTTGTTTGTTTGTTTGTACGCTTGTAATAACAAATTTCGATAATTCGATATTAATTTTAAAGTAGCCATATTATGCGTCTGTTTGTTTACACACGGACTTGTTGTCTACGCGAGCGCCCGTCGCCCGGAATCTATCGATAATAAATTTACGTACGTTTCGATCATACTTGCGGTTATTTTCTTCGATTTATTTTTCGCCCATTCGTTCGAATTAATTTTTTCAAATCAATCATCAATACATTTCATATAATCGTAGTGCGTCTTCGAGCGTCGCCCCGCGGACTTTGGAGCCTGCGATTAAAAAGGACGCATATATAATCTTACCCGAAACGAGGGGACTCCGTGCCACTTTAATCGCCGGGCACGCGTTATATAGGACGGGATACTTGTTGAGCGTATAATACGCGTTGTTATGTACAACGATATATACGTATATGAAATACGTAACCTATGCGCGTCGGATCGCGGCTTGTTGGCGGCTCGTCTCGTTAATTACTATCGTCGGTCGGGGGAGATAAGCTCTTTCGCGGCGTATGCGAAAAACACGGCGGCGCAAACAACGTTTTGCCGCCGCGTATCGCGCATAATACGAATTATTATTATTAGCATACCGCACACGCGTGTGTATTAATGAGCGGCGCTGACGAGAGATTATGATAATATCGCGGCAGAGATTTAGTATAGGTGCTCGGGCGGGCGCGTGTTTCGCCACGGACAATCAGGTCGCGGCGCGTAATCGGATTGGTTCCGACGAGCCGCGCGCGCGCGCGACACACGACGACACGAGTCCACACGCGAATACGCACACAAAACGCTCGGGGCAAGGGGTAGGGGAGCAGGATTAAGCCCGACGCGTTCGAACGCGGGCCTCGCCGTCGTCGGGGCCCGTTATATATACGTGATTATCACGCAGAACACGTCTCCTCCTCAGCAAGGATAACAATGTTTGTAAACAATTTGGTCCGCAGGATAATAATATCAGAGCTCCCGCGCGCTTCTCCGGGCGACCGCGACACGCCCGCGGGCCGGCTGCGAGGACGAGGCGGCGTGTGCACAGTATAATAATAATAATATATCATTGCGATCGTATAATATCAATTTGCTCGCGTTTCGTCTCTACCTACCGATCAAACACAATCGCGCAGTCCCCCGCCGCCGGCCGTAATTGAAGCCGTTTGTTTGTCGTCGTCGTCGTCGTCGTTGGCCCACATAAAATCTACACGCGCGTATATCACATATCATATTATTATATCGTGTGCGATACACGCGGCGTAATCAACCGGCGGCTACGGTTACCGCGTGCGCGCGCCCAAGCCGCAACGACCGCGCCTCCGCGACAGGGTCGAACGTCATTGTCACCGCCGCCGCCGCAGCTCCCTTTCGCGCGGATAGCGTGTCAGTTGAACGTCGAAATATTATTCCCGACCCGGGGAGAAGCCGAAACGAACCCCTCCTCCCTGCCCCTCAAAACGAAAAGAAAATTCTATTTCCCCGAGTCTTTTCTCCAATCCGTCTGTAATATGATCCGGTTTCTCTCGTAATGCACGTTACGCGCGAGGGACAGATTACTATGAGAAAATATCGACGGTTTTATACTCGAAATAATACGTATTCCGTTATACGTTTTCGTTAATTTTTTCACCCAGAGCAGCGTACCAGAAATATTCGATTCACTAGCCCCGGTCGGTAAAACGTTTACTCGCGAAATTTTTATGTATTTTCCACTGTTTTTAAAACTTCATAACACTCGTCACGTTATAACATTTTGAAACGTTAGTAAAAACTGGCGAACGCACGTTATTCGTACCGTGAACTCCTGACCTATTTACTGTCAAATTACATTTAATAGGTTTATCTATTCAATTTTCGTTGAATTGTTTATTTTAAACAACATTTCGCTGCTCGCCGACGACGACGACGACGTCTGCAGTGTCTGCCGTCGGAATTTACGAAAGTTTCACGTCAATATTGATTTCGACCAGTCTGATGATAATACGAACCTGTGCAAATCTATTAATGACGCACGTTTTACGCGTTGATAATTCGTCGTTGAAATTAAATCACTCGAACACCGATCTCCACGGTGATTATAGTAATCGCGCACTCAAGACGACGAAATATCGTTGTAATACTAAACATTTTAAGTGCATATTGAAATATTTAAATATCGTATCCGAGTGTTTTTAGGAACATGTTTTGATGGTTTTTTTTTGTGCATCTCAAGTGATTACAGATGGTGTAATTTTTCAAGACTGCGCGTGTCGTTTAGGCCGGGACTGCAGCAGCTCTCAGAGTTATCGCGCCTTTTTCAGTGCTTACAAAGTTTGAAAACGACTTCGGGTGTACTTGAACGCTGCAGAGGTGGCCGAAAAAAAAAACTCGCTCCGGTGCAAAATTTCGAACTAATTTCTCGACAGTACTTTCCGGCACCGTTTTTAGAAGCTCACCCTCGCGAGCCACGTCCTTCCGAAATCTAGGTATTATTTTCCGCCGCGCCGAATCACTCTCGACGATACCTCACATTGATTTCGTTCCTTAACTCGAATATAAAAAGGGAACTCCTTCATTTAAGAGACACGCGTCGATCGGAAAACGGCACTGTTGGATCCAAACCCATAAAAGTATATCTATAACAATAATTACGATCGATCGACCCGGTGTTTTATTTCAATAACTATCGGTACATTAGTTTTACCCTGAAAATACACCTCGCGTTTCGGGGAAGTTACTTTTGTGAAACGAGTAATTTTCTGACTGGGTCAAAATAAGTTTTCACCGCACAAACGCGTTGGACTCGAGTTTAAATTTCATTTCATTTTTTTTTTTTTTTTTATCTTTTTAACCAATGATAATTACTATACATAATGACGAGACTAGTATAAATTCATAATAATATGCGTTTGAATAAAATTAAACGAGTCAAAGAGAGTCGGCGGAAAAAAATACGCACACGCTACTTAAAAAAATAAAAAATAAAAATTTAATAAAAGTAATTTATTATAATTTTATGTAGAAAAATACAATTTAAATGATCGCCCGGAGAAGAGCGTAGAGCAGGTGGCGACGAACGATGGGTTATTAATTTAAACATCTATACAGCTAATATACGTTATAAATAATGTATTAAAGGAAAATAACTTAATTATTATTTGCGCGTCCTTGTTTAGTTTCGAGATAATAAACTTTAGAACTTTTCGAAATACCATCGCGTTCCTTTGACGACTACCGAAATATTGAATATTTTTATTAATTAAGTATCACTAATTGGCTTTCCGCGTTTTAGGAGACTCGGTTTTTTTTTTTTTTTTTTAATTTTTTAATGTACCGATTACGATAATTGTTATCTACGTAAAAGTGCTTTGTTAATCATTATAATTGAAAAATCGTCGTATTTAAAAGTAAATAACTTAAAATAATTATCGAACGTTACGGTTATTTGTAAAACGTATTTAACGTCGGCTTATACGTCATACGCTCTCGACGTTTCGGTTTTTAACGAAGCCATTAAATTACAAACAACTCGACGGACGTCGTCGTGGAAAACTGAATTTCAGAAAATAGCGGTTTTAAATTATCAGACCTGACCGGAACGTTTACGCGCCGACGTTTCCGAGTGTGTACAAAAACCAAGTGGTTTTATTACGACCGGACGAGATAATAATGATAATTATAACCTATTGCGCGTTCTCGTCGATAAAGAAGAAGTAGAAGAAGAAAAAAACAATCGACAAAACGAAATCGTGGATTTAATGGTATC
Organism: Drepanosiphum platanoidis; assembly: GCA_948098885.1. NCBI lineage: Eukaryota > Metazoa > Arthropoda > Insecta > Hemiptera > Aphididae > Drepanosiphum > Drepanosiphum platanoidis. Next base: position 6,400,758 of record OX402534.1, on the reverse strand, counting down.
GAAGAAGTTTGTCGGCGAAGATCTTTTATAATATACGCGTTTCCCCGCTGCCCGAGACACGGGCGGCCGGACACGGCGAACGAAACGGCCGGTCGCGTTTATCTCTCGTCCCCCGGTGTATTTTATACGATTTCTCTTGCGCGATATTTATGAAATAATAAAAACTGGTTATCGAAGAAAATCAACAATGAAATACGCGCGTACGCGGGATACACTCTGAATTCTCCCAACTTATTGGGCAACGCGACGGAAACGAACTCGGATAAAATCTGTTCACGCTCAATTACGTGATTTGACCAACAACAAATATATCGTTATCGTGACGACCGTTACGAAATTGATACTAAATTCTCTTTTACTTCTAAGGATTTATATTTCCGATCGAAACGAGAGTAGTCTATTGGTTTTACAATATTACGCGCGCGCGCGTGTTTTTCCGTCGTCGTTAAATTCGATATAATTACGTTTCGCGCGGAACGAGATTTCGAAATGTTTCATAATAAAGTCGTTTTTTTTTTTTTTTTTAAATTGAAAACTACGCGGGATATAAATAAGGGACGGGGCTTTCTGAAAAACTTTTCGGCAGTTTTTTTCTTCTCTATTTCGCACGACGACGGTGATTTCAATTTTTAAAAGATCGGAATTAATTCGTCGCGACAAAAAGAAATCTTTGTCCGAGCGATCACTCCGCAGACGATCTTATACTCTCGGAAGATTTCGATACGTATTTCGGTATACTGAATTGTAAAGAAATTCGCCGTCGAATATTTCTCTAGTGATAATATTATTATGTGTTGTCCAAAGTGTATTTTACGAATTTATCTTGCCGTTTGCACCACTGCTTCCACTGTACACGTCACGCCTAGAGCAGGTGTTTATTGTTTGTCGTAGGAGTTGACGCGATTGCGCGCCGCATATGTGGAATATTTGGTACCATAAATAATATTTTTAAAACACATTTTCGACGCGTTTCGTGCTTCGGGTCGGAAATATTTTTTTTGAAAACAATATCGTTCGGCGTTCGATCGGTCGAAATTGTGTTTGGTTCTTTTCTTTTTTTTTATGGAAAAAAAAATATTTCGCTTTATTCTCTACCGACACACACACACACACACACACACACACAAATATTTCGTGAATTTTTAATCGGACTAAAATATTTCTCCGGAGAAATACGGAGAAAATCGTTCGCATACGAATTATTTCGAGATCATTTCGCGCACGTCATTTCTATGCCTGAAAATGTGACCGACCGGCGGCGGCGGCTTCGAATTATCGTTTCGAAACTGACGATTTTCCGCGAGTTGGTTTGATTTTCGTCCGCACGTTTCTAATATTATATACGTACGTCGTAGTATTTAGTCAGACAGCTGACGGAGAGGACCGCTCGAGTGCGGTTTTTAGCAGTTCGCGCGCGCGCGCGTGGGGCATAGACATTTTCGGGACGACGCATATATTATAATATATTATAAAAGTCATTGTTTTATAATTTGATTTCGATCGAAAGGAAAATGTTCGAAAAAAATTAACTATCGCTCAACATAATAAGCGAGTTAAATAATATGACGTAAGCGCTAACTCTTCGAAACCGTCGACGGTAGTAATATTTTTATTCGTTTTTAAAATAACTATAATAATATACTCTGTCCCGTTCCGGAGTTATTTTCAATTCTAGCGTCATTCTTCTAGCATTAGATAAAATATTATTATAAAACCTTTAAACAGAAATCCTTCGTAGAAAAAAAGGAAGAAAAAAAACCACCGAGCCTATACGGTTGTTATTGTGCGGTTGTTTGTGATTTTCGTTCACGTTTAATAAATCGTTTAAAAGTTCGTAAACGATTTTAATTCGGTCGGGGAAAAAAGAAAAAAAAAATCGAAATCAAAGAAAAAGTTTAAAATTTTTTTTTTGGAAAAAATCTACTAAAAATTAAAACTACCGACTAAAAAGAGCGCAAAAAACACGCTCTCACCGTCTAAGGACGAACCGGACGCGAAAATGAATTATCACCGCGGCGATTCCGTTTCAACAATATTGTAAAATAAAATGTAAAGTCGACCGTAAATCATAAAACTATATACGAAAACAACTTGTACCTACGCGGCGCGATATACTCTCGAGTATGTGCTAAAAGTTATGGATTAAATCGCGTTATAATATACTGTTTCGACGTGCCGTTTAACCCATTTATATTTTCTTTCAATTATTAAGTTTGGATAAAAACACGATGCCGAAAACGCGTTTAAAAGTTTGATTTATCGTTTGTCAAACACTCGACACACTGTACTACGCGTTGAAAATATTATTTCCATCGCGTTTTTCGCGTAAACTTTTTTTTATTTTTTACATAAAATATACGCACGATTTAAATCGTTTATTTTTAACACGGTTTTACATTATGAAACCACTCTACTGTAATTTCGCCGCGTCGTTAAAATTAAAACCAACGCTCAAACGAACGGTTAAATAATGTCGATTTTAAATTACTTAAAAACACTACGCGGCCGATGATTCGGTTTTCGATATTGGTCGTCGACGACTCCTCCGTGTATCGCGCGGAAATCAAAGGAGACGATTTTAAAACGTTTAAACATACTTAAAGACACCGTCTGACATTTGCCGGGATGGGGGGGGGGGTGCGATGATTTTCGTGTTCTCGTGTTCGTGTTTTCGTTTCCACTCGAGAATCGGTAATCGTGTTTTGTTTTTAAAATAACAACTTTGAGTGGATTTTTTATCCAGTTCATTCAATTTTCTCGCAAAATAATGAGATTCTTTAAATTTTGACATACCTGGAGTTCAACTCGCGTCCAATTTCCAATTGAACGCATTTAATACATGAAACTTTTAGGGCACTTTAGTTCTTTTAACTTTTTTAAATTGTTTTCTGAAAATAGCATTACCGCTCTCCGCTCTCGGTTTATAAATATATATATATATATATATATACATCGCATAATGAATATATGTACACTACGGTGTATAGCATACATTTCTGTGCATATAAATAGCTTAGAATGTCCTAGAAGTATAATAATATGTACGCTCGTATTAGATATATGTTTATATATTTTTGTTTTATGCGTGTTTTTTTATCGCCGAAACGTATGAAATATATTCGGATATTGCAAAAAGAGGGTAAAAAAATAAAATTAAACTCTTTTGACGAAAATCGAAATATCAAAACCACCGCCGCCGCGTCGACCACCACAGTTTATCCGAGAACGAATGTTCCGAATTCACGAGACCACAGAGTGGCAATCGAAATAACAGATTACACGTCATTTGATCGATCGAATAAATTAATTTTATATTATTAATTTTATCAGCGGTGAAAATTGCAATAAATATTTTATGAAATATGTACGGCGGAGATTGAGAATGTTTTTTTATCGTCCGATCGTTAAAAGTCGTAAACGAATAGTTTACCAAGAATATTAATTGTTGGAAACGTTAGTTTTATTCGTTCGCAAAAGCGATCACTCGCGTATAGTAATAATCGTTGTGATTTATGCAAACTTCTAAACGTTTATCAATTTATTAAATGGTGATTATCGACCGTACGGGACTTCACCCGAGTTCATATAAAAATCAGCTATTGAATTCACTTCGTATTATTACGCGCAAAATAATCAACGTGGTATATTTTAAAAGACACATACGACTCGGACGAGACACGGGTGATTAGCTGATATAATACCGACGACTTGGTCTTTTGAATTTGAAACCTGCAACGTACTTATATGCTCTCGAAAAACGATTCTGAGTGGAAGTAGTGGAGAGTTTGTAGATTTTCGTAGAATTTCATCAAAATTCGATCGTTTAAACACGAGTGCGATCGAGGAGAAGAACCTTTTGTTGGAAAATGTTCAATATTTTTTCGACTGACCGAAATACTATAATATCCTTTCGATATTTTACACGAACGAGAGCCGTGCAAACTCGACGATTTCAAATGTCTACAAATAGCGGGGGGGGGGTGGGGAAAGTGAAAATCTCTCGAAAACCACGCGCCAGCCCTGGAGTTTAGTTAACATGAGTATTCTGTGAAAATCGCACGTCTTTCGAGTCGTTAACTTTCGAGTTGCGACGAAAAACAAAATTCGATTTCATCTTACGCCGCCGTTACGTGGTAATTTTTCGTCAGGTCATCGCGGTCGTTTTGAAAACCGCGCAGAAGGCGAATTCATAAAAACGACGTATTTCACTAATCGTTTATCCTTTATTCGGACGGATCGTACGAAAAGAGGACGTACGAAAATCGTTGCCCGACAATTGAACCGATCGACAGATATTTCGATGTGAGGCTTCGATGGAATTGATTTTCAGTGCGGTCTGCGTTAACGTCACTTTGTCCTGAACCCCGTGTAGTCGTCGCCAATCACACACAAGGTAGTCGCGCGACACTTGTTTTCCATCGGCCGTAGACGGGGAAAAAAACGAGAACCGATAAAAAATAAATTACCGTCACATGGCGACGGGAAAAATTCGTCGCACAAACAACACACACACACGCGTGTGAAATATTGTAATTTATCGTTTCACGCCGACGACTAGCGGATTGCGATTTATCGCTCGGCAATAAACAGTTATAAACGCGCATAAAACGCCGAAGCCGCCAATCCTACGCGTCGCGTTCGTCCGAAAACAGCGGTCGTTTTTTCCTCGCCAAATTCGTCGCGCCGACAATATGGTGGTGGCGGTCAAGTCGATCGAGATTTTCTGTGCGTTTCTGATCGTCGCGCACGCGACGACGACGGTTCGTCTCGGCGACGGCTTAAAAACCGTCTGCTTTCCCGGCGCGATCGTTTCGCCGGTCCTTTGCTCGATCCAATGCAAAAAAACCGGATGCCGTTGCTATCCTGCGATCTCCCCCGGACCAGATCCCGCGTCGACATGCGTTTGTTGCAAGCCGTCGTCGCCCGATTGAGTACACGCGTCGTTGGAATCGCGCGCGTTGTTTTCACTTCTCCGCCGAGTACAAAGTCCCACCGCGATTATTATTTGTATTATTACTTTTATGATTACAGTTGTTATTGTGTCGACAGTGGTCGGAAAATCATCGTTTGTCGATCGTGACAAAATATTAAACAAAATTTGACTAACGTTTGGCGGTCAACGTGTATAATAATAACAAAGTATTATGTTAAATATGTAAATAATAAAACAAACAGGTCTTGCCCCCCCGGAGTATTGTGATAAAGACGCGACGATTATTCGAAACTCTGTCGATTTTCGTACCGTTTATCCGGGCAAGACATATTTGTTTTATTTTCGTTTGTATTATAATATATTTCAATGGTTTTTGGAGATTATTAATACGTTGTCATGTGTGTGTTTGATCTGCCGCAGATCGTGTGAAAAAAAAAAACAAATTCTAATTATATTTGTAATGTGTTGTTGTGATAGCGATTCGCACCGCTCGCACACAACCAAACGATTATGAATATTTAACCGGATCGTACGTGATCCGTGTCGTATTCATATTTTTTCACTTTTTATTTATGTATGTTTAGCGTAACTATATTAATAAAATAAAATATTATCGATTAACGGCAATAACAATAAAATTACTATATTACAGAGAAACGTGTGTTCGATTACATTTTTATCACTGCCGACGACAAAAAAACTCGCCCTCATAGGGTCGTCGCAGCTGTCGAAAAACATAGTTTTTATCGGATTGCGTTAAAAAATACTGGGCCTATAATATACTATACGAGTGACGCGCGCGAGTTACTCGTGAGAAAAAAATAAACGATTAAAAAAAAATTGATATTTTCGCGACGTTTTTTTTGTCGAAATCCATAATCGACTTTATTCTACATTATTGATAAGACAATAATAAATTGATTATTCCTTTCGCGTACGAGATTTTTCGATTCCGAGCGAGACGACGATATGTATTGAGATTTTGAGTTTTTTTTTTCGTTTGTTTTTGTAAGTGTTACGATTTAAAGAACGATTTCGACCGGAAGATTTCGATCCAATCGTCAACGTTTGGTCATGATTTCCGGTGACGAATTTCATCCGGTCTCGGTAGGTTTTCGACGAATATTATCTCCGCGATAATATTACAAAAACAAACTACAAACCGTACGCGGCCTACGAATCGACGAAATTGATTTTTTCATTTTTATTTTTTTTTTTTTTACTTCAATAGAAATAGTCGCGGCGACTTGAAACTTTTATTAAATACTTTAGAGATGTTAATGTTTTCGAGAAAAGTATTGGAATTTTTTTGCTATTTATAGACGTTTAAAAATTTCGAATTTTCTCAGTTTCTTTGATAAAATATTATTTTCCAAAGAACTTGACACAGAGTTACTGAAACGTGTTGATGTGTTACTAGTGAGAGAAAAAATAGGCGACCGTTGTATTCGTATAAAACTTTTATAATTTGAAATTTTCACTTCAAAACTCGAAAAAACAAATAAAATCTATAACGCATTTTTTCGTAGTCATAAGCCCCAATAAAACTTTTAATTCGAAGACTTACAACTTGAAAGCGAAATAGAATATTCTAGATGAGTTGAAAAAACCGACAAATTCTTCCTTTGCATACAGGATTTCAACTTTTCTAATTTTTTTTTGTTTGTTTCGGAAAATAATAACAACCGTTTGGATTTGAAATCGTCACCAAGTACGGTTGTTTGACAGAACAATATGATTTTCGAAATTTTTTAACTTTTTTTTTCTAATTCTTAATTAGTTTGAACGGAATCTTTAACGGTTTTATCGAAAACATCGATTACACGATAATTCGTGTGCGTCGATTGTTCATCGCGCACGTCGTGTCAGAGGGTTTTCTCACCGGTTTTTTTTTTATTTTGCATTAATATTATAAATTTCGTTCGCGCCTGTAGATGTCGTAGATAATATTCAAAACTCCGTTTATGTGAAAATCAAGTCTATAATCGGCTCGATATTTTGAAATGTACAAAATCTATCGCCTAAAACTAAAATAATTTTAATTAATAATATTTTCGTTAATGTTTTTAAATAAATATTGTCATACCAGGCGATTCGTTTTCGTTAAACGGCGGCGCGGCGTGTTGTCGTTACGATTTATTGTATTTGCTCAACGACGACGAAAACAATGCCAGATGGTAAATTGCCGCGCGCGCAATTACGACGTTTTTTTGCCCCTAACAAATCAGAACACACATCACATAGTTTTCAATAGAATTTCGATTTTATTTCGCTCGTATATTTTACTCTTGATTATTCTACATTTTTTTTCATCGAAAAACGGACTCGTCGCGTTTCGTTTGTTGTACGTCAGCCGTCGGCGGATTTGAAATCATCACGTCCGATATTCGTCCCGCTCGACTCGGGTCTATCTAATCCCGCCGTCCACGGTCCTACTAAATATTAGTCGCGAGTTGTTTCCAATTAATAACGAAAAACAATAATCAACGTGGAAAAATAAAGACTCGAACGAGAGCTACGGCTGGCGACGGGTGATCGATTACGGCGAATTGGTATTTTTTTTAAATTCGAAACCCGCAACGTACCGTTTCTCATTGGAAAAAAACGGATTTAGAGTGAAAAAAAAGACGGGCGGCTCCTATATCTCTTCGATGGCCTCGCGAGTCAGCCTGATTTTCAGGAATCACAAACATTTTCTACTTTCGACCGTGATAAAGCACTTTATCGACGATTATTATTTAGTTATTACGATGAAATACGTCCGTTATAGTACGCGATTTTATTACTATATCGACGATTTTTCCGGGATCGTGCTCGCCTACGATCCCCAGTTTACCGATTTTTACCTATCCCATGAATAATAACAACACAATAACAATTAGCGATTTCTCGGAAGAATAACAGCAAAACGACCTTTCGATAAAAAAATTCCGCGTTGACATACCAGCCATCTTATTAAAATATAATGATTTTCTAACATTTCGTAGACATTTTTGCGAATTTTCGTTCGCTAGAAAGAGCAATATTCATATAGGTAATTTTTCATCGTATTTTTCGTAGGTTTTTATTTTTCGCGATGAAAAAAAAAAAAAAAACGACTTCTATAATACACAAACTAGACAACGTTTTCTACCGTGCCTAAAGTTTATGATCGGACGGTCGAAAAACCGTGTTTCGTCCGCAGAAAAAGAAAGAAAAAAAAAAGACAACTCACCCAATCACAATGGCGTTGTTGTTTCGCTCGGAATCCGAAACAAAACAAATAAATCGGACGGAAAACAATTTCCTCTTTGTTCGTCACATCGTTTGCGCCTAATCAGTGAAATGTTTTTAATGTCATGAGTGCTGCTCGCCGAGAATCGGATTATACTTTGTGGATAATGGAAAACGATCGGGTCGTAATGACCGAGATATTTGAGTTTCGGTCCACTCGGCCCGTTGTCGTTTTGACCCAGAAAAAAGAATACAACGCTCTGTCGTCGGACGTTTTAAATACGACGTGGCCGAATTTCTCGAGTACCGTATTAGAGTGTTTCGTAGATAAATGTATTAAACGTGCGGCGCAGACGATTTTTCCCGCGTTAAAAAGATAATATCGAGTCGATATTTTTCGCGCAACCGTCTCGGCGGTGTCTTTTTCTCAGTGGATTATTGATTTCGTCGAACGGACGCGATTGAAAATAAGTAGGTACCGTAGATGCGAAAAATACTCACTTTTATTCGGATCGACCAGAGCCGGATTATAGACGGCCGCAGAAGGACGTTTTTCGTCCTCGGCGAGGTTCCGGACCTTTTCCTCGGGGGTCATACGCGCGTCGGCGAACAGGTGGCGGTAAATACTGCGCGCCCGGAATATTTTGATTTCTATTTCGGGTGCGGCGGTATGATTTGCGCCCCCCGTCCGCGGCCTCGAATCCATTGCGATCGATTTTAAACTCTGTACATAACGTCGTGGATATAAATGTGACGCGTCGGTTGTTCGTACGAAGGACGCGTGTCCTGAAAATATTGTTAAAATTTACGAAAATTAGTAATTTTCAAAATCGAAACGTCAATATTTATTGGTCTCGGGCGAAACTAAGTGGCGTAAACAGCTTGTGGCATTGGAGAACGCGGTGATAACCGTCACTTTGCGTCCTTTTGTTGAACGGCTATCACAAAACGTAATGTCAGTCGAAAAACACTCTGGGCGCGATTCGCCGCCGATGAAAATTCATCCTTTGTGTTTGCGTGTCGGACGCAACTATTTCCCTCCGTCGGGTACGATAAAAATGTACGTTTGTCCGTGCGAGTTCGTGCGGCGGCGGCGGTCTCGTTATATAAATCGACGCGTGCCGGTAATCAGTTATGCCGAAAACGCGCGAGTTTCGGAAGACGATGTTTTTTTTCTTCTTTCGGTTAAAAGTTTTTACTTAAAAAAATCGACTTATTAGACGACGCAGATAGAATCGGTAACTGTTGTACAAACGTCGTCGTAACGAGGGAAATAAAGCAAAAAGTCCGACAAAGGGCACGTCCTGTATTTATATAAATACACGTATAAAACCTGCGCGTGCGTACTTAAAAGTCCCCCAAGAAGGTCAGACGGAATTTCATAAATTTAAAAACTTTGAAATTTTCGGTATTTCCGTTCGCTCCGATTGTAAAAAGACCACTATAGTAGTAGTGTTTCAGTATTGTTCGTCGGGCATAGTATAGCCGTCGGCTCGTTCATTATTTACCATCGATTTTTACGGTGCGGTTAGTTAGAGTCAAATAAGATCAAACGTATATATATATAAAGCAATTTACTAGCGGCGAGTTTTAAAAGTGTTTTACAGACGGCGTCTTATTTTTTCGCATCGTTTTTAATCGACGTGATTCCGGTAGTGTAGAGGCATCCGCGTGTGTGTATATTCGACAAGAATTTATATCGAAAAATGTATACTACCCGCCGGATAATCTCGTTGGAAACACGCGCGCCGCCGCCGAACGACATTTCGGCCGATGCGAAATCTAGCGCGCGAGCACACGGGAATACTTTGTTTTTATTAATGCGAAAGCTTTATCTTTTTATTCGTATTATTATTATTATTTGCGAAACAAAGAAACACGCGCGCGTATAATATATTATATTATATAGTCCGCGGGAATACATATTATTCTGACGAGGTGTACGTCGTAGTACTCTAACGTAAATGCATATTTATAACGTCGTATTAAGAAACTAGAAAGTTTTTTTTTTTTTTCCTTTTTTACAGTTTCCCCATACGAGATTGCGATCATGAATTATAAAATATATATAAAAAAAACTAATATTTTTTAACAGCTCGCGTGTACTCGGCGGCGGCGGCGGTGTACGTTTAAACTTTTCGCGTCATTTTTCAATTCCGTCTCATTTTTCGAAGTGCCAGTAATATCTTATTTAATTTTTGAAAAGCACGCTCCTCTACAAGAGCGCCGTTGTCGTCGGTACGAGTATTATTATATGTTTCCAGTACGGATAACACAACGGGAAGGGCCGTTTTTTTTTTTTTTCAATAAAATATTCACGTCAAAGCGAATCGTTTGAAATTTACACTTTTGTGGGATGGGTGGGGCAGGGTTATTGGGGATTTTAGTTTTCGAAATGGATCTACTACCGCCGCCGCCGCCGCCGCACGCACGCGGTGTGTGTATTCTATATTTTTAATTACACAATTAATTAAACATTTTCAAAAAACCTTAGTGCGTATACGTTGTTTTTACATTTTTAATTTGATACACATCAAATGTGTAGATCCAACCCTTTATTTGTAATTAAAAAGTTTTTTTTCTTTTGATAAAACAAACTTTATTACGAAAAAAGTTGTGATAATTATAAAAGTTAAGAAATATAATAAACTGCAACGTTTTCCAGCGTGAAAAACAATATACATTTTCATTAAGAAACTCCCCCCCTCCCACACTACCAACGCGATATTACTTATTACTTATTAGCAGTATCATATTATTAGCATATTTATTATTATGTCTAAAAAAAAAAAAAAAACGATTATTTTTACGCGTCTACGCTTATGTGGGAAAAAAAGACGACGGACTGCGCGAAAATACGTTGTGTTTCGTTTATCATTTTAGTTTCGGTGTTTTTGATCTTTTAAAATACGGTTCTATAAATTCGTAAGCGATTAGTGTATTATATCGAGTGATCAGAAATGTTTGTTAAACATTAAAATTTAATTTTTAAACAAAAAATCTACTGGTTTCGGAACCGTTATGATTACAATAATAATGTTTTTTATAAGAAGGTGAAAAAAAAAAAAATGTCAGTATTCAGCACTAAGTCATAACCTACCAGAGTTTCAAATGTAAAATTACTAGTCAAGTGCTATAAGCATAATATAATTAGAAAAAATTCGGTCTGTTGTCGGTAAATGATAATTCTAAATATTTGGTTTTTGAGGTTCTTAAATTACATTTTCGTCGCACATCCCCCCCGAAAAATCACTCAAAACACCCCACTACTGTATGCGCGCGCGCGCGTATTTATTTAATAAACTAGCCTCACGCTTTCGAATTAGAAGAAGGTACACAGACCATGTAGTAATATATTGCGAACGGGTTTGTACACGGACGTTTGGCGTTATTTAATTTTTGTACGGCATTATTGATTGAATGAAGACCCCCCCCCCCCCGCCCGGCTAAGGAAAATCGCGCGCCACACACGAGCATAATATATAATATCAACTTCCTGCCGGTTTCTGTGCGTAATTTATGGCTCCAAAATGAAATACGTCCTATAAATAACGTCACGCGACACGATCGAATTCGATACTGCGCGCGTATTGACTGTGCAAAAATACTAAATAACGCGTTACGAATATACCGAGTGTGCCGCGCGAAAGTCACGTCATATACAGGTAAGTCGGACGATAAATCGACGGATAATTAAATCGGTCCGCGTAATATCATGTGATACACAACGCGTACGGTACGATCAGGAAAATACCTGCGAAAATATTATTATACGATCGTTGAAACGCGCGCGCGCGCGCGCGATTTCGATCGGAACTATATTATTATTTTCGCGGCGAACCGACACGATCGAACAATGACGACGGGGCGCACGCCGTTCGATATACGATAGTGTAATATTTACACATAGTTCCGTTTCTATACCGATACGGTCTCACTGCGAGTCGACGTATGTTTAAGCGAAATCAATAACTCGAGGCGGCGGCGGCGGTGTAATGAACGGCCGCGAGACTACGCGTGCTTATTAAATAACGCGTTTATCCTCCTCGGAGTTCGGCAATCCCGCGACGTGATTAATATACGATTCGTTCGACTTACTATATAATATTCCGCAGCCGTTTTAAACGGACGCGGATTATTGCCCGCCGCGCACCGTGTCGTAGTAACGTCGGGGGTGGGGGGGGGCTTGTCGACCGAAAGCGTTTTCCGTTCGGTTTACTTTGGACTCGACCTCTCGGCGTGTGATACTTATTAATTACGGCACGAGGTTGTTTCATAAAATACTCTGAAATATCTTATTATACGCGCGAAAATCCTCAACAACTCCTGAGGGGGTAAAAAGGGTAAAATTAGAAAAAATCGCCTAGCCGTTGAGATATGAAATTTGGTTGGTATTTTTGTTTTACATACACAGTATAGAGACCTCTGAAAAGGGAATATTCCAAAACGTAACTTCTAAGAAGGTCAAAAAGGGGGTGAAAATGGTGAAAATGGTTAAACGTTTCTGTTTCGTCGCGAGAACGAACCATATACGACTTGGTCGATACGAAATGACGGCGAGAGAAAAATAAAAAATATTACCGGCTCGCGAGAAAGGAGAAACCGCGCGAAACTCGTCGGGCGAAAAACAAAAGAAACGCTAAAATATTGCCCCGACAGACAGACAGACAGACAGACAGAGAGGAGAGAGGCGTATACGTTGCCTGCCGCGCGCGTTATTACGTCGGACTCGGCGTTCCGATCCGCCGTGACTCCGTGTCGAATCGGCCGCGAGCAAACAGCGTACGATGAATAGATTCCGTTTCATCACGGCGTGTGTACACGTATTATATTGTGCGGAGTGTACGGAGATTGAACGGTAGGTTCTCGCCACCTATTATGTTAACGACAATAATTCACTATCCGTCGGATTCGTCTGCGTTACGGTCGTGTCTCTCGCGAATAACAAATTATGGTCCCGGATTCCGAGCGGCGGCGCTGAAATCGGTTTCTCTGCGATGTTTCGAAACGGCGGCGGCGGCGGCGGCGGCGTGTATTACGCGCGCGTAATATAGAGGAGATCCGAAACGTCACGACGGCCGGCCGGCCGGCGCGGTATCGATTTTTCTTTTCACGTTTTTCTCGTTCTTTTTGTTCGAGAAACAAAACGCGGGCGCGTGTCGAATAAAATTCGCGAGCCCGTCCGTGACCGTGCTGCGGGCGGCTTTTCGGGGCAGCGAAAATCTTTGTTGTTTGTTCGAACATCGCGTGACGACGTTCCGACCGTCGTCGTTACGCGCCGTGCCAATAAGGAATCGAACCCGCCGGACGCGTTCGCGTGGCCGTCGGATTTTTCCTTTTAAAACCTTTGGGGGCGAACGAAAACCACGCAGGATTTGCGAATCGTATTCGCCGACCGACTTGGGACCGTCATTAGAGGACCACCTATCGTTAATATCATCCGCGCCGATGCTCGTCGTCGTCGTCGTAATAATATACAAGTCACGCCGAAAATCGCGAAACGAAAAAACTACGATCGTCAGAAGAAAAAAACGAACGAAGAGTTGGACTTGATCGAACGGAGGAATGAGGCGTTTTCGTTATTATATCGTCTGGTTGGGAATTTAGCGATGCGAAACGGCATATCATTATCAAATGATATCGTTATTTATTGTACGCGAGTCGTACGTAACAATATTTATGTTATTAGTTTTGGTATTTTGTACCACAGCCATTTTGTAGTGCAGTCGATGAAACATTGCGCGTAATGCGGGTGTATTATTATATTGCGAGTTTAACAGCGCGATTTCAAACGAAAATAATTATGTCCGACGTCATTGTAACATTATGCTTTTGCTGCCGACTACGCCGCCGTCGTAATTAGTAGGCGCCGCGCGCACTATTCGCGTGTTATTTTCACCGGGCGACGATCGAAATATCCTTCGCGTACACAGCGTTCGTAAAAATGTCTAAATAACATGAAAATATTCGTCGGACGGTGACAAATGATACGAATGAAAAGTGCAACGCCGACGAGTGCAGTTGTCGTCACGTTGCACTTGCGGCTCGAAGAGACATTATTTAATATTCGAGTGGTTGTTACGGCGAGAGGATTTTCATCAAACGCTCACATATTTATATGTCGTTCAAACGACATCGTGTCCGTGTCTATAATATATAATTATCGGATTTTCGGCCGACGACGATCTCTCTCTTTCGGTACCACCTGGTAGAGAGAGGTTTCACACACGAGCCCGCCGAGAAATCGACCACGCGGAATGAAATTTACTACGGAAAAAACGATAAGCGTCGACGAACACAACGCAATTATTATTATCGTAGTTATAAAATTTCAAAGCGGTCGTTGTTCTTTTTTCCCAGTCATCCCGTGTAAAGTTAATTAGGTTAATTATTCGCGTGCCGCGATTTCCCGTCCGACGCTTTTGTCCGTTTTCGTTTATGGTTTATATATGTAGTCTTTTCAGACTACCAAACACGCCAAAATTGTTACTGGCCCGATTCGAATATACTTATATATATACGTATATATCGCAGCAACCCGCACGCCACCCACATGTAGCGCGCTCGCATTCGCCATTATAATATTATGATATCAATTTAATTATAAACGAGACGACGACGCGCCGTTATGTGATATACGCGCAGATATACACGGCAGACCGCGATTGTGTTTTTCAAACGCCGCCCGCCTACGGAAACGACGACGCCGAGCTAGCCGCTCGCAGATAAAACCGTTATTAGGTATATATTATGACGACGTTAAGCACGTTTTATAAATGTGTTTTCTCGGGATTTTTTTTTATATAATATATTTCCCGAGCGATAATTTAGCAGTATCGTCCTCGGCGGCAGAGGGAGACGCGCGCGCACGCCCGACGAGATAACGCAGAAATATCGTCGGCGAACGTGCCCTCGGGATCGCTCAATATTTATTTGTCACGTGAGATATTGTGTACCGCCAAACGTATTGTTTACCGTGCTTAAAATAAGGAGGAGAAAAAAATGAAGAAGAGAAAAAAGAAAACCACTAGCGACTCACTATAGTACTGCTTCGGCGACGGTCTCCTCGGCGAACACCACGTACAAATATTCTTCTCCGCTCGGCCCCCGCCGCGCACGTGATGCCGTATTTCCATCTACTTCGCGCTCGTATTTTACTCGGGATCCCTTTTCTCAGACGTCGCGTACGTTCGAATGATTTTATATCACGTTCGTGTTTGTGCGTAAAACAATTCCGTCGGGGCGAATGTGTCGCGCGATATTTCGCGTCGCGCGTCGTCTGGCGCACATAATCGACGAACCGCCGCCGACGACAATACACTCGGTGTATCGCAGGCACGGCGAAATAATATCAATCCGTACTCGACCGGGCCCCGCTGAAAATAATATCGAGTGGAAAAAAAATGGTATTACTAAAATCGTTTGGTAATCAAAAGCATATCCAGTGATAGAAAGCATTTGTGAAATTTACACTCACTAACTTTTACCACGTCTATACAGCCCATTTTATTAAGGAGTTCTCCTCGCTCGTGCATAAGGATGGGGGGCTCCACCGCAGAGAATACTGTAATTTTCGTTTTTCCGACCGCGTTTCACGCGTAGTCCCGCTCGTCCACGAATCGTTTGCGCCGATAATACTTAAACGACCGGTCTCTCGTTTTAATAACACCTATACGTTTTACACGTGCCCACACAAGCGTCGGGATAATCGTATCCAGAGAGAGAGAGAGCGAGAGAAACGAACCGTTTCGCGTCGTCGTCGAGTGACAAACGAATTTCAAAATCATTCCGGAAGGCTAACGATGATAAATTATGTTGATTGCGCTTTGTGGCGACGACGTAGCGGTCCGGTGCCGAATTCGCACGTTCGGTATCCGAAAAATAATAACCGCGCGTAACCGGCATAGTATTTATATTATAATACGTATATATTACATATGCTAATTGGCTGCGAAATGAAAAAAATTTAAATATTTTTCGTCTTCAATCTGGTCGCCGCGCCGGTGTTTTATCGTAAGGTTTAATTTCTTTATATTTAATGTACGCTTTAATATAAACGGTATTGACAAGAATGCGTAATCAAAATATCATAAACTCGTACTCCTCCGCCTATTATCAGAGAAATAAACTAATTATTATATACTACGCACCACTATGTACCTATCTATTTGCATAATTAACGCGATAACTCCGGCTAGAACCGCGCCGGAAAAATTACGTTTATTTATAAGTGAAAAATATGCTAAATAAACCGGTGTTAATCGACCGGTAGAATGTGAAAACGAATCGCGTCGGACAAACTATACGTACTTACAATATGGCGGTTGGTACTGCTTACAGTGGAATAATATTTTCTTTTAAAAAAAACACTCCGCTTGAATGCTAGAAATGTGACATACTGTTTCGGTATTCTCACAACGTCATCAACAAGTGGCCGGCCTGAAAAAAAAAAAAAAAACCATTAGTTTTCACATCCGAACGCGAGCGAGAACGTTCAATAAACAATTTTTTTTTTTTTATTTGGTTTCTTGGAACTTTTCCACGAGGCGTACTCTAAAAATACTTTGAAAACTATATAACGTTTTTAACTCGAAATCGGTTTCACTGCTCTATAAAACCCGTACAAATCTATACACGCACCACTCTACCATAGTCTGAAACGTTCATAGAAATAGTCGAAAGACAAAAAAATAAAATATTATTTTATTATTCCTCGGCGGCTCTGTTCGGCGTGTCGGCTTACTTTTTTCATTAACGCGCGGCTCTTACACACTACTTGTTAATGAAATTTTCACTCGACAACTTTCGCACGGGGTTTTTTATTCGACGTTTCGTTTTAAATTCGGCAAAATATAAGCTCCCGTAAGACGGGCCTCGAGGGGCGCGCCTCAAAACGGTCGAAATTCCGGTCGAATCGGAATGGTTTCTCGTATCGCCGTAAACCGCGCAGGAATAATATGTTAATATCGAAATCAGAACGCGATGAATATTATTATTAGATAATAAAGTCATCACGTCCGTCTGCCAAAATTGAATTTCGCATAATCGCATCAGGCCCGCCGCCAGACGTCTGCAAGACCAACGCCAGGCCGCAGATCGTTTCGTTCACTGCCGAATCGTTTGAACGCGACGACGACGCGTCTCTCCGAACTAGATAAACGCGATCGATTAAAACTAGTGTAATATCTGAAAAAATAAATATTCTCTACCAAAGCAAAGCGAGTCGGCGGCGGCGCGGCGCGGCGGCCGCGTACGTTTATTGCGGATTTTGAAAATCGCAAACAGTCGTCGCGATGACGTTAAAAAGGGATTATCATCGTTATGATAATCATAAGGACGCGAGGAGCAGAACGATGGCCATGTTGATTATGCCATTATCATTTAATCACACGGATGTTGGAGAAAGTTTGTTTTTTATAATTGTTTTTGTTCCGAAACTACATTCGCAGACAAACTATTGCCCGTATATATTACACGTCCTCGAGCTAAGGAACAAACCCGAGTTGCGCGAGTTTACCGCGGACACACCGCGCGTTCCACTGGTATTCGGAAAAGAATCGTCGATCGTTTGAATAATAACGCGAGAGTATAAAATCGCTGAAACACTGGCGAATCAAAACGGCGCCAAACGCGAAAACGACGAGTTTTGAAAATACAAATACGAATCGTCTGAAACGACGTTATAATCGTTGAATTATAATCTTATTATGCGTATACGTAGTATTCGCGCACTCTCCGACTACGATCGTCGCAAAGCGCGATTTTCCTCGTCGTTATTATTATGCACAAAAACTATACCTATTGTAAATAAAACGCGATGTTGTTTTTCGTCGGTTTCCACCGCGGCCGTGTGATATTATTATTATTATTACGAGTATATACGCGCACAAAACGCGTATTTGTTGTCGGATCACGTAATGCGTTTTTAATTTACTTAATGCAAAACAGCGCGTCTCGTATCGTGTGCGCGGCCGTTAATTATAATTAAAGATTTTTTTTTTTTTTTGTTTTCCGCGCGCGACATTAGAAACCTTGTGGAAATTACGAACGCGCGCGCGCGCGCGTGTTTTACTTTTTTGGCAACGCGGCCGTGTCATTAGTCACGGGGTCTGAGGGAAAACGTGTACACACGCACGCGCGTATAATATATTATGTATACGTTATCCGTATAAAATATGAGTTACACGCGAAACGTTAGCGCGATATTCGGCGCGGTCGCGAAAACGAAGAGAAATAATTTCGCGTTGGAAATAATAATAATGATATTTTCATCAATCGAGACCCGAGGGGCGAGTAGTGATTCTTGCGGTCTCCGCGTGTTTTCCGCATCGAATTATAAAACCCGAGCTTATAAATATAATATATATATATGATGATTTATAGGAAAGAAATTAATGAGAACGAGTGAGCCGAGCGAGCGGCCGGCGAGACGCGAACGGAAGAGGGTTGGTCGTCTTCGACGCGTCGTCGTCCGATGAATACTAATAATAATTACATTTGTCCGAATTATTCTATATCAGTGGTTCTTAACGGGGGCGGTACCGCCCCCTTGAGTGCATTTCGGTCTCTCTGGGGGGCGAAAGTTTTGAAGGGGGCGTTGAGGGGGTGGTGAGCTTTTTCAAACTCGGAGATGAAAAATAATACAATAGTTGAATGTGAAATCAGAATAGTTGTAATTGCGACAAATTTTGACGAAACAAAGAAATCGGTTGGACATTTGCAACAAAGGTGATCTACGTTTAGCTTTGACCAATATCAAACCAGACATCGTTAAATTAGCAGCTACTCATCAGGCTCAGGGCAGTCATTGATAGGTATAATTTGTATATTTTATAATTTTTTTTTTTATAGTTCAGTAAATCTTTTTGTATAGTAAAGTATTAAATTGTTTTGTTAAGTGGTGTAAAATATAACCATAACTATCTAAAAATAAGAGTTTTTACTTTAATAGTTTAATTAATAATGTTATAATATACTGATGAATAAATAAATATACAAATATATATATATATATATATATATATATTTATAAGAAGAAAATTTGATTTTTCACGAGGGGGGGGGCGTTAGCAATTAGTTATTACGATAAAGGGGGCGCTGAACTAAAAAAGGTTAAGAACCACTGTTCTATATTATAATATAGAAATATCTTCTTTCGAGAGCGGCGTACGAGATATTACCGATCGTTTCGAAATGATAATAATAATTCTCGAAGGGGTTTGTTCGAGAAATGTTAGAACAAGACTAAAAAAAACTACCGGTCCGTTTCGAAAAAGATACTCGACCTACTTATCACGCGGTCGTTGCCGGTACTGTCTCGGTGTTTGACAATAGACGTCGAATACGATTACGACATAAATACGACATTGCCGCGTGTGCTGTAGTCATTGCAGATGTTTCAACAATGATAATAAGTAATAACAATTGGACCAAGTCGGTACAAACGCGAGCTGCAAGAGACGTACGTAGGAGGCGCCTCTAATGTACGTGTGTCGTGCGAGAGGGGAATTCTGCGCGGTTTTGGAAAATTCGCGTATCCCGCGCACTGCTGGCGGCGGACGTTCGCCGGGAAATTCATTTACAGCGGCGGCGGCGCGGGGTCCCTTAACGGCTCTCGTAAATAGTTTTAATTCGTAACGTATGCAGGCCGAATAATAATTGCGTGTTCCGAGTGTGTGCGTGTGTGAAAAATAAATTAAAATTATTAAAATCGCGCGCGCTCGTAATCGTTCGCATTACGTCGCATACCGTGCGGCGGCGGCGGGGGCGCGCCTAATAGTAGTAATTTTTAGCGCCCTCCGAGTAAATACATTTCGGAAGAATGCAATCTCTCGCGTTCGAATTAGTTTGAACTCTATGCGACGACTCTCTCTCTCTCTCTCGCCGCGACAGTGTATCCGGGGGAACGGAATTCCGAAATGGCCTGGGCATATACACGCTTTGGAATTTTTCCGGAAAACTCGAGTACTCGAGTACTATTCGCACCGTACGGATATTATAATAAACATCTACGACGACGCGACGAACTTTTATTACGCGAGGCGTTTGCACACATACTAGTTATTGATTATAGTTTGAATCGATACACTTTCGGTGTTGACGAATCGATAGTTTTGCGTATTTTACGTGGTATATTATACTCTCCGACGATCTGTATATTTACTTTTACTATTGTGTTTGAAATAATCGTTTATAAATTAATATTACAAATATTATTTACTATTACAAATACGTTGACGACGATTCGTTTTCTAATATTGAAAAAACTAATAAATTTTTATTATAGTAAATATAAGAAATAATGATATTTAGAAACATTAAAAATATATTTATTTGTGTTTGAAATAGTTGTTTATAAATTAATATTACAAATATTATTTACTATTACAAATACGTTGACGACGATTCGTTTTCTAATATTGAAAAAACTAATAAATTTTTATTATAGTAAATATAAGAAATAATGATATTTAGAAACATTAAAAATATATTTATTTGTGTTTGAAATAGTCGTTTATAAATTAATATTACAAATATTATTTACTATTACAAATACGTTGACGACGATTCGTTTTCTAATATTGAAAAAACTAATAAATTTGTATCATAGTAAATATAGGAAATAATGATATTGTATTATTGAACCGCTTTATTGTTAATTAAAACCATAATGTACGTAACTATGTGAAATTTCAATCATTAGTGGTACGCGACCTATTAGCGAGACAGTATATATACTCGAGTGGTACGCGAAAAAATAAGTTTGAGAACCGCTACTCGTATATTATTATGTTTAACTACAGCGGACTTTTTTTTTTTTTTGGCATACGCACTTAATTGTTTACAGAACGCGACTTCCTCTCGGATAAAGTAATAATACCGACTACACGTGCTACCGAATATTAAACATATCGCTTTGAAATCGTATTTTTAATCATCGCAATGACGTGACCGCGGAGCGTTAAAAACGCTACGAAACAATTATTAGTTTTCGCTTTAATTATTATTATTATTATTATTATTATTGGTTAGAAACGATTTGGAAATGGCGCGCCAAAGTGACATTAACGTCGCAACCCTCCCCGCTGCGAATTACAAATAATAATAATAATGAAAAAAAAAATAAATACGCGTAATCTCGATTTAACTACTAATTAACTCGGTCGTGCGCGCTGATATAAATATAATGCGGTCACATAATTATCTCGGCCGATCGTCGACCGACGTAATAACAGCATGTACGACGCGCGCGTATATACGCCCGCTTGTAATCGCGTTAGAACACTTTTTTTTTCTTTCTTTCTTTCTTTCTCATTGTCAACGAAAGTTATTAGGGTTCGTCACGACCTAAAACGGGGGGCCGCCGACTCTCGTCGTATTATATATATATATTTACCGCCCCGAGTAAATTAAAAACCGTTTATAAAAGTCGTGTTTGTCACCGAACGCACAATAGAGGGCGGAATTCGATTCCCGAACACGACTGCAGTTGTCGCGTATAATAATTGTTTCGAATATCGACTTGGTGTCGATGAGATTTTCCTTTTTCCTACGCGCGCGTGTTTATATATGTGTGTGTGCGTGTGTGTACAACATAGTTTCGTTAACGTTTCGATTGTTTCTTATTTTCGACATCGTGCCCAGAACGAACGGTCCGAAAATATTGCCATTAAAGGTCGCGCTGACCGTTTTCAACTGGCGTACAAAGTCAACTCTCCTCCTCTCTTTCGTTCTCGTACTCGGCGCGTGTTATTTCTCGGTCGTTTCGGCCCCCGTAGTCGCCTAGACTCGCCGCGCATTTTCTTAAGTTTAACAACAAAAAAAAACACAAAAGTCGTTCTTCAAAAATAATTTGTCGATATTGAATTTGAAATCGCGGCGGCCGAAACCAGTAAAAATGATTTTTAACGATACGAAATAAAGACTATTATTAAATACGAGCGCATGGTAAATAAACAATTATAAATCGTCCGTCTTACACGGGGGTGAGCTCACTATTTTCGCATGGAGGGCGGTTCGCGTCCTTAAAACGATACTTGAAACGCACCTTTCACAACCGGAATCTCGATAACGTTTTAATGAATACGTATATATTTCGTTCGATCGCCAAACGATTATAAACACGCGCGCGTCCGACATGCGGCGTTTCCACCGACAATCCTTTACGAAAACATTATGTCCGATCGATTTTCAAATAATAACAGCTTTTCCGTTTGGTCGTTTTACAGATGGTGCACGCCGTTGGTCAGCATTAGCCTGTGCCTCATGTTGGCCGGATGCGTGTTCTCGTTCAGCGGACACTTGTACAAGGATCAAAAAACGCTGATCGCGTCGTCTTTGCACACGTTGGCCGGTTCGTATTTACATTATTGTTTTCCACCCGTAACGTATCCGACTTTATGTGCGATGGTATTACGGAACGCGCTATACGTTTCTCAACTGGGGGGGGGGGGGGTCGCGATCACCTTGACTGGGGGGGGAGGAGGGGGTTGAAAATAATAAAATCGTTAACGATATATGATATATACCGGGGTGGGCAAAAGTCACGCAACGCTATCTCGAAAGTTGATCGTGCTACCTTCATACGGCGTGTAACAAAAATAGACAAGTGATAACCAGGTAATTGGAAGTCGATATCAAGTAGTAATAATAGGTAATTATAATGTAAATTTGTAATTTATACAATCCCAAACAAATAGAAAGAGCTTAATTTACAGTATATTCTTATAATTTATGTTCGATATGACCACCGTCTTCGTCAATATACACGCTAAACAACGCTTTCGGACCGTTTGACAGATGCGTTCTAGAACAGCCATGTTTTTCAAATTTTTCGACCAGTCGGTACACCGTTTCGCGTCGTGGGACAGAGCTATATTAGGGAATTTCACCGCAAACTCGGTAAAAATTGTTTTATAATCAGCGTCATGCCGGTGATATGCGGATATAAGAAAAATGCGTTCTTCGAGCGAATATTTCGAACGTAAATCCTTTGCTCATGCTCGTAATCTGATTATGTACTACAGTACATGTGGAAGTCTTCCTAATGTTGGCGACTTTCAATTACCTGCTTATCGCTTGTCAATTTTTTTATCCGCCGTGTCGTGGCGATAAAGGTAGCACAATCGACTTTCGAGATAGCGTTGCGTGACTTTTGCCCACCCCTGTATTTTCATCGTTCGAATTCGTACTCGATATACCTATAGATAGCGGGGGTCGCGACACTAAAAGAAACGCGACGCTCGTCTCTGTACGCGTTGTATCCAACGGGACTCGTACTATCAAAACTCTACTATTGCGACTTTTTTTTTTTTTATCAAATCGTAAGTAATATTATATAATAGCGATTCGAACGCGACGATATGGTACAGCAGAATAACACTATATAAGAATATTGTACGCGCGCGCGGTACACACACTATTGATATGTTGTTTTTTTTTTCCGTCTCTCTTTTCTCGACGAATACAAATCAAACACGTTCGGTTTTGAATATCTCGAATATTGTTTCCGAGCAGATAGATATACGTGATTTAAGTATAAATGACATAATGCGCGTGTCTGCTGCGCGAACGAAATCATATTGTTCCATAAAACTTCCAAACACGTACCTCCACCCACCTCCGAGGTACGCATTATATAGTACATTCTATTATTATATAACTTATTGTTCGGCGAACAGCGTTCGCTTTTATTTATGGCGTTTTTTTGCGTTTTCAAAAGAATCCCACTTTGAATTGATTGTCGCGCGCAATCGTACCGTTTAATCAAGTTTATTATTATTATTTTTTTTTTTTTCAACAAAATAACCGCGTTCCTCGTGAGCATCAGATGATATTTTATTCGGTTATCCACTAAAGCCGCGAAACCGTTTGTGTGTGCAGCTATTCCCGGCGCCGGGCGACGACGTTGTGAATTGAAATTATTTAGCCCGACGGGCGTACATATTTTTAAGAACGACAGCTTCGACGATTTCACTGCCGTCGAAACCAACAGAAAACCACACTAAATACGACTGTTAAAACTAAAAAAAAAATAAAAGTCTATCCTACCGAATGAGCGCGTCTTTCAGAATAATCGGCACCGGCGGCGTATTGTTATTATAATAATAATAGTATATTCACGTCGAAACGCGACAACGTCGCTACATAAAAATTCCCGTTTTCTAAAATCCGAATAATTTAATAAAATCATAATATTTTACCCAGGTGAAAAAAATAAAAAATAAATATGAAAAGAGTACCGCCACTTTCTCGAGTAGGACGTCACCGGCCATCAGTTACAGGCTACACCTAGCACACGAGTGATTTATATTATTGTACACTTAATGTCCCGAAACGGCGGACGACGATATTTATTACGCATAATAGTTTTACAACGTCCAACGACGACGTCTCTATTTTTAAACGCCACGTTATAATTAAAACAAACGCGAAAAGGTTTCGCGGCGGTCGTCGTCGTTGTTATTATTATTATTATTATTATTATTTTGTCGTCGTCGTCGTCGCACGATAAAAATATATATTATGTAACGATTTTTTTTTTCAAGTCGTAAACCTTTCCTTAAAATCTAGAAAAGTTAGCGTAGAGTTTCGTGAATAAAAACCTAAACCGCAGGGAAATGAAAACGAATGGGGTCGTTGTGTAATTTATTCTCGCACGGTCTTGCTTAATTATGTTACGCGCCCGGTGAAAATATCACTGCGCGGCCGACTGTACGGCGTACACGCGAAACACGACACACAGCTGCAGACACTAATTTCGTGACGAACAGTGTTTTAAAACTGCCGGCTTAATTGTATGTAATACGTAATGTTATCGCCCGTTCGGCGTAAAAGTCACTGTGTAAATCCGCGAATTCGGCCTGCAATTTAAGTTTTACGGCGTGCAAATTGCGCGCGATAAAATAACAACAACGGTAGATATAACATTATGTTGCACTACCGCGAGTATAACGTATATTGTATTCTCTATCTAAACGGACCATAAACGCCGATACTTTTTCCTACGGTTATTATAGGTTAATGATTTGAAACAAAAGCAAAAACAATACGTTTTATATACACGTATATATTTAATGGTTTTCGTTTGTTTCGCTTGTAATATCACGTTAAAATGGACAACGTTACGTCATCAATACGAATGGTTTATTGTGTATAAATCGTCGTCAGTGCGCAGACTAATATTGTATTACACTCGATTCGATAATATCCGCACAGAATATCGAAAATTACCGACCGTAATACAATAATACGAATAATATGATGTTCTATTCGCGGAGATATTAACGACGCGTCTTTAAACCCCGAAAACGCGATAAAAATCAAACCGATTTAAATGAATAAAAACAAAAAACTATTGCATCCGATCGCGATCGCGATTTCAAAATAAATTATAGTTTTTCATAACGTTGCGCCGTGCGCGGTCGGATGGAAATTCAGAACGCGTGCAATCTCTTAGAGCAACGGTTTTCTATTGCGATTTGCAAACTTTCGTCGTGACATTTCTGCGAATACTTATATATTTCGAAATAAAAATGCTATCGACACGTAATTCGAGTCGAAAAATCGTTCCCCTCGGACCCCGATTGGAATGATTAAAAGCCGAAATCTATAAAGCGTTCACTCGCGAATTTACACGTAAATAAAAGTGCGGTGCGTTTTAACACACACACACGAATGTTGTGTCAACGAAAAAACGCTGCCGATTTCACGGGACGCGAAATAAATCCAAAAGTTTTGAAATATAATTACGCGGAAATATTATATACTCGGCGGCCACTTTAAAACGGATCGCTGGTCAACCGCCGCGCCGGCGGCCCAGTAGTTCGAAGTCGCGTGTAAATATCGTCGTCGTCGTCGCGCATCGCCGGGGTCCGGCGCGTAGGATTCCGGTCGGTTCGAGCGGAAAACGAAAAAAAAAAAAATAAATAAAATAAAAATAAAAACAGACCGTCCGAAATGACAAATGCAACAGCGTCGATAAATTACAACGGATCGGGCGGGGGGTAGGAGGAGGAAAAAATGGATTAATCGGGGCGTCTATTACCGAGTCCGGCGGAGTAAGTCGAGTTCATAACATTAGTCTTCGTAAGTAAGTGGATTAAAAAGGGGAGAGAGAAAGATAAAAGAGCAGGGGAAACGATAAAATCGCAATTACCGAGACTTGTTTGCAATAACTTTCAACACTTCGCTCGGAAAGTCGTACGCGCGTTACGGTGAGATTCGAAACCCCCGGTAGGTACCACCTACCCGCCGGTAGTATATAGTAGGTATAATATGTAACGGTTTTCCCTTTTGCCCGTGTTTTCTTTTTAAATAAATAATTAAAAAAAAAACTCTTAATTAGCGCGCCCGGGGTCCCCGGAGAGAGTAATAATAATATTTTAAAAACAATTCGGTCATACCTCTTTTTCAAATATATACGTATACTCGTATATACGTATGTATATGATTTTTTTTTTTTTTTCTGAAACTCGAGGTTCCTCACTTAGTCCACGTTGGTTTGTACGGAAAGGACTAATGACTTTTCCGGATAAACGAGAGGTTATTTTCTCCGACTACTTAATAAAAACGATGTTAAACAAAGAGAGAGAGAGAGAGAGAGAAAAGATGCGTCGAAAAAAAAACAAAAAAAAACCTTGTAACTTTAAGATATATACTTGTGTAGAGAGCGTATATGAAACGCCGCGAAAACGATCGAGTGTTATACGTGTGTATAATATTAATGAATATTTTATCGGGTGTTTTTCTTTTTTCGTTTTCTTTTTATCTGCGCGGGCTATCGAAAAAAAAAAAAAAAAAAAAATCGCTTTTTTTCCACCGAGTGCAATTATAAAGAATAATAAAAAGTTAACGAAAACGTTTCCGAGACTTATAATATATTCTCCGTATAAATCAACTGACACACGCACACGCACGCGCATATACGTATCGGCGAAAAGGAGAACGGGATGGGGGGGGGGCGATTTTCGTTGCAGTACATTAAACCCCTCTCCCGACGCAGACTAACAAAAGCCTTTCTAAATTGAAAAGTATATTCTCCGTTGTTGTTAAGTTTGGCGCGCTCATAACTTGCGCGCGCGAAATTGGCAAATCTCTATAAACAACGACGAATGTTAATGCATCTTTTATTATACGGGCGCTCTCTCTCTCTCTCTCTCTCCTCGCAAAGTTAATTTTTATGGCGGAAATAAAATGAATTATTCGTTTTATGCGATGTTGTTGTTGTTGTTTTTTTTTTTTTTTTTTTTATTATTTTTACCAAAATGTACTGTATAAAAATTAAACGTTTCGATCAAAATGGAGGACATTAATTATTATTGCCGTTGAAAATACCTTTCGAATAAAAACCTCGTCGTTTATTAGCACTGACGATTTGAAAATCAAAACGAATTCAATTAGGCGCGAGTCGTACAATGTGTTTTGTTTAGAAATAGATAAATACATTTAGAGCGATTGCGTTGTCGACTTTCTACTGATAATAATTTTAGTTCGGCGCACACGTTACCTACGAAATTATTGTACTCGATTTATTTTCGAGGTATATTTTTTATAAACATATCAACGCGATGACGAAATACGGGACACGTTTTTCATTAGAAATTTTTATATTTAAGAACGTAATCCGTTCCGTAAAGCGAATCGTCCAGAGCGTATATTTACGCGAGAATTTATCGTATTTAATATCCGATCAATCGACTGATCTATGAAAATAACAAAAGAAGAACTCTTGTTTTTAATCGGTAACGCGCATATTTTTTTGGAAATCGTGAAAACTCGACGGGTTTAAACTTTAAAATAACGTTTATTGACGATAAATAAATAGGTAATAAAAAAAAAACCATCTTCTAATTTCATAACGCGTGTACATTCGTCGCTTTGTTATTGCGCGTCTCGATATTACATTCGATATACGTAGGGGTACTGTTTTATGCTCGCACTTAACGAACGGGAAACCAAAAATCCACAAATTATAATATAAACCACTTCAAAACGCGAACGAATAACAATGAAATTTGTAAAACAACATGCGCTCTATTGTACTGCCGCGGCATGCCGGTGCGCTTTATTGAATCGATACACGCGCGCGCGTGGGGCCCATATATATATTAGTGTATTCGGTTTGAAAGTTACATTCTCTCGGTAAAATCTCATAAGTGCGATCGTGTACGGGAAAAGATTATAATAATATTCAAGGCTTCCAAAGTTTTTATTGTAAAGTATTAAAAGTAATTGCAGGCTATTATGTATCCGACATTGCACTCGAGTATGATAAAAAAAAAAGAGAAAAAAAACCTTAAATTCTCTACGACGACGCGTTTCGATCTTTAAAAAGTTTGCGAGTTTTAAACGGAAAACGATTACGACGACGGAACGTTATTGTCGCGTAGTCTGACGCTAATGTAAAAAATATACAGGTAGCTGTTATCGCGCAAAGGTGACCGCAGACGGTTCGTTAAAAACAATTTGATTTTAGTCGGCCTCGCGGCTGCATAATTGAAACGTATTTGTGTCTTGCACGCATAGTGCAGTATATATATAAATAGTGAATTCTGTTAACCTAATCGAATTGGTATATTTTCGGGTTCGACAAAGTCCTCGAAAACATCAATTTTCCGAATAATTATACTTTTTTAACCATTAAATAATTTTAAATCTTTCGATCTTTAAAAGTTTGCAAGTTTTAAACGGAAAACGATTACGACGACGAACGTTGCTAACACGGACGAAACGCGCGTCTGACGCGAATGTAAAAAATATACAGGTAGCTATAACAGCGCAAAGGTGACCGCAGACGGTTCGTTAAAAACAATTTGATTTTAGTCGGCCTCGCGGCTGCATAATTGAAACGTATATGTGTCTCGCACGCATAGTGCAGTATAGTGAATTCTATTAACCTAATCGGATTAGTATATTATCGGGTTCGACAAATTCCACGGGGTTATGAACATTTATCGGGGATATCACTTTTTCAGATTAGAATAGATTCGGGTTAGATATATTGCTCGGGGGGATATGAACGTTTATGATTTGTATATTTTCGGGTTCGAAAAATTCCTCGAAAACGTCAATTTTCCCAATAAGTATACTTTTTTAATTATTAAATAATTTCAAATCTTTCGATCTTTAAAAAGTTTGCGAGTTTTAAACGGAAAACGATTACGACGACACGAACGTTGCTAATATAACACGGACGAAACACGCGCGTCTGCCGCGAATGTAAAAAATATACAGGTAGCTATAACAGCGCAAAGGGGACCGCAGACGGTTCGTTAAAAACAATTTGATTTTAGTCGGCCTCGCGGCTGCGTTTTACAGCCGCCGCTGCTGTATAATTGAAACGTATACGTGTGTCTTGCACGCACAGTGCAGTGTATATAGTGAATTCTGTTAACCGTAAAATTGATAGCTTTGTGTCGGAACGATTATCAGACCATCAAACGCGCGGCGGAAGGACTGCGCGCTACCGTTCGGACAGATTTCGACAAATTGCCATACGATTGTATAATTATTTTAACACTCCAGTAAGCAAAACAATAGCGATCGCCTCTCGTCCGGCCGGCCCGGCCCGGCCCGCCCCGTTCGCCCGTCATGGTATACATGCCGTTCCGAACACGCAAAACTATACCGTCGGCGAGCCCGTCGTATCGTTCAAAAGCGCTCATTGGCTATTATTCAAATTACGCGGAGATCGATCGGTCCCCGATTGGAATTAAAACGATTAGAATAGTAGGTACACTATATTTTTGTACCCCGGGGGCTGTAATAATTTCCACGTGTCCTCGCGTATCAATCGATTATATTAGGAATCTATTACCAAAGGGGTCGATTGGGAGGGTAGGGGGTAATAATTTCCTCGTATTTATAATAGGCGATTAATATTCTTTTACAATAATTCGCATCTACGAAAATGGAAAACATTTCAATTCCGGAAATTTACATAAGTATTTGCTTTTTTAAATATCCAACTATTATACTAGATCTACCTCGTCCAATTGTCCTATAAATATCCTTTGGATTACCATCCGGGTACAAATGTATAGGGAGGGGGGCGGGGGTAATAACCGCCCGTTACACGGGGACGCGATTAAATTGCTAATAAATTCGACGAAATCGTTTTCCACTATGTAATTTTACAGTGCGACACCTGCACGTGTGAGCGAGTCGGAAAATAATTTTACCATTGGAGTCGACGGTTTTTCTATTGAACCAAAAACGAAAAAATAAACATCGCGACGGCACTCTTTGCCGCAGTTTAAAAAAAAAAAGTACCGCCTTAAAAAGCGCGCGCTTATCGGAACAGCGTAGAACAATAAGCGCGTAATTAAATCGAACGCTCGATCGGCCGGTATTCTATACGTATAGCCAAACTCTGTTTGGTATCTCATCGGGAAAATCGTCGATATTTACTCGCTGCAGCGCGTCGGTACTCGTAAAACGCGCGTAATCGTCATTTTATGAAAATCGCGTGTTTAGGGTAAACACGAAAAATACCATCTCCCTACAGGGTGTCTCGCGAACGTCCGACGACCTTAAAGCAACTCTCGTTGTTTTACGGATTATCGTTTGAGGGGAAAACGTTGAAAATCAAAAACGTCGTACGGATTTATATAATATGCTTTGAAAATGAAAAAAACTAACCTTTTTACACATTCTCCCGACGGTGATTTCTCTTCTTTTTTTTATTTTTGGAATTCCCGTCTTGTTCGTTCACCAATATGCTGTCGGGATCGCTGTACCACCGGAGTCCGTCGCCGCGTCCTTGGTGATTAATGATCGCGCGAACGTCACGTCCTCACACATCGACCACTTGACCGCACTATCGATAACGCGTGGAAACAGCCGTCGGAATCGGACCGACGACGACGCGACGCGCGCGCGTGTCGCCGTTTAAAACACGTCTTTTTCCGTCACATAAATAAATCAATCTTATTTCCCGAAATCGATTGCCCCAGTGCGACTCGTAAGTCGTCGTCGTCGTCGTTTTCGGTACATGTCACCGAAGGGGGGGGGGGTTTATCGTTCTTTACAAAACGCGTGACGTGAATACAAACCGCGGTAGTCGTGCGCAAGCGAATCTACGAGGGGTGTTTTTTTTTTTTTTTTTTAATGAATTGTCCGGTCGCATGTCTCTCTCTCTCTCTCTCTCTCTCCTTTCTGTCCGCCGTGACCGCACACAAACCGAGATGAGGATTTGAGCGACCGTTAAAAAATTGGTGCGCACGGCGGCGGAAAGAAGAAAAATTTTCTACCCGGGTTAACTCGACGATATCTTACCCGCACGACAAAGCCGACGTCTGTGAAAACGTTTTGTGCCGCGCGGAAAGAACCTATACTAGGGGACGTGTATTTTTTCCATCATATTTCACAACCGTTCGGAATAAAATCGCGATCCAAATACGAGACTATAGTGTAAAAACCGCAACGGCAATGGCGCGGCAGTGTGCGCGCGCTCGTTCGCGCGGCGAAACCGGCGACCGTGAAAACAGAAAGTAGAAAGTTTCAAAATTATTTTAACGCGGTGCGAATATCGCTACGATTCGATTGTGGCAAACTAGTGGGAAATCGTTGTCTTACGTTTAAAACAGTGGCACGCGCGTCGCGAAATCGAAAAACGCAAAACGATCTCACGACGGAATCGACGTAAACGCGCAGCCCTTGTTTCGTTAAAAATAATAAAAAAAAAGACGAGACACCAGACACGGGCGACGGTGCTGTTATAGTGAATTATTGGTGGTCTTTTATATTCGAAAAACCTTTTTAAATTTATACCAAATCTAGTCGTCGCCTACCTACATTATCGCGCGCGCGTTCTGAATATTAGCCGAATCGTTTTTTTCACAGTTTGTCAGTTATATGGTGGTTACTTAACCGACACGGTAAACATTAACACTTTTGAAACGTACTCGAAATTCGCATATAATTTATCCGAACGGTCCGAGCACAATAAAAAACAACCATAAGGGTATAATAATTATACGATGCGCGCACAATAGAAGTATGAAACATAAAATATATATTATTATGGACCACGATAATGTTATTATTTGGCCGACGGTAAATTGCGAGAAACGAAATAGACGGTATATGGCATTTAAATAATCATTAACGAATACGACGAACTACGTAAAACATAACGTAGTAAAATGAATTTTTAATTCTATCGACGCCCGTTCACAAAACGATTATTATCGGACCGTTCGATACCGGTGATGATTATGAATCGTAATAATTGAAAGCGTTATATATAAATATTCGGTCGAAATTTCGAGTCGCGATGAAAATAAAAATTCGAAATTTCCGATTTATAACGTGAAAACTGTTGAGAAATGAGAAAAACTACGCACCGAATAGATGTCGTTCGGGGCCGAAAACCTCCAGGAAAGTTTACGAAAAGACCGCGTTTACCGGGAGAAAAATTATGGTAAAATAAAAAAAACACACACACATCGGCGTGGTAAAATCAACAGATTCCTATAGTTTCACTCGGAATGATAAAAAAAAAAAACACGACGCACTCCCCCCCCCCCCGGACGCCGCCAATGATTCATAACAAACGGAAAAGCAAAAAAAAAAAAAAATTAGAACGTCTACGCGTTTCGTTCAAAGTTTACGCGGACGATTGTTATAATTACGATGAGAAACTTGTACGTCTGCACAGGTAGTGCTGCTCGCGTCACGGCTCTCGCGCGTTGTCAGAATATTATAGGTTCTTTTAGAGTTTCGCGGAAACGCACAATACATTGCGATTCCGGCAGAGTTTCG
The DNA here is from genome assembly GCA_948098885.1 of Drepanosiphum platanoidis. NCBI lineage: Eukaryota > Metazoa > Arthropoda > Insecta > Hemiptera > Aphididae > Drepanosiphum > Drepanosiphum platanoidis. The sequence goes on along the minus strand of OX402534.1, from coordinate 6,367,847 downwards.
CCATTGTTTATGAGGAATTAAATATACAATACGAGCGCTCGCATTACAATGGAGTGCGCGTCAAGTAGCCGACGATCATATAATATTATGTCGTGTAACGGTGTTGTTGTATAAACGCCAGTGGCGCCGTTTGGGAAAAACGGGTAGCCGAATTGTGCCGGAAAACACGGGGAAACCTCCAGAAATAAACGAATCGTCGACGCGTTTTTTAATCGAATAACATATATATATTAACAGTGTACCTATTTCGAAACGGTAAAATCTCTCTCGTACCTACGAGTCGTTTTCACTGGTAATTAGATGTACACGTAGGTACTACTATAGTTACGGATAAATAAATAAATAATAATAGAAAAAATGAACGAAACGATGAAAATTATATAGGTGATTTTGGTTCGATTCGATTGATAAAGATAATTTTGATAATGGAAACGAGTACGACGCGGATTTGTTTACGAATTACGTTTACGACGCCGCCGCGCCGGTAGAAATAAGAGAGGTTTATATCTGTTATATATTATTTAGGTATACCTATACGATAATAATTCATCCGTTCGATCGCCGTACGAGTTTTTTTTTTTCGTGGGATGGAAAAAATATGTTATGGAAAAAAAAAGGTTTGGTGAAAAAAAGGCGATCGCTATCCTTCGCCACCCCTCATCGGCGCCCATGACCCACTCCCTGTACCTACTATAATAATTCGATTTTTGTCTGGCGCAAATATCACGATTTTTTTTTTTACAAAAATACGACATCACTACCTCGTGAAAGGGGGGGGGGGTTAATACGACTACCTATCTATATAAATAAATATAATCGGTACTACTTACGGCCCGTCGTCGGTGGGTTGTTGCTGTTGAGCTCCGGCGTTCGTATTGGCTTGTGACACGATAAATTGAGTAGAACGTTTTACGAAAGTCACTCGATAAAAAAAAAAAAAAATAATAAAGTCACGTTTAAAAGAAGTTTGATAAGTCGTTATGATATTATATGATAACGATCGACAACGTTATCGACTTGAGAGAAAAATTAAAACTACAATGTAAAAAAAAAAAACCGAGAAGAACGTTCCGAACCGCCGTCGACACTAGACTGATCGTCTGCACACTGCGTCGGTTAACTGCTGCACTTTCTTGCGTCACTCGATCGGTAGCGCGCGCAGCTCGGCCGTTATTGGTCTGGCACCGCGCGCAGTATTGCACCGTATGACTCACTGCACATTCCCACTTGTAATTATTAGTGTTATTGTTATTGTTGCATAATTATGTATTCATAACAAACTATCATATATACTCGTATACTCGTATACATCATTATAATGAGGTAATACCTATTAATTGTAACAAAAAATTATTAAATATATAAAATATCTTTGACAGTATTGCACTGTATTGCACTGTATGACTCACTGCACATTCCCACTTGTAATTATTAGTGTTATTGTTATTGTTGCATAATTATGTATTCATAACAAACTATCATATATACTCGTATACGAGTATACATCATTATAATGAGGTAATACCTATTAATTGTAACAAAAAATTATTAAATATATAAAATATCTTTGACAATGAAAGAACAAAACGAAATAAAATAAAAAATAGGTCCTGCCCGGAGTTATATTATGTAAAAGAATAGAAAAATGCTTAAATATCAATACGATCGGTTTCTACGTCGGGTAGAAAAAGCGCACTAAAACATTTTACACTAAAAGCGTAATATTTGTAATAATTATCTGAAAAATGTCGTTAATGTACAAAATTTGAAAAACTTAAATGCGATTAACTCGTTATAGTAATAATAATCAGAAAATAGTCGACCAAAAAAAAAAAAAAAATGGAGCTCGTAATCCATTATCCAGTCGTACAATTACAATACTTGTCGCCGAGCCCGCAGCACTTTCGCCTCGTAACCATCGATATTTGTCCGTTGTTTTTTCTTTCTCTTTCGCCTACTGTAGTATTCACAAAGGTTCCGACAGCCGTGTTTCGGTGGCCATTTTCTCGCGGACTTCTCCCGTGGGCGGGGAGCGATTTAAAATAGCAGCAACCCTTTCCCGCCCCGAATCGCACCGTCTCGTCTCGTCTGTTCCGCCGGACGAAAACATTGACAAACGACACGCACCGTAGCAGTAACGCTGACAAATTTCACTCGGGAATTTTGATAATTAATGAGACTTTCGACTTGTACGTCGTATCTAAACCACTTTGTTCGAATTCAATTTCCTCTCGTCACGAGTATACAATAATCGTCATACCGCCGCGAGCGATATCGATTTTTGTAATTCGAAACGAATCGCTATTTTTCGTCGATATTACTCACAACGTTTTACCGTCGTTTTTCGTCGTCCTTTTTAACTGTGAGTTCGATTCGTTGTCGGACGCCCGCCGAACAGAACGACTAGACATTACGCGCACGGCGACAGAGCAGTTTTGCGAAAAATTCGCCACGAACGACGTAAATATGTTTTCAAAATCGTGTAATCACGTCACCGATCAATCAGTATACCTAAAATACATAAAAGAGTACAAAACACGCGGCGTTTTATATAATATTATGGCGAGAGAGAGAGGGAGAGAAGAAAAAACCAGTCTGTTCCGTAAATCCTCTTAAACTGCCGAGGCAAACTATACTCGTCTGAGTAATGGCAGTGCATTAAAAAGCGCCCACCGGAACCGCGTTTCAAATTCATCATCGAAAACCGAAGAAAATAAGACCCGCCCGTTTATTACAATTTATTATTATTATAAATATTTTGACCGCGCGTCTAAGCCGTTTTTGGTCGATCAATCAATCGGCGGGTGCACGAGTGTGAGAAGTATGTTATTGCCGATTATCGATTTTCCGTCGCCTCACGTCGCGAGTCGAGCGATTTTCCATAGTAATCGTCGCCCCGTCTGTATTTATCACTCGTTCGTAACGATCAATAACCTTAAACCGAAACGAACAATAGTAACGATTAAAGAGTAAATATTTATTACGAGCTCTGTGAATCGACGGTAAAAAAAATTAATACATAATATGCATATTACGAGTGGAAAGAGTTGGTTGTAAACCGAAAATTCCAACAACAAAAAATAAACCCCTCATATGAGTTATAATATCAATCGAGTAGTTATTATAATCCACAAACTGAGGCCGCTTTCGATCTACACGTATATTTTATTCGATACGAATACGCGTTCAGAACCGGAAAAACGTCACTGACGTCGGATGCTATCTAATTTGTCACGTATCCGACCGTGTCTGCTCATTGGTAATGTGTATTTTTCAATAAAAAACGATCGGTTCGAGCCAACGTTATTCTGATCGCGCCGTTTCTCGATGGACGAAAATCGTCGTGACAAGGTCGACGACACGTCGTCGACCGCCCCCGACACGTCTTGTGTTTCGCCGACATTGTACGAGCATTGTTTTCGCGCAATACGTCCGAAAACTTTCCACAACTCTGTGTACCAAACTATATATACGTATTATCGTGTTATGATTTGCGTCGGATTCGCAAAGTATAGAAAGCCGTCCGCGACGACGACGACGCCCGAGACTGAGTGTGAGTTTTAAAGTCGGTCGGAGAACTATGCGCGTTCGTTCGCGCCGATCGATAAATATTAGAATTCGTCGAGCGCAAAGTGTTTGGAATTCCTTTCGCGCGCGAACGGTCGTTAGTGCGAAAACGTCGACGATTTCTAACTGCAGTATTTCACAAGGCGTCCGAGTTGTTTCGCATTCACATTGATAATAATGTGTTGTCGATCGAATATTTCTCTACCGACGAAAAATGAGAAAACAAAAACGGTAAAATTAATCTGTTTCATGTCATAACTCAAAAAAAGTATCGCACGGAAATTTTCGTTCTCAATAGTCAGTTGATATAAATGTCAAAAGATTTTGACTTTTTCCAGCAGTTTTCATAACGAGTTCCTTACGAGTTGATCTCTCTTCGACGAAAAATTTCCGAAACCGCATGGACACTGTTTTTTTCTATTAGCATTTGAATAGTTAAAATTTTTTTAAAAATACGAAAATCTGCAAACTATTTGTAGCTGACTAACGGCACGTCGGTCTCAAATTCAAAATTCACAATCACCCATTATCTCATCCCCTTTTTTTTTCGTATATTTTTGAAATCGTCAATTTCCTGTCTTTGTATAGCTGCTCTCGGTGTACATATTATTTAATAATATCATCGAATAATTCGATTGGACGAGTCATAACGATATCGTATTATTAAATTTTCTATTTCAATTTACCAAATGTAATATAATATATCAGTATGTATACAAACGTACACCGATCGACCGGCGGCGGCGATATTGACGACAATGGCCGGCCGGGTTTTTTGAAATATGTCGACGATTCGCCAAATTTTATAAAACAACATCACAAATACGCACTTGCCCGCGATAACAGATTTTTCCGACCGTATATTATTTCCTCGTGCACACGACCGACCGTCCGTGTTCGGTTAATGAATAAAAATTGTCATTATTCGTTTTAACGACTACTTTTTTTCTTTTTTTTTCCCAAGACAAAGCGAGGTGCAATTAAAAACCAAAAAAACCGAACATTATTTCGTTACGTTTATATTGTTGTCGCGGTGGAAAATTAATAAACGTTAGTCGAATAATTTTTAATGTTCAAAATATTGCCGATTCATTCTGCTTTACCGGGAGACCGAAAATAATTTATTAATAAAAAAAAAAAAAAAATACGCGCAAAAAAACTTTTCCGGAATAATTACAATTTTAGGAGTTTGTTCGCGACAATGAGTTTTTCAACTTTTTTTTTTTTTTTCCCCTTCGTATAGTTACCGAAGAATAAACGTTTTAAAATGTTTTGACTTTTCCGTCATTTCAATTAAAATGTTAATTTCGTAAAACAAAATGAAAAAAAAAAAAAGAAAGAGTAGAGAAAAATATAACGGTAAATATTGACCGATATATTTATTATTATAATTCATAATAGATGATGTTTTCGTCAACGTCGTTTCGGAAATACTCACGGTCGCGCCGTCGAATGACGACGACGACGACGACGACGACGGCGTTACGATTACAAAATATATTGTAATAATATTCCGATGTTTCCGACAAACTCTGAGCACCGGCTTATAAAAATGCACATCGTCCGTGACGCGCGATTGTTGTTGATTTTAAAACGGTATTACGGGGGGCACTCGTCGATTAATTGAATTTGAATCGACGGTACGAGTGGTTACGAATATAATACGCGCACATAACGCCCACTCGAACAGACGATCGTTTTCATAAATAACGTGTACGTTTATTTGGACGGGAAAAATAAAATAAACAACCAACCAACCATCACTCGCACACTCGAATCGAAATACCTACTCGAATTCGAAACGAGTGCAGTAAGTAATAACCGAACATCGTGCGCAATACTCGGGGGGGGGGGTATTAGCGGAACGGCATCCGTCGGGGGATCATCATCATCATTATATTGTTGACCTGACCGACGTTATTTTCAAATCATTACGACGACGACGACAGGGATAATAATAACAACAACACAACGTTGCGGTCTGAAATCGCAACCCGACGCGACGGGTTTTCCTGCAGCTCAAACACGAGTTTAATAAAGGACGAAAAGCACGCGCGTAATCATTATTCCGGAATGTAAACGTGCGCGGGTGGCGGGGGAAAAGTCAGTATACAACGACGACGACGACGACGATAATATTATAATAACTATATCGATCGGCAATATTGCACGGTAGATATTCTCGGTCGTACGTGTTTCGAACGCGCCAAGATTTTTTCGTCCTGTATTCGATCCGATTGTTACAAACGATGTGTACTTTTAGGGCCGAGCATCGGTGTCGATTCGATACGAGCAAGCCGTACAAAGTGTCGTCACGTAACATTTCCTTTGACGTTCGTCGAAAAACCGTCACTCTGGTGGATCGACGACCGCGGCGTCGCGAGCCGAACGCTCGCGAATGATACACGCGCCTGAGCATTACACAGTTACGTTACACCTAAAAGCTCCGGCATCTGGTCAGGCCGACAGGACAATTTAGACGAATTATTACACAAAATATCGGACTACTTTTAAATGTTTAACGGGGGGGGGGGGGGGGGAAATAAACTCGACGAGTAAACACAACGGGAACGCGTCGTCGTCGTCGTACGATAATGTTGTACTCGAACTCTCGCGGAACAGTATACAATGAGGGACGCGTGGTGAGATACCGTCGCAGTTGTGCTCGCGATCGTATAAGCCACTCGAATAGAGTGACGACAAAAAAAAAAAAAACAAGAAAAACAAACGAAATCAAATATTTATATTGAAATTTACGCAAAACCACTCTTAAACTGTTTATCAGAATAAATTAACCGGAATAACGGTGTTTGAAAAAATAAACGAATGTTAAATAATTTGAAAACGTGAAAAAAAAAAAAAAAAATCTCCGCGGTAAAGCCGAAGTTCGCGGCGGCGAATTAATCTTATAAATTATTTATGCGGTTAGGTCGAAAAACTTGTGTATATAAATATACATTTTTTTATTTATTCCAACGCGCCGAAAAAACGACGGTTTTTTTTTTTTTTTCAAGGAATATATAATACATTATACGCGTACAATCGATGAACTCGTCGAACTGCGAGAAATATTCATTTACCAACGCGATATCGAAGTTATGAAAAAGGATTCGCGACGACGTCCGTTATTTTTCGCAATCGTGGGCGAGTAGTTTTAAAACCGGCCCGCGGCAGAGGTTACCGGCGTACGGGCGTCGTAGTCGGCAACGGCGTTTCAAATTAATGTGCGCGCGCGTTCTCCATTTCCGCATTGTGTTCGGCGATTTCGGACGATAGACGGACGACGACGCGTGTCCCGGGGCATTGTTGTTCCGTCACAATAGGTCGGCTGCTGCGTCGCGGCGTAAACAACAATAATAATAATCCGGACGAACGGTAATTGAGAAAGCCGCTGAAATCGCTCGATTTCTCGTCCGAACGTACGGGGGGCGCGTACCCTTTGGATTTCTCTTTGAATCCACGTCCGGGGGGGGGGGGGCTTCGGGATTTAAATGTTGACCACATTTCCGCGAACGCTAAATACCATTGTCGCGCTGGTTCGTTTTCACCTCTCCGGCGAGTGTTACGACCGAAAACGGATTGTTTTTGAAGACTTCCTCCTCTTCTTGCCCATTCGATCAAACGGTTTTCGCGTCTGCTGCCCCGTCGAGCCGTCGTCGCGGCGAGTAAGAAATACTGGCAACTTATTAGTAGGACGCGCGGAGAGGGCGGTTAATGTGTTCCAATGCTTTTTACGGTCGCCCGATTCGCGCGATAAAAACACAAACCGTCGATATTAGTGATAATAAAAAAAAAAAAATGAACGCTCGCGAAATCTGATCGAAAACGCGTAAAACTGGCGCGCGCGCGCAGACGTAGTCGTCGAACAGTATTTTATCTCAATCTCCTCGCCGCCGCCCGGTTTTATTTACGACGTTTTACGTCGGTATGTATACGTATATTTTTTCCCGGGCGGATTGTAAAATCAATTTATGGCAGTAAACGATTATTTCTCGCACCGATCATAAAAACAAAAGCAATGAAATATAGAGCTCCGTAAAAACGAAACCATTAACGCCGCGCGGGGCAGGTTAGTGATTCTGTGAAACGTAATTTTTTTTCAACAAGTCGAAACGACAGGAAACTATTTAGATAACGGCGCGCCAGTGTATACATACAACACTGAAAAGTCCGCGCGCGTTCGGCCAACTCGTTCGAAAACTGTAGTATCGTCTTGTATCGCCCGCGTCAATAGAATTCTCCCTCCGGTTCGATGCGATCATATCTTTTCGCGTGAAAGCGAAAATTTTTTATTGTGTACGGATGGAAAAAAAAAAAAAAGGAAAAGGTGGAATATTCTATATCGCACGGATTGTCGACACGGAAAACAACGTAGGTAGACCCGCGTCGCAAACAAAACGACGACGAAATCTAGTGAGATTTCAATATTTAATTTTCATCAAACGGAGACGCGAACGACGGCGGCGGCGGCGCGGCGTTGCAATATTGTACGTCGCCGTCTGCTGTCGAGTTTAAATTCGGTTTAAAGCGCGAGGCGAGAATTGAAATACGACGAATCTATTGTCTACCCCGACAGCTGAATAATAATAATAAACAGCATTATTAATATATAGGTATTATTATTATTATTATTATTATTATTTATAAAGGCGAAATATTGTAAGTACGAAACGAACGAGCGTGCAATTATAAACGACGACGGCGCGTCTCTCTACACGATACGGCTCTGCGTCGGACAGACATATTATTATACGTCACAATAGACGGCGCATTGATCCTTAATCCGGCGAACGTGCGTCGTTCCGAGAGTCATGACTAGCGCGCTGCACTTTATCGCCCCCGAGACTCCGAAGGAGTGTGTTGCACGCGTCTCGAGTCTTGACTTTCTTCCTGGCTGTAACCGACCGCATCAATTATACGAACTATACAGCGATACGCGGGCGCGCGCGTCCTCGTACCTCACGACCGAATTATTAACAGCAGTCGACGACGTTTCGTCGTTATTTTCGCGTGCAGGTGGAAACCGTCGGTTTTTCTTGTTTCCGAACGAACGATTTTTTTCCATTATTAATCGCTTTAATCGTCATTATATAATAATTTTATAATTAATAATTATTATCAGGTATCAACGCGATATAAACACAATAAGTATTAATTCGAATAACAAAAATCACCTTCGGGTTTAGTTTATTTATAGCTTATATACTTACAATAAGATAAATCCGTGTAAGTTCGTGTAAAGTTTAAACTCTCTTTGTCGAACGATAAAAAAAAAAAAAACATTACATCGTACGTTGTTTTTGTTACCCGCGATTAAAGACACAAATTGTTACTGTCGAACTATATTTTCATCATCGATTTATCACAACAAGATAAAAAGTTTTTTTTCATTATTCGTCTTAAAACATTTTTTAAAACGCGGATTTATCCAATCGTCATGGTCCTCGACAATGAATCATCGGGAGAATTAACCCTTTACAGGAGTAACTGTACAACTAACGTCAGTCTGCTACGTCGACCGGCATAAAAAAAAAAAACTACCGTCGCGTCGTAGTGAAACCGATCGAATCCGAAAACCGAGCGGGCTCGAACGCAGCCCACCTCCCCGAAATATCGGGAAAAATGTAAAAAAATTATTCGAGTCTACAGAGTAATAAAAAATGACATTTACATAATTTCAACAGCCCGAAAATGTCTCTTTGCTGCCGCGTTTGCGCACGACGACGACGACGTTGTTTCGAGTAGTACAATGATTAACGTAATGCGATTTTTTTTTATGACGCACGTATCATACGTTTTCTCTATGATTTTAATGACTTTATTAAAATTTGAATACATTACGGTCCGGCGGCGAATTCGAGCGGCCTATAAAGTGTGCACGAGAGACGCCGCCTTTGACCGCGCGCGCGCGCGCGGCGAGTAAATAATTATACCTTCGGTCGTCCTTTGTACCGTGTCCGTCGGTCGTTCGCGTTTATTATATTCCGAGGCGCTCGCGAGGCTTCCCGACGGCGCGTCTGCGCCGACTCCCGCGTGGATTTCCGACCAAGCGCCCCAAAGGCGTTATTGTTTTTCGATTTCAATAAAACAACGCGAATCCGGTTTCTGGAGACCGCGCGCGGCGATCAAACACGAAACGGAACGAATAATTGTTATTAAATCGTCGGGCGTCCGACGAATAGACCAACAAAACGTCTGACCGAACCGCGGAAACTTGTATTGAAATTGCGCGCGACAAACGACACGTTTGTTTTGTCGGGTCTGTTCGACGACACGTTCGCGTCGAACGCGCGCGCGGTGACACGCCGCCGCAAACTTCGAAAACCCATTACGGCGTAACACTAACGGGCGAATTCGCTCTCGAGTGTAGAAAACAAAACAGACCTAATCCTAATTGCCAATTTCGTCGTCGTAGTCTGTTATTATTATTATACTTTTCCATCGCCGTCGATCGAATGACCGAAAACGTCGTTTGTTGGTATTATCGATGTCGTTTCGTCGCAAATATTTCGTTACAACAACATAATAATAATAATATAATGTACGAGTATATCGAACGCGATATAGACTCTCTCGCAGGACGATCCCGAGATGATATATTATACGTCGTAACGGAAGAGAATCTTTTATTGCTAATCGCGCGTATATGATGGACGTTTAATTTGATTTCGTTCGAACCGCAGTAAACCGCGCGGTTATTTCGCCGTTTTATTTTCGGCGGCACGCTATAATCTCGTTTGGTATAACGTGGGTCTTCGCTGGGCCCCGTTAAAAACGTTTTATTCCGCTTTCAAAACATAAAACGGCGTAGCAACAGGCGGGATTACCGCGCGGACGTAGGGCCGAGATCGTAGCCGAGACGAAGCGAGAACGGCGGTCGAGAAAAGACGAAAAAGTCGACGGGAAAATAATAATCGATTGACTTGAGACCAAAAGTTGTCTTAGTTTACAGACACCGCGCGGCGCGGTATATTAATTCTTCGATTTAATTTCTGGCCGACTCGCTTTTGAGATGTGGCAGACGAGCCTGTGTGTAACGACGTCTCGAGTTCGTCGGCAGATAGTTTACGTATGTTCGAGAACACGGTGTATTTAAATAAAACTATTTGAGCAGAATAAAATGATTTTAACCTTTTTTTCGTCGTCGTGTATTATCTTTATTGTTCGCTCTCTTCTTGTTTTTCGTTTGCAATCGTGTCTGCTTTATCCGTTGACTGTTATGGACCGATTGTGCTGCTGCTGCTGCTGTTACGGTCGTGTAACGATAAAAACAAGTGTTACGGGTAATCGAAATGAAAAAAAACGGCAATATTAACATTTTTATGGGCCGTGTAAATGAAATTTGATTTATCGGTATTTTTACGATACCTAATTTAAGACCGATGATTTGTTGTTTCTCTCGCCGCCCGAAACACGGTTGTAAAGATTAGAGGCGGAGGGGAGCGAATCCCCCGACTACTCGAGGAGTTGTAAATTTCCCACGGGCACACACCCCGCCACGACGACTGGGGGCGAGAGAAAAAAAAGAAAATAAATCGGCCTGTTTAAACGTCACTTCGGCAGCCCCTATTGAAAACTCGAACGGCGCCGCCGCCGCCGCCGTTCGGACGGGATGGGTAAGGTGGTAGTTTTCTTTTCTTTTTTTCGTTCCGATCGAATCGCTCGGTTGTTATACTCAACTCGTATAATATTGTGTTTGAAAAAAAAAAAAAAGCCAGAGAGAGAGAGATGCGAGAATTCGAGCACGTGCGACGATCGCGAAACGTTGAAATAACACCGCGACAAGGATATTATAACGTTATTGTATATAGCGGTGATGAAAACCCTCCGAAACGCAGAACAGCCGGTAGCGTTGAAACCTAGAGGCGCTGTGTATGTATATAATATGTACACTTATAATTTATAAACGAACGGCGTTCAAAGTGCGAGGTCTCAAATTGCGCTTATTCAGAAACGTCTCGACGCGCGTGTTGCCGCTGATTAGAACACCTCCGGACTACGTAGTTTCTATCCTCTCGCGCGCGCGTTCAGCCGCGAGACGATTATTATAAACAAACCGAAGTAAATATTGCAATATAATGTCGGGCCCGCAGGTGCGTGTAGGTGCACGACACAGAGTTAATTGGATTAGAAGACGCGCGAGACCTTTCGGTCGGGCGACATCGCGTACGCGATCTCGCGGCGACCGCGACGGAGAGGAGCGCGTTAATTATTATCATTATCGTCATCGTTACTATCATACCGGCTTTATTATAAAATACGGTTCGATAACGAACTGCGCGTTTTCAGCACAGTCTTTGCGATAATTATGATTGTCAAACGTCCTCCTCGCGCGCGTATGATATCCGTTGTGACGCGCGGTTGATGTTACCGAAGGCGAACAACATAATATTTCGCTCGGATAGAGTGTAGGTGTGCTTGAAAAAAAAAAAGTTTTGGAAAACGTTTGATTATAATATACGAGTATATATCGACGCGAAACAAATATCTGGTGGTAATCGAACAAGTGGTTAAACGTTAAATAATATTATGGTCTGTGGAAAATTAAATCGATTGTTTAAGGGTCGTTGTTTTATTTTTATTTTTTTATCGTTTCGAGTTAATTAAACGAGTTTTTATTAGTTTTTTTTTTTTACACAAGAAAATTTAATTAGAGCGAATCGAAAAAAAAAATTAATAATAAATTTCAATTAAAAAATAAAAATTACCAATGATAATAATTATGATTTCATAACGAAAGTTGTTTCCAACGTCGTCGTCGTGGCTAAACGCGTATTATATCGTATATACCTCGTCCGTCGTTCGCACACGTCGATACGAAATCAATATTGCAAACAAAACTCGTACGGATCGTCGCGGTCTCTAATTTTTACCGATAACGGTTGTTTTTTTTTCGCGTTCGGAATTGCGTTTTTTTTCAACCGGCTCATTACCGCAACGATATATTATTATTATTTCCGACGACCGCGGTCGGTTGAATTGTGCGCGTCGAAAACTTATCGGACGCGTTCGTTTCGAAAACCACTCTGCCCGCCATCCAGCCGCCGCGCCGCTCTCGCGCCCGAAACGAAAAAAAAACAAAAATAAAAACGACGACGTCGACTTTTTTTTATTATTACTCGCGCGGTATGCGGCGGCGGCGTAAATTTGTTTTCCTCTCGTAACATTGTTCGGGGGGTGGAAAATCGGATCTGTTTCGCGTTCGAGGCGGAAACGGCGGGAGGGCGAAGTGACGGCATCGAAACGATTGACGTGCACATGCATTTCGAATAATAATAATAATGGGCATTTTCGATTTCACGTCGCCGCCGCTGCAGAGTCACATTCGCACAAACGCGGCCTGTTTGTACACTCGTACATGTAATTTATGTACACATGCACGGCGCATACGTTATGCATTGTTCGACGACGGGACCACTACATACACATTAGATCGACATAATATACTCGTATGGTATATACGAGTATTATAATCATATTCATCGGACGACAGACGTGTTTTGTTTGTGCATTTACTCCGTACGCGCGCCGCCGCGGATAAATAATATATAATATGAGGCCTAGAGTTAATAATAGTGAACAAAACCAACTTTAAATACGATATAGTTACCATTCTTTAAGCCTTTAAGGATTACTAAAGTGAAATCACGAAGTTAAGTTCCGGTAGTATTACTAAAGTATAATTTTGATGCAAAAAGGTCACGTCATGTCCAGGACAAGTGGCTTTTCTGCAATTAACGAGATTTTTAAATTATTTTAAAATTATTTTTAACGTGGATCTATTATTAATGAAACGTGTGCCTCGTCTGCGCAAAAACACGTGTTTATCAATTCGATTATGTAATAAAGTGATTTTTGTAAAACATTGGACATGTGCCCTTTCTACATATTTTAGCGATTCATATTAAATCAGTGTTTCCCAACCTGCCCGCGTGGACGTTTCTGGTGAGGGATGCGCGCGAGCAGTCGTCACGGAGTATTTCGATACGTTCGGTACGTCTTACGACGCGTAGGGAAAAATGACAATTTACAAGGCTTTTTTAGGGGCTTTTTAACAAAGGGAGAATGCGTGGAAAATAAAAGAGTTCGGCGCTGTATGTTATAAACGTATATAATCGCGTCTACGCAAACACGCGTATCGATCTACATATAATATTTCGATTGCGGTACAAATAATAACATCGTAGAATAATATTGTCGTAATCAATACCGTAGTATCGTACCGAGTAGCGGCGCGTTTCGTTTGCGAGACGGCGAAAAACGTGGCCTCGAACGCGACGGGGAAAAAAACGATCGGAAAAAAAAAATTCACTAATAGTTCTATTCCTAAAAACGACGACACCCGCTCGCGACTGGTTGGATAAAAAAAACACTCGCGATATTATATGGTCGTTCCCGCGAGTGAAAATCATAGCTGCGAGTGGTGACGCGCGAAACGGGTCGAATGCCGAAAAAGGACGACTTTGTAGGCAACCGACGGTAAGACAGTCGGGCGGGGTTGAAGAGTCCTTGTTCTCAAACGAACGCACGCACCACGTCGGACCGTCGACGGTAAAACCGCAATATATAATACGTCGAATTCGTTATGGTAAAATACAAATGTCTCGATTTTATTTGAATACTCTGGAGTACGTCAATTATTATCGACGGCAATTATGTCTAATACGCTGCAAAGTAGTCCGAGTCCGCCCTTAGCTACGCGGGGTTGCTATCGTTATTATCGTTTACGCTGCAGCATAGAAGGTCGGGACGAAGGATAATAACGAGGAGTAGAATTATTTATATTCCGAGATCGGAAACGCAGCAGTCTCCGTTAGAAATGTTCAAATTTAGCGTTTTCAGTGCCCGCCGGGTATGAGAAAATCTCCCCCGAAAAATACGCCCCTGTCGAGAAAAGGTCGGTCAATTGGTCGCGAACCGATGCGAATTTCGCGTAAAACAGACGTCGAAATTTCGATTCTGGCCCACTGTGCGCCGTCGCCAACGCTTCCGACCTCTCCCGTTCCTCGACGTTGAATTCGTTTAATCTTTCTTTTTTTCTCATTGGATTTTTCTTCTCGACATTCTCGATACGGAGAAAAAACAAAGCGCAACAGACTGCGTCGTCGTCGCTTCAGGTGGTTGTTGCCGGCATCGGGTCGCACCGCACGGCAAACGAAACCGCAAATGCCGCCTCAGTCGATTACCCACTCCCCGGGCCCGTCCGGCGGCGACCGTTACGACAACACTACTTATAAACGTCCTGCCGCCGTATCCGGCGACGACGACGGCGTAATAAACACGCGCGGGGGCGGGTAATTAAACGCCTAGTGGTGGTGGTTCCTCGTTCGCTCCGGGGCCCGTAATGATTTCTTTTCCCTTTGTATATAATATGTACGTATATAGTGATTTCGAAAATTTATTACGTTCGTTCTTCGCCGCCGCCGCAAAGTTAGGCCATATTTTTCAACTTTTTTTTTAAGTACTTAAATTTAATTTAAAAAATAAAAAAATGACTATTCAAAACTCTAAAAGTACCCCGACTCGTCGGCCTGACTCTTTTTCTTTTTTTTAAGGATGTAAACTCGTCGTTTTTTCATTTAGGCTTTGTGTAATGATGTAATTAGTAATTATAGTAATTGCAGAAGATTTTTCGATCGATAAATCCGAACAAAACACGAAACGTCGCAATGATCGATAACACGACGTTATGTATTATGACGATAAACAATCAATAAAAACAAACGCGCGCGTTGACTGATCATAAAAGTGGTCGCTTTTAAGCAAACAAAAGTTGGATTCGACCGAATTTCGTTTAACGCGGACGATCACGCTTTTATAATGGTTTACGCCGACGTCGGTGTGATCATCAGAGTTCTAAGAGACCGAGAGTGTGTCAGTACTTACGCACGATTCGATGTAACTGATAAAATGATTTTTATACAACGAAATTTCATATTTCATAATTTCCAAGTGATTTTGGACTTGGATTCAAGTGAAAAAAGTTTTCTATTACTGGAAAAAAAAAAAAAAATTAAAAAATGTTTAAGTAAAAAACGGAAAAAAACAAAACCTATATCGTACGTAATCGTATTTTTACCGAGACGATTTTCTCACTGGAAAACGTGAACTCGATGACTAATGGAGACGTGAATATTGTTGTGTTCGCAGGTCTCATACTGGCCGCCGGGCTGTTCGTGTTCGCGTCGGTGCTCAACGACAGCTTCTCGCCCGTCGTGTACCAGTCGGTGGACGACGGCGGCGCCGAGGAGGAGGACAGCGACGGGTTCGACGGCGGGCTGCGGTCCGACTACGATTACCGGTACGGCTGGTCGTTCGTCGCGTGCAGCCTGGCCTTCCTGGCGTCCGAGGCGTCCGCCGTGTTCACCATCACCGCGTACTTCCGGCGGCTGGAGGACCGCGTCCAGTACACCGCGGTCGACCGCAAACCGTCGCTGGACACCACGCCGTCCGCCTGCGGCGGCGGCGGCGACCGGTCGTCCGCCTGTTCCGCGGACGCGCTGTCCGACTCGCCGGACGCCGCGGACGCCATGTCGCGGTCGGAAATGTCGTCCGCCGCGGCCGACCCGTCCGCGTCCTCGTCCGCGTCTCCGTCCACCGCGGCGGCGGCTGCGGCCGCGGCGGCCGCGTCGTCCGCGACGGCCCCCGAGGCCAACGGCACGGCCAGCAAGACGCCGCCCGACATATGTCCGTCGAAAATCGGCTGCGACGAGGCGACGAACGCTACGGCGGCCAAGTCCTCCTCCTCGTCCTGCTCCTCCTCCTCCTCCACCGTCAGGCCGTCGTCCGCCGCGTACTGCAGCGCCACGCTCGGCCACACGTCCGCGCACCACCACCAACACCATCATCACCACCAGCAGCAGCAGCATCATCAGCAGCAGCACCAACAGCAGCACCAGCAGCAGCACCATCATCAGCTGCAGCACAACAACAAGCACCAGCTGCAGCACTACCGGCAGACGTTGGCCGTCGGCGGCAACGGGTCGTGCTACGAGGTGGACACCACCAAGCCGTGCACGTGCAACGCGTCGCCGGCCGTGGCCGCCGCGGCCGCGTCCACCAAACGGTACGCGACCATTGCCGGCGTGGCCAGGCACAACGGCGGCAAGCAGGTGTACACGACCACCGCGCTGGCCGCGACCAACAACAACAACAATAACAACAACAGCATGAACCACGTCGGCGGCGGCGGCGGCGGCAAACGGTCGACCGCGGTCGGTCTGGCGGCCATCAAAGAAGCTGCCGCCGCCGCCGCCGCCGCCGCAGCCGATCACCACCAGATGCAGCACCACAACGGCGGCCACCGGAAACCCGAGCCGCCGACCAGGCGTCTCAAGGCGTCCGTCGGCGGCTACGTGATACCGCAGACGCCGATCGCCGCGCTCGAAGCGCTCGACTGTCCGCCGGCCGCCGACCCACGGCTCGTGCTGCCCAGCTCGGTATGACGCAAGTGTCGCGTCGTGCTCGGCCAGGACGAACACGCCGTCTGACGACGACGCGACGAGAATCATCCCCCTTCTTCCCGAGACGGACGAGTTTCGGACGTATTTCACTTTTTCGATTTTTTTTTGTTATATTCGATCGATAAAATATCAGAGTAATAGACGAGAATAAAAACAACGATCGCGATCGGGTCGAGGGAAAACACCCGAGGTTATGTATTCCTATATCGGCAGAGGCGGATTCATGCATGGGCGACTCCGGGGGCGCCCCAAATTTTTACTAAATTAAATATTTCTACTTTTATCTATATATTATATATATCATTATTATACGTATAATCATACAAATTCATACGCTATTCTAAACGTGAAAGTTCTTACAGACTGAAACGAAATAGCATAACGAATATCATCTCACCGAGGCGCTAATTCCCAGCATTGTATATAGCAGGGGTGGCCACTAACCTGCAGAGCCGCAAATTTATAAATCTGATTCGAGGCGAGCCACGTTGTAAAGCGATGTTTATAAAATGAATACACATTTTTCATTTGAAATCAAATCAAGTGCCAATCCAAACCTAATAACGACGACTGCGACGATAAAAACACTATCTAACGTTTCTAACGATTCTAACAGAATTTTATATTTATTAACTTTAGTCTAGATTTGGTTCAAGAGCCGCGTGCGGCTCGCGAGCCTCGTTGTGGCCACCCCTGGTATATATAGTATACGATAAACAATGAAAAGAATAATGTTTTCAACTGACAAATTGAACGGCTATTGAAATTATTTCGTGAACAAATAAAAGTCGTGTTTTCGAATTCGGTTATGTAAAAATGTATTTAATTTTTTTGTGTGTGAGTTACGGGTCGTACGCCTAGGGGCAGAAAAATACAAAGTCCGCCACCGCTCATCGGAGTAACTTCCGAGTCTAGACCGTTAGGGCTGCGCGATTATTTCCATTTTACTCCTCGTGTAGCCAATACAATGGATTATCGACGAAAAGGATTATAGGAAAAAAAAAAAAAAATGATAAATTCCAAACGTATTGATTCGCATTTCGATTGTTATAAAATAATCTCGCGCCATCCAGAGTGTAGACGATATTTACGATTTGAACTCGAGAGCGACGACGGGGGTTCAACATATCGTACGATAAAAGTATGGCGACAACAACGTGTTTGCGTTATGCTCGCCCGAACGATTTCGAAATTGAAAAACGAGCCGTCGTACAAAACTAATTCAAACCGAAACGCCCGTTTTCGTTAGGCGCTGAAATTTTCCGCTTCCGCAATAGAATAACGTCGTGGATATTATTATGACGTTTGAATATTTTTACTAAAATTTAAAATGTATTTTTATCGATAGTAATCGATTTCTATCTAATTTTAATACGCGGAATAAAATATGCGAGTGTGATTTTTTTACGATGATTAAAATATATGGTCGAACGGGGGCCAAAATCAAAATTCTCGACTCGAAAAAAAAATAAAAAAAAAAGAAGAAACTCCGCGACACATCCTGTATGCGTTGTACTACGCGCGTTTGTCGTCAACGGAGTATTATTATTGGCATTATGCACGCGACTCGGCCTGAATCGGTCGTATCAGTCTGCCCGTAATAAAAAATAAAAAGCGTATCGATTCGAACGTAATGCAATAGCGTTGTCGCGAGAGTAAAGACGACGACGCGACGTCGAAAATAACAACGGAGCACGCGACCCTGAAGACGTTTGATCGTCGTCCCGTAATTCTTTTGACCGGCGCGGCGGCGGCGTACCACCACATATACGAACTTGAAAACGAACAAATGAATATTGTATACGATAATGATTTACGTCCGTCTCTCTGTCCTAAACGAAACGAGGAATACGACATGATAATAACGCGCGGTGTTTTTCGGAGGATAATGTTTTCGTCCGAATTTTTTACGATTCGGTTGTGTATCCTTTGTTTGAGGAGTTTTCGCACGACGTCGCGTACAGGCCCGCGTGAAACGTGTCCGTGCGCAATTATTATATCGCGCTCTGAAAAACAGTACGATAATATTCGAATCGGAATATTTTTTTCAATGACTTGAAGTCGATTTATCGACTTACAATCGGGTAATAACGAATTCAATCGACGTGAATAAAAATGGATTCGTCGAAGGAATTTTACGAAAACCAAAAAGGGCGAGGAGTTTCTTCCACATCTCGTTATAAAAGTATTAGAATAAACGATAGAATAGAAAATACGTCATCCGATGACATACTCGTATAGTTATTTTGGAATGAACCGATTCGCTCGGTTTGATAATAATCGTTATTTATTACAGTCGGTTTTTAATCTCACGTGAAAACAATAAATCTCGCCGGTCATGCAAAAACTGAAGTTCTATCTATTACGACGAAAACATTAACGTTCGATTTAACCTGACCACCGCACGCCGGCTTTGTGCGAAAACTCCCCAAAATCATTACCGTTCGCGGTTCTCGTTCTGGCGCGGTGGTTCCCCCGACCTAGGGGAAATTCAGATACTTCCGGGGCGGGGGAAATTAATAATTAAATAAATTATTTCATAATTATAATGAAATAACGAGAATTTCGTCGACAATAGTTATAGTTATATAATATACTATATGAGCGTCTTCTAACGATCGACATCTTCGCAGGTTTTAATTATATGATTTGTATAAAAAAAAAAAAAATGCCGTTTAAATTCTAATTTTAATTAGTACGCTGGGCTGGGCGTGAGATTTTCCAGTGGTTCCCCCGGGAGGAATTTAGATACTGCACGGGGGGGGGGGGGCATAATTATGATGAAATAACGAGAATTTCGCCGTCGAGATACCATTTTAGAATCGGTAAAATTGAAATCGATCAATTCGTTTACGGACGGGGTCGGCCCCGTCCGTAAACAATTAGAGCGTTTTATAACGATCGACATGTTCGCGGGTAATCTAATATCGATATATGATTTGTACGGCTCACTATAAAAAAAAAAGTGGTCTAAATTCTGATTTAAAAAAGGCTGGGCGTGAGATTTTCGAAAATTTACGAGGAGCGTTAAAAAAAAAAGGTCAGGAATCACCGGATCGTCCTCTCCGTCTACGCAAATTTTTCCGTTGGCGATTTTAAGCTTCGGCTTTAGCGCGCGATACAACCTAGTACAACACTACCTACAAATAATCGTTCGCTGCAAGAAATAAATATCCAAATCGGACGATCGTTCTCGAAATGTCCCCCCCCCGCCCCCCCCCCCGTAAAATCGTGATAGTAAACATTTTCCTTTTGTCCCGTCGAGCCGCGAATCCGAACTCACGTGTACGCGCAATTCTCAATCGCGAGATTCCCGAGAAAACAGATATAATATGTACATATAAAAGTCCGGAAAAACTATGAGTTTAAAAATGTAATCGTAATATAATTATTATTATTATTGTTCGTGTGTACATAAGCGGTTTTTTTTTTTGTTTTCGGCAATTATTATCTCGCGTTTTAGTCGTAGACGAACGACAGACATTTAACTGTAATTGTTTTCATTTTTTTTTTTCAAATATTAACTGTGTGCTGTATATATATATATATATATAAATAATATAATAATAATTATAATAATATAATAATATACGTACGATAATATTATAATTTATAATAATAATAATAATACGATGTGTAAACGATTGTCGTTTTTTTTTTTTTTTTTTTTTCTACGTTTTAAATGTGTAATTTTTATCAAATTGTTATTTTTATCCGCAGAAAAGAAAAAGAAAAATGTTTTTAAATGAGCTGAAATAAACGTAAGTCATGATAAATAAACACGTTTGCAAATATTTCTCCTCGGATTTACCGGATCTACCCGGGGGGGAGGGGGAGGGGGGATAACCGCGCGACAAAACAGAAAAAATGATAATATTAGCAGTAGTAATAAAAGTCGTTTCTAATTTATGCGTTACGGCGCGTTTACTGCGGAGACGACGACGAGAAGGGGGTGGGGGTGGGGGAGGAAAGGACACGATTCCAGTGGGAAATTGATTTTCGTTTACCCGCGTCCTCTCGACCGCTCGCTTTTACCGCCGACCGACCGCCAACAATCGTCTTGTGTGCACAGACGATGTGTACCACAACGCGAGACTTGTTGCAAATCGAGAATTTCGTCGACCGTTTGAACCACGCGCGTTTTTTTTTTCCGATATAAAAAAAAAAAAAGCTACGATTCCGATTCGTTTCAAACGACCGATTTCGATTTCGGATTTCAGACGAAAACTCGCACGATACTGTGCGAAAAATTACAAATGGAATTCTAATTCGACTGCTCGGTTCGTACGTATAGACGTGCCGCGCGGGCCCTGCGAAAAATTCCGCCTACCTCCGATTCACGTTGTGAATCAAAACGTGTTTTGTTGATCGATTCAAACGTAAAAAACCGTTCGAATCGAACGACCGTCGAAGGGAGTGGTGGGGCGCGCTGAATTCGGGAAAAACTACCGGAGTAGTAAATATTGAAAGAAACAAAACCAACACGCGTTTCTAATCGAACAAGAGATGAACAGTGTGTACCACCCGTTGTTTTAAAACTGTTTAATCGATGGACGGATATTTATTTTTTTCAAAACGAGCTCCGTGGACATTGTTCACGACAGCGATAAAAAAATAAATAGACGTCATAGAGTAAGTGATAATTACTGATAATTCGACGATTTTATTACAAAAATACGACATCGATACCTCGTGAAAAGGGGTGGGTAAGTACGACTACCTCTATCTGTATGGACGTATAAATAAATAAAATCGGTACTACTTACACGGTCAGGTTAGTCGGCCCGTCGTCGGCGAGTTGTCGCTGTTGAGAGGTTCGGCGTTCGTATTGGTTTACTTTGGTAAGTGGTAAAGAAGATGTCACGATTAAAAATTTCATCGACGAAATATAAACGCACAATAACGATCGAATTATCGGGAAGAACATTCACTGAACCGCCGTCGACACTAGACTGATCGTCGGTGCACTTTGCGCGCGTCACTCGATCGATATTGTTGCGCGCTGCTCGGCCGTCATTGGTCCGCGTGGGCGCGAGCGGCGCTCGGCTTTCATTGGCCGCGTCACCGGCGCACTTTTCGGACCGACGCGCGACGTGAACTTTAAATTATTCCGATTTCGCGCAAACACACTTATAATAATATTATATTGTTATTACACAATTATATCTATTACATAATCTTACATTATTATAATTAGGTAATACCTGCTGGTAACCGATCTGATTCGGTGCGAAAATCACGACTTTTTTACGTGAAAAACAATACTTATATAGGTGTCGTCTATAGAGACGGCGTAAGTTTCAAACGGTTTTGTATTTTTCGCGCTATTTATAGACGTTTGAAATTTTTGAGTTTTTTGTTTTTCGTAAAATGTCGATAACATTTTTGGGTGAATTATAAAAGCTTGAAAATTTGAAGGGCTCCAAAATCGATTAAAAGTTATTGGAGAAGGCTCTTTCTAGTGAAAAAAAAAATGTTTAAGCGTCAGTATAATAAGTAAATCCGATGACTTATTATTAGAGAGCGGATTTCTATGCAATTGCATATTTGTTTCCTTTTAATATTTTTGGATTTTTGTCAGTATTCTCTACGAATCATCATAATTTGAAGCAAATGGTGAAATTTTTTTTTGCATATTTCTGCATATTTCAATGTTATTGCATAATTTTGCATATTTAGGCAAAATTTAAAATGTATTGCATATTTATTGCATATTGAAGTCAAAATATGACTTTACATGAAAGCTTTTAATAATTGACGAAATCAAAGAAAAAATTAATTCTATTCCTGGGCCAAAAGGTGCAACACTTACTACAAAATTAAATGAGCTTTCCAATAAAAATAAAGGTCTAGAAATTCTACGAAAAATAAATGCAGTACTATCAGGCGAAAACGTTCAGCTCGAAGATGTTTATCAAGACCCGAAAATAATAAATTGCTTCAAATATGCCCCAACAACTTCGGTTGACGTCGAACGTTCGTTTTCAGTATTTAAAAATATGTTAACTGATAAACGTCATAGCTTCACTCAAGAAAAACTTGAAATGCATATGATCATTCATTTTAATAGTAAATAAAATTAAAAAAATTTAAAGAGAAATTTATATAAGTATTTAATATTTTAGTATTTAAGTAATTAATTGTTATAAGAAGTTTAATTTGTAAAATTTTAAATAAATAAAAAAAATGAATTTCATGATTTTTACTGCATATTTTTGCATATTTTCATGATTTTTACTGCATATTTTTGCATATTTTCATGATTTTTACTGCATATTATATGGCATATTTTGATACTTTTTAGTGCATTAAAATCCGCGCTCTACTTATTATTATAACCGCTGCGACATCTCGGTCGACTTCGATCAGAATAAGGATCCCGGCAGTGCCACCCGACTAGGCTGTTAATTAAAATTGCATTTAGATTACATAATTATTGCGATTATGGTTTGTTTTGTTTTCGGTTTTGGGATCAATACAATTGAAAACGTTGTGATATTAGTGCGTGGAAATGATTTACCGATACGCAGAGTCGATTATTATTATACGACGCGAAACGAGATCGATCTCGCCCTCGAGGCTCACGAGATTCTCGATCCGGCCCCCGCGGGGTTCAAATATCGGATGTCTAAAATGATCTTCCTCAGCGCCTCCGACGATTTGTTTCACCGGCCGCCGTCTGTTATATCACACTGTATTAATATTGTACATTACGCCGTACAGAACGCGTTTTACATTTTCAAAACGATTTGCGTCGTTATCACGTAAATATTAATATAATCGCGCGAACGCGAAGCCTATATGTACATTATACGCGATTTGTACGTACCGCGGTCCGGAGTTTAATCGACGACGACGATCGAGTCCTCGTTATTGAATAATTCATCGAGAAAATAGATAAAAATATATTGTAAAACGTATTGTACGCGCGCGCCGTCGTCGTCGAAGGAAAAACAAAACGAAACTATGCAAACTCGCGCGTTTATGCGGGCTTAAAGTTTTCTTTAAATAAAAAACTAATAATAATAATAACAATATTGTCGTATAATATTATAGTATGAGATTAAAAAAGTTGTACGTTTTTAAGAACGTATTAAAACTTTATCCTCTCGACGATTTCACATCTCGTAGTCGCGTGATTTGTGCAACACGATAATAATAATAATAACGACGGCGACGGACAACAATATTTACTCGCTAATAACGGCGATAAATATATATATATTATATTTCGACCGAAGATCGCGAGATGTGTAGAGAGAAGAAAAATTCGATAAATATTTGTCTGTGAGGCGCATTATGCTAATCCGGGATTCCGCGACACGCGCCGCTCGAGTTTCGTCTATCTGAAAATAGTGGATGAGCCGATTATCTCGAGACGTTTTCTCCTTTTTTTCCTTTTTTTTCATCCCCTCCCGTCCGCGTAACACTACGGGTCACGTCTGTGTAATAGTACACTCGGTAAAAATAATATCTATACACCCTCGCTCCGTCGACATCGAAACAGCTTTATTCCATCCCTCGTTTCTATCGTTTATATAAAAATGCAGTTACATATTATTGTTATATTTAAATCTACTATTATTTTGATAATGTTTTCTACGCGACGCAGCGGCGAACCTAACGGCGAATACTTTCCAGGGGCATCGCGCTAGGTGTTACGATCGTTCATAATATCGTTGTTGTTATTTATTTATTTATTTATTTTTTGATATTATGTTGATTTGAAACTGTAGTATAAAAACAATTCGCACCGTTTTTTTTTTTTTTTCAATACTTTTCATTGTTTTTCAAATTGTATACGAAAATGTATTGATTTTAAGTCGCAAGTCGTGAAAAGTGAAAAATGTATATTGTATTGTTCTGTTTTTTTTTTTCGGTCGATAAAATCATCGATTATAAATGAAAATTAGTGTTGGTTTTTTTATTCGTTTTCCTCGTGTTCCGCCCGACCGCGGTTGAATTTAATCCCGAAAAGCACATTGCCGGGAAAAAAAAGTTTGATAACCGCCGCCGGTGTGATGTACCACCGATAATGTTACTTAGATAATATTAATTAGATGACTTTAAAAAAAATAATCGAATCTTAATGTACAGAAAATAAAACGCAGACTACCGACGACGACGTTTTCCCGAGTCCGTTTTTAAACAACACTAGCCCCTCACTACGACGACGGCACGGAGTCCTTAATTCGAAACGAATCTGCTTTGACGAGCGGAAACATTGTGTACAACGGGCTGCCGTTTGGCCGTGCAGTTGTCCGACCTTATCTCCCAAGTCCTAAGACCGCGACCGAAGACGATCCGCGCGGGTCGAGCGAACTCCGGCTTTACATATCATTACTTTTTTTCCTCTCTCGGCCGAACGATATCTCTCGTATTAGCTTCCCTTCTGCGGGCGACGTCGTCGTCGGTTTCCGTTGGACTGCGTCGAGTGCGGGAAACAGACCTGAAACAATACGACGTCGTTTCCTCGTACAACACGGCGATGTCACGCGACATTTCCGTCGCCACGTGATTAATATAAAATTACGAAATACAGGTTATCTCGACGACGACAATGAATAATCGCTATTATTCGAGTGCTTGAACCGTCGGATAGACAATTTCGAACGAAAGTCGGGTTCTATTTGAAAAACCATACCAAGATAATGGTATTTATCATAAGTATTCCATAAGTGTTGCTGGTTTTTTGTAATTTTTCATTTTATAATATGATTTCTATACGATTGCCGGAATCGATGATTTCATTTTTCAAACTTATAACAGAGGTTTTTCATTTTTTCTACAAAAAAACGGTCATAGATTTATTTTATTTTGGAAAAATTAACCCGACGATGATGTCGTATTATTTATCGGTTTTAAAAACTACCCGTCACCGACAGCGACGTCCGATTTATATCGTTTCAGTTCGTACTCACTACAACAATACTTTTCTAGTGCGTTGGTTTTTTTCCCGACCGTTTGAATATCGCGTTTGTTCTAAACGACGACGACGACGTCGCGTTTCACAAGTGTGTTTAAATAATAATTTGCTAATGGAAAACTGTGGCGGTGTCGATAAATGGCCGGTCGTTCTGCAAAATAGTGTTTCGAAACAAGTTGTACTTTTATTATATAAACGGTCCTGTTCGTCGTGAGGTTATAAAATTTCTGCGATATTCTCGACCCGCGACCGGTAAAAAACGGTAAAATATGTCATCGGCCGTTGTACGTCGACTGTTGTAACGCGTACCGTTTCCCCCCCCCCTTCCTTCCCGGAGAGTTAACATTTGCGAAACAATCGCGTTAAAAGCTTTTAAAACGAATTGTTATCAATATTTATGCGGCCGCGGGCGGTTAATGTGAAAATCAAAGATCGGTAGCGAATGTGCGATGTGCCTTTTTTTAATTTGTTTTTTTAGAATAATACACGTGTAAAATTGTTGTACACGACAATACTACGTTTTCACGTCGGACAAGTACCTACAATATAATCGTCGAGAGCGCGAGGATTAGGCCGACCTAATAGTTGGAGAAGAAAAAAATGTGCTCTTAATTTATTATGCTAAACGCTCGGTGTACTCAATTTACTTGGTCGTATATTTTCACCGTACCGTTTCGGCCGAATTTCACGCGTCCGTCCCCGTCGGGAAATTGTTCGATCTTTGCGTTCAAA
The DNA here is from genome assembly GCA_948098885.1 of Drepanosiphum platanoidis. Lineage (NCBI taxonomy): Eukaryota > Metazoa > Arthropoda > Insecta > Hemiptera > Aphididae > Drepanosiphum > Drepanosiphum platanoidis. The sequence goes on along the minus strand of OX402534.1, from coordinate 6,341,159 downwards.
TACAGTAATCCCTCGTTATCCGCGGATTTTTAATCCGCGGTTTCGATTATCCGCGGTTGGGTCGGCGATAACATTTTATTAATACATACGATGAAAACGTCAAGTTGGTTGGCGAATCTGCCTCGGCAGACCATTTAGCAGCTACAAATTTTCCTATAGAGTTAAAAAATGTCATTGAACAGGGTGGTTACACCCCCGAATAGGTATTCAATGCAGACGAAACTGGTCTTTTTTATCAAAAAATGAAAAAACAGCACCGGGATTCAAGGCAGCTAAAGATAGACTCACCTTATTGCTTTGTGCTAATGCTTGTGGTTTCGTGATAAAGTCAATGGTCGTTTATAAATCACTTAAACCACGAGCCTTCAAATCTAAAGACATGAATCACTTGCCAGTGTTTTGGAGAGCAAATAATAAAGCTTGGGTCACTACACAAATTTTTAGTGATTGGTTTTGTTCCTCAAGTGGAGATGTACCTAAAATTAAAAAATCTCCCATTTAAATGTATAAAGAATTAATAAATTATATTAAAAAAATAAATAGTAATCAAATAATTGTAAAACATATTATATGTACTAAATAATAAAAATTAAAAATTGTATGTAAATAAAACCGTTTTACATTGCTTTATGGTCTCGTTATCCGCGGTTTCGATATCCGCGCAACTTTGCTGGAACCTAACCTCCGCGGATAACGAGGGACTACTGTATTAGCCAACGGAATACAAATAAATCCAAAAACATTCCTCTAAAAAATCTAAAATACCAATTGAAATTCTCAACAACAACAAAAAATAGCACTAAAATGCATTTTATGTTACGGCGAGAGAAAAAAAAACTTTGCGTAAAAAAAAAAAAACATCAAAAAATGTTAAGTGTATATTACTATTATATAAGATTTACGCTGTATCGCCTGAAACACACGCGTTTTTCTCTCGCGGCTGTTGAAATCGACACTTTTTTTTATAATACGCGAAAAAACGATTTGAAATCCCTCACGCAGTGCTTTACTTAAACGTACGTATACATATTATTTAGGTGTACGTATTATTTTGTTAATTCGACTGACCTTTTTCCCGAGTAAACACGCGCGAGACTTTTCCCGGATTTCGTTTGCATAACGATTTCTCGACTCGAAACGTATCGCGCGCATAACGGTTCACCGAAAGAGATTATAAGCCGTCAGCGTTTCTGAATCGGCGAGGGTGGAAAATAAAACAAAATAACAACACACACATATATATATTATATACCTACGAAACGTACTTGTGCGCGACCGCCGTTCCCGGTATTTTATAATGAGCTCAGGACAGCGTTTTTTTTTTTTATACAATTAAAATACGATCTGTGAATCGATTTAGGACGCATTGAAATCTAACGTTTTCTCGACGGACGGTTTGTGATTTCCCACGAGTGTCCGTCGAGCGGGCATTTTGTTTTTTTTTCGGACAGCGCGAAACCGTCGCGAAACGAATCGCACGATTATGGAAAAATCGGCGAACCGAAACCGATCGTTTTTAAATCGTCAAACTGTAAAATATAAAAAATATAGTGGACGACGAATTCGCGATAACGCGCGCGACAAAATGTGACGATAACAATATTAGAACGTTATTTTCGCGAGCTCTTTTCTCGCTCGTCTTTTCTCGACAGAACCGTTTTTGAATCTTCCGTCAGTCGGACACCCGCAGTGACGTATTTGCCCGGAGTCCGGATTTTCCAAATTGATATTCAACACAGGCTTTTTTTACGGAGAACAAGGACTTTCTAGAAAAATCGATTTCAAATAGAAGAGAACTCGACTCTCTCGTATTTCACCACTAAGAGACTGTATAGTTTTCAAAAGGTTTTGTGTCATTTGTGTTGATAAATAGTTAAAATGTTTGCGTTTCATTGGATTTTTTCTCATACAGAGTTTTTCGCATTATGTTTTATTATTCTTAAAAATTCTTAAAAAACGTATCGAAAATCCAAAGTTTTTTCGTCAATAAAACTCCACCGGATCACTATGAAACCCGGGCCGCGTCGCGACATTTTCGCCGTTTGACAGGATCTTTGAATCCTAAAACGCTCTCGACGTTTTGAGAAATTAAAACACACGGCGTCGAAATTTCTCACTTTCCACACAGTCGACAGAACGGTGGCCTTTCGACCGAATTATTCGCGTATCGTTTTATAATACGACCGTTTCGTCGCGTCCCCCGCCGTCGCGGTCGTCGGTCTGCGCGCTCGGAAGCTCGCCTTAAACTTGTTCGCGTATAATATTATGCGCGCGAGGGGACGATATCGCTATACAATAACAATGCGCGTACGTCGCGCGCGCATACACACGCGCGAGCGTTTAAAAAAAAAATAAAACCCGCTCGTTTTGCATATAATGACGACTGCGGTATACTACACATTATATTATATTATGCGCGCACGATATTATACCGCGGAAAACTTTGAAGCGGCCCTCGTCGCAGCAGATTAAACGATTTCGGTCGCCGGGAAAACTTTTGTCCTGGATCCTCTCCCTCTCTCCCCCTCCCTTTCTCTCTCTCTCTGTCTGTACATCTATCTTTCTCCGGTCGACGCGCGCAGTGCGGTGTGTAAAATACAATAATATAATAATGTCATAATAATAACGAGTCGGTCTCGCGTTAATATAACAACCCGCCCGAAACGCACTGGAAAATAGAAAACATAGACGTTCGCTTCGTTTTCACATATCAATGCAGAAGCCGGACGATCGTATTTAGGTCTATATTATGATCTCGTTCTCTCTCTCTCTCTCTCTGAACGGTAGTCGAATAATTGCGTTCGAGCACGTCCATGTTATTATCCTCTCGACAACGATTGCATCGAAACGAACTGTAAGCCGTATCTCGATTAGTATCGAAACGCGTTGCCCGCGGTTCGGTTTTCATTGAAAAGTGTACCGATCGAATCCAAGTACATTTGTATCGGTCGAAATCACCGACGATTTTGTCGAGTAACGGCTTAAAACGCCGTCACGGATTATGCCGGTTCAGAGCACGATCGTGGATTATCCACGTGGCTTTTACAAAACTTATCTCTGCCCGTATGAAATAATACACACGTGAATTCGTGAAAAAAATAAATAGTATCGAAATCGAAACTCGTCGTTATTTACGTCGTACCGACGTGTTTTCGGTACCGAAAATGGAGCGGATTTAAACGGGACCGTGGGAATACGGTTTTAACGGTATGGAGAGGCGTTCGTGGAAAATCGTTTCATCGAACCACTGAAAATCGACGTATTTCGAGTATGACGTCATAGTTATTATTAGGTCCCCGCCGCCGGTGACCGCGGTCGTGATTTCTCCGCGGGAAGACCGAAAAGTGCACTGCGCCGCGCGATCGCGAAAACAATACGTTATCGGACGTTTTTGAGCGCGCAAACGCTACCAATCTATTGCTCACAACGGTGTAGTGACTGTAGTGAGTATCCGGCGGACGTCGCAGCCGATTCGATTCGACGGGACTTCCGAGTGCTGGTTTATTTATTTGGAAAACACGTCGTCACGTCAATCGAATTCGCGTTTGCTTCGCTCGATCTCGCGGACGCCATCTCATCGCGACGAGGTAAGTGCAGTTTAACGTAATACGTATTATGATTGTCGCGACGATATTACAATAATATTTTCTCGACGGCTACCGCGTAAGCGCGAACTACACGACGTATCCGCGTCGTCGTCGTCGGCGAAATAACGTTCGACGTCGTGTTTTACGGTGGAAAAAACCATAGTCCGTTATATCGCGATCTGCTTTCAAGATGTCGTTCAAAACTTCCGCCGTTGCCGGCTGTCGGGGCTCGAAAACGACGAAAAATATTATGTTTACGTTTTCAACGATTCATTTAACTATTAATAGTTAAATAGTGTATACATTATACAATAGAACTGTCGAGATTTAGCTTAAGTTAAAAAAACAAATAAAAATCAAGTCAAAAGTATTACTACCTATGCGGCGACTCCTTTTAACCAAGTCACTCGTGTCATCAAAAAACTATCAAACTGATGTAATAAAAAAAAAACTTACAGAATGGTACGTGTTCTAATAAATAACGAGAATACATATTATACAGTTAATCAATGCGCGTCGATGATTACTTTCCGATATCAAACGGTAATATTTATTCAATCGAATATTATAATAATTACACGACTTCGGAACCGCCCGCGCGCGAGGAAAATCGCGTATTTGTTTGTGTGTTTTGAAACACGTGGCACTGGAGCGTGCCTTGGACGCAACAATAATAACGTTATAATATTAACCGCGGCGGCGAGTGATCGTATACGTGGTCGTGTCGGTTATCAAGTAAGCAGGTAGTTAATGAGGAGAGCGTAAATAAAGCGACATTTGCTCGGCAACGATAATAATTATTATTATTATCGACTCGGAAAGCGAAGTATAATATTTAATATTATAATTACGCACGGTCGACGACGGTGAAAAGTCATTTTTATCGTTTCGCGCAATAGAAATATTCGAAAATCAAATATTAAATCGCGCAGATTACTGTGCGTATATGTATATTCTTTTTCGACAAGAGAAAACGATGGAAATTTGTACAATTTATTCGGCGGCGAGACGAGAAATAATTGAAAAAATAATTACAACACTGTATAATAATAACGCGAATCACAGAATCGGGATGAACATACCTATTATTTTTTTTTTTTTTGATTTTTTAATCGAAAAATTAAGATTAAATGGAAATTTCGAGAATTTATTTGCATTATGATGATATCCGGGTGTAAGTCTAAAGTCGCGCGTGCCCCGGAGTGATTTTAGAGTTTTAATTAGAGAACATTTATATTGTCGTCCTTAAGCCGTATACATCGTTGTCGTGCCACGAGCGAGGCGGAATAATTATTAATAAAATATTCGCGTACAATAAAAGCGCGCGATTGATTTCTCCGTGTCTGCGGTTTTCAATAGGCTAAATCGTATTCTTCAAAGTCGCGGTGAATAATAATACGTTTCTCTTCTCCGGAGCGCGAGAATCTCGTCGTGTTCTTCATAATTCGCATATCGTTGTCTCGAGATCGAAATCGCCCGTCTCGTCGATAAATTATCGTGAATAACGGCGGAGAGGGAAAAAAATTTTATTTCGATAAAAACCTTTCCGTTATATTTTTATACGCGCGCGCGCGCGTAATTCGGACAATAACTGCAAGGAACAGGATCCACTTGGGTCCGGACATCGGGTTTTGGATCCCGACCGACGCGGCTGCGCTCACTCCCTCGCCGGACAGTCCTTAATGGCTTTTACACCGAGAAATGACTTTTTTCGTCCGTTTTCTCTGCCGACGAATTCAATATACATTTATATAATATGTACGCGTAAAACGTACGTATCTCGTTTTTTTCACGCCGGCGGCGGTCCCTTTTCACCGGGACGACCGCCGTCGTTTTTTATGCAGCGCCGATAAATGAAGTGGACGCGAGCAAATCCAACACTCGTTAACATTGTAAACGTTTATTTCGCGCCACATCGATTTCCGAGTCACACGCGTGACGACTGTGTAAGAAACCACTCGGCGATTTGCGTTCACTCTGAATCTAAAGCGTTGAAAACATATATTATAATATATTGTACACGAACTACGACCTGCACGCTCGTCGTACGCCCAAACCGTTGAAATTTCAGGAACAATAATTATTGTAATGACAAAAAAAATTAATCGACTCTTGCGTTGTTGTCTTTAAACGTATAACATAATAACACGTATATTTAAATATTTATATTATATATATAAATAAATAATTCGATTATATTTCGTTTTCGTTTGAATTTAAAAATGAATAGAAAGAAAAAAGAACAACAGTGACGTTTTACGATGATAAATTCATGTGACGAGGGTTAAGTGAGTGTTTCGCCGTCTCGACGTAATCCGTTTTACTTTTTGTCGCGAGCAACGGGTACGATATTTATATTATATTATTTAGTGTCGAGAGCGGATTCGAGTTTCTTATACGATTCGACTCTCGTTTGTTTCCGGCATATCGCCGCGGGCGAAATGAATTCGTACGGCCGATATCACGTGTAACCGAAGCGATAAAAAATCGTTATTCGATTATCAATATAGACACACGCTTATCGTTGTTGTTTATGTGCAGAACCGCGGAAAGGCAATAATTGCAGTGGTCGCCGGGGTAGGTACGGTTGCATTCTGAGTAACGTATGGGGCCTCGGGTCAGACGGCGTTTGTAGAGCAGTGTGTGTGTGGGGGGGGGGGGGGGCTAGAGGAGCAGAGAGTTGTCTGCAAAAGGTCCAAACTTGCCAAAGGATATTAAATTACCCAAAGGAATTTCCCGCCGCGTTTACCCGTTCGCGTCCTCTCTCTCTCTCTGGCGCGCACGTCCCGCTCGGTCTCGAAATCCTTCTTCTCTCCCTCCGCGCCGCCGCCGCCGCCGTCTCCGCTGCAGTTTCTCTCCGGCGCGGCGGCCGGTTGACAACCACTCGGTTCATTGTTTTATACGGGGAAAATATTCCAGAGGTTTTATCACACCCCTCGCCAGTCTTCTTACTGCCGCTATCCGTTTCAATCGTTTCCACTTTCGCGTCCCGCGCCGACCCCCGCGACCTCCGACCCGAGACCTTCGTGCGCGCCGAACAGACCGCGTCGCTTATAACGAGACCCCGGAGAGACCTGCACACACAGATGGACGAGCGAGCGCGTGTGTGCAGCGGTGGCCTGCAGCGGGCAATAATTTTTATAGTCTGACGAAGGTGATCGTGCGGGCGAAACTCTGCGGCGGCGGCGGTTTGCGATATAGTCGCGGTTCGTACATTATATCCACGGTGGCGCGCGTCGGTGGATTTCGTATCTTGTTTTATTTTTTGTTTTATTTTTCGTTGCGCTACTTTTCGCATAATGTATGCGGAACGCTTACACAATGAGCTTAGGGACCGGCGGCGGCGCGTCTCGTGTTTATTTTCGGTACAAAACGCTCGTAAAACTTGATCCGGTACCGAGTGCTCGACAGCGCACCGCCGCGGAATACAGAGCGTTACGGACGGAGGCCGTAAAACGGCACGCCGCGATACATTCGATATCGACGTTCCCCGCACATTATGGTTCGCGCAACGTCTGACGAATATTCCTCTCGGAACGACTGTCATGATACTTTTTCACTAGCCTGTGGTCCGCGCGAACGCACGATACTTTTCTGCGGCGCGTTCTCGTCGTGCGCTTCGTTCGCGTGCAAATACAGGGTGTCTCGCGAGCGATAACCGTCGTCGTTTCGAATCGATAAGAGTAACGAAATCGCCACCCTGTACACGTGTAACGGTCGTCGGCGACCCCCGCGAAAAACCCTTCCGTATATTTTACGGCGAATAAAACGTGCCTGCTCACGGCCCGAGTCTATCCTTTAGCGCACGACACTCGCGTCGAAGGCCCGCCGACGACGCCTCGTCCTTTCCAAAACATGTGCCCTTTGAACCAACGCGGGCCGAGACAAAGATTCATTTTCGGTCTGAGGCTGTTATGGCGACGCGGGCGGGCGGGCGGGCACCTACGAGCACGCCATACTCCCTTGTATATTATGTGTAATGTATTAAACATGTGTATTAAAATTAACATACTGAGATTGCTTTTCGACTCGCTACGGCGGCGGCGGTCAACAAACGTTTTTTTTTTTCTTTTCGTCATCGCGCCGAGTGACGTGCGTTGGGTCCACATTCTTCGGTATACCTTCGCCCTCGATATCGGAGGCGACACGCTTTGCGGTCGGTACACAGTGCGTAAACAACCCTATTTTCCCGCGGAAATGAACACCGCGGTGTGTATTAATTTTCGCGAAATATCCGAAATTCAAATCGCCAAACACAATAGCATATGATATGATAATGAATATCGTGCGCTCGGGAAATGCCGACGGGGCTGCGCGTCACGTGCACACACGTCGCGACGTGTGCGTAACTCGAAATCCTGTCTAGAGTCGAAATTCGTACGCGGTACGTGTGCGACTGAAATTATTTTTAAAAAAAATACACCGTTCCCCGACGAATTTCCAATACGGATCCCGAAGGGCGCGTCGTAGCTGCGGTTTCCAATAAAAGTTTGTTTCGCGAGCTATCGTCACGACGATAAACGTACGAGTATGAACACGTGTGTGTTGGCTAACGTCGGTCGGTTTTCGCGAGGCGTGTTTACGTCGTCGTCGGTTGGGATAAAATTCAAAAGCGATCGTTTTCGCGTTTCCAGAAGCCCGCCGCAACGGTCGTTGATTATAATATATAGACGAGAACATGATAATCGATAAGAATACGGTATACGACGTGTGCGGTAGATGATTGGGATTGAGCAGAGAACGCCTCCCCCCCCCCACCCGAATAGGTTCGATTTTTGGGGCGTCCCGATCGAAAAACGCGTGCGAATCAATTATTTTTCAGCACATTAATATTATCACGCCGACCGCGCGCCAAAAAAGTTAAAATATAACAAATATTAAAACGTTTAATATTACTTTGAATATAATATACTTTCGAGCGCGCGTCCGACGACGCCTCCTACGCACTCGTATTTACATTACGCGCGCGTGTAAGCCACCGTGAGCCCCGTGCAAATGTGCACTGATCCCTCTAACCGCGACGAACGCTTTACAGCTCTTTGACTTTCTGACGCGTCGGCGGAAAAAAGGGGGGAAAAGTATAGCGGCGGTTTTTTCGCGTTCGACCGGCGCGGCGTAGGCGCGCGCAAAAAAATGTTCGAATTCCTTTCGCGGTCTTACACGCTCGTATACTACCACGTGTGCGGGGGCGAAAAAAAGAATCAATATCGCCGTCCCCCCCCCGCCGCCGCCACCGCGGCCAGAGGTTTCGTCGCGGCGAATTTGTCGTCAAACAAAGCGAAAAAAACAAAAACAAAAAGGTTCTCCGGTACCGGCGGGTCTAGGACAAATAATGGACGTGAGGACGAAAAAGAAATAAATAGTGTTCGGTAGTAAAAATTAAAATACCCTATCGGAAACCGGTGTAATACGTATTAATATATTGTTTCGTGTTATTTGATTGGAAAGAACAAACGTTTTTTTTTTTTTATTAATACAGAGAAATATTTCGGGCGCTCTAGTTTAACGACTTATTTGGTTAACACGATTATGTTAACGTCGAGAGAATGGTCCGATGGAAAAGTATGTCTCTTAGAGTTTACCGAGACAGCAGGTATCAATTATCGTAGAACATTTCCGGCGTTTACGCGAACCTGACGGACGGGCGAAAAATCACGGATCGACGAGGCGTAGAGATAAGAAAAAAAAAGGACCGGATTTTCTCGTTTCCCGAGGAGACCCGTGTGGACTGGATCGGTCGAGAGAAAAAAAAAACAAACAACAACTCGCGCACTCGCGAAAATACGAAAATCGCCAGCTGTACTACGTTACACAATAAAACAAAACGTGTTACCTCGGCGGGTACTTGTTAATTTTTTAAAACGTATTATGTAAATATTATTATACTCGTATTTCTTCCCCCGGACGTTTAATATACCATCCGGCACGTAAAGATAATAATATGTCAGTTTATCAACGGCCGAATTAGGTAATAACATAATATTGTATACGCGTGATTTATTAGGAGAGAGAGATCGCGGATTTGCATGTTTTTTTTTTTTTCGAGGGGTTCAACGCCGCTCACTGTCCGTGAGTATATATATATATAATTTGTTGCACCGCCAAGGTCTGCACGCGCATATTTTCCGCGGTGCATAATTTTGCATAATATCCGAGCGACTCGATAATAATACCGAGCGAGAGGCACGCGCACTCGAGAAAAACGAAACGAGCACTCTCGACGACGACGACGAGACGATGCGACGACGCGGCGTCGATTCCAGAGTGGCGTCTCGCGCGATACTTTGACGCGTGCGACGTGTGCACATTATAACGATGTCTCATTTGAATAACGTGACTTTTCGTTTGTTTTTCGTTCTATCGACGATTCCGGGTGTCGCTGCGACGATCCGACCGACTCCGCGAGCGTGCACGACGACGACGACGACGACGACGATGTTGCCGTTCTCGAGTGATGAGAAAAACGCATATTTTATTTTCGTGCCACGATTCGTTGTGCTCTTGAAACGCCGCCGCGCGACGAGCTTTTAAAAAGTGTTTCGAGACGAGTATCTACGATATCGCCGTGTGTACGAGTAGGTAGGCGTATTGTTTTAAAACGGAACCAAACGCGCGCATGTTATACAATCGTTACCGAAAAACCGAAAACAAAACAGAGTCCGATCGATCGTCGACGTTCGCGAAACGGATCGTCACGAAATACCGCGACGATGGCAGTTTATTCCAAACGCGATATCCGTCGAACAATATCGCGTTTCTCAATCGTTATTTTCGCACGTCGAGACATCGATATGTAATCGAACACGCGCTTTGTATTAAATTCTGTCGATACATTTCGTTCGTAACTTTATGTCATACGATCCACACACACAGCTTTTCCGGCCAAACGCGCGCGCGCTCGCGACATTTTTAATAATTTAATACACAAACCGGTATTGTTTTTCATCGCAACGCGTACCGTTTTACTTTATAATCACGTATTGACGTCACTGACGCGCGTCAGTTTTATATATGTAAATAAATATGTGGGGGCGTGAATTCTCGTTTTTTTGTTTTGTTTTGAATTTCACAGGCGCCGAAGTTTCTCCCCCCCCCCGAACTCGGGTAGCCGCATATTCTAACGTTTACGATGTCTCGCGAAAAGGTTGTTGGTTTTTTTTTTTTCATTAGTTTCGGGGATACTTCTTTTGTTCACTACTTGTCACGATAATAGTTTACGTCACACGACGAGACGACATGTTTATTTTCTACGTACGCCCGCGGCCCGGCCCGGCGTTCGCGCGTACAGTCGGTTCGATTTTGAAGAACGTCGTCGCGCTCCGACAAACTACAATATTCGGTCGCAAATGAATTTAACTTTTCCGCGAGCGCCGTACGCGAACCCTTGTCATTTGGATTTTCACAGCGGAAGTTGATGCAACGTGCGTTTGACAGATTTCAAAAGTATAAATCGATTTCTCTGCGCCTTGGCCCGAGTACGTTTTCTTTTTTAAATAATAATAATAATAATAATAATAATGATTTTCAGCGGTACAAAACATATATATATATATATATATAGACATTATTACGTATATTGGGCATACGACAGCGACATTTTAACCGCGACGAGTGCATCCGAGTTTGTGCGCAATCGAGTGAGAACTCGAATACAACCGTTGAAATCGATATTGTAATCTCCCACGTAGACGATAGTGAACAATATATAATATAGAAAATAACGTACAAAAGGTAACAGATTATTATTAAACCATACGTCATGCACATAAATAATAACTTCATGACGCGAGCACGTCGAAATACATCAGGTAAAATGTTCCGTTGAGCCAATATACAATATAACATGCGTATATATTATGTACGAGCAGTGTACGAGTGCGCGAAAAATCTACGCATATTGTTTTTAAACGCGATTAATGAGCGTGGCTTTTCCGTTTTTTTTTTTTGTTTTTTTCTCGTTGTCGTCGTCGTCGTACCCGTACTATATTATTATTAACCGTCGAGGTTTAAAGGGTCGAGGCTAGGGCACTCGACGACGGTTCCTCGAAATCGTTTGTTGGACGCGAATTTTCTTTGAAAACAACTCGCTCGTTTTTCGCTTTGAAAAAGTTGAACCTACCGCGCGTAATGCCATAGTATAATACCGTACGCGGGCCACAGCTGCACCAACACCATCGCGTCGGTGATATCGTAGCGATGATAATAGAGCGCGCGAGTCGGCGGATGTGAATATGTATTTTGTCGGTTATTGTGTGTCGGTCGTAGGTGGCTCGTGAAGAAAATCCCCCGTGCGTCGCGAATCGATCGAAGCGTATTTATTTATTTCCCGAGCTTTTTGAACAAATAGACGACGATTCGACTGCAACACAATGGCCAGGCGAACACGATTCGTAACGATAATAATTAGATACAATTCGCCGAACAGGTGGGTTTCATATACCCGACGCTAAAATCAAAAGAATAATATTGAAACGCTGGACGGGATCGCCGCCGACGGGCACTCTCGTTTCGATTCGACGTTGTCGCGCCGTAATTGAAGCGTCCCGCGGTGCAACGACCGGCCGATTCCCTGCGAGCATAATTTATTATACATCGTCCGAAATACGTTGGAATTATTCTTTATCGGTTTAAATTCGGTATTTTTATGACGATGAAATCGCGTACACCTTTAAAATAGCCACGAAATTGTGTTTCTATCGAATAACAATAAATAGTCGTACATATAATAATAGTCGATGCATTATTAGTTTGTACAGTTTCAAACGTACATAAAAACGTGCGTTTTTTACTTTGATAAAGTCATAATCAAAACGTTTTCCGGAGTATCGGTGATAAATAATTGTTCAACGAGACGCGAGCTATTGGGTTTCGCGGTCGTAAAAATTTTGGCTCTAAAAGTTCAAGCTCGCGTCTAGGCGACGACGGAAGAAAAATCGTCCGCGAAAAAAACTCGCGTCCGTTAAACTAGAGGTTTCCGGTGCGGTTTGCAATGCGGCGCACGAGGCGGACGAATCGTTACGCGGCCGCGTCCTGTACGCAATAATTATTATGTACCTTTCGATAAACTCGCGTTCCCCGCAACATATTATATTATATTATATATGTATACAAACCGGAGCTAATGTAAAACCGTCGTCGTCCTCTCCGCGATACTACGACTGCGAGATAATTACGAGAGTTCAGATAATGGGTTTGTCATGTTTCGAGGCGGCGCGATAATTTTTCCGGAGAATAATATGGCAAAACGCGCCGCGGCCGCAGCCTCGGCGGGGAGGGGGAAAAAAATGATATTTATTACGCCGGTGGTTCCGCGACGGTCTCGTTTCGCGCTCGTTTTCCCGAATGATTATTTTTTTGGTAATTGTGTTTTTAATAACACTTCTCGTGACGACGGCGTATTGTTATTAAAAAGAAAAAAAATCAAATATCGTCTACGCCGTTTCGCGCTCAAACGCACCGCGGTAGCGGCGGCGGCGGCGATGACTTATTGTAATACGAAAAGGCGTTATATTATATTATACGACGAGAGCCGACGGAAATTTTATTATGGATAAATGTGTTTTCGCGATTTCCGTTTTGATACGTATCGGGGGGGGGGGGGGATACGTTTTACGTTTCGATGTAACGCGTGTATTCGCGCGTTATTAATTTTTTGACTTTTACCGTTGGAAACACCGCGCCGAGGCGAGAGAGGGTAGAAATCTCACGTGATTTTCAGTCTTGATGTTATTTTTTCTCCTTTTTTTCTTTTTTCTGCTTTTCTGCTTTCTAGACCGCGTTTGTGAAACCTCGAATTCAATTCATAATGGGAAAAGCATTAAAATGTTTATTCAAAATATGCGCGCACAGGTCGTCGATCAAAAAGAAACCCCGTTTTTTTTTTTTTTTTTTTTTATTCGAAGCGATTGAACCGTCGTCGTCGTCTCGTCGTGTGTACCTCCTATGTGGGCGGCGGCGGCGGCGGCGACGGCGGCGGCGTCGTTGTTGTCGACATCTAACCGCCAGAAATAGAAAGAGAGAAAAAAAAACGAAACTTTTTTTTCTCTCTTCAAACTGCCATATTACCGGCATTCGTCTGCAGTCGCTTTATTATTTTCCTTTGGTATTTTCAAGACCGAAAATAATAATCGTATATGATATTATAAACGTGAGCGCGCGGATCGATCGTTGCGTTTTCTAGTTAGCGTTCGTGTGCAATTACGTCCGGTTTCTTAGTTGCGCGTCAGACGGCGGCGTTACGAAAACTGCAAACGTGCCACGAGATCCAAATTTTAAAACACTTGACATTCGACCGAGCCGCGACCTCCGATGACTTACGAGTTCTAATTCGCAACGATTTCGTCGCATTGTCATTTTTAAATTAAATGCAAATACACTCGCGTTATGTCTGAAAAAAATTAAATTAAATATAATTAAAACCCTACTTGGCGATTTGGTTTAACGCGCGATTGCAATTATTAAAAGATAAACAACACCTTCGACGAATCCGACGACACCGGGTATGCCGAAAGTACATAATATGTATTTAACGAAACGAGAAAATCGTATAAAACTGTATTTTTCATTATTATTTCGGATTAAAAAAAAAAAAATATCGACTGTCGGATTTATTGATATAATCAAGTACCGTGATAAATTAAAAATGTTTAAATTGTTTATTGTATTTTCCTTTTACGTTAGAGAGTTGCGATAATTTGTCGACAATATAATCACTTATTTGTACGTTATAAAAGTATCATCATATTTAAAATGAATCGGACGGGAAGACATTACCCGTTTCACCTTCGGTTTTCCTAGATTCGCGAAACGACTCGTTTTCGTATATACGCTCGCGTGTACTCGGGCGCGGATTCGGGGGGCTGCCCCTCCCCCCCCCCCGTTGGCCGTATCTGAGTGTGTTATTTGTTGTATACGTTAACACACATCGGAGGCGGATCAATTTCATCCTGTTGTTACTTTGAGGACTCTGCAACTGTACGTCATATCATGTTTGATAACAACCGCTCATAATAGGGTTTTGTTCTAGAAAACAGATTCTACGTTAATTTTGTTTACAATTTACAAAACATTAATATAACCAACGTATTGTAACGTGGTCGGGGGGAACCTTATTACATTATTAGTCTATCCAGGGAAGGTTTTCTGATCCTTATGGATATAAATTCCGTGGCTGGGGGTCGAGCACATGTGAGAGGATTTATAATCAATAATACTTTCAATTTGATTTATAATATGTCTAATGTATAATATTAAATAAATTAAATATATAATTATGATACTTCACTAAGTTTGAGATGGCTGTTAATGAGTGTAATTGATCGAGTCCGTTCTTTATGATGGTAGGTGTCGAACTAACTAATTGTGGTGTGTGTCATTTTAATATCATTCTATATTTTGTGGTTGCAAAGTGTTTAGTGTGTGTAATATGAGTATGGCCCCCGATGTGTCTTATGTATAATTTAGTTATAGGATGTAACGAATGTTACAGTATTATAACCAATAGGTATCCCTAAATGTAAGTATACTCGTTTATATTCCGCCCCTCCCGTCAATGTCGGCTGTACTGTCGGTGTACTGCGGGGCGCGCGCGTATTAAAATATCTATTACGTATAATATATAATTGAATCGGTCATTTCGAAAAGGCCATAACTCCATAAAATGAAATTTTTCAGGAAACGTAAAAAACTGTTTTTAGAGATCACAAAAATTTAGATGAATTGGCGTTTTCGAATGCATTCGTTATTTTTAGACTATAACGAATTGTTGGAGATATGGCGGTGTCGCAGGAAATATGCATATTATTAGTTAAACACGTCTATCACATAAAACCAGTTTTAAAAATATGTGGAGAAATGGCCTTTTCGAAATGACCGATTCAATTATAAATCGAGACGAATTGTATGTATTTTCTTAAAGTTTATCCGCGCGCACGGCCGGGGGGAATCGGCCGAGAGGAAAACTGAGATTAAAGTCTATACGTGTGGTGTACCCCCGCGAGATCGAGAACAATATTCCGGACACAACTCCGCCATTTGCATAATCAGACACGGTACACTAGTTTGTAATTTTCATTCTGTTTTTATTTTTCTCTCTCGCCCCTCCCCCCCCACCCCCGTTCCCCGTCCCTTTCTGTTCCGCCCGCGGTCCGGACCGATGCACTTTTACATTATCGTCCGAGCGGTGCGGCAAAATAAACACGACGGCAGTCATATTGTTTTTTAAAAACTCCGCGCTCGGTCCCCGTCCACGTACGGTTACGATAATATTATAATATACGCGCGGAATAATAAAAATTCGGAAAATTTCCATCTCGTCGCTCTGAAACCACAGTTTTCGTCGTATAAAGTACGCAGTTTGCCATAAAGTAGTATAAAAGTACGACGTCTTTCGATCTCGTTTCACTCGCGCGCTCGTCTCAATAGAATAGAATATTATACGACTGCGCGTGACAATATTATATTTTATTATATCATCACACGGCCGTCGTCGTCGACGCGCAACCGACGTACAACCGACGACCGTGGATTTGTTGTGCGTTCGCGATTTCGAAATCCTCACGACCGAATCCTGTGAACCCGGGGTCGTCAACATTTTCAAACAAGTGAGCTACATTTGAAATTTCAAGTCGCCGGTGATCGACATCGGCGAAATTGACTTTTATAACGATCGACTGGACCCCCGCTGTAAACTATGCTTTTGACCTAATCTTTGAAAAAAAAAAACCGTCGACAATAATCGACAGAATCGACGACGTGAAAATTATAATTAACCATCGTCCGGACGATAATCGTTACGATTTGTACGATAACCTTTACTGAACGAGCCTTTCGATTTGAGTCGCTATTACTATATCGTTTTCGGCGTTTTGTATGAGAATAATAAAAAAAAAAAACGGTATTTTTATTTTTTAATTCGCTTATAGTTTTATTTTTCCGATTCGTCGCATTATATATTGTTTTAATATCGCGGAAAAAAGCTGAAATCTTTGCTGCGACACGCCCTCGGCGGAAACGCGACTGCTATGTGACACGCGGTATAATAATATTATACCGTTTACGTTTTGCGTATTTGTTTGGGCGATGGCTTTGGCGGGGAAAAACGATTTTCCGTTTTTGTCCGTAGGGTTTAATTTACGATTTATCAAAACAACGCGCGATACCTTTTTCGTTTCGTACGATCGACGGGAATTCCTTTTGGAAATCATACATACGAGTACGTATTTATACTGTCGTGTAAATGGCGACGTTACTTTTTTTTTCCGATCGCGGCGAATACGGCGGCGATTTCGACGGCGCCGCGGCGGCGTTCTTCTCGAAAACATACTCTATTTACGTACCCGTTCGACATAACGATTTGGTCACATTTACGTCTGATAATATTATATCTGTTTAATAATCTGTACGCCCGCGATCAGTGTGTACGAGCATAATTTATACAAGGAGTCCCGCGAGGATTTACTACTTCTAAGCAATGCATTAAATCACCACTTTCAAATATTCGCAGCACAATGCACAATGTGCACACGCTAAAAGTATACGCGTTTGTTTATTCATTCAAGTGCGTTAAATATACGTATTATCATTTTACACGACAATAATTATTATTATTACCATTGGTCAGTTGCTATTTTATCGGTGTCGTGCGATAGTCTCGATCCATTACAATTACTCGTACATATTATACGAGCTCTAATAAAACTAATTGAACGAGTACAAAGTTTAAGTCCGAACCCTTAAAAATTGAAATTTAATTTTACCAAAGTTTGTTCATAGTGTAACTTTTATTTTTATTGTATCGGTCTTTTGTACTTCGGAACAACGTACATTTTTTCCTTATCGCGCGTCCCTTTGTACAACGATGAAAAATAAAAACAAGTATATTTCCCTTTGTTTTCGTATTTTAAGTAGACTTTATAATACTAATTTAATTATTATTTTTTTATTTCAGACATGACGATTAAGTAATAAAAAACCGAAAAACTTTATTGATGTTGTTATAATTTATCAATGGCGAATACACTATACAGTTATAATATTATATATAATAGAATTATTATTATCTTTTAGTTTTCGTTTTTTATTTTGTTTTCAAATATTGTAATAAATGTAAAACGAAATTCAAAATGCCATTATGGCGGTTCATCGGATAGCGGAAAATTAATTTTTTCTTATTTTCGAAAAACGCTATACATAGTGCGTACGTCGTCGTGATAAATATTTAACAAATTAATTTAAAAATTTTTCAAAAATCACTCTGGCCAATTTCACGTTTTATATACACGACTCCGGTGTATATAGCGTACCTACTCGTGAAAAAAAAAACCTAAATTATTTAAATACACTTTTTAGCGACTTGGTTTATTTAATGGTTTGCTCCTTTTCGAGTTTAAAGTCAAAAGTACTTTGTTAAATTTACTATTAATTATTAACTATTAATCTAACCTTAATGCGTTGACCGGGGCTGAATGTTCACACTCGTTGGCCCAGTTGGACGATGACGGTTACTTGAAATTGTCTAGCAGAAGTAGCGAACGAACGTATCCATTTTTAATTTCATAAAAAGCCCGAACAACTAACCTTCTCCGCGCAGTTTTCACCGGTCGACCGACACAAACATAGCAAACATGACGGATTCCGTCGGCTTTTCCGCACACGGTGTTTATGTTGTACGTCGTACGTCCCGCCTCGATTTACGATCCTCGGAAAGGATGTGTGTGCGTGTGTGTGTGTGGCGGATGTCGGGTTTTCGAAACTTGAAATACGCCATTACTTTGCCGCGTAGCATTTTAGATACTTAAGAGTATACATATTGTATTATATTCCGTGTAAAAGGAACTAGACGAATATCTCGTCAAAGAGCACTCGTTTTCTCGATCGAAAATACGCGAACAAATTGTGTTTAGGCATATGCGGTGTAAGTCGTAAAAATAATCCATAACCGGCCCGCGAAACGTTTTATTTTCGGCGTCGTATTATAATATATAATATACTTTTCAAACAATCCGCTAGCCTTTTTCCGACGTTCGTTTGGTGCGAAGACGTCCGTCTATAAAAAAAAAAATAAAAAATAGAATATTATGATTAATATTGTTTCGATGACGTTTCGACGGGCGGACCGACGACGATCAGGCCCGGATTAACACTATCGTAGGCCCTAGGCACGGTGCCTATTTATTTCCCACTGTGCTACGGTCCTGCAGGTGTACAGTATTAAAATGATAAAAAACCTTATGTTTGGGAGAGGTTCAGAGGTAGTGTTGAATCTCAGCATTTAAATCAAAAATATTTACAACATAAAAATCTTAACTTTTATTATTTATTTTATATTTGATAACTTTTTTGTATACAATTTTCAATTTTGCATATTTCTTCCCCGTATACAAAAAAATCGTAGCCTCACATTTTATTTTTGTAGGCCCTAAAATGTTCGTAGGCCCTAGGCACAGTGCCTATAGGTGCCTATGCCCTCATACGGCCCCGACGACGATGCGTTATGTAGTACCCGAGGGCGCGTCGAAAATAAAACGAAATCAAATGCGGTCGCCGTATTTTATTTAATAAACCGATTAAAAAAAAGATAATCGCGTGGAAAAAAACCGTAAACGTTACGCGATCATACGCGTCCGAGTTTGTTTTGAAACGCGCGCGTTAGCCGAGAAAATCGCAGCGCTCTGGGCGGCCGAACGGATCGTATGCGTACAATAGGTGTGTGTGTGTGTGTATATAATAAACGCGCGCGGGTTTTACGCGTAAAAAAAAAGAAAAAAAAATTTAAAAAAAAACAACCGCTCGCAATCAAACAAACCGACAGACGAACGAACGGAAAGTTCTTCCAATAAACAAACGAAGTCATACGTATTTACGTACGATGTGAAACGAGCTACGCGTAATATTGTCATCGTAACAATATTATGATTAGAGCCCGGAATTATATTCTTTTGCATATTTTTTTTTGAGTCTACGCAGTCAGACGGGGGTTCGAAATCTTTACGAATCATGAAACCGGTGTATTAATGGCAAAAGTATTTTTTTGCATATTTGAGAATATTTCAAGATAAAAGAATGTTTCGTATAATAAAGAATATTAGAGAATATATCGATTAATTTGAATAGATGTTCGATATTTTTGGTCGCAGTGACGTCCGTCACTGTTGGCCGACCGTCGCACAAGTATGACACCAGAGCGCGCATGGAACAAAATATAGTTGTCAACTGTTTTCAAAAACGTTCTTGGTTAAAAATTTTAAATAATTAAATATTAAATATTATTATTAATAATTTAATCGAACTTTTCTTGAAGTATTGTTTATTGTGTACCTATTTTATATAGTATTTATAACAGGTTTTTGTATTCTTTGCTTAATTCTGTTGCATATTGAGAATATATTATTAAAAAGCATATTTTTGGCATATTTTATTACGATTTTTAAAGAATATTGGAAGAATATTTTCAACTTTTTAAGAGAATATTAGCATCTTATTTTGGCCATTTTAAAAGAATATAATTCCGGGCTCTAATCATGATATTCCGTTCGTATGCGAAATCGTTTTTCGAGTTTCGTTTCAAACCGGCCAAATCGCCGGTCAAACACGCGCGCGCGCACGTCAGAGAACTACTATAACTATGGAACAACACGCGCAGGAGATGCAGGACGCTGCTCGAACGCGCTTCGGAGGGGATTAAATCAGACGTTCGTGTTCGGTGGAGTACTCTCGGAGAGCGAAGGACCAGCCACGGGACCGTGTATTGTCATAATGATTTCTGCACAACTCGTTCGCTCTCTTCTCGTTCATTTCGGTTCGGAAATAAACTTTGCCGACTGCGAACGTCGACGACACCTGGACACATATTATTATACACGAGTACGTCTCGGAGTCAAATCTATTCGGCATTATACACTCGTTGTGATATACTCGCGGGGCTATTACGTATATTAACTTGGAACGATTTCCTCCGTCCGCGTCGAAACATAATTACAACGCTCCGTTCAATCTCTAACGTGTCGATCTGCCGTTGTCGGGGGGTGGAGGGCAAGTGCACCCTTTTACGCACAATGGCAATGTTAAAGGCACCGTTTTAAATCGAAATACGAGTAGTGATTCGCGCGCGTAAAACGTCGCGATAATATTATATCGTGTGTGCGCGCGCGTGTAAATAAATCACGTCGGTTAACAAATTATTATTATTCCGCCGTTTTCGTACGCGATATTATATCGTTGTTACGAGTTATTATAACGTCGTCGTCGTCGTGATTATCGCGCGCGCATATTATATTATTGTCGTGCGTGTTCGCGAATATCGACCGAACAACGTGACATTGCTATGGTATAGCAATAATTATTACGAGTCGGGCGCGACGATAAAATATTTCCGAACGATTATCGTTTTCCCGTCCGGACCGTCGAGAGCCAGTTTGGCAGACGATTTTCAACTCGGCCCCGAGTCAACGACACGTCGACGGTGACCTGTCGGACTTTCGAAACGCATAATATTAATATACGCGTACGCTCGGTTCAAAAAAAACTCCGCAGACGTTCTCGTAGGTCGGACGACATATTTTCGGACGCGTCCGTGTTCGCTTGTCAGTCGGTCGACTGTGGACGTTCCAACGTGGAAATCGACTCGATTGTATTTGGACTGTAAATAAAAATATAAGTTTCCCTTTGAATCGCCGCGCCGCCGCCGCCGGGAGTCGAGTTATTAAAACGCTGAAACTAGCGCGCCGCCGAGCCGAGTCAATAAGTTCGAATCGACCTAAAGTTTTTAGAGCTCGGCTATAACTTAGCGAGTCGTTAACGTTTCGAAGTTTCGCGACGGGCGCTAAATCTGTATATCGCTACGGTCTTTCCCGTCGGACTCGAACAATAAGTGGTGCAACTATATTATAAACACGTACCGTCGTCGCGGCTCGGCAGTGCCGGTGATTTTTCGAGTGACTCGAGCGCTTCGAGTGTGCGCGCCGGCGGATGGCGAGCGGTTATTGAATATTAGAACCGGTGCACAATGCGTTTTGAATGAATATTTTTCCGCCTACATCTTTGTGGCTCGCGGCTGGTGAGATTTCGCGCCACCACTGCGGATCGCGGTTAGTCCACCCGGTTTGTCTATGACAGACGTGACGGCAGATTTTGTAGTTGAGAGGCACGGCTTATCTAATTGCGATCGAAACACGTGGCAAAAAATGCATTAAAATATTCTTCAAGTTCGGCTACGAAATAAGCATATAATATAAGGCATAGTATTTGACACGAAATTAACGTTTTATCCGCATATCGAAGTATCTTGCTGTAAGGCACTAAAAATCCTGGGTTTTGTTAAGCGTGTTTGTTCTCAATTTAAATTAGTTGCGCCTATCAAATCTTTATACTGTGCACTAGTGCGGTCCGTTCTGGAATATGCGTCTGTAATATGTGATCCTCATACCATTTCGCATAGCTATACCCTAGAGCGAGTGCAGCGTAAATTCTTGTCTTTTGCTGGTTACGTGCTTGAAATAAATCATCCACCACATGATTACACCCCTGTTCTTGCTTCCCTGAAATTGTCCTCACTAGTCGATAGAAGAGTTCGAGCGAACCTTAGTTTTTTAAGCAAACTAATTTCTGGTCTTATAGACTCCCCGTCCCTTCTTCAATGCATTAACTTCAAAGTGCCTTCTTTTTCTTCACGTTCTAGCTACTCTTTCTATGTCCCTGTCTCTGCAACCAACTATGCTGCCAATGAACCCCTTACGAGAACGATGAGGATTGCCAATGCTGAACCCTCCTTCTTGTCTTAGTAATTATGTTATATCTTACTATGTACTATTACTTTTAATTTTATTTTTCTCTGTTTTTCACTTATGTTTTCTTCCTTCCTTAATTGTTTAGTTTAAGTTAAATTGTAAATTAACCATTGGGCTTGCCCGTATTATAATAATAATAAATAAATAAATAAATAAATATATGATATAAGTATTATAATACTAGCTGACCCGGCCAACGTTGTTTTGCCATATATTTCTAGTGAATTTTGTAGTATTAAAAATAACCAACAATAATTATTGTAAGCACGTGCGGACGGCGCGGCGTCGATAACTGAATGAGGAATGGAGGAGCGCGCACGCACGCGATTTCGGTCAAAGTTATGTAACAATATACGACGTTGCAAAATCCATACCTTTTACGTAAACATCGTCGGGTTTTCGCTTCGATCGTATACGTCACGAGCTTATCGACCAATGACGATAGATTTGCCAGCGATCGTATTCGCCCGGCCAATTAAAAAAATTCTATTGTATTCGTCCTATTGTTCATCGCACGCACGCGATTTCGATCAAAGTTATGTAATACATAATATGATATTGCAAAATCAATTTACCTTTTGGTTAAAGATCGTCGGGATTTTCGATGACATAACAATCTATTTATATAAAATGCAAATTACCACACGCTCGCTGCCGATCGTTGCATGTCGAAATCTAGCCCGCGAAAAGTTTTTCCCGACATGAGGGAGAAATAACGTTCTTCGTTTTCAACCCCTTGAACCCCCTTAGGGGTTGAATTTTGGAAAATCCTTTCTTGAGGTTAGGTTAGGTTGCTGTAATATAAAACGAAACTGTTGACCAAATGTAATACCACGCAAAGCTCCAGCGGCTCCGGATTTTTTTTCCATTTTTACCCCTTTTAACCCCCTTAGGGTTAATTATCTTAATTTTTTTTCCATAAGATCCCGACAATAACAAACGCGACAAAAATTAATAAATACTCCTCGTCGTCGGCGCGGCGGCGGGAGGAAAAGTTTCGATTATAATACAGACGGGCGTTTTGAAGACGAGAAATTTTTTTGCGCGAGCTTTGGTTTCCTGCGGCGCGCGCCGAGTTATAATATCATCATCGGTCCCCGGGGTAGTAAGCGCGGCGCGTGCGCGTGTAATAAATATTTTAGAACGCCGCGCCGTCCGTCCGTCCGCGATCGTTTCGTTTTGTTTTTCGCGAGACAAAGTTTCTCGCGACTAAAAACCCTAAAAGGAAGGAACGGAGCGCGAACGGAAAAAAAAATAGCAAAATAATCCCCGACGGAGATGGCGATCTCGACGGGGGCGGGCACGATAAACTGCGGCGGGCGAGTGTTTTTCCTACTTTTTTTCGGGCCAGACCTATTCCAAACGGAGACTACGTCGGGGGAAACGAGCGTGTTTTCTTTTCGCCGACCGATTACGATCGACCTTATATGGTTAGTTAAATATCGTGCTGTCGCCGCGGCCGGTTCCGCCGCGATTCTCGCGATCCGAACCGATTTGATACGAGTATTATTAACCACTAAACGTTATTTGTTTTTCAATAATTCAGAAAATGAAATATCGACCTTTGCCGATTATTACTGCGAATCTCGCAAAAAGCTGTGGTATACAGTCGTTTTAATGTGAACCGTTGTAGACGACGCCGCCGCCGCGCCGCTTGCGTGCGTGTATTTTTATTTAATCGTTAAAACTCGATATTGAAAATAATTATTACAATATTATTATTATTTATAACTTCCACTATCGAAAAAACGTGTATAGGTGTCAGCGCGCAGGTCTCGGGTCGGTAAAATTATTAAACCGACCCGCTAACGATGATTAATTTGATGAAATTCGGCCGCGCGACTACGCCGACGACGACGGTATCGTATGGAGTGTTTTACGTCAAACGAAACACTCGGCGGTGTCCGGTGTAAAGTTGACCTATACCAGCACGACCGCGCGCGTGCAGTAATCGCACCGTATAATATAATATGTCGTCAAACACAATAAATAGTCGTTTTCGGTGAACAGTATGAAAGTGGTGGCTAAAAGAACGTCTTCTCCGGGCACTGCTACGGGGACAAGGTATACTCGTATATATTTATATACCTTTGGCGAACGCCAAAATGATAAATGAAAAGCGATCAAAACGGCTATTGAATCAGATCGTCGTCGATATAAAGTGGTACAAAAGTTTTCAAAGTACCTGCGTTTTTTTTTTTGTTTTTTTTTATCTCGTCGTCATTATTATTCTCGACTGATCGAACTGTTCGCGATTTCAATACTTCCGGTTGTTTCGGCTTCTCCGAGCGCGTCGTTTTTTTTTTTTTTCTCTTCTTTGCGAAAACGATAAGCTCTTATACTATGTGCAAGAATATTATTGTGATGAAAATCTTTCGCCTTCCGCGGCAAATCGTGTGTATTCTTACTTTGGCGCGCGGTTTTTGTTTTTCGATTCCGGTTCGGTCGGCGGCGACGTGAACAACAAAAGCAGCTTCGGACGATTTTACCGATTTTTCGAGCGAATAGATTTTCGCAGTTCGTATAAACGGCAGAGACGACGACGACGTGAAATAACTTTTTTCCACTCTCGTAGCAAAACAACGACTACGACGACGGCTGTGTAAACGAAGAACACACGCGGCGACTATCGTTTGTCGGAGACGGGGAAAAAAAAAACTAATAAAACCGATATAATTCAATCGTTTTCGACGTAATTATTATTTTCTCGGCACGAAATACGCCCCCGGCTCTATTCTGACGTGGATATTTTGACGAATCGATTTGCAGGTGTGTGTGTGTGTGTGTGTGCGATTCGGTCGACAAATATTTAATACACCTACTGTTGAAACGCCTACCGTACTATCGCAAAAGCGACATTGTTCATAGTCCACCGGCGGCGGCGGCGGCGTATATATTATTAAATAGAATATATACTATTATATCTCCGTGGAAACGTGAAAATTCATTGTGTGCGCGCGCGCGCGTGATTGAATATCGCGTTTTCGGTATACGGTTGAAACAGTCGTATTTGTTTTTCGTTATTAATTAAATATTTTAATTATTAGATTGCCACGTTTGTTGTGGTTTCAACGTACATTCGGTCGGGTTAGTCCTATGTTGTATAATATTGTCGAGAGAACTATGGGTTTCGCGAATTCGATAAATCACCGACGGCCGTGTAACGTCAATGCCGTTATTTTTAATTAAATACTTGTAAATATTACACGAACGACGTTGCACGTTTTCGACGTTTCTGTTGAAAAAAAAAAAACACAAGCGTAATGTATACGTACGTATATGAGAAAATATATTAGTCGATAAGTCGAGTTTTCTTCTTCTTTGTTTTTTACATTTCTTGTTCCAAAGTGTTTTTTTTTTCACTCGTTTGCCGTAAAAAAAAAAAACCAATCACAGACTTCTAAATCTAAATACAACGACGTGTAATCCACTACTCAGTCGTTTCGTCCTTTTTCCGTCATTCGATCGATACGATTCGTTTTTCCCACCGCGATAAATCCTTAAGCCCGGAGAAAACTACCACGAGAACCATCCGCTCCGGGATCTGGCGGCCGGCTTCTCGCGCGACGTGCGATCGACACGCGACTTAATCATTCGACGTCACACCCGAGATGGGTCATCATCATTCCGCGTCGGCGGGCGAAGTAGGGCCAGATAAATATATCGAGTCCGATTACTTTGAGATTCCGAGCAGCCCCCGTGTATCGGTTTGGTACGTGCGGCGTTTTTTTTTTTCCCCCTTCTGTTTTTGCGGTCGTGACTTTTCGGGGCGTCGATAAAAACAAAAGAGAAAAAAATCGACTATAAAGAAATTCACGCGTCCGCGTAAATAATAAATACAACGCGTCATATCGTACACCCTATTGTTGGGCGTTTTTCGAATTCTCGATGTGCCAAGTTTTTGTAAAAAAAAAAACCGCGCCGAACGGATCGAAGAAAACCCGTATAAATATTATGCGCTCGCGAAATATTATGTCTAGCGAAATCTCCACCGCAAAGCGCATTTTCTATTCGGCGTCGAGACGAACGAAACGACGACGTGTTTTTTAGAGAACGATCGTTGAT
Organism: Drepanosiphum platanoidis; assembly: GCA_948098885.1. Lineage (NCBI taxonomy): Eukaryota > Metazoa > Arthropoda > Insecta > Hemiptera > Aphididae > Drepanosiphum > Drepanosiphum platanoidis. The sequence continues at coordinate 6,314,722 of OX402534.1, read as the reverse complement.
CGGCGTTTGTCGACAGTTGTGTGGTAGTGTGGCTTGAAACTTTTCGACTTGGGCGCGCGCAGGACGAATGCGTTTCGATCGAAATTTTGATTTCAAAGAGCCGTTCGAAATACTCTAAGTCAGCGTTTCTTAAACTGTGTTCCGCGGAACCCCGGGGTTCCGCGGAGATCACTTCAGGGTTCCACGAAGCTTAAGTAGTTTTTTCAAAATTTTCAAGAAAATTACTTAAAAATGTCTAACTAAAGCATATTTTTTACCTTTAACACAATATTAGTGTATGAAATAATTATATTTTTTTTTTTGCAAATAATCCTAAAAAAGCTTAAAAGCTAAAAAACAAAGTAGGGGTTCCACGATAAAAATGGACGTCAAAAAGGGTTCCACGGATAAAAAAGTTTAAGAAACGCTGCTCTAAGTCATCCCTCGACCGGCTGGAAAAAATTTCTCATTTCTGTAGATGATGTATAAAACAACCAGTGATACGAGTTGAATTGACGAACGTATTAAATCGAACGGTTTCGCGTGTTTTGTAGTAAATGTGAGTTACGGACACGGCAGACGTAGTCGGCCAATTAATAAAACGAGTGTAAAAATTAGATTGCTTTTTCAAAGGCGACATCTTCACGGCCGTCGTTCGTTACTGCGATAGTCTGAGGAGCAGACTATACGTGTATACTGCGGCCGTATAAACGGCCTCGGCGGCGGCAATGTCTATCTGGAAACGTAAAACGCGCGTTATCTAATTGACATTAATTTATCGACCGGCCGATTTATTATTACTTCGCCTTCGGCCCTCGCGGAATCGATTACGCTTCGATCGTTTCGGAATTATAATAATTATTTTTAATCTTCAGCCTTTTGTGGATTTAAACGAACACAAGGGAAAAAAAAAAAAATTAAATAAAACAGCAATATAATTTAAACGGAAGATAAGGTGTTTGGCAGACGTACCCGCGCGTACCTATATCCGGCTGCATTTCAAAGTTTTATTAAACGAAATTCATTTTACTGATTAAATAAACTTTTTTTTTTTTTGTTTCCTTTAGCGGTTATTATAGTAGTTGGGCAAACAAAGTTGGACGTTATCGTCGCATAAAAAAAAAAAAAAGAAAAAAAAAAAGGGAAAAAAAGCCTTTGAAATGTATTTCTCTATTCCTCTCCCGCGAACATGCCAATACACGCGCGTACATAACATTCCGACCGATCTGTAAAAGAACAACCGCGATATAATAATAACAACTATAGACGCCAATCCATATTATTATTCGCGTTCGCGGAAACGATAGACGTGACGGCAATGCGAAAACGAAAACAACCGGCGGACGATTTATTAGTCCGTTAGAAAGGACTTTGTGATATTTCTAAAATCGAATATCAATAATTATAAGTAAAGACCGGATTTTTGTGCAGCTAAAATCTAAAAAATGTGCAATTAAAATGTTGAAATGTGCAAAAACGTGCAAAAACAAAATGTTCACTATAGGTACTTCTAATTTTAATTCTAATAAGTAATAATTTTTAACTGACTTTACAATATTTGATTAAAATTTATAATCATGTACATTTCCAAGTTTTTTTCTTTAAAATTATGTCTTCTGTCACTTAATAATATGTGTTTTAACTGCGATAAAAATAATACAAAAATACAAAAATATTTGTACAAAAGTACATTTTTATAAAAAAAAAAACCCGAAACGTGCAATTTTGTGCAACATAAAACTTTCTTTAAATCAATCTACATCTCTTGATTTGGATTTGTAGCTTTTTTCTATTGAATTTAGAACACGCCATAAAAAGATGCAATTGCACGGGAATCCGGTCTTTAATTATAAGTATACACGTTTGACGACGATAATATCGTACGCAGGATAATAATCGATAACGCGTGGCGCCCATCCTTATATTATAATATGCACGAGTGGAGTCCCTCCCCCCCCCGACTTTATTAAATTTGGTGAGACGACGACGTGGCAAAGGTTATACTATGAGAGTTATCAAGTCTATGACAAACGCTATCGATTAAATACGGCTTTATCTGTTATTGTGTTTAGTGTAAACTCTTTTGAACCGAAACGATTTTAGTCGAACGATTTTAGTCGATATTATTTGGCGGGCGGGTCTACGGGTGGATATTTGTCGGATAAATGGGCGCCGCTGCTCGAGAGGACACTTTCTCGGGGTAGTGGGTGACTTTGTCGACGATTAGAACGGTCAGACGAGTATAATAACACGTCGGTGTCGCGCGTCGCACATATTCATATCGTTTTCCGCTCGTCGCGGCGGGGAACGCGTGTTTTTTCCGACAGGTTTCAACGCCGAGGAGTACGCGCCGATATTTTGCTCCGTCCTCTGTTTTTCCATCCGCGAAACGTCGATTTATCGTGATAATTTACCTTCTCCGCGACTTCGTATAGCCTGTAGAGTGTGGGCTCACAGATATCGCCGAGACGAGTGTTCGAATATCAAGTGTGTGGTGTCTGTGGCGGCGCCGCGATATTTTCATCGTTTTATTTTCGACGAGAGAACGTTGCGAGCGTTTTTACGACCTTTTACGAACAATATTCAGCGCTACGCGTGCGTAAACTATACGAAGACGACGACGCGCGCAATAACAACAGTTTTGCGTTGAAATTACGTCGGGAAATATTCTTCTCCGTCGGTCGACCGGAGTGCTACTAAAAGCGAAAAGGACGATAAAACAATTATCTCTAGCGCGCGCGCGCAAAAGAATAAACTCCTCGCTAATTTCACCGTGCCGATTCGAAATAGAATCCTACGGGGATTAAATAATTCAGTGGCTATTTTTAAAAGTTTTCGTTTTGTAAAAACACTCGACGAGAGTCCAAACCGAATTGAAAACAACGCGTTTAACGTTTGAGATTACATTTTAAGTATAGTCTCTGATTTTATTATTTTATCATAAAACTCGCGAGTGTTCGGCGTTTATTAAAAGTACGACATACACTAGCAGTGCCTAGTAAAGTGATCGAAAAAGTCGCCGTAAAATATAAACTCAAAGTTCAAGAGGTGAAACACGGATTCGATATTATTATTATTATTTATGGGTAATTGTAATAAATTATTTATCGGTCGACTGGACGGATTGTAATATATATTATAAAATCTTATGACTTTCAATATTTATATGTAACTGTTACACGAAATACGTTTGAAATGGTTTATACGAAATATCCGAAATCAAACGGTTTTTTCGTTTTGTTTTCAACGTGACGACATATTTTTCGGTATACGCGTTTCAAAACGATATCGATTTTCAAATAAAATTCATAATTCGGCGAATTCGCTCCAGAGCAATAACGTAGAAGTACCTATACGCTACTCGGTACGATATGATACGTTTTGTGTTGTTCGATTTTAATTAAGTCCACGTCCAATACTCAATATACCGATATTTTAATTAGCGTTGTTAGCGCGGTTCTTTTAGAGGAACGCGCGATTACAATATTATCGCTGCGTCGAGTGTATAACGTATACGGAATAATACGATATTATATTTCTATCTCGTGTGTATAGAATGTAATTACATGGTAAATAATAAAAGAAATCGACTGCACGGCGAGACGTGGCATTATATTATATAATATTGTCGAGAGAGAAGCGTTAAATAATTAAGTAGTGTTTTTAAAAGCGATTATTTCAGAAAAGAACCGTATAAAAATAATAATAATAAGTTCTTTAAAAAGAAAAAAGAAAGATAATAACTAACTGATTTCGATTTCGAGAAACGTTTTGTTCCGACTGTTTTATGTCATATTCAATAAAGAGATTATTTTTAAGCCTCTTAACTAGAAAATAAAAAAAAAAAAAAAAAACGTAACAACAATGATCTCTCGGTATATATAACTATATTATAACCGTCGGTTATAGATTATCCTTGCGCCATAGTGCATCAATTATTATTTAATTCAGAGTTATTTTTTTTTTAAACAATACGTTCCTATATAATTACGTCCGAACGCACGTTCAAATATTACACGTGAAATGATTAATATTTATAAAAGTATCGTTTCACATAATACTCGCGCGATACGTATTATATTAATTCGGCATCTGTGTGTACAACAAACGCGCGCGGTTACTCGGTGTTTGAGGGGCGCGTAATTTTCAAAATTAAACTTTCCGACGCCGTTTCGACTTCCGAGGTAGGTAGAAAACGATCGCGCCCGATTATATTATCTTCTCGGCGGCGGCGGCGGCTGGCTGGCAGGCGTAACACATATCGTATAGGTACGAATATTGACATAATAGTGGTAACGACGTCTTATTCTCGGAGGCGGTTCAGTAGTTCTGAAGATTAAAATTATTGCCCCCTCGATTTACATACACAATATATCACGCGGCACATGGGAGTCGGTTAGGTTAGTCAATCGTTTCGAAAATAAACCACTATTGAAGCCCCGCGTTTAAATTCGGCGAGTCTTGTCAAACTCGTTCATAAATAAATGCTCGTATAGGATAATATCGCTGTTGTTTCGACGAAGAACTACGCGTTATTCAACCGATTGCCACACGTATTGCGTTTGACTTTAATACGACTGTTGGAATGTGTTCATCGCGCATATTATAATGTTTTCTTCTCGTTCCTTCCCATCGCGTTTTAATATGTTGATTGTTTATAATATAAATAACACCTACTCGAACGCGTTGTTTCGCAGGAAGCACTCGGTCACATTTCTTCCCGATTCCAGCCCGGCGTTTTCACATATCTGCGTCCAAGCGCGAATGGTATTTATTTACTTACGTTTTCAACTCGTCGATTTCTCTCCGGCCCGGTGCTCTGGTCCTCCGCCGGTTTCTCCGGCTAATCAATCTATTACCCGTATATCACTGTTGAAAAAAACAACCGTTCGCTAAAACCTACTCCTGGCGCGCGAAACGTCGTCCTGCGGGGCGTGACATTCCGGACCTCGCAGGTAGGAACAACGCTCGTTATACTCGCCGCGTTGCACACACGTATGATGGGTAGACAATGTCGTGCAATAAACGATGCGGTTTGTTTCATCCTCGCAACCGTCGCCGTGTATATAGAGTGTCAGACGTTTTCGCCGATAGACACAGAGAGATACAATATAAGAGGGCGACGGGCATGTGATACGCACACCTATCATAAGTGAACACACACACACACACGTGTATATTGTACGTACCGGTTAAAACGTGCGCTCGACTAATTATTATCGTCCCCCAACGCCACCGACCCCGTCGCAATCACCTTTATATTCGCTCGCAGCGCAGGTATACGTATACATGATATACCTCGTGTGCACACTGTTATGGTTTTAGTTTCAGATAACAATTAGTATATTATTATTTATTATGATTATTATTATTATTGTTGTTGTAACACGCTCGCCGCCGCCACTGGCGATATGATAATATTAACTTACCGTTTTACGAGTCCCCGAGCGTTTTCTCTTCGGTAATAATAATCATAATAATAATAACTAATATAAGTAAGTATAACAACCGAGTAGTGTTTTACTATACGCGCCGAGAAAGAGAAAAAACGCAATATCGTTTTCGCAGTCAAAGTCTGACAAACGATAAAATTATCCGCGGCTGGAAAACAGCGAACGTCATGTAGGAGGCATCTTCTCATCTTTGAACCTTGTGTTCGAGTTTTTAGACCGTTAACTATAATAATCGCGTCGCTTTCAACATAATATAACATTTTCAAACACAGAAACACACGACGTAGTAACATTCCGAGACGCGCGATGTGGCCTGTTGCTTTCTTATTGAAATTTCATCGCTCCAGGTTGGATCGTTTACAAAATGAAATCAATGAAATCGAATAAAACGCCTATTATATCGTCTAGTCTAGCCTAGTCGATACTATTGACGGACGAGTAGTATATTATACGATTAATATAGTGACCGCCAGCGATAGAAACGGCAAACGACCAAGCGGGAGGGCTGCCGACGACGAAGCTATACGTCGTCGTCGTCGTTTCTCGTACAAGAACGTATTACAAACCGCCCCGCGGTGGCGGCGGATTCCAATAGCGTCCGGTTTCGCTTCGATTGGATTCTCGACGGAGAGAAAATAGGGACGCAGAGACCATTTTGGCCGCCCCTGTTAAACGTTACGATTCGGGTATATACGACTCGCGCGCGGCGCGCACACCGATCCGTCGTCGTCGTCGTCGTCGTCGTAGTGATCCTCCGTGCGGCTCGGCACCCCTCGGCCATTGTTCGTCGTCGTCGCATAGCTCACGCACCGTCACCAAGGATTATCCGCCGGTTCGCGATCCTTCCGTTCGTTTTTCTGTCGGAAAACCGCGTGCTAGAAGACGGAATAAACAAACACGACCGTTTACGTCGACGTAACGTCAGTTCGCGGTAGGTAACAAATCGTTCGCGTCATAATCGTATATTATTTGCTATTTTCGTTCGCGCATCGTGTTCGCGGATTTTCAAAACGCGAGATTCGCTCGTCGGTTTTCGGCATCTCATATGTAAATCGCATTTATCTAGATAAATTTGTCCGTAAAATTGCATAGATTATTTCGGATTATTAGTTTAGTACCTACTCGAAATGTTTTTTCGTTTTTTTTTTTTTTTAATTCAAACGCAAAATCAGTCCAATGGCCAAATCAAATTATCTGTAGAATTTAATTGTTTGATTTGTTCGGTTGTGGTGAGTCGCCGCTCAGGTCACGTGGTTCCCGATAAAAACGTCGCGACTGTATAATATTTTCCATCTGGTTTTCGAAAACACAATCACACTGATATTATAAGAATAATAAGTACTGAAATACCTAGTGTACAATAGTCGTCTATAGACTCCAATTTATCGACTCTCCTTATATAAATTAAAGATTATGCCGTCCTTTTTTCTTTTAAATATTACTTATTTAGTCGCAGCGAGGGTTTTTCATCCCCCCAGGACAGCCCGCTCTAAGTACGACGAGTATGGTACTCGATATGACTTTCGGTTGGAAAATGTTCAAATTGATTTCTCGCTCTCTGATATATCCTTTCGGTGAAAAAGAGTTGCCAAAAACGTTAGATAAATCAATGGGGAAATGTTCTCGTGATAATCGAATTATTGTAATGTATTTTGTATTAATTATTATTTTAGTCGAAAAATAACCGACCGGCATAATGTTTGGCTCCATCTACAAGCTGTCGACAAAGTTGAACAACCGAGGCGTTGCGGGCGCCCTATCTAGGGGTATAGCTCAACAACGTTCGAGTATGGAGGAGTATTTCAAAGACAAACGTTTCATCGTCACGGGAGCCAGTTCTGGTGAATATTAATTAATATTTATAGTTTTTTTACTAATGAAACTCTATTATTTATAAAAAGACAAATATCGCGGTTACCTGCGATATTTAATTAGGAACGTATTTGTTGTATTGTATGAAACAACCGATCAAATCGCCGAACTTAAAACAAATAGACGTGACAGGTACTTGTTATCAAAATTAAAAAAATTGTCGAGTTGAATCAATTAGCTTTACAGATATATATAGAGGTTTCGTTGTCGTTATTTTTGTAATTTTAAATTTAATTTTGAGCAAACGGAGCTTTCGGTGAAACGCTGACACCGACTGATTTCAAATAACACTCGACATCATTGCAGGTTACGACAAAATTACTGAACATTTTTAGTGTATTTTATTATTTTATTGTCTGCTGCTATGCGAGCGCGTTCTCGAATGAGAAATAAAGTTACGGTTGGGCGTCATTAATAATATTCTATTATATTTATTATACACTTCATTCGTATGAAACATGACTTTTTATTAATAGTTGATGAAGTTTTAATTTCCAGTGGTTTCGCGAAACGATTGCACACGGATTATACGATCCGCGTTAATTGCTTCGTCGACGCGACAAACGGAAAATCATCGAATCGCACTGCGGTGAATTATCGTAAAACGTTTTTCGTTGTTTTTAATATTTTCAAGTTTATATTTTTAGTTTTACCGACTTATTTTTTTACGCTCTTCGAAAAACGTTTCATCTAGCGGCATACCGTATACTCTATTCGACGAAACGACAAAAAACTATCCGTGAAATAAATATAATATTCACGGATTAGAAACAACTACCTACATTATAATATACACGGTAAATACCCGAGTTTTTTTTCTCTACCGACTTCGACTCTTGGACGACTCGATTAAATTTTCATTTGTTTCACCCCTTAAACTCGATTCGAGTTGATTTAATTACACTTGTTCGATATAGGTAATTCGTCGCTCGATTTCGTACGATTAAATACGATTTAATTTGATTCGTCACTGTTTATAATATTATTATTGTCTGCAGTATAAATGCCCGCAAGACAGTGAGATAAGTAGCGGTTTTTACGCGTATACATTAAAAGTTTTTAAAACGCATTTTAAAATTGAGCAAACACAATCGAAACATCATGTACACCAACTACCTGGTTGTATTTACGTGGCTAGATTTTATAACGTCTCGAGTCCATATTTCAACGAATCCTTTTGACAAGCCCATATCAGTCATGTTTAACGTCGGGACGTTATATTAACACTAATAAGAGCGGTGTTTTCAGTCACGTACCTATATATTTTACTTCTTTCCCGCGACTTCATATTACACAGTTTTAACGGTGCCATTACTTTTACGGTCCAATATCATTTATCCTTAAATCAAACGAAAATCCTCGAGTTTCTCTCCCCGCGCCACTGTGTCTCGTCCTTTCGACTAGTTGGAAATATTAGAAAAATGTTAGTAACAGTTAAAATAATATAACGCACCGACAATGCTAACAAGCAAAATATTTACGAACAATTAGTGTATGTACAAACACTTACCCGATATTACAAAGTGTTTGGCCAGATATCGCAATTTCACATCATACATTATTTAACTCTAGTTTCTCTTACACATACGACGACAAATACTTAACGCATAACAATGATATCCTAATAAATTAAGTTACAGACTTTTCGGACGGAAAGTTCAAAGTACCACATGTGGTTTATATAATATGGTTTTATTGTTAATCGAATATTCTATTTCGCAACTAGTTTCTGGAAGAAAAAAAGAACAATTATGTTTTTAAAATAAACCTAATTATCATGTAACTATGAGTTGTGAATTTTCATAAATTATTTGACTTGATTAGACGAAAAAAAAAAAAAGGGGAGACAATTTATGCTCTTAAAACCGAGTTAAAAAAAGTTTACGATTGTCTCGAGTCGATGGTATTTATTGATTTCTATTTAAGTAAACACAAATGAATTTAAATCGATTAATTTTAAGTCTGGGTAAATAACGCCTACAGGTATAATTGTGCTGAACTATACGAATGAAACACATTTAGCCCTAACGAAAAAATATGTCGAGGAAAAGGTAAAATATTTCCTCATCGACGTACTGAATAAATAATAATTAAGGTTTATATGACTTACACCACAATGGGATTTAACCCGCTCAAATATATATATATAATTATAAATAGGTAGATTGTTATTCTTTACCGCGCGACTAGCTCTATTTAACGGGCCGTTTTTCTATTATATAGGTATGGGCAAAGTGATCGCCGGTCGGTTGATATCGCTGGACGCGCACGTAATCGCCATCGGGAGAGATGTGGAAACGTTGCCGTCCGACTCCGATGTAAAATTGACCAAGGTGCCGCTGGACGTGGGCGAATGGGAATCGACGTACGACAAGGTCCTCGAGCTGGGGCCCGTCCACGGTTTGGTGAACAACGCCGGTGTGGCGCACATCGAATCGTTCCTGGAGACGACGAAATACGGATGGGATGAGTATGAGCGCTTGTGTTTCGACTCTACTGTACAACGATGACAAAACAATATATTATAAAATCGAAATTATAAAATATGTCCGACGATGAGAAATTGAAAAAAATTAATAAATAAAAAATAGGCAGCGTATCACGATAATAATGCAAAAAGAGTGCACGAGAGATTTACGACCGAATAAAATTCATCGTCCGGTATAAAACCGAACGAAAAAACCGTCCGAATACAAATGAAAATATTATTCTTACGTATAGAGGAATAAAAGTATTTAATTAATTAATTAATTTTGTTTTATATATTTTTCATACGATCCGTTGAAACATTATCGATTACGATTTATATCTATACTAACCGAATACTTTTACTATTATTTCGTGTAGCTGGGCGGATGGACTCGATGAGGTGTTTCATAACAATTCACGTCTATAATACACAATAATATTATATGAGATAATAATTCGAAATTAAATATTTGCCATCGTTACCTATTGGTCATAAATTATGACTCATAATACTCGAGTGTTTTTCGGATTTTTATTATTTTGGATTTACATAGGAATGATCCATCCGTGAATGACTGAAAATAAAAGAAGATAATATATTTATGGTATACTTACCCGTTTAGGTGATTAAATTACACTGAAGTGAAAAAAATTAAAAATATATTATGTTAGTTATAAATATTATAACATTGGTTATATTATTAATGTCATACTATACTTACTACCTAATTAGAATTTTTGTACTCGTTCTTTTGATTTTTTTTTTTTTTCCATATAATATAAGTCGATTGTCAACTAACATCTATTGAATTGAGCAGAAAATGTACACGCGATTATTGTTATTTTGCTAAAGGGTTTATTAAAAAACGGTATAATATGTATAAATTAAGTAAAATAATATTGGTTCGTGAAGATGAATAAAACGATACATATTATAATAAACCATAAGGGTCAGCAAGATAAAATAAAAACGATAGCAATAGTTATTATTCATTGTTAACTTAATTTTAAACACATTAACGCATATTGTTGCATTTATTTGCAACACGTTTTATAAATATTATACAATAATTATATTTATCGATATGGAACATGTGGAGCTATCTATGAGGTTATAAACTAACTAATCAATCATTTTGACCATAGATTTTGAATTGATGAATACAATAAATTTTTATTATTTTTTTTTTTTAGATTCTACGCCTCAAAATTAGTTTAAAAACTTTTTTTTTCTTTTAATTTGAAAAATTCATGCATTTAAGGGTTAAGTTACAATCGTTAATTCATACATCAATATCATCGGATAGGTATATGAAAAATGTAACTTTTTTTTCTAAGCGTTAATCGAATAATTAATTTAATATTTATTCGTATTTTACACACCTATGACAAATAATTATATTATTATTTATTTATTAATAAAAATCATATCGATAATATTAAGTTTAAATCCATCGTGTGAAATAAAAATAAAAGGAGATTTGTTTACTTAATTGTGTAAAAATCATAAAACGATTTTGCTCAATTTTTACCCGAGTAAATTTTATTCATAATATGACTTTTGAGTAATTTCATAACATGTTTATTCAGATTAAAGTTACACGTTGATATCTTTCGGTTTATAGTACATTGAATATCAACGCCAGAGGAGTGGTGAGGATTAGTCAAGCCGTGGTCAAAAATATGATCGACGCTAAAATCAAAGGATCGATAGTCAATGTATCATCGACCATATCCGAGGTAATTAATTACGCATGTTTGTTGTACGTGACGATCTAAATAAGAGTACGATGAATGATAATCATACGAGTAACGGTACATAATCGAAAAACAATTTCAGAAAGCAATACCGGATCACATTTCATATTGCGCATCCAAAGGAGCTGTAAACCAGATTACGAGAACAATGGCCATCGAATTGGGACCACTTGGCATCAGGACAAACAACGTGAACCCCACTGTCGTGTTGACTGATATGGGAATAAAAGCCTGGTCCAATCCTGAAAAATCTGGACCCATTTTGAAGAAAATACCATTAGGAAGATTTGCACGTACGTAACAGAAAAATAAAATTATATAATAATATTATATAATGTTTGCTATAATTTATGGTATACCTCATACAACACATCAAGTGATGTTTACCATACAGTATAATACTATTATACAATCTCTCTCTACGGTTTCAATCTGAAGATTGGTTTGCTGCCACCTTCCGTTCTTCTCTAGTATCTATCTGCTTTCCTTCTCGTTTGTACATATCAATCGCATCCTTGATCCCTTATTGATTGTTGGATATATTCTAGCATTGATTGAGTACATACTTAATCAATGATTCTAGTCTCCACCTCCCTTAATGATTCTTTCCTTCCACACTTCCTTCTATTATTAGCTTCGGCAATCCTTCGCGCCGTATTATATTGCACAATAATATTAAACGATTGAATCTATCCAGTCTTCAAATTTTCATGACAAAACGTCATATTGTTTTACAGAACCTAACGATATCGCCGATGCTGTGATATTTCTACTGAGCGACTACTCGAAGATGGTAAATGGTCTAAATCTATACGTGGACGGAGGTTTCATGACTGGATAAGATGTTCGTCATTTCATTCGTCAACACGAAATCGTAACGAAATATTCATTTCACATTCCACATTATTTATATTGTAATAATTACAAAACATGTCGATATATTTTATACTATACGTAAACCAAACACTATCAAATAAACATTATTTACATTTGTACGCATCATGTTTCGTTAGATTAGATTTCAATCATAAGGGAAAAAAATATATTACCGAATTAATATTCTCCAAAGACTGTATACGAAATGGTATCGATTCCAAATCATTTTTCAGACGCAAATCGACCAATTATTAGATTAGATTTTCACACGGTAACGATTTCGGGTCTCTTTAAATTATCGCTTCAATCTTATTAAAAAACGAAAAATCTAGGAATCATTTTTATGCACGATCAGTTATGTATTCCGAATTCGATGAACGCACACGCCGCACTTAAATTTTTACCAAGTCCCGTCCGTAAATTAGACACAATACCATTAGAGGTACATTGCTGCTCCGGCGTGTCTTCATGTGTAAAGTTATTCTGATGCACTTTAGTTTCTTATCTCACAGGTACCGCATGGAATCAATACACGACAATAGCCTATACTGAACACATACACAATTGAGTTTATTACTGAAGTACAAGTTTCTATAATTTAGGCCTGAGTTTGGCTTTGATACAAATTATATGAACGTTTAAATTTCCGTCGTGGAGTTTACTTTGAATTATTACAAACAAAATGGTAATGAAAAATTAGTTTCAGTAGTTCAACACGCTTATTTAATACAACCTCCGTGTTTCAAATGGCTAGCGATTTTCCCTCCCCAATAATTACGATCTAAAATTTGACTCGTGCGATCTAGAATGTAACATTTTAAATAAATTAAAATCTATAACCACAGTCATCGACACACACACACACACATTAAACCGGAGTAGAAAAACTAATAATATAGATTGTATTACAATTATTGTTATTGACGTTTTGGTTATAATTATGATTTCAAAATTCCGCGTAAAATTTAACAAAGTAAACAGGAGTAAATAAATCAATTTTTTGATTTCTATTTTACCATTTTTATTAATCACAGAAGATTATAATTTTATTAAATTATTGTATAAAAAGATAAATTTTTTTGTAGAAAAAAAAGGAATGATATATATTATTAATAAAATAACATAATGTATACACTCGTAAAATGTTGGTATCAGTGTTAAGCCCTCGTTTTTGACTTTCCAGCTTTAGTCTCAAATAGTTTACGAACAAAATATACTTGTAAAGTAGTAGTTCCCAATATAATTAGTATTTGCACTAACGACCATCCGGTCACGTAACTGTTGTTATCAATGAGTAAATTATAATCACGAGTTTCTTGACTTCGTACATGGTATTGATGTTGTAACATGTGATTTATGTTACTTTCGACTGATTTCACAGTAGACTGAAATAAAAATAATAATAAAAGGTATTAAAAACACATTATAACATAACATAATATTATGTTCAAAGAATCAAGTTGTTACGACCAGCTTGTGACAATGCAAACAAGAGACATTTTTAAAAATAATTACATTTCGTGTGACCAGAAAATAGTCGAAAATCACAATTGCCTTGAAAAATATTGATCGATGTAAATTCAAGTTAAACACTATAGCGTTACATTACACATGTCAGTTTTTGCACATGAAATACTTAATGTTTTATTAATGTTATTATTAAATAACACTTAACAACTGATTAAACATGATCAAATTTGTTCGAAGAAACTAATCATTTTTTTTTTCCCCCAGGTGTTACTACTTTGTTAATTATGATTTATAAATGTTTGTAGTTCGTTTAAATAGGTTCATATAATATAAACAATTAAATCAACCAACTTTATAAGTAAACATAAACGTGATAATTTTATGGAAAGTTTAAAATTTAGAGTTATGAATTGCATTGTGAAACTATAAAGTGTTTAATGTAAAAAATATAAATTTTTTTATAACAGTTTGAAAACATACAAAACAAATAAAATATGCGAATCAACATTCCCAGTTCAAAACTGCAATAAATTTGGGAATTAAAATGTTTAAATTTTAAATACGAGTAGTTTTAAAAGGGCCATAGTAAATTATCATTTATTTTTTTTCAAAACCGAATAGCCAATGTAAAACACTCTTTTGGCACTCTCTTTTTAAGTCTTTGACTTGTAATAATCTTTATTTTTTACTTCACTGAATTACACAAATCATAGTATGATTCGTTGGGTTGATGCAGTTTTGAAATAGGATATTGACATGTTTAGTAACGGTTTCAAATATAAATATCATAACGGAATACTCACTGTGAAATTTTCAACGCTGACATTCATGTCTTCTATTTCTTTATGGTATTCATCCCACTTGTCGTATCTAAAAATGAATTAGAATTATAAAATGTTTATAATATTGTTTATTATATTACATAATACTGTTTGAAAAAATATACAGCATCTTTTAAATGACGGTCGCCTATCCGAGGCACAATATTATGAACAAATTTTAATTTCACCCCACAACTGTTAACGATTAACTCTGCATTAAATCAGCTCTTAACTAACAACAAACTGCACACTGACCTGATGACTGTGATGTACAAATTCACTAATTTGGCCGCAAACTTTGAAAATTGATTGTCTATGCAGACACTATAATAGCCTCCGGTAGACTCTTGATCTTGGTAATCAGAACTCGCCTTCCACTGATATGGGTGCACGACCTGGCCGTTTGGATGTCTGACCGCGAAACCGGCCATACCGTCTCCGCCTCTCAGCACCTGCACGAGTAGAAAGCAACGAATGCAACGTCCGACGAGTATCGACAGCACTTTGTCGCCACCTTACCTGAGCGCTGGCGTAGAAAGTAGCCCCGGGGTTGACGAACTGAAAGTAACAGTCTTCTTTGCCCGGATCGATGATCACTTTGTAGTCCATCGCCACGGCCGGCAGGGTTTCGTACCACGGCGCGGTGGGTATGGCGTTCGGTAGCTGTTGGTCTACCGACGCCGCGGGCATCGGCTGCGCTTGTCCGTAAGCGCGGCGGCTGTCGTCGTCGGACAGGACGATGAACACGGCCAGAAACGTCGTCGTAATCGCCCAGAACCGGCCGAAGGCGGTGTCGATCCGGCTGCGAGTGATCATGGCGGGAACGTCCGGGAGAGAGGAAAACGGACGAAACATGCGAACAAAAAGGAGAGGAAATGAACAGGAAAAACGATCTCGACCGCCCGTCAGCAGCAGCAGCAGCAGCAGCAGCAGGAGCCTTACCTATGACATTTTAATTTTTTCTAATATCCGGATATTTGTGAACGAAATCTGCCAGACGACTTTCTCCTGCCGATAGCCATGCACTACGCGCACTCGACGAGGGCCCACGCACCGTCCATGTAGTCGCGCACACACACGCAATCTCCGCAGCCGAGCAGCGAATTGCCAATGCGAAATCGGCCGTGTCACACACAGCGGCGGCGGTGGACGCGGGTCGGCGGCACTCTGATATTATACAGTTCTCATTTGCGTGTCATACGTGAAGTTCGGAGCGTGTTCTCTCGCCGTTATCACAACGCCGTTGATAACGACGTCGTCGCTGATAAGACGAATGGAATAATAATTATTGTATTTGTGGCGGGCGGCACCATGATAAAACACTATAACTAATAACATTCGGCGGCGTATCCCCCCCACACGAACCTGAAATAGTAAATTGACTTTTATTACATGAAACGCGGCGGTTTTTTTCTTTAATATTTTTATATTTTTAAAATTTCGACTTGGAAATTCAAATATACCTAATATTTGTTAGTATTTGTTTATTTATATATTTGTTTAAACGCAATAAATTGATTAATTAAATAACATATTATGCTATATTTGTACAAGTGGTAAGTTTAAATTTGCTGAACCCCCCACCATAAAAAGTTCCTGGATTATATTATTATTATTATTCAACTGTGGATCAAACCCTCTTAGATCAAGGCACGAATAAAATATATATTATACATACTTTATAGACATCTGTGATATATTATATATGTATTATAATATACTGATTTAAAACAGTTATGATTTTGTTCCAGTTTTTTCGTTAAGTTTGCTCGTTATTTGTAATCATACACGCGCGAATTGAACTCTAAGAAAGCATATTATGATATTAATAGTTTAATTACCTTCTAAATCTAAAGTAAAGGTGGGTTGTTACTTGTTGCATTATGTGACCGACAATTATTATAAAAGTCAATGTTAGTTACATAGTATACATGTGACATTTAGGGATAGCTGTGGATTACATCTACTCGACGTCACGTTACGTTATTTGGCTGGCAAAATGTTGATATTCAGTTTAAATACGGAGGGTTACGCCGCCGAGGCTTGACCGGAATGAAATGTAAATTAATTAATTTTCGGTGGGATACGTTGAGGCTTACGTTAATTGTCGACAATTTGCTTACGAGGGTGACGCCGTTCCAAATGATTAAAACTTCGATTTTGTACCAGAAAAACTGATTTGTGGGTTACAATAATTGGCCGGTATTTATGTGCCTGAAATATTATTCAATCATAGCCTCGATTTTGTAAAATAGTAAACAGTAGTTATATTAATATTGAATGGTTAATACTCATAAATAATAACAAAATATTAAATATATAAAATTATTTCAACAATACCAACTATTAAATATATTTAAACAATAATAAAATAAAATAAAGGTCTTGCTAAAAGTTTGCTCTTTACACCCGATGATGGTTTCTAATCGAAACCAGTAGTGACTTTTTTGCACTCTTTATTATAATACTCAAGGCAAGACCTTTGTTTTATTTTATTTTATTATTGTTTAAGTATATTTAATAGTTTGTATTAAAATAGTTTTATATATTTAATAATATTTTGTTATTAATATTCTTTATTAGACTCACTGATAACTATTACATTTTGAAATCATTTTTTACCTATTCGATTATTTATATTAAGCTCGACCAATTGATTTAGTTTGTTTTATGAACGTTGAACACCTGAATTCATCAGTTATATTGAACGCTATAACTGTATTGTTGTTTCAAATTTGAATTGGTACTAATTGTTACAAGACCAAAGCTATAAAAATAATTATACTAATTATTATAGTTATTATACATGGATTTTACACAACTTATAAATGAGAGTACATAATACTCATAATTATAAATGTATTAATTAACAGATGTTAATGTTTATCATTTTATCACTTCTTCACCCAAACCTTTTTTAATATTTATTAATTTTTTTTCGGGTAAACTTTTAAAATATGTTTTCATTCTCTCCCTGTAGAATTGAATTTTAATTTAAATAACAATAATTATATTTCATTTTTAAATTTGTATTAACTTAAATATATTGTATGTCAGTAAATAATGATTGCTATGTTATGTAATGATCAGACAAATTTAGAAATAATAAAATAATAATTGATTAACGAATTTGTTGAATATTAAATATTGAAAATATGCATCAATCAATTTGTCTATTTTTCTTTTTCAAGATTGTGTTGTACCCATACATTGGATACCATAAATAGTAAATTATTTCGGCCACTTAAACAAGGTTCTACAATTATTCATTCATAAATCCATCGTGACATCGGTTAATTGCTTCAGGTGAGTTGTAATGATTACAATTAATATGAATTCTGTTAAGAAAATATAATTGTAAAGAACCAAAAAGGGCTGTGGGGTTAGGTTTATGGGTGATGTTAGTCGAACCTACTTATGGTAGCTAATCATAAGTCCCTGCCTTTGGTAATTTACCTTATAACAACGATATTATGTCAGTTGTTTTAACATAAACCATAGGTGAGTGCAATCTATCAAATACAACCTTGCAATGTAGTATTCAACAGATCACACGAACCGTAAGTTATATCGCTGTTATGATGGGGATGTTCGGGGTCGTGAGAACTACTCAGGGTGTATATTATTGTAGAGATTTAATGGGGGATTTTAGGGTTTTTATATTATTTATATAATATTTCCACTTACCTCTAATGTCGAGTGTAGTTTGAAGTTTAGCGTGCCAATACTGTACGTCTGAAATTCCACAGCATACAATATTACCACACCAGTGGCTCGGAAATGTCAGGTGAACAAGAGATCAATTTGAACACGTGAAATATGATTGTATGGTCAGCAACTACACGTAGTACACAAGACGGTGACTGCGTATGAATGTTGACGGGAAGGCTTCTGCTATGTGCTGTGCGGGACTGAGGCTGCAGCACTAGGCTGTTTGTGTTGTATACGGGGCCTTTTTATGTCGGGGTCTGTGTACTACGTTTAGTTGCTAATGATTTTGTTTATTGATATAAATCGTTGACATGAACATTTATAATTATTAAATTATTGTTTGCTTAGATTATATTGTTAATGTGTTTATGATTAATATGTTTTTTGGTTTATTAAGTTGTTTTTTAGATATTATTTTCATGATGACACATTGTGCCCATCATTACATCCACCCATGTCTGTTTTATGTTATGACCTCATAACAATTTGGTGTGTATGCGTTTTTTTGAAATTTTGAACAGTAAAAGAATTATAGGGAATTTTGTTATACAAAAAAAAAAATGAGAGGGAAAAAAAAAATTATATAAAATTGAAAGAAAAAAAAAATTTTTTGACATTAGAAATTAGATTAAATATTATGAACAATTATTTAGATATTGTGTTATATAAATATAAGGGGTATATAATATTTTTACTAAATATCATATTTGATATTAGTTTATAGGGGTGCTTAATTTTGTAACAGTATATTTTTTTATATTTTTTTTTAATTTTCTTTATATAATATAATTGCACTATCTAATGTGTCTTTTTTGAATATAGTATGATAATTATATGTTAATTACAATGATATGATAAGAATATAATAGTATAATAAAGTAATAATATAATTAGTTAGTGTAACAATATAGTTGGTTAGTGTAATAATATAGTAATAATGATTATAGTATAGTTGGTTTATAATATAATGGTACTAATGTGCCTGGTTTTTTTTTTTTTTTTATTTATTTATTTTTTTTATGATTAGACTGATTAAATAGAAAGTTTTCGAAGATTATTGGGGTGATTTGTTTTGTTATGAAAAATTAGAGTTGATGTTGATTTTATGGCTGTCTTCTTTTTGTGTGGACGACTCCATCGGTATTTCATCAGTATTTGTTTCTTGTTTTTGTAGCTGACATTGTTTCGTTAAGAGGTCAGCATATAGTGCTGTTATTGTTGTTTTTAAGAAATTTTCTATGTAGAAGAATTTCGTATTTACGTAGGCCATGAGGTCAGTGTTGTGTAGGGTTATTCTCTTCATTTGGAAATGGTGCATAAAATTGGGATCATTTAATATGAATAATTGTGGGTGTTCGGTTTGTATAACTGGGACATCACAATTGAAAGTTTTTTTGATTTTCTTTAGTGCAAAAACTATGTTTTCTGCTTCGACCATGAATGTTTGTATTTCTTGATTGGTTGTGTATGGGGTGTTGGTGTTGTTTCACAAAAGTCTATTTGTAAACTGTTGAAGGCTGTGATGTTGAGTTTTGGTCCAGAGCAATCGTATGCTATGAATGCGTTTATTGAGGTGACTATTATTGCGATTGTTGAGATGAAGAGCATGTTGATGGTGAAGACATATACAATTTTTTTTTTTTATTTTGCTTTACATATATAATAATGTTGATTCTGCTATTTAAGTGTTTTTTTTTGTTTTTTTTTTTGTTATATTACCCTTTTATCTCTCTCTTTTTTTTTTGTTATTATATTACTCTTTTATCTCTCTCTTTTTTTTTGTTTTTTTTTTTATTATGGATTACATGGTTAATATGTAGGTACATCTGTAAATACTTAAAGATTATAACATTTTAATATATGTATATTGTATATATATATTTTTTTTTTATTTATATATATATGCTTTTTTTATTATGGCATCTATTGTGAGGTATGTTTTTAAATTTTTTATCGTTAATATGAAATCTTTGATTTCTGGTTTTTTGGGAGTATTTCTATTTGGTTACTGGATAATAGGTTAATTTTTTTGGGAATATTATTAGTATTACGTCACTAATTTTGAGATTTAGGCTGGATAGGATGGGGATAGCGTCTCCAAACATTTGTTTGATGGTTAATGCTATAATTTTGCTCATAGTCAAATTTGTGGATATGCAGTGAGCTAAGGAATAATCTTTGGATAGTTTAAAAATGTTGATAGTTTGCTCTGTTATGTTATTTATGTTTAAGTGTTTATCATTATTATACATTTTTATTATTGTATTTTTGTTTAATGTGATTGTTTTTTTATTAAAGTCTATAATTGCATTATTTTCTTTTAGAAAATTGTTTCCTATAATTATAGGGCATGATAGGTTTTTAATCATATGTACTTTTGATTTGAAAGAGCGTGAATCGATATTGATCTGTATGATCGTTGACCCGATTAGTGTTAGTGTTTCGTTATTTGGATCTGTTATATGTATGTTGTTTATTTATGTTATCTCGTAATTTTTTGTTATTAATAAGTGATTCATACAACATATATTTGTTCCTATGTCAATTGTAATTGTAGTGTTGTTGTTATTGGATTTAGTTTTAATATATAGGGTATTCGGGGTAATGTTTAAATTGTGTAGTATAATATTTTTAGATTTGTTATTTAGACAAATACGGGGAACAGTTGATATCATTGTCACTGTTTAACTTAACTATTAGTTTTTTTACTGATAAGTGTTCTTGCATTGTTTGGCAGTATGGCCTATTCTATCACATAATTGGCATTTTACAGGGTTATTTTTGTGGTAGCATTGGTTAGTATGATGGTTTGTGTAATGGCAAATTTCGCACTTTTTTGTAGCGTTAGCCATATTATTCCTATTATTTGTGGTATAATTATTTGGTGGTTGGTTGAAAGTAGATCTTTTGTTAGTGTTATATGTGAGATATGGTTTTTTATAATTTTTATTATTATCGTACCATTGCTCTGTGACGGCTGCTTTAATATTGTTAATGTTGGTATTTATTTTTTTATAATTTGTTTGCTTAGGTTTATCTATTATTAGATCATTGTTATTGTAATTGGTTTCTAATTTGTTTATTGGTGGTGTTTTAGAAGTTTTAATAGTTTCATTGATTTTCTTTATTATGTTTTGTAAAGAGATTATGTTGTTTGTTGTGATAATTTTAATGGGTATCTTTGATGATTGTTCCGTGGACTTTGTACCTGGTATCCAATGTGTGTTATTGTTAACATTGTATAGCACTATTGATGGGCGAGTTTTATTATTATTGTTTTGAAATATATATCCCATATTATCATTGTCATTAAATATGTACGTGTTATGTCCATAATGATCGGCGATTGACGCTAATTCGTCATCAGACCAATAATAATTTGGGAGACATTTTGTGTTTAATAAATCGAGAATTTTAGAAATAGAAGTTATTTTATTTGTTTTTCCATCATTTAATGCGTTGCATAATGCATATAATCCACAGTTTCCATCTCCAGAGACATTTTTCCCGGGTTTGAATTTACCAAAAATATCGAGTGCAATATCGTCCTCTGTATCTGGTTCATTTGTATTTTTTTTGATTTTATTTATGATAGTATTTTTATAATCATTGTGTGTTTTTATTTTTATGGATTTATTTAGAGTAAGTGTTTCGTTTTCAAAATCTATTTGTGCTTTATGTTTGGTTAAAAAATCATTTCCTATTATAAAAGTACAAGATAGGTTTTTTACAACATAGGTTAGTATTTCAAATTTATGAGAATTAATTGTAATGTGCATTATTGTTGAACCAAGTACAGTAAGAGATTCATTGTTTGGACCAGTTAAGACTATAGGCACTTTTTTTATTATTTGTTTATGTGGTACAAGAGTATGTCTTATACAGCAAATGTTTGCGCCTGTGTCAATAGTTAGTGAGGTCTTAATGTTTTTTAAGTATGCTTCTATATGTAACGATTTTGTCAATGTGTTTATTTTATGTGTTGATATATGTTTTTTTGACAAGAAAGGGGAATGGTTATTGTCATTTTGTCCGTTTAACTCGTTTTTTGTCAGGTTAAAACGTGCCCTACATCTATTAGCAGTGTGTCCTATTCTATTGCATAATTGGCATGTTGGTGGATTGATAGGAAAGCGACATATTTCTTTAGTGTGGCCATATAATCTACAATTTTGGCATTGAATAAGTTGGGTTGGTGGTTCGAAGTTGTTTTTGAATGTTCTCGAAGGTGTATTAAATCTTTGGGTATTATAATTTTTATATTTGGGTGTGTTTTCATATTTTAAAGTGTTTTGTGGGTTTTTTATTTGTTTACTGATTGTATTAAATTTTTCGTTGAATTGATTGTTAATTTTATTTATGTTTTCAGTAATGGTTATATTTTGTAGATTTTTTAATAATTTATCGTTACTTTCTTTTAATGTTTTTATTGTTTCATTCATTTGAAAGATTTGTTCTTTAAAATTTGATTCCTTAATTTCTGAAGGGGATTGTGCTTTTTTACCCGTTATCATGAATTCTATCATTTCATATTTTCTAATGTTAGTTTTGAGTTCTTTAATCGTGGAATTTTCTATTATACCAATATATCTGGCTATAGCTGGTTTTAGACCTTTCATGATATGACGTACCATTTCGTTTTGGGGCATTAAGGGATCTATCAATCTGCAGAGTGATTCTGCCTCATTGATATAAGTGACAGTTGATTCATCATCAGATTGTTTACGGTTTTCTAATTGTAATCTTAACATGTCTTTTTGGGCAACGTGTTCGAATTCGTTTTTGAGTTCGGCTTCTATATCGGACCATTTTGTGGTGGTGAGTAAATTGTTTTCGGCATTTTCATAGAAGGTAAGGGCGGGTCCTTCTAAATAGGCTATGATAAATTGAGCTTTGTCCTCATCGGTCCATCCATTAATGATGGCCGCTCTTTGATAATTTTTTAAAAAAGAACTGATGTTTTCATTTATTTGGCCCGAAAATGTGGTTGGTTTAAAGAATGGTTTTTTAGTATGTTCCATTTTATTTGTTTTATTCTGGTTTAGATAGGGATTGGTTTTATTCTATTTATTTGAGATTTGTTTTATTTTATTTATGTTTCTCTTTTTTTGAGATTTTATTTTTGGATTTATTTTATATTTTGGGGATTGGTTTTATTCTCTTTTTTTGAGATTTGTTTAATTTTATTTATATTTCTCTTTTATTGGGATTTAATTAATTTTTTTAGTTATTCTATTTATTGGGAATTTATTTATATTGTATTTAATTGGGATATGGGAGTATATTGCGAGTCAAATTCCTAAAAGGAAAGAGAGCCAGCGAGTTGGGCGCCACTTTGTAAAGAACCAAAAAGGGCTGTGGGGTTAGGTTTATGGGTGATGTTAGTCGAACCTACTTATGGTAGCTAATCATAAGTCCCTGCCTTTGGTAATTTACCTTATAACAACGATATTATGTCAGTTGTTTTAACATAAACCATAGGTGAGTGCAATCTATCAAATACAACCTTGCAATGTAGTATTCAACAGATCACACGAACCGTAAGTTATATCGCTGTTATGATGGGGATGTTCGGGGTCGTGAGAACTACTCAGGGTGTATATTATTGTAGAGATTTAATGGGGGATTTTAGGGTTTTTATATTATTTATATAATATTTCCACTTACCTCTAATGTCGAGTGTAGTTTGAAGTTTAGCGTGCCAATACTGTACGTCTGAAATTCCACAGCATACAATATTACCACACCAGTGGCTCGGAAATGTCAGGTGAACAAGAGATCAATTTGAACACGTGAAATATGATTGTATGGTCAGCAACTACACGTAGTACACAAGACGGTGACTGCGTATGAATGTTGACGGGAAGGCTTCTGCTATGTGCTGTGCGGGACTGAGGCTGCAGCACTAGGCTGTTTGTGTTGTATACGGGGCCTTTTTATGTCGGGGTCTGTGTACTACGTTTAGTTGCTAATGATTTTGTTTATTGATATAAATCGTTGACATGAACATTTATAATTATTAAATTATTGTTTGCTTAGATTATATTGTTAATGTGTTTATGATTAATATGTTTTTTGGTTTATTAAGTTGTTTTTTAGATATTATTTTCATGATGACACATTGTGCCCATCATTACATAATGTTTGTCATTATTTTGTCTTTGTGATGTGGCCAATGGATATTCAAACTGATTTCAATGAGAGAAATTTAATTTGAAATCGAAAAGCAGATGACAATTTACATCCGAATATTTTTCTTTTGATAGAAAATTTCCTGTTAGAACTGTATTGAAGCGACGCTTTGAGGTGATTTTTCTTTCAATTCATCACATCTATTTTTTTTAAGTTCCAATTTAATTATAGATGTAACTGAAACTGTCTGATAAATGTCCTCAAAATTTGAAATTGATAATATGTAAATCAAAAAAAAAATGTCTTAATATATTATGTGAAAATGATACACCAGAATACCAGACACTAAGTCATCTTATATAAACAAGTTAATTGATATTACAACAAAATGGTAAACTAATATACAGTAATATTTGTAAAAATTATATACTTGTAGGTATTTTATAAATTTAATTCTATACAGCTATCCAGTTGTGTTCTGCAAATAGAACATCTGATGTTGCACTAATGCACTCTTGGATCAGCCTGGACACAAACATATTATCATATATGAGACAGACTGACCACATAAGGTTCATTAACATTTCATGATCGAAACCAATTATACATAGCGTTCAACAATAACTATAAAAAAAATAAAATAAATGTACATTAATATTTGTTTAAAAGTAGTAATTTTGATATATTATTCTTACTAGGAATGATTGGTTCATTTTGGTTAGCATTGGTTATCTGTCCCTTGTTCATTTTCATCATGTTTTGCTTCTATTAGAAAGAAGTATATGTGTTATATTCAAAGTAGAATTTTTTCTACCTCTTCCTGGCCTCTTCCTCGTGCACTATATCATCTAAAAACATTTAGGATTATAATTATTGTAATAGGTGATCTTTCTATTTTATTAAAGTTAATATAATTTATTGAATAACTAAAATTTACCACCGGGAATAACACCTCTTCCTCTGGCTTTACCGAGATCTCTTCCTTCCTCATCATGAATATCATCTAAAAACAAGTTTAAGAATATAATTTAAATTGTTTGTGATGTGTTCAACTGTTTATTTTGTTAAAGGGGGGTTTAATTTAAGGTGTCATTGATAAAAGTACATAATTTTGAATCGTTGATTATGGTGTGACATCATGCAAAATCATTGATTCAAACAATGTATTTTTGTCAGTGATGGTAAACAATGTGACTGTGAAACGTTACTCGGTACTGGACTAAGTAATTAAAGAATACTCTTAGCAATATATATCTTTGTCCTCGTCTAGCTCTTGCTTTACCTCGACTAAAAGCTTTGTGGGGTCTGTTGAAGACCAATAAGTAGTGGAGGTATTGGCAATAGTCACATATTTATCACAATATCTTCATATGTTGCCTATAAAATAATAATAGAAATAATTTTTAATCAATTAATTTTATATTTTAAATTATTCATCAAAATTTAAACTCACCTTCATGAAATACCGGTTCAGCAATTGCATTCAATAACATTTGTTCTGGTGTATGAGCTAAGTAGGCACGGCTGAAATTCAATTCGAGGGTATATGCCATTTTCAACTCTCTACCGTACGCCTCTGAATGTCTTCTGTTCCAAGTGTACACACTATAATATATAATATTGTTCTTTTTATCTATTTTAAATATTTCATTCGTAATAAACTATGCTATTGAGTATGTTTCTGTCATAATACTGGTTTAAATAAAAATTTTAGTTTTGAATAATATATATTCTACATACATACTATAAGATTTTCTCAGGTCTTGTTGCGCACAAACAACTGTTAGCTAAGGGAAAAGTTAACTTTTAAGAACCTAAATAGATTACAAACAATACAATTGAAATATAAATTTGTTGTACAAATGTACTGAGCAAAAATGAAACCAACAACTCCGGTAACTGTTTTCATGAAATTCTAATAGAATAGAATTAGTCTGGGTCAGCATAAAATCATTTATTATTGTTCGATGTTGGTAATCTAAAGGTAAAATGCCACGAATAAAACCGTCTAAATTTCCCAGGTTATATTACCAGTTAACAACACATGTTATAAGACTATAAAAATTAATTAGAATCGTGTAAATAATGTATAAATTAATTGATTGAAGAATACTCACTACATTTTTAAATAGATACAATATGAAAAATGGGAACGGCTGGTAGCAATCGCCATCTGATGTTATCGGAAGTGTTCTTTTGAAAGTACCATCACAACCAGTTATTCTTACCTAAAAAGAAAAAAATATAAAATAAAGTTAATGCTTTTGGTCAAGAAGTTTTCTTATTCGGTCAACTTACATTTGACAATTCATATTCAATTGTTTTGTTTTTATTTTGGACATTCAAGGATCTCAAAAAATAACAAGCCAACAAATGCCCCATCCTCTGATAGTATTGTAGCATTGATTAAAATATTAAACATGTTATTTAGTATATTTAATCAATGGTTGCGGTGACCCTGGATTTAATTCTTTAGTACTTACTCAATCTGAATGAAAAGTTACATACATATTTCACAATTTCCAATAGAATTTTTTCAGTACTTATTGAACACTTTTATTTCTATCAATTTTTTTTTCAAAATTCAGTCATCTACGGTTTGAGTATTATACCAAGAGAATACTGAAAAATAAAAATAAATATATAAAACTAAAAAAAAAAGTATGATATGTTATAAACGGAAAGTTAATTTATTGAAAAAAAACATTTATAACCTGAAATTTACTCAATATCGTTAACTACTATTAGCTATAATCACGCAAAATGGTTTTACCTAGCAAAATAATTGTACTTTTAACAGGATTCATAATAAATATTAATTCCGATTATGTTTATTATTATTATTATTATTATTAATCTATATATTGTTCATTTAAAATTGTATCCGTGCCCAAAGCTCTGGTTATAAATAAAGAAAAAAAAACCAGAATCAACTTCCTTATATAGGTAGAGAGGTGTGTTTAAAAAGTATTTATTGTAAACATTATTTTTTTCTAAGTACTCGAGTGGTGCTCGAGATAGATACTCATTAAAAGTATTTTCTCACAACACTGTTTACGATAGTTGACGACGTTATAATTTATTTTTTTCCACTTTCAATTATTTAATAATGTTTAATATGTGTAATAACGATAATAATGACCAATCATTGTATTTTGTGATCCAAAAATAAAAGCATTTTTATCGCTATTCACACTTATCTGAGTATGAACTATTTAATTCGCATTTTAATCTTATAAAAATATATTAATATGATCTATTTAAATAATATTTATACATTAATATAATATAATATAAGTATGCGTGATAATTAAAAATGTAAAATGTAAAATAATATACAAAGATAAATTATTATCAACGCAGTCGCTTATCTGCTGTTTATGATAACAGTTTCGTCAACACGAGAAGTGCAGCGCCTGCAAAGTTTAAATACGATGTAACAATAATGTAATATTTTTGGATTAAACATAATATTCGTTTTATATTTACTCGAACACGTAACATCTGTCGCCGGTGACACAACAGTCGGCGGGAACGCTCCATTTTCGTGTTTCGTTTTTATAATAATTTTAAGCTATAACTTTTATTACCATGCGATTCAACAACAAGGAACTGATTCATGTCAGCCATTCGAATCCTGTTCTCGAAGGACGGATGTCCTATGCGAAATTCTCTCATGGTCACTCGTCTAAAGGTAATAGATAAACCGAGCAATATTATTACTGCCGTGCAAATATAGGTTTGGCCGGTGTCGTCGTGTGTTTCTACGGCCGTATGTTATGGCCCATTAAACTATTGCCTTCATAGTATTTACTACTACTTGGTTCACCACCTAGTATTTATTTCAATTGTAGGTTTGAAGTTATTAATTACGTATATTTGTATATCGAAGTTCGTCTTTTTTTCTGCCTTTTTGCCCATACACGAAGATCTAATTTTGTTGTACCTACCTAAAGTCAAATTAAAAATAATTATACAAATCAATTTCCCGCTCTTTTATAATTTCACAAATATTAATAAATGTAGTAAGTTTATTTTCTCATTGATTGATCAATGTTTAACTATTAGATTAATAATTTACCAATCTCAGTTAGACAGCAGGTAGTGTATTTTAATATGAGTTTGAAAAAAATTTGATTTATGTTGACTTATAATAAAATTTTGGAACCTATGTTTTAGTAACGGATGACCATAAATCCTAGGGGTATTAAATTACAATACCTGTCACATGTTGACGAATAATTTTTAATACAACTATTTCATTTAAATAATATATCAATTTATAAAATGTGATTAATGTATTAATTCTTTGTAATTAGTATAATTATTTAATAATCTTTTTATAGGTTTCAAGGAAAGGTGGTTTCGACTGAAATACAACCTTTTATTTTACTTCAAAATAAATGGATATGGGCAAGTTGATTTAGATCAAGTAAATGAAATAAATGAGACATTTAATTTTTAATTTATTGTTGTGGTTTTCGTAAAAACTTTAAGTAATTATTATAATGTACCTACTATTTATTTTTTTGTGACAATGGTTGTATTACATTTAATATTATAAAGTTGTATTTTTATGTTAGAAAAAATAATAGAATCTTATACTTTTATTTTTTCAGCCAGCCGGTGTTTTGGTTCTGGAGAACTCTATTGTAAGACTTGAGAATAATTTGCCAGGAACCTTATTTTCATTTTCTCTTTCGTTTAAAGATGAGCCAGATAAAAAGTATATCATATCTAGTCAGTCCGAGGATCACGTTCATCAGTGGATAAAAAATATTCAATGTTCAACGTAAGTCTCTTGTTAGTTTCTAAACTAAGTAATTTCAATCATAAATGGTTAATAATAAATTGTAAAAGTTCATCAATAAAGTTTTAGTGGTATAGACTTTTCTTATATACCTAGTTATATTTTATTGCACCATTTTATAGTGCATACAAACACATTATTATTTATTAATCATTATATTAATATATTATGTAAAAAAATACAGAATCACAGTTAAACTTTATAAAATATATGTATTTTCATAACTAGTAAGGAACAACAGATTAACTAGCATTTATATTTAATTAACTTTTGCTTTTAATTTTTGGTTTCATGATTTAACTAGTGATATATATATATATATTTATTTACTTTTGTAAAAACTACTTAAAACATTAAATTATTTTTCATTATAGTTGATAAATTTCACTAAAAATAATTAATTAATTGTTAGAAAAAGTTTTACTGATTTTTTATGTATAACTTATGAATACTGCTAAAACTGTGTCCTCTAAACAAATGGTTAATCTACGTTTATTTTATTTCTGTCAAACTTGTCACCATTAGCGTACAACTTAACTATTTTTTCTATGGTAGAATAATATAAGCTAATTAAATATGCGAGTTTATTTTCTTTGTCTGTAAAAATATGAATAATACATCTTAGGTTTTTTTAATTATCAACAGTTTTAAACTAAATTAAAACTGAAAAAAAACTACAGATAGATCAAAATTATAACTATTGTGCTGAACAATAATTCAGTATGATAAGTCAAGTATATTAAACTAATTCAAATTTAATTTTAAACTTTACAAATTTAAACATTTATTTTTGAATTATATGATTGAATTTTTTGCATGTGTATATTTTTACTTTGTTTTAAATTTTAAATATGAGTGTAAATACTTATTATACAGACACAAATTTAATGTTTCATTCATTTTCATTGAAATCCTTGAATTATGTTGTTTATAATTATCTCTTTCAAACTCTACGCAGCAAACAAATGATTATTAATTTAACCTCTTTGTGACTATTTATAATAAATGTACTAACAAGTAGTTTTTTCCAGGTATGAATACATGAGATCTCAAATGTCATTGATACAAAACAGAATCTTGAAACTAACTGGAAAAGTATGTATTATTTATCCGTAATTTTTAGTCTGTACAATGATTTTTATTTAGTTATATTTCCTATTATTACATTATTATAATAGAAAAGTTTTTTGAAATTCTTAACTTTTAAATTGGTATAATGAGGATAAGTCACACTGTTAGTGCAATTTAGTCTCATGGACCGCTCTATTTAATTAATAATATTTGAACCATATTCATTAAATATGTGTAAAACTTTTGAAGACATATTATCTTATCAGTATCGATTTAATAAAATACAAAACTATGTGTAATTGGTATGATGTGATCTCATAAATCAAACCACTTGATACTTTAAGTTGTGACAATCAGAAATTCATATGTTCACTTCCAAAACTAATGTTATCATTTTAATATTACTTCTAAAGAATGGCAAAACCACAGATATATAAAATAGTTATTATTTTATATATTTGTGGGTAAAAATGTATTTTTTTGCTTACATCAAAATGTTATCAAAAAAATAAAAAACTGTAGCAGTCTGTGAAATTGCATCATACCAGTGGAGGGTTGATAATAATATGTTATAAGTACTATAATGCTATTAGAATATAGAAGTTAAATTTAGAATGAATAAAATAATAATAATAATCATCATCTTTGTATGTTCTGTAATAGAAGATTTAATTCATTCCATAGTATATAAACAATTGTTAACTGTTTAGTTTTATAATCGTTAAATTATAATTTATAGACATTGATAACCCTAGTGATGGCAAAAACATTGTTTAATATTATTTTTTTTTATAAAATCAACTATTAATGAGATGATTGGACTGAATGAAATCAATTGTTTATTATAATGTGGTAATTGTAACTATGGTGAGGACATAGAAGGTATTTATAGTAGTATATTAAAAGTATAGACCTTATTATACTAAGTAGTATAAGGACTGTGATTAAAAGACAAAGATTTCCCAACGGTTGTGGTTAAACCTTTATTTGTTCTGTGCAGTATTAGAAAATTAGATAGTAATGATTATAAATTAATTAGAGGAAAGAAGTAGGTACTTCCTTTTGCATTAAATCAATTACCTAATAGTAATTAGTAATGAACATTCCTAAAATTTGTATTTTTAAATTAAATAAATGATTTTTTTTTTCAATGTTACTTACCTATTTTGTTAAATAATTTAGTTTCATACTACCGTAAATGTATTTATGATATGATATGATACATTTTGCTCAAAGTGTATTGATAAGGTATCCTCTGTCTGAAAACTTGATTGAAAATAAAACCACAGTTTGTCACCACCGCCCGAATCATTGAATGATCTATTAAATCTGATAAATACACATAAAATATATGATTAGTTATGGAATTTATGAGTTTAATTCTTATAATTTTACTTTATAAATATAATGTATAAAAATTTATGTTTTTCTATTAAATTATTAAATCTTAAAATTATTTTAAAATTTGAACCAACTCAAAAGATAAAAAAAAACAATTTGAATCTTATTAAATTATCTTTTGCTTGCAAGTAGATAGCATTTTAAAAATAAAATTTAAAATAAAATTCGATAAAAGTTTATTGTGTTGTTCTGTAAAACTGGTTCACAAAATAATGAGTGTAAAACAATGTTAATTTTATTATTATTACTTTTTAAGCTATTTAATTTATATTACTCGTGATGATATTAATTTTTTTATAATTTGTTTTAATGTTATAGGTCTATGTATCCGCTTCCCATGATTATATTTGATGTATTTTAAATTGAAATTCCAATCTGTTTTTATCAATTACTTTATGATGAAAATCTCAAGTCTTACGGCACACGCTTAAAATTACGCTAGGGTATAATATCAAGAGGAATGTTAGTGTTACTAATTTACTATCCATCAACCGCCTACCATCATTGTCATATTGTATTACTGTACATTTGTGTCCTTTATTTACATTGTATTCGTGGAGTACCTACGACCTTTACCTATTCTAGAATTCGGATGTAACAGATGCTACTACTACGTGTATGTCTTTGTAATTTATGCGTCACAAGTTTATAAGCTTGACTTTAAATTAGTCAAGACTGTAATTATTGCACGACTAGTTGCTCGACGATTATAAAGGTCATGCACATACACTCGTCCACACAAGTAAAACAATAATAACAATTAAACGTGGACCCTAAATTTGATTTTACTTTTTGTTCGTCTGACAGTCGAAGAATTATTAAGTCGGTCGCGTGGCAATATGGTACTGCACTAGTTTCGTGAAATTATAACTTTACACTGACGTGAGTTGATAAATGTCAAATAAACATTACAATTAATTTGTTTGTGGGTTAATTTTAGTCCGGTTAAAAAAATAATAACAGTATTTTAAGACACGTTATTTATGAATCGTCTATTTCGTTTCCTGTTTTCAAATCTGAACTATTCGTGTTGCGGTAAATGATGAAATACTACAATAACAAAATACAAAAAACGACAATGTAGTAGTAGTATGGAATGAATTAAAAAATAAACTTTTGTAAGATTGCCCTAAAGACAATGCATTTTGATTTTCACCCATTTGGGTCATAAGTTGTGAAAAACTAAAAAATGGTATTTTTGTCTAACAGGATCCGCTGTTGATGTATCCGGAGGAAGTGAAAAAAATCGGTCGGACGAAAAACACCATGGACTGCGAGTTTTATTATTCGACGACGACGCCACAGTTGTCGCCGCCGCCGCCACCAACTCCGCCTCCCAGACATAGGCAGGATCAACGGAAAACGAGTGTAAACATGAATTTGATCGAATTGTGATGCCAAGCCCCGGCGGGTTTGGCGTGTAGTAATACCACCTTGGACTCTGCTGCATCCCATCATCATAATATGTATAAAAAACGTGCCAGCCGCCGGCGAGTTGTGATTTCGTGTTTTCAAAATGAATTGCATTGTCACTGCTGTCCACGCGGGCACGTTATAATATATAATATATATGTATACCTGCACTCGGGGCGGTTGGAAATAATCCACGACTGAAATGTATTCTCGCTTCTACATAACGTTTTCCCAGTTGTTACCCTCGATCAATTTCTACGCATTAAACCAACGCGACAAATGGACTCGATCGTTTTGTATATACTTGGGCGGAATACACCCATTAGGCATTGCAGTCAATAACGCGATTATCTAATAATATGCAGCGGCACTGAATCATCGCTGTATATTATATGTGTGTGTGTGTGTGTGTTTGCATTTTTAAAATTTTTATTGCTTGTTATTGATTTTTCGATTTGTTTTTCGAGGCACCTTTTATTATTTTTGTTTATATTTCTAAGTTTGAAAAAGTTATCGTTTTCTTTTGTAATAGGATATATAGTATATATAATAATATTATATAAGAAGTATACACTTGCCCCGTTGCGATTTATTTATCAGATACGGCCAGACTGAAAACTCAGCACTTTGTGTTAATACATAATAAATATTTTTCTACGACTGCGTATTTTTTTTTTGTATCGTATTTTCCGTCCGAAACCTTTAACATAATATATCTTAATAACGATACCCTTTATATATACCTCTAACAGGGGTGTCCAACCTTTTGTGAAGACTGGGCCACATCATATGAGTAAAAGTTGTTATGGGCCACATACATTTCAATAATAATACATTCAAATTTAATGATTAAATTATATTTTATAATACAAAGATACATTTTTTTATAATGTTACCATAGCCAATAATAAGCAGAAATATGTTTACAAGCTATAATATTTAATTATAATTACAAGGAAAAATATATTTATTTATAAAAAAATAAAATACTAAAACTGATGTGAAATTTAAAATTGCTTTTTTTGTGAATGTAACGAATCAATATCGGGATCGATTGATTTATAATATTTAAGTTATATATTTTTAAAATGAATTTTTTCTTGTAATATTAATATATTATATACAATTAATTGATGGGTTTTAAATTTAATTGAGGGTTGGACACCTCTGCTCTATGACTATACCGCATTTTGTCAAAACCCGTCTGTGTGAGTATTGTAATATTGTTACTGCAACGCGTCTCCGACGAATCCGGGTTTCGCGCTACTAAACTCGGCTCGGGTGAAAAATAAAACAATATTCTCCCGTCCAGTGCACTATTAATCATGCAGATAATCTGTGTTCGCGTTGAAAAACTAACGGGCGACATGACGATAACGACGCGCGTCAAGAGACGAAAGAAAATAATAACGCTGCTCCGTCTACCCTCTCTGCCCGTTATTCCGAATATTTTTTGTCGAGCTTATCTGCATTATGCAATCTGTAGAAATTATTTTCGACGTGGGTCGACCGAAACGAGAAAAATCGACGCAACCGCGCAATAGGCCTCGATGATTTCCGCGATAAAACACGCCACCGAGAGACGCGAGTAAATGCGGGCGCCGAAAACCCGAATACGGTTGACGTGAACTCCTCTAGTCGCCCCAGCGCGCAGCGGTTAGGCGCACACGGTCGAGGACATTTAATTCCTAATCGTCGTTTACAATTACTCAATACTTCCGAGTTTATCAATAAACTTTTAAAACGATTTATAAAAGTATGAATTTGAAAATCTTACCTTTTTTTTCTCCATAAATGTTTGGCCATCATTTGACTTTTGACCATCGGTGACCGATTATCATACTTGATTGATCCGCGAACAATACTGCTCGTTTCTAATCCACCGGATGCCCAGCTAGCCATGTCACCGCGTCCTTGTCGTTTTCGAGTCGTCGGAGAGGAAAAACGTACGCCATTAGTGCAGACGACACGAACACAAAATAAAACGTTGCCGTTAAACTCAAAACTTTACCGGGGAGAGAAAATCACAGGTCACCGCCCGGTATACCGTGACATAACCGCGGTTAAGCCGAACGGAAAAAAAAATGACGCCGTGGTTCGGCGTCGTGATTGGTTAATTTGAAAAATACCATTTTGGTACCAGCGCGCACGGATTGGCTACGTCGAGAGTGGTTACCCCGGTATAGGACGACGTTACCCGGAAGTGGTCGTCTCCGTCAGCCTCAGATTTAACGGTCTTTTTTTTTTTCCCGCAAAATCGGCCATTTTCGCGGCCGCGTCGTCGCGATGTTCACGCTCTCTCTTCACGTTTTCCACTGCACGCGATTAGCAGTCGCGCAATAGTTTTTCAAAGCCGTCGTCGTCGTAAAAGTAACGCCGCGTGTTTCGCCGTGACGAATATGTTTGCGATTAGTCGATCGCGGCGAGTGCAGAGTACCTACCGGCCCGCGGCGGAGATCGAACGAAAAATGGCCGTCCGACGGCGCAACTCCCGTAACTCGTAAGTATCTGTTTGTTTTGTAAGACTTTCGTCGTCGTTATATTATGTTATGTGTGTTGGCGCGACGCGAGTGAAACGTCTGGGGCGCAGCGGGCGGACGCCGCGCGTAATATATAATATTATATCTACACCGTATACCTATTGAGTTTGCGGAAAGGTAAACTCAAAAGTCTACGC
Source organism: Drepanosiphum platanoidis (assembly GCA_948098885.1). Lineage (NCBI taxonomy): Eukaryota > Metazoa > Arthropoda > Insecta > Hemiptera > Aphididae > Drepanosiphum > Drepanosiphum platanoidis. The sequence continues at coordinate 6,278,809 of OX402534.1, read as the reverse complement.
GATAATTAATTTTTTCAACCACCCGAAGTGGTACGAGCGGATTCGTTTCTGAAACCAATTGATGTGTGTGTGTGTGTGTGGGTAGGATCTCGACGGTTCAAATCGAACGAGCGTGCAATAATTCATTTCCATTTAATTTAATTTTATTAAAATAATAAATCGGGTCAAGATTTAGATTTACAATACGAATTTTGTGTTTTTAATTTCTTGTTTCACATAATGTACCCAATTATTAGAATTTTCTTAAAAACCATTTTGGCGTCGTCCAAACTATGAATCATGTCTCGAGCGAATACTTTTCAGACCACCCACCCCCCGTAATATATATATATTGGTGTGCAGCGGCCACGCCTTGTACATAGATTCGGCTTCACGAGAGTAGTTATACATTTATGTACGTATAGGTTACGCCTTTCGCCCACGGTTATTTTCACTCAATAAAACACCACGTCGCGTTGCATGTACCTAACATAGTGGTTTTATCGCGACGTTTTAATGAACCTTTCAGATTGATGAACGATGAACGTCGTCGCGGCGGTTATTGCTGGCCGGTTGTCTGTTGTGTCGGTGTCGTCGTGGCTGTTGTCTGTTGTGCCGGCGTAGTCGTGACGGAGTGGACATCGAGCCTATTGCCTCCTGTCGCACGGGTCTGTGTTACTTGACCCGGTCGCGTGGGCGCAACCGATCAGGAGCAAAGGCTCCGAGGTATCGGCGTGCCGTTTTTATTATATATTATTATTATTACCATCACCGTGTCTGATATTACTACCATATTGTATTACCCTTATTATGCTATTTTATTGTGATCATACTACGATCACGTATCTATAGCGAACCCCCATCATTGCGCGCCCACTCCCGATTAATATTGTATTTTTTCTTATATACATATGTATATTTGGTTTGATAAGATTGTGTCGCTCGAGTTGCCCATACTACTCTGTTATTAGTTAATGCAATAAACCGTTCCCCGTGTATCCCCGGTCACTCGGACCAACCGCTAGCTAGGAGTCCGTTTGGCGAAACACTTTTATTAATATTTATCTATTCTCTATATACGAGTATATACATAACTGTAAGGTGCTTTTTCTTGAAATCCTCCCACCTCAAACCGTTGGACGGATCGGGTTGAAATTTGGCATGGAGATAGCTATTGCGGCGTAGACGCGCACTAAGAAGGGGTTTTTGAAAATTTCACCCCTAAGGGGGTTAAAAATGGTAAAAGGGGTAAAAACATTTTTGTTCCGATTTTTTTGAAATTAAGTAAACATACTCTATAAACACAAATAAACATTGCATATAAACTTTATTTTGTGAAATTCAACTCCTAAGTGGGTTAAATGGGGTAAAAAGGGTGAAACTAGACAAATTCGCCTGGCCGGAACCACTGGAGCTTTGAGTATCAAATTAGGCCAGCAGTATACCTAGGTTCTCGTTTTTACGTGTTAGTAAACGAGTTAGTTAGTTTATAACACACACACACACACCGACGTCGGTTAATATATTCATATTGTGTGTTTGTATAATAAACTATTAAATGATAATAGCAGTCAGTTGATAACGGAAAAATGTCAATTATTATTTTTAATTGGTCCATACACATTTTTTATACTTAAACCCAGCAAAGACGGGTAGATTCAGCTAGTACAGTATAATTTTCGCAATATTTTAATGAAATTTCGATATTTACACTATTTACATGGATTTTGACATTTTTAAAGTTTTCTTTGTTCCGTTTCATAAAATGTCGATACAATAATTTTGGTTCGTTGAAAATTTAAAAAATATTATATTAAGTTTATGATATATAACGCGATTGCCGTTTCCTTGAAAAATGTTAGTCTGTATAAGTAGTATTCTTGATGTTTTTAATTTTATATCTAAATATTCCAAAAACAATTTTTTTTTTTGGTCCAATTGACTTACAATTTTAATCAAACGTTATTAAAAGTTTTTATAATTATTTTTAAACCGACCTTAAAAAAAAAAAATTAATTCGCTGGTTAAATTAAGTTTTTCAAACTTTTTAACGAAATGTAAATATTCCATTAATTAATAACCTCAATTATACACTTTAGGTATATAGTGCGCCCGTTTTTGAAATTAAGTCGAATGTCTTGGTATTATAATACCTTATCATCCCAATATCGAGTGAAATGTGTTTGAACTGGAATTAACAGTATAGTAGGAACTTATTTGAAAAGTTGTATAACAATTTTGCTTCAGAATTAAAAAATACATATCACAAAACTAATTTTGGTTTCGTATAATATTATTTTTCGGAGTCGTTCATATAATGTTATAAATGTTACTTAATAACCATTTTTTATTTAATCAATCGGAATTTTTAACAGAAAATATAGTTGATCAAGATGTCTTAACCATTTGGGTACACTTAAAATCTATGAATTGACGTAGAAAGCAAATATGTCTGAATTCCAAGTACCTATACCTTATTTTAAACTTCCAAATCAAGTACTTATTTTTTTTTATAGAGTATTGCGCCCAAAATAGTCATCTTAAACTGATCTTGGAGAAATACGTATAGTTTATATTATTTTCCTTTTTGTATATTAATTTTAAATGCTAAACAAATATGACTTGATTTTTTTTCGATATGTTATCTTGAGAATGCAATAATATTTTGACGTATTGTGTAGGTACTCTATATTGTTTTATACTTACTGCAACAGTTAAACTTTTTCATGCCACTTTATTGATCGATTTTGTATGCATGTGCTAACCTCAAACTGGGTTATTTAATTTTGATGACACTGAAATAATAGTACAGTAGGTATCTTAGTCGATGTACATGTATGTAAAAAAAATTTAATGAATTCCTTTCTAATTTTTTTTTCAAACATTCAATGATTAATTGACTAGAGATTTTCGTAAAATCTAATCCGAAACAAGAATTAGTTAACAAAGTCATCAAATTAATATTATAAATCTATGTTTATGTACATATTAACAATAATAACAATTTTATATTTTACTATAAACACAAGGGGAAAAAAATGTAACACAATGTTATATTTTACTAATGAGAAAAAAAACAAGTATACCATAATATTATATAATATAACGTGTATATAAATACCATAGACATTAATAATAATAATAATAATATTAAAAAAATGAACATTTTTAACGAGAAATCATAGTAACGGTAACGGTGATTAAATATTTTAATAGGATCAGTTGAAAATCAAAAAAAATTAACACATCAATAGGTTGATAAAATGATTATTAATTGGTAGTAGATACCTAATATAAATTATAATGTGCTCATAATGCGACGATAACATTTCATACGTATGAACAAAACGAATCCATTTGTAACGAGATAAAACAGATACAAATGTTTAAACCGTTTTTTTCATAGGTATACGTATTACATACTTATTCAGGGTCGAATTGAAATCATGAAGTATTGGTAGGTAGGTAGGTATATACGGTATACGGAATAAAATAAATATTTCCGAAACGCGAGAGGAATGTGTGTTTTTATTTTTTTTATTTTTGTGAGTTATGACCAAAACTTTTCGCACGTTTTCCTTGGCGGGTGGGTATACGCGTCGAAATGAAATCGGTAGACGGTCGAAAGAAATAAAATAAAAATAAATACGGTTTCGCGTGCGCGTAAAAAAGAGAAAAAAAAAAACGTCATAGAATTACGTTTAACGCGTTTGTTGAAAACGTGAAGGGGCGGCCGAGAGAAAATCGAATTTATCGCGTCAGAACGGGGGAGGGGGGAAACCCGATGTAAAGAACTGTTGTGATGCGTGCCTGTGTGTGTGTGTGTGTACGTCGATTCGATATCGCGGGTTACGCATACCAATACATAATGGTTGCAATGCTCGGGGAAGAACGCGACGACAAAAGCGTTTCGATGGAGGGAAACGAACGGAAAGTCGGGACAAGGAATTATTACCATTAATGCAGGTACGGCCAGGAGAGACAAAAATGAATCCGGGGTACTAGGAGAAGTAATAAAAACCCTAAGTACTCGGCCGATTATAATATTATCAACTCGCTTTATGATATTGTTTGCTATACTGTACAATCAGGGGCGGATCCATGTAATTTCGGTAGAGAACGCGATAAAATACAAAAATAAAATTAATATTCGTCTTGAACGAAATAAATAAACACATTTTTTAGTTTTTAATATATTATTAATTGGGTACATTGTTCTTTATATTTTTGTGATTGTATATATTTTATTATATTCGTTATACTAATACCGAGAAAAATGATTGGGAACGCACGAGTTCCTGGATCCGTCTCTGGCAATATTCAGGGGGTATTGTAAATTATGGGCGCTGCTAACCACCACCGCGCGCGTAAGGACGAGGCCATAAGACTTTCGGCGTCTTGGGGTAAAACGAACTTTTTTTATTTTGGGAAGGGCATGTTTTTTTATGAGATTTCAACTTAAAACGATTTGGCACGTCTCAAAAATTGCGCATGAAACATCTACCTATATACTGTTGTAATAGTAAAACCAAATACTTATGTGAAAGTCCGTATAGTTTATGAAATTTTAAAACCACAATTTATTGTAGTGGAATAGGTACGTTTGAAATGGATTCGATCATATCAAAAAACCAACTCCAGCGACATTGGGACTCGTGGGAATTTAACATTAAAGAAAAAATAAATAAATTGGCATTCTTTCTTATAGCTACGCCACCGAGTGTGCAGAGTACGCGGTGATTCCGGGTAGCGTAGAGTGCAAAACATAAATTCACATGTAAAATGTCGGATTATATTATTATCGTTTAGCGTAGGTATCTCATATATTATGATTTACGATGTTCGTGTAGCTAAAATTGAAGATTATGATATCGGTAGGTAACCGCGATGTACATTTCGAGTTGGGCAAAATGTAGTTAAAAAAAAAAAAAAAAACGTATTTTGATTATTGAAAGTCATATAACGGCACAAGGTACAATAATAATACATTTTCGTTAAAAACTTAATAAACTATAATATTATGATATTTATATAAAATCATAGTCGAGGTAACTACTCGAAAATAATAATAATAATTATAACGGAATGTCTTTCAACGTAAAAGAGTATTTCTAATAATTATACATTTCCGTATGTACATAATGTATACATAAATATATAGTATATATTTATAATAATAATATTACGAGTATAATATATATTCATACAATTAAAATAGTTTTACAATATTACGTACGAGGTTGGTATGTGGTATGAATGAGTGGGCGGTACCAATTTTTTCATGTGATTTTTTTATAACAATAATTATTATATATTTAATATATATTGAATTATGCACACAGTTAGTGTTGGTCAAATGGAAATCGGGTGAGGAGGGAATGGAATATTCATCGGTCGGAAAACATTTATTTGTAAACAATATTATACCGTGCAATATAATATAAAGTTCGTAACATTTTTTTCTCCGAAATATTTCTCTTTTATCTCATACACAGTACACACCCACACGAATTTGGTTTTAATTCGGTTGGTAAAGTTATAAATCGTTGTGGATATAGTTATTCGCCCATAATTTGTTTTAATCCGTTCTTCGACTAAATATTATTTTTTATTTTATAGAATAAATATAGATTTTTGTCTATTTTCTTTTTCACTTTATTAGACACGTGTTATTTTAATAATTATCTTCAGGTGCACAAAAACTTACTACTTCTTTAATAGGTGAAGTTTTCTAATATTAAGTTTAACCTATAGTGATTTTGATTTTGAGTGGAAATATATTAATTCTATTAAAGTTTACTGGTAGATAAATATCTGCACTTTCTTGTTGGAAAAGATGGACAATTAGGATATAATATATATTATATATGTGGTTTTTATTATTAATATATTGCATTTGTTTTTATTGACTGGACAAAATATACAAAATTTGAATCTATGAAATAAATATAGGAATATCGCTAGGAGATACAATTTTATTAAGACAAACCGATTTCGATTAAAATAAATTTATTCGTAATGAATGAAAACGACAGAATTTTCGGGAATAATATTTATAACACCAAAAGCTAACACTATTCGCGAAAAATGTGTAATCTTATTTATAAAATTATAGTCTGATAGTACATAAAAAATCCCAATTTATGTTTTTTTTACTCATTGGAATAAACAGAACTTAAGTTATAATATCTTGAAACGTGGCAACGTATTTTTCTCTGGGGACGGTTCTCATGCTTCGCGCACCATTCTGAAGTATTATTATAGTGTAAATCGCATTTAAACGTCCTCGTGCGTTGCGAGTGCACACACACACACATACATAATATCACACTCACATAATATCACACACACATAGAACGTACCAATAGACTGATAGTATTGTTTCTTTTAACGTTTCGATACAAACACACACGATGTATTGTTCACACGCACTCATATATTTATATTATATACGAGAATGTGTAATGTTTCAAAACGAAGGTCTCTCTGCCGCTGTCCGACGTCGTGTTCGGGGGTTTGTCGATATACGAATAAATTCAGATAAATCGGTATTCCACAATTGGCGGGGCGCGTTCGATACAGGTATATGCGTACACAATGTACATATTAAACAATAAATCCTATGGGTGTTTCGGAAACTGTAACGGAATGCGTACCTATAGTGTGCGGGGAGTTAGGTTCCACGGAATTATATTCATATATTACATAGAAACATTCCCTTCGCGAGATCGGTAGTTGATTTTATAAAAATGTATATATTATTATATACAATAATATTTTGTTCTCTAAGTTTCTAGTGTATCAGAATTGTAAATATTTTTTTTCATATCGGAAATAAATTTATTTTGTTTATAAGTTGTAAGTTTGTGGAAACGACGAGTGAGGAGGGGAACGAGGGATTGAGAGATAGTGGTGGGATATTGATGAGATGGTGGAAGAGAAGAGTGGAAACCGCTTGATTCGTCGAGTGGAAATCGGAAAGTCAACAAACTCGCCACTGCTCGACGACGACAACGACGGATCGGGTGGTGTTTTCAAAGTCCACCGAGTTTCACAGCACGGCGATGACACGCGCGAGACTTTGCGAAACGGCGGAAATGTTTGTATTTTTTTTTCATTCTCTCGATGTTTTCTAGCCACCGAGAGAAATAGAATAAACCGTGCGAGAGGAGGAAAGCTAAAAGTACAAAAAATTGCGGAAAAAGAAATAATAATAATAATAATAATAAAAAAAAGTAAACCTTATAACTTTATCGAACTGCACTAAGAAAACATTAATAAAATCTCGCGAGTAGGAAAAAAAAACGCGGTGTTCACGCTCTCGTGAACTATCGACATTTCGTGTCACGAGTAGTTTCCCCCGTGGACGCGTGTCGGACAGCTAAGAAATCGTATTTCATTTTTTCACACTATCTGTCGATGCACGCGTACGCGGTGTCGTCTCGACGTCGGGCTTGAAAGACAATGAAGACTAATCGCCGTCGGCAATAAATAACGCGTGGGATGGCCTTTGAAACGTTGAGGCGTCAAAACCGTACACGCACCACCTATATAGAAATTTATTTATCTCCCCGCCGCGAAACGAATCGTATAACAGTCAATGATAGTGTCGTACAAAATCGATCGTTTTTCTTTTTATCGTCACGTAGGTGTACATTAATATACAGCATGTATCGACGCGTAATGTAGATTAATACGATGCGGATCCGACGAGGATTTTCGCGTGCGAGAATTTTTACTGGGACCGTTCGTGTGGGCGTTGCAGACGGAGATTATTGGTTTCGGGAGTCGGGCGACGACGACGATGACGACGTTCATTTCAATGACTGAAACGAGAGGAGACGTGTCAAATTGTCGTCGACGTCCCTCAAGAGTCATTAAGCTCCTTAGCTTTAACGGCTACGGAAGTCCATTTTGTAGTACATATTATAAACATTTCTAAAGAGAAGAAAATCTCACGAGAACGAAAACGTACACACACACGCGCGCGCACTACACGCACTTGCACGATCTGCAGTTTCTTGTTGTAAAGCTCCTTCGCTGAGCCTAAAAGATTTACTATGTACGAAACTTCAGCTTACGCGACAGCCGTATTTGTACATTAAAACGCACACAGTTCGCTGCTATATTGTATAATAGAACGCGACGACGAGATAAAAACGGCAAAGGGTAAAATTTCGTCGACATAGAGAGACAGAGAGAGCTATAGTAAGTGTATGGCGAAACAACTTTCGGTCGATTATTACGTTTGTTCACAACACACGATTACTCAAGTGTCTTTCACAACAAAAAAAACAATTAAAAAATCATCTGCAACAATTCGTTTACTAATAACAAAACCATACGATCGTCTGTTCTGTAACTTGTTAGAGGAACTCTTTTCAATATTACCAACAGTTATGAATTGTGAAACGATTTGGTAGTTATTATGTTCTATATTAGTCTAATAATCGAACTTCGAGAGTAATGATTTTCTTTATGGAATAGAGACGAATTATTGGAAGTAGTTAGTAATCATTTGTACATTGCGGGTGTTTATCTTTTCATGTTAGCTAATATAGGACAATAATTTTCAGTTCGAGAGAAAAAATAGGCCTACGCCGGTTCGTAACGTTTACTCCGTCAGTCGCATTTACGTATTTATACCGTGTAATATGTCTACTACTTGCGTTCGTCGTCGATTAATATAGTAGATAGGGTCTATTTATGTTCTACTTTTGGTGTCTGCGTTCGTTTTCGAGCCGAGCAAATAAAACGCGTAAACCACGGTCGTTCGGCGACGACGAAATAGGCGTGGAGCGCGCGTAAATACGGATCGAAAACGCGTGAATCATCCATCTCCATTTTTCCGTTTAAAAAAATACACGTAAAACATAACGCGCGATTGAAACGAGCTTTTCGTTTTTTTCTCATTTATTTATTTTTGATAATTTCGCGAGACGACTACGTGACTTTCGATTTGGGCGCGCCCGGCGGCGTCGAGAACGACCCAAAAGCGTACTTGGATGGGTCTATATAATATAACATAACGACGACGCTGCGGGAACGCCGCGCAAATAGTCGAAACGTATATTACTACTCGCGGAGGTAAACTTGTGTATGGGGTTTTCAATAGATTCGTTTTTGGAGTGTGTCTCAACGATGTATTGGATCTCTCACGGCCCTTCTCCGGTGGAACTCAATTTAATTCGACTTTTCTCCCCCTCGACCAGACCGTAGCGACAAATAACGAATTCTCGAGTAATTATGAAATTAAGAAAAGTTATCTCAGGGGCGGGCGTCTTCAGAGAGTTGCCAAGGTGTTCTTTTTTCCTCCTATATACTGTGTAACTTTTTAAATTATTTTTAAAATCCTACAATTATTGTTGTTGTTAGTGTTGTTTGTTTTATGCGCTTTGCTGTTTTAATATTTTGGTACAATTTTCTTTCTAGAACAGATTTCTCAAGGTAAATGTACTTATGATTAGAAATTTATATAAAATAACGCGAATAAAATTAAAGGTATTTTTCTACTTCCTCTATGTGTCGGTTTACAGACGACCCCGAGTTATCTGCAGATGTTTCCGGAACGCGTTTCGCTCTCCTACCGTTGGTGCATTAAAAGTATTTCTGAGAACGGGTTACGTAAAGACGGATTACATTTTTACGGTTAATACCTCATATATAACAACGGCGGTAGGTAGTCGGGTAAAAGTAGATAATATACATGTGTAGACTTGCGCTTAGGGCGTAGTAATTGAATAGGTATTATATAAAACGACGTGTAATAAAACGAAACGGTTATAAAACCCTCGTAGTGTGAGTGGGTCACTTATCCCACGTGTCGGTACCGCGGCGATGTGACGCGAACTCGCTGTATTATACGCATTACGAAATCGATTACCTATTATTTATCTACGTCGTATTATTTTTTTTCCCCTGTTACTCTTCTATTTAATCATTGGCGTTCGGTCGGGAATATAATTATATAGCTTCACAGCTATCGACCGAAGGGCGCACCTAAATACGCGAAAACTATGCACGCGGGAACCAGATATTTATGTTATCGTTAATAATCCGACTTTTTTTGCCTTTGTAATTTATTCTCAAGTGTTTATTGCTACGTGAAATGCAACACGCTTTGCGGATTGCGTGTCATTAGAATTTTTTCAGCGCGATTGTTCTCAATTCTCTTAATATTTCTTGTTTGCAGTTTTTAACTTTTTTTCGGTAATTCAATAGATTTAATTGACATTTTGAAATTAAATTTGAACAAGAGACGGTCAAGATAAATTACTTTTAAAGTTAGTGAAACGATACATAATAATTATCTTAATAAAAGTAAATTTTTATTTTATTTGACTTTGCAATCGATTTCAGTACCTACCTACCTACCTACCTACCTATCTGTTCAGTGCAATAAAAATTGAGTCGTATAATTACTATTTTCCACTACCACGTGTATTTAATTTAGCACGTCTTTTGCTTTACGGTCTCCCGGCAAAGTGATATGTGAAGTGGTCGAAGCGCGTGCGACGAGAAACGCGTACGGAGAATCGATATAAAATCGGCCGCCGCCACCGTAGCCTTTACGGCTTTTGACTCGCTTGTACGCGTGTTTACCAGTGTTATCGCGTAGATTCTCTAGGCCCGACTTTTATACGAACGAACTTATTGAGAGCACGCACACGCTACACGTTTGTGTACACACATACACATTGGCGTGATAGTATTTTCAATTTGCAGGATATGTGAATTTATGACTGCGTGGATCCCATATTTTCTAATAGCCCCGGGGGCAGAAGAAATTACGTCCGTTTCCAAAGGTCCCGAGAGGACGGGATGGCCGCGTCGGAAGTCGCCGAACGGGTCGGGGCCAGGGGCATGGTGGGGTGTTGTGCAGAGTGAAATGTGACATTATTTTTATGAAGCTCTTTTATTTTCTGTCGGCGCAAAATTCAATAAATAAGAACGTTTCACTAATACGGCTTGCGGGTAGTATATACGATGGGATATAGTAGTATTCGAAGCGAAAAAAAAAACCGGTAGTTTAAAACAAATATTCTTATCTCCCCGTCGCTGTTGTTATTATTATTACTACTACGGCGGCGGAGACAATGTGTAGTTCTCGAAATGAAAATTTACAACGCAAGGAGAGTTGATGATGGCGACGAAAACGCGCGAGCCAATATAATATAATATTATATACGTATATATGGCTCGGTGGAATATAAAATATATCATCGCGATGCGCGACGGAATAATATAATATATCTATAAACTCGGGGTGACAGTCGAAATTATTAACAAACTGGAAAACTCGTCGGGATCGTTTGGTATTTCACGCGAAACCGCTGCCGTCGTGGCGAGTCCATAATAGGTATTATAATAATATATAGCCGCGCGACGATTCGAGGCCGATCGGTATAAGAATAATAACTGCGAAATGTAACGTTGGAATTTTCGCGAAACGTCCGAAAAACGCACGTCTTCGCGGCGGTACACGGTATGACGTTTGCGTTATTATCGGGAATCAAGATGAAAAAAAAATAAAAATAAATATAGGTAGGATCATATTTTACCACCGACAGAAAATACTATTTACCAATCGGGTAATTGACTTTTAGTCGTTGGCTTTATGTTACCGTGCCTCGGCTCCGCCGCCGCCGACCCGTCGTACGCGCTAGCTGCGACCGTAAATCGAATTCTTTCGGTGCATTAACTTTTAACGTATATATATATCTATCAAAAGGTTTTTATGTGCGTGTGTGCGTGTAGACGTAGAGGTCGTGAAAGGATACAGTAAAGGATAAATATACTCGAGCGCGCCACGCGTGTATGGATATAACGCGCTAATAACGTATATAATGCCGCGATGTAGCGAGTTTTAATGGTTTAATAGGTCACGTATATTATTATGGAATAGGCACGTATATAAAACGCGCCGTATATTTATTGTATACCTAAATTATAGATTTTACGAATCTCGGAGATATCGTTATTGTTGGTCGACAATAATCGCGGCGCGCAGGCCGTTAAAACGGACTTTATTTTATTGCACGCCGCGCAGTGTGTTTATTGATTCCGATGTCAATATTTATTATCATAGTTTAATCGCGAACGGTGTAGGAAGAACCTGCGGCCACGGTCAGTCGAACGTTTTTATTTACACTCATCGGATACTCGTAGTATAGGTGCGTTTGTCTCAGGGAATTCGATTTATAAACGATTTTTTTATTTTTTTAATGCATCGATACGTCGCTAATCGAATTCAGAGAATACGAGAAACAGTAGGGACAACTGAACGTTGGAGCGTTTATATTTTATTTTGTTTTTCGATAAACGAATACTATATTATGTTTTACTACCGATTCGAGTGGGTGTAAAAAAAATAACAATAAGTTTATTTATTATGAATATGTTTCATATGCGAAAACATTTGTTTTACAATCGGGAAATGTTTTGAAATTTTACACAGAAAAACACTGTTTTGACGCTGTATATAGAAAAAAAAGTATTTACACGAATGTTATATTATATCCAATCGATTAGCGTTGAGCGGAATGCTCGGCAGTGGCGATGAGACGGCGGTGTGCTTTATAATTTTAACGACAAACGTTCGCGCGAGTTGGAAACTTCATTCGTGTCCAAACGCGGTCGGACGTTTTACATTTTCACTCGATATTTTATGTAATAATTACAAAGGAATGGCAGCGGTATAATATTGTGATTTTGATAATCGCGCGTAAATAACGTTTAAAGTCGACATCGTGTGGGCCGGGTGTGAAGGAAGAAATATTTCCCCGTTCGGTTTGCAGTAACAGAAACAATGGCAAAAAAGAAAAAAGAAAGAGAGACTATAAAAAATTTGTTTGACCCCTCGGTTTACCCTTGATCCAGTGTAGGAAGTGTGATTGTATTATTTTATGCATTTATTTATTATTTCTTTTCGTCCCGATCCGACGAACGGCGGAGAGGAAAACAATAACAATGTCAAAAGAGAAAAATATATTCGTTTTCAGTATTGTGTAGGTATACACAATATGTACCTACGCGATATAGACGTGATATATTTTATAGGTAGTCGAATCATACGCGACGCGATGGGCTATACACGAACGGGCGTACGGCGATGAGATATCGTATTATGTGAACACGGGCAATACACGTTTATCATGTTGTGTACTCGTATAGCGTGGACGCGAGACGGCGACGACGGTCGGAGTACGCGCTGGATCGCGATTTCGCGAACGTTCGTCAAACGATTTATTCGTCGACTTTTTTTCCCCCCAATACAATAATATAGCGCGCGCACGTCGCGATCCGAACGTTTTTTACATTCATAACGTGACAATAAACCTCGGGCCTATTATAATTAATTATGTACATGCGTGTGACGCGCGGTTTTTTTTGTTTTTTTTTAAAATTTCGTGGGTTTTTTTGTTTTTTTTTTTGTTATTTATATTTTTTTCTAAAAAAAGACACGGCGACGACGAAGAAGAGAGAAGAAACGCCGGTTTTTCGTTTTTGTCTTCCCATCCGCGGCGCGAAGAACGAAGACGAATACCGTATTCATACGGCGCGTGTGGCCCGGGACCGCGGCGGCGCCGGGGAGAACAACTGCCGGCACAGAGACGACGGCACCCGGGGCAGGCGGTCTCGTCCGTCGTTTACTTTCCTCAGTGGCCGAACAGCACCGGATTGGACAGCATAATGACCAGGCTGAACAGCACCAGCACGTGCACGGTCATCTGGCCGCTGACCGCACTCCGGTTGCCGTGCTGCATGGCCGCCGGATGTTCACCTGTGGACAGACGACGAACACGAACAATTATTAAAGGACTAAGGATTTCGAGCTAAACGAGTCCACGAGTCGAGTTTCACACAATTTTATCTCGCCGATTTTAGGTTTATACCTCATCGCGTGCGCGATTACTCCTGCACTATCTAAAAAAAAGAGTAAGAAAAAGTTTCTGATTTCGATAAATTTTTTTTGAAATAATCGATTCCTCGGCGAGAGAAAAAAAAATAACACGGACCAAAGCGAATTCTTTAAAACCGTTTTATCTTTGCCCAAAACATTTTTTGGAATTCGCAATCTGAATTTCGTTGACAGAGCAAAAAAAAATTCATTTTCAAGATACCATTTTTTTTTATCTTTGCTAATTCGTTTGATTGAGAAAATAAGTAGACAGTTGAAAACATAAATAAAAATATTTTCAACAATGTTTACCAATTTATTTTTACCTCGAAATTAGTACTTGAACTTTTCCATAGTCTTTCATTCGGTTTTTCAAGCATAGTCTTTTAATGTTTATATTATTATTATTAGCGTGCCTAACTCGTCTTGTTCTCGTTCGTTTGCGCGCGCGCAGGACGGTGGTCTATTGTTGTCGATTTCAATATTGGACGGTGTAAAATTCTATTTTCGTAACGTAAAAATAATATTATATTGTTTAGATTTTAGCCGCTCGACGTGTCTGTGGGAGAAGACGGCCAATAATATAATAACTGCCGTCACTCAAGTCCGATCATTATTCTTACTGTTTTCGCGAACAAACGCGCAACGTACAATATATTATATTCTATTTTACCGCGACGTGAAAACACCGTGAAAAGTAAATTAATATTGTAATTGAACGACTATTCGTGACGAAAATATTAAACTTTAATTTGGCGCGCCGTAGGACGTGCTGCTCGTGCACCATTGACGCGACGAGGCCGTCGAATATTATTATCCGACGCGGGAACGGATATTAATTATTATCAAGGAGTGTGATGGAGGGATAAAAAGATTTGACGAACACGTAATCCGACGGCTAAAATACGACGTATCGTGTATTCGTAGGTACCTGGTGGTTTTTTTTAATAACATAATATACTTAATTTAAACAATCGAATGTAAATGTTATAAATACGACTTTGTACTCGGCGGTGTATCCAGAGAGAGAGAGAGAGAGATAGTGTTGAAAATATGTATATTGTCCCCCTCGGCAGCGTTTATGCGGACAATTTACAATAGAAAATATGATTTTACCCGCTTGAATTTCATTATGAAAAAATATTATATCGTAATGAAACGTAATAATTAATTAATATTAAATATTTTATAATATTCAAACGCATATTATTATGATTGTTAAAATATGACCGACGGAGAGCCTCACGTATTTAAATATTATAATATTATATCAAAACATTTCCTTCAGAGAGTCCTCCTCTATCCGCTACGCTGCTCGATATTATCCGCGATACGTCGCCGTGTCGAGTTCGCTATAGGAAGCGCGAATTTCTAGAATGGAAAACAATCTGAATTTCTACCATAATTTGTTATACGATTTTAATCGTTAGCGGTTTTTTTTTTTTTTTTGAAATATTCGAACGAAACGGGCTGTCGCGTACACAATACGTATATATATAATTATTATTAATTGTAGTATTCCGCGGTCGTCGGCGTGACATTTGATTACGTTTTAAAACGTTCGAAATAAATATTTATCTCGTCGAATGAATTAATTATTGTACACGGGCACGTATATAAATCGCCCGTTGTTGTATGGTTAGCAAATGATTCTGGATTAGACACGCTGCTGCGTGGGAAGACGAAGTAATAAAAAAAAAAAAAAGCGCGCGCGCGTTTAAATATGTATAAGATTCGTGTAAATAATAAAGTTGAATATTAAAAAAAAAAAAAAAAAACGACGCGCAGTATATTTGTACGAGTAATCTAAACGTTAAATAGGTGATTTTTTTTTTCCTTTTTTTTATCAGAATTTAAATTCGATCTACGCGCGAGACTTCATTCGTTCGTACTGTTTTCGTCGAGAAAATTAAAAAGCAACTGTCAAGAAGTTTGGAAACGAAATCGTAATTTATTTCTCATCTCTACTATATATATTTTATAATGTCTAATGAATTGCGCTCGGGGGTTTTTTTTTTTTTTTTACACACACACACACACATATAAATGTATCCGATATAAATCTATACGTAATTTACTCGTACGAATATATTTTATCGGCGACCAACAGCGGCGCGTTTAGAGGGAAAAAAAATTGTCTACATTAAACACCCTATATTATAATAAATCGCGGTAATGCTTTATAATTTGTTCGTTATCGCGCGCCGGTACTTTTATACGTTTCTCTTCTATTATCCCTTATATATGTACGTATAAAAGAACGGGCCTTTTTTATGTTCCCATTTTGTGACGACGCTATTTAACTTTTTTCCAATTTTTTTTCCCAGAGTTGTTCCAAATACCTTCATGAGTGTCACCACGTCGCCCGATTTTCAAAATTTTCCTTCTAAAAGGGTTGAAATCGATAAAAATAATCTATATATATATACGATATATATATAAAAATGGAGACAAAAAATTGGAAATTGAATCAGTTGAGAACGGCTGGGCCGATTTGGCTCAAATTTTTTTTAAATGATAGAGAATGTCGGGGAGCGGGTTTATAGCATAAATTATGGAGAAAATTAACCCTTAGGGGGTTAAAAGGTGTAAAAATGGAAAAAATCCTGAGTCAATGGAGCTTTGTGGTATTAAATTTTGTCAATAGTTTCATTTAATATAGCAGAGGCCCCATGGGAAAGGATTTTTCGAAATTCGACCCCTAAGGGGGTTAAAAGGGGTAAAAAGGGTGAAACTAGAAAAATTCGCCTGGCTGAAACTGCTGGAGCTTTGAGTATGAAATTTGGGCAGCAGTTTCGTTTTATATAGTGGAGACCCCATTGGAAAGGATTTTTCGAAATTCGACACCTACCGGAGTTAAAAGGGGTAAAAGGGGTAAAAATGAAAAAAAAACTGATAAAATAAAAAGTTATACTGCACACGGGCGAAGCCGGGTTATTCAGCTAGTATATATATAAAAATGGAGCCAAAAATGTATAACAATTCATCAATTGAGAACGGCTGGGCCGATTTGGCTCAAATTTTTTTTGGGAAATCCAATTAGGGGAGGTGCTCAAGCGGGGATTTTGTGATGTACTTTTGAAATTTTTGTTTATAAATGGTTGCTATTGGTTATAGGAAAAATTCAGCCCATTTATATGTACGTATACCTATACTGTAACCATAGTGACCATTATCATTGTTTATAAATTTTTCTGCGAATCATTTTCAATTAAAATATATATATACGTGTTTCATATACTTTTCACATTATATATACTAACAATAAGTTAGTAATTTTTCATAATACAAAATTTTAAATGGCAAAACAACGTTTGCAATGACAGCTCTTTTTTAGTATGTACGCGCACAACTCGAAAAGTACTCGGTGGATTTTAGTACGGTTATCACTAATGGCCAAGTCTCGGGAAGGTTTAAAGCTATAGGACGTCTCAAAAATTCAACCCCTAAGGTGGTAAAAAGGGTAAAGTTAGAAAAAATCGCCTAGCCAGAACCGCTGGAACTTGTGAGTATCAAATTTGGTCAACAGTTACGTTTTATATAGCAGAGACATCTTCAGATATATGAATGTTAATTAATACTGTTTTTCCTTCTAAAAGGGTGAAAATCGATAAAAATAATATTATATAAAAATGAATCCCTATGTACCAGGTATTCTCATCGCGCGTGACCGATTTAGCTAATTCTTTTCTTTTTTTTGTTGTGTTCGTTATTGTCAGGAGAAGGATCTTACGGGAAAAAAATTAAGAAAATTAACCCAAAGAGGGTTAAAAGGGGTAAAAATGGAAAAAATCCGGAGCCGCTGGAGCTTTGCGGTATTAAATTTGGTCAACAGTTACGTTTTATATAGCGGAGGCCCTTTTAAGAAAGGATTTTCCAAAAATCAACCCCAAAGGGGGTTAGAAGGAGTAAAAGGTGTTAAAAATGTAAAATGTAATTTTTTAGTCAGATTTTTTTAAAACTCAGCATACGAGTACATATTCTGTAAATGAAATAATGAAAAATCTATGAACTTATTTTTGAAAATTCACCTCCTAAGGGGGTTAAAGGGGTTGAAAATGAAGCGAGCGCGTGGTAATCTGCATTTTATATAAATAAATTTGATTATGTCATCGAAAAACCCGACGATCTTTACCGAAAGGTATTGATTTTACAATATCATATTATTACATAACTTTTATCGAAATCGCGTGCGTGCGACGAACAATAGAACGAATACAATAGAACTTTTTTCATTGGACGGTCGCGTACGATCGCATGCAAATCATTCGTCATTGGTCGATGAGCTCGTGACGTATACAATTAAAGCGAAAACCCGACGATGTTTACCAAAAGGCATTGCAACGTCATATATTTTTACATAACTTTTACCGAAATTGCGTGCGTGCGCGCTCCTCCATTCCTCTTTCAGTCATCGACGACGACGCCGTCCGCACATACATACTTACAATAAGTTATTTTTTACACTATAAAATTCACTGGAAATATATGGCAAAACAACGCTTGCCGGGTCAGCTGGTATAATATATTGCACACGTTTATGCCGGCCATACACGTTACGGTGTACCGGAGAGGTCTTCAGTTTTTTCAACGATGGCATCGAATGATGACGCACTAGCTCTGTTAGCCCTGGCATTAATTATGAAAAAAAGAAGAAACAAAACCAGTGAAAAGGAAACGAAGAAAGTGGTGTAAGGATTGGTTATTGAAAAGAGCAACTTATGCTCATGTAAACTTATTAAATGAATTACAATTCGAACCTGAAGATTTTAAAAAAAACGTATCTCAGAATGGACGAGAAAACATACCTTGAATATTACTTTCAATAGTGACTCCAATGATAATAACTGACGCGACCGGAGTACATGCACACACGCACAGGTACGGTGTCACTCGAAAGAATCGATTTTCGATCTCTTGTACCGGTCGCCTGTGTACAGGTTGTTAAAACTGCACAGGCCTATTCCCACACACGGTCCGGAGAGAGTGCGGGAAAATATTTCGCGAGAGATTTCTCGCGATTTCAGATTGAATAATATTAATATTATTAAACTCGTTGAATTATTTCCATTTGAAATCTTATTATTCAACGAAAATAGTATGTCGCGAAACACCTTTACATGTTGTGTATTTCGATAGTTGAATTTTCGATTCGGAACCAATTTTTTCCCTTAACTAGAAGAAAGTAATTCGAGTTTAGACTTATAATTCTCAACTCATTTATCACGTTGCAAAACAGCCGAAAATAATTTTTTTGAATTCGAAACTTTCCACAAAAACTATTGTACTTTTATGTTATTTCGATCGAGTCACGGGGAGTCGTCGTCGCCGTTTGACTTTTCGGAACGTTTTGGAAAAAAAAAAATAAAAAAAATAAAAAACGTTATTGGCCGGGACGACACCCTGTGAACGAGCGGTTCTCGAGCGAGCAAAAGCCGCGAAAGTGACCATTGATCGGCGGTGGACCGGGGGGGAAGGAGGCGCGCTAAGGCCGGCGGCGGCGGTCGGTTTTTTTTTTCTTCCTTTTTCCTTTTTTTTTTCCTCCCCCGTACGCGCCCGGACGGTGCAGCGTCCCGCGAAATGAGAAAAAAACCCAACCACTGTAAAAGTCTCGCGGATTTTGAAGTTTGTTTAATGCGTCGCATTTAAAGGGTTTTTGCCGGTGACAGAACGTACTGGGTAAATTTGACGTTGAAAAACCGACGGATATTAATACACTGTAAGTGCCGGCGTATCAGTGGATTTTCGTCAGTCGCATTTGTACTGGAAACAACCTGCTCTCGCCGGGGCCGCTTTCCAGTTATTTATAACTCTGCCCCCCCCGCGTTCTTCGCGAACGCGCATCGTCGCATCGCGTTTTCGGGTGTGTGTGTGTTTTTTTTAACGCGTTTTATACAATAACAATAACGCACTCAATTTATACGGTCGTCGGACAACAATAATTATTGTTATTCGAGTTTACACAAATATGTATAAAATGTATCGATCGAACTTATTACGTGTCCGACGGATTAGCCGATGATAATATCGTCGTCGTCATCGTGTGAACGACGTCGAACGGGGGAGGGGGCAGCGAGACTTTGGAAAAACGGTCACAGTTTTTTTTTGTTTCCAAACATTTTCCAATAATATTGTCAAATTACTTTTAATTTACAGGTGTCGGACCGCACGATTTCATTAGCGATTATTGACAGGTGAGTTTATTTTCGTAAACGAATTCGCGGCTAAAAAACGCGCGTTCAAACTTTGGAAGTCATCGAAAGTTCGAGCTAATTTTGAGAAATCGACGTGACGTGAGTTTTGTATATAATATTGTTGTAATACTACATTGTTGGTTCTATGAAGATACGAGTACGCGTTTATTTTGTAACATTTTTATAAGTATTATTCGACAAAGACGATTAATCATCAAAGTCCCGATATTATTAAAATGTCGAACAAGACGGTTTATTATTGTCGTTAGGTATATAAAAAGGCTATTGTAAATCGTACGTGTTCGCGACTGCGTTTTGCAGACTAAAAGTTGTTGTGATTGAAATCGTACAGCGTTTTGTTTTTGGATTTCGCGCGTGAAATGAATAAATTATTGTAAGCAGTATAATACACTATATATTATAATGTAGTACACATCGGTCCGACGGAGAAGGGGTTTAATGCTTTTTTTTTTTAATTCGTTTTGTTCCCCGTCAGAGGAGGAGGAGGAGTAATGCTCGAAAAGTTCGAGCCGCTCTATATCCAATGGATAAATAATCGGACATAGACGGTAGAGGAGCGTACTACTTTCGACAGACTTTTTCTTTTTTTTCAGGAGAATTTCGCGCGACCGTTTCGCTAATGGACTGCAGTACGATAGACTGCAGCGGTTTCATTAAATATTATGTTTTCGAATAAAATTTCTGTTTCGGTGGTTTTGTGACGCGCGCGCGGCGACAAAAAATAACGTTTCGAATAATTATTAGTTTATTATTTAGCCGATGCGAGAGGATTTTTTTCCCACGTTTTTCCGAAATCGAGAGTATGTTTTTTCCATCAATACGATTCGAGACAAACCACCGCACATTATTTCATTTATTCATTGGTCAAACGAGATCAAAGTACGGAGTTCATTTAAAAAAATGCGATTATTTTCTACTCTCTCTCTTCCGGATAAATACTTTTAATTTCGTCTTCCGTTTATCCCCACGAGTAGCCCATATATGCGATTTTTCGATATTAAAATATATAATATTCCGAATCCGATTCCGCGATATTATCGAGAATTATTTGTTTTAAAGGGCATGACGATAGTAATTTTAAACCCAAACGTTCCTTTTTTTTTTTTTAATCTACAAACGGATTTGAAATACCGTTCGAACGATCACATAATATTACAAAAATAAAATTAAAACATTACGAGGTATTTTTTTTTCCTTTACGTTTTTACGTCTGCTCTAATCATATACGTATGCCTCGCTCGTCTCTGAACAACGGGAAGAGAGAAATATTTTAAAAAGGTTAGATTTTTTTTTTGTTTCCATCGGTGGGTCATTTTATTATGTCGTGTGTTGAATTTTGAGTGGGTGTGTCTCGGGTACTACCGTGTTTCTGTGTCACAATTAAATTTGCAAGCGGTAAAACAATGCTTGCGGGGACAGAAAAAAAAAAAAACGGTATTGAGTGAATTCATTTATAATTGTATGTAAAATAAAACGTCCTAAAATTATTCTACAAAACACGGCGGCGGCGGCGGCGCGTTCAATTATAAACTCCGCGAACGTTCGTTTTGAAAATAAATGGCTAAAACTCGCCGTCTATTTAATACGATTAGGGTTTTTTCGCGTCTCGTCTATAACAATAATATGTGTTTGTGTACATTTTGTTTTTTTCTGCGGCGCGGCGGCGGAAATCGGTGATTACCTACCATACATTCAGTCGGGGGGTGGCGTGTACCTCTCCCGGTTTTTTTACGTTTCTTTTTCGACAAAAAATAACGGCGCAATAAAATACAAATCGGTAGTAGTATGGTAATTAGGACTCGTCGCACGTGTGATTTTCAATCGATTACTATTCATGCGATTTCTGCGCAGAGACATTAACCGTCGTAAAAGTGTTTACGGAATACGAATAAATATATATTATGTACGTAATCGCTCTCCTATCGCGAGAGCTAAAACTAAAAGCAAAAATATTAATATATTTCCTCCCCCGTAATAAAAGTATACGCACTTTTATTTTTATTTATTTATAATATTTTTTTTTCGAGTTTTATGTTTACACGTTTTTGTGTTTATTCTTCTAGACAGTATCAAAGCCGCGCGCGCGCGGTTATATGACGACGGACTTGATTCTCTGCCAATAGATTATGTAAACCCTAATGGCAACGAGGTCTAAAAAGAAAATGAAAATATTCCACCGAATAGGTAAATATTATTTTATTTAATATCGACTCGCCGCGACTGTTGTGTACCGTTTTCGGCGGCGTATTGTTTACGACGCGCATTTTATTCGTCACTACTTTATCTTAGACGTTAATAATTATAACTCTAAACGACATAATTTATTTATTACACCCACGCGGAGAATGTAGAGACGCGCGTCAATATGGTTTGTTATGTCGAAATAAACTCGATCGTTTTACTATCGCGTTCGATAACGAACACGCGTCCTCTGAACTGAATTTGTATTTTACGAACGAGATTAAACATCTAGTTTTCGTCGACGTTCTCGACGACGACGACGCGTCTCGTTTTATTATTTTATTTAACTTTGGAAGTAATTAAAAATTATGATTTCGCAACCATCTCTCGACTTCGATTTTCGTTTTGTTTTTAAACTTTAAAATCTGATTATTATTAAAACTACGTAGGTAGTGATTTCGATCAACTCGTCTCGATAGAGAACGAACAACGAGAGAAACACGGTAGACAAAAAATAAATAAATAAAAATACGAATGAAAAACGCGTTCCATTTACACACACACACACACACACACACACAAGTAGATTTCATTTTACGGAACAAAGCGTATTTTTAATTTATATTTATTATAAAAATGTTCGTATATTTCTGAAATGAAAATTTTAGAAAAATCGTCTATCGGAGAGTATGATTACGGAGCCAGACGAAAAGGCTGGTGGTGCGATAAAAATAAAAGAATATAAAAGTATAATGATTACTTCTCTCGCGTCGTTTTACTTAAAGATACGCGAAAAACGTTCGATATGTCACTTTATATTGATTTGGAAACGTGCGCGCGCGCGCGCACATGATTATTGTTCAATTAATTTTTCGGCTTTCAATCGAGTTTGACGTTTTACAAAGTGTTTCGAAAGTTTACATTTGCGAAAATCATCGATAAAATCGTTTTCGTCGATTAATCGATTTTGCACATCGACGATATACGGCAGCAGCAGTGGAAATATCGTATATATTTTTACTTTTCCCCGCATTTTTCGTCGTCGACGTTTTACTTCGACCGGATAATTTTCTTTAAAATCACGTCCGTACGCGCGGTTTTTCACCGAATCGCGTAGTTTCAAAAATAGCCGAGATAATCGGATTATATGACACCTCAGAGAGTGCGCGCACTTCTGTCGCGAGCGCGCGCGATTTATAAAGCTCTTAAAACAACATTAAAATGAATACGGTGTATTAAAACGGGAAGCATACACATGTATACCGAGGCGAAAGTTTTAATCTCTGATCCACGCGCGATAATTATGCGCGGCCGAATAGACTAAAAAAGTTTTCGTCGAAATAAAATTTATCATATTATTTCGTTTGGTTTTTAGTCTTGAAATCAAGACGTTCGAAGTGTCGCGAAATAACATTTTTATCTAATCGTCGCGTGGACGAAAAACCAATGAATAAATTAAAAAAAAAAAAACCTCGGTCGGAAAGTCGATTTAAAAATTATACGAGTTATGTACTTACAACCGCATAGCATTGCGCTTTAGGTGTACGCTGTAAAGTCTAGTTTTCTTTCATTTTTTATTTTTTTTTTCCAGTTATTACGGCATGTTTTACTCGCGAAAGTATCAACATAAATAAATTTTTTCCCTTACTCTCGTTATGTGATTTTTTTTTTTTTTTTTTAGTAGTAAGTAAAAAGTCCTGCGAAACGACGGAGGACGGCGGCGGCGTATTTGTTTTTGACGTTTCGAATTTATTTATTTTCTTTTTATTTTAATGAGATTTTTATTTAGTTATTTTTTTTTTAACGAGAGTTGTTTAAATTTGTTCACATATTTCTAGTGGAGATTTCTTCGACGGGAGAACGTTGATTATTATTATACTTTTGGACGGAAACGACGCGGATTGTTTTTCACCCCGAAGAGATGTCGTCAAAATTAGACGGGTAAAACGTCGCGAAACGCGTTTTATTTCTCTCGGTTATAGGTTAGGAGAGCCGCGCCTTCGCTGCCGTTCCGCAGTAATTATTATTCATTCGGAGGATACGCGCGAAATTCACACTCGCAGCATAAACGCGTCGCGTTCGAGTTGTTTTTTTTTCTGTTTTCGAGTAAAACAATCGCTCGCGTCTCTCTATCGGGGGGCTCGTTAAAATTCTCGACCCACATTAACCGTGTCGCAGGTCTTAAGTCTCGGATCATAGCACGATATGGCGTGTCGCGCGGAAAGAGCCGAGTCAGGTTTTTCGACGAGCCACTGATGTGTCGACATATTCGGCGCGTTTTCCTGATATTAATCTTTAGGTACACCTGTGTTTAAATCGATCGCGCGCGCCTTTTCATGTTTATTAACTTTTCCGCATAATTTATTTCGTTATTAGTCGCGCGCGCGCGCCTCGGCAGGTATTGCGTGCGGTTAACGCCACATCGATGACAATATATGTTGTTGTTTTCTTATTATAATAATGTGAAAATTCGAAATCGAATCGAGGAAAAAAAGTCGAACGTTTCTCGCTCTCCGATCAAAACTCTCACGATATCGTTATCGCGAAATCCACCGACGAATTGGTCGTAAGTATTTCTTAACCCTTCGTTAGGCGCGTGGTCTACACTTGTAGACCATTTTAATTTCTGATTATTTTAGTTAATTTTTGATACTTTTGTCTATTTTGGGAATGTAAAATATTCATACACACGTGAGGGGAACCATATTAATACTGAAATATTCAAAATAATCCATAAATATTTGAAAAAAATACAATTATCCGTCAGTGGTGAAATTTTGATTATTTTTTTTTCATAGCATTTTTATTTTTAGAACTACTTACTCAATTATCTTCTGATTGGTCTGAAATTATAAATATCTCGAATTGACATGTTTACGAATGACCCAAACCAAATTAAAAATGTATATTTATGTTTTCTTGGGAGTTATCTTCGAATGAAAACGGGTATAAATTACCATATAAATTACCTACCATATGCACATTAAAAAATTGATTAAAAGTCTATAAACACATAAAATGATTTCATATTTATTTTTACTTACTGTTTTATAATTCGTTTAAATTCAATTAATTAAAAACATAGATAGTTATAATGAAAATAATTTTGAAAATTTACAAAAAAAAAATAGGAACACGTGGTCTACAATTGTAGACCAGTAGTAATATTTTTGATTTGTTCAATCACACAACGCTCATCAACAGTCACGGTGGTACTGATTACAAAGTAATAAACATAAACAACAGCTACCCAAAAGTACAAGACACTTTAAGTTATTTTTAAAGACTTAAATCGATAATATTTATTGCTGGTCTACAACCGTAGACCACGCGCCTAACGAAGGGTTTTAATAATATTATTACGGACGAAAACCGAAACCTAGAAAAGCCGCCGCGCCGCCGGGGGGAAACGCGGCCATATTATTTTGGTCGTATTCGAGCGGTCATTTATTCTATTTCGCAAGTATTCGAGGCGTTTCGAATTTACGTTTATCCGTTTATTTACGAGTCGCTAAAACGTTTATTTTTGTCGTTTTCAAAATCAACACCGTATAATTGCAGTTACTCGATGTTATCACAATGTTTACCATTAAATTATGTATTATGTCGCATAGTCGAGACGAAATTTATCATGCCGAATGCCGTCGGGCACAGAGTGCTGAAAATGGCAACAAATCGTCGCGAAAAGTTTGAGAAAAAGAGTTTCGGCTGATTTCGGATTTCATAAAACCGACTACGGGATGCGACGCAAAGAAGTGTCTCTGCTACTCGGTCGATTTGAGAAAATTTCGCATATTGTTATCGGCGATTCGGCGTACGATTTCGCAGTACATTTTAATGTGAAAAAAGAGGGCGCCATTAGAAAATATTAAAACCGTAGACATACAAAATACGATTTTATATTTCGTTTTTCAACACAGTCGTGTATCGATGTTGCCTAAGTAAAACGGCGCCGTGTACATGTATGTACAATGTAATATATTTTATTAATATTTTTGTAGACAAATTGCAATATAAAATATTTTTTTCAGGTTTAACCCCGCGGTCCTATGTTATTGCAAAATCGATTGCTTTTTTTTTTCGTAAAGGTTCAACATGCGTGTCATTCAACAGTTCGGCGCGTCATATTGTTATCGATCATTAGAATAAACTCGAGAAGACAACACATTGCTTACGTTTTCGGTAGTTTTTAAGAAAACGGCTCGGCTGGAAAAAAGAAAAAACACTCTAAACGAGAAAAAGGTTAGTTTTTTGTTTTTTTTTTTTAAAAAAAACTCATCGCAAGTCTAAAATCCGAAAACGCACGCTGTAACTATACGACAAATGCCGCTCGGAATCGTTGTTTTTTTTCTCCCTAATGTGAAACGTCGCCTCGTAGTATAAATTTAAATTAATGATTTATACTGCTGACCGTCCGACGGCGGCCAAGGTGACCGAAACGCGGGACGTTTGCTGACCGGACAGCTTTTTTGTTTCAAACTCGCTCGCGACTCGTTGCACAGGGTCGTACGTAAATATTTTACACCGCTACTTTAATGTATTGCGTTACGAAAAGTTTGGAATTGTGTACACGTGACGATGTGTGTACGTCGCATACGCTTTGCGACCGGCGCAAAGTAATATGATTTAATAATCGACCCGTCGACATTACCGTTGAAAAATACAACAATATAACTGCAAACATTTCGATTACCGACCAACGTGTTGGCGCAAAATAACATAACAATTATTACTCGATCTATTGCTTGGTAACGAATTTTCAATACCCGAGCGAAAAAGAAAAAATCCATACACTTTTTCGATCGAATAGATACAATTTTTTATATTATTTTTTCCTCACCTTTCTATTACGCGCACTTTTCGTACTTGTTTGTATCGATATAAATTATTGTATTTAATGTAAAATCACGACTATTGCTATTCGTATTTACGCGGAATTCTAAAACTCAGATATTATGTAAATCGTACGCGGTTTTCACGACGAACGATGATGCTATTTACTTTACATGTCGAAACGACTATTTGTCCATCACGACGATATTACAGTTATTAGGGACTTTGATACACTTTTTTAGCAAATAATATTATTTAAATATAATATCCACGCGAGAGGTAGAAAAATTGTTTCAGAGGTGGATTTAAACATATCACAAGGGTCATTAAAATCTCAGTCGTTATGAATCCACATTGTGTACTCGTTATGTGGATTAATATAATATTTTATCTCCTCTCCGGTCGCTCGTTGTTTATTCAAACGAGAACACGTGTTCTGGGTCGACGTTTTTTACGCGACGAAATATACATTCTCTCCAAACTTTACCTAGCCGTTACTACTACTATTACTACTACTACGTGACAGTGCATTGCGTCGGACCGGTGTTTTTCTTTGTAAAGACAAACTGATATTTCGCCACGCGACCGATATAAACGAAACCTCTTCGCTATGCACACCGCGCGAAAATATTTATTTTCATATAATAACAAATGTCCGTGCCGTCATCGTGATGTCGTGTGAATTTTACAATAAAAAACTCGCGTTTTCCCGGTTATTCGAATCAATGAACGAAAATTTCCCGATCTTTTGCAGATCTCTTGCATCGTTTACAATTAGTAATCGTTTTTTTTTTTTATGTACCCGACAAAAAACGAGACACCGAGATCGTGTATTTTTTGAATTCAGATCGACCGGGCTAATTATAATAATTACGTTTTCAATATTCCCACTGTACAGCTCGAAATATCGGTCGGACAAAGAACGGTCTCGGTCGTTTATGCGCGACGAACATAGGTAGCGAAGGATACAACCTCCCCACGGTCCCCTCCTCGAGACGTGTTGGCCAAGTTTTGCGTTTTAATCGATTTCGTTCGGGTCGGAAAGCGTTCACACGATTAGTTTTTAACCGCGTTTTGATTTCCTAGTGAAATTTCGAAGCGGAGATATTTAATCGATGACGCCGGTGGGCCGCGCGAACACATATAACTCGCGCGTGCGTTGTCGGGCGCTGTAATTTTTTTTGTTATACTCGCCCGTACGTAACGTTTTATTATTATTTTTTTTTTTTCTTCATAATACTCGTCCGAATTATGTATAATTTATATAAATTCGTTTAAACGAAACGCCCCCCCCCCCCCCTCGAAGCGTAGATTTTTTTATTTTATTTTTATAATTTCAAAAGTATTTAATTCATTTAATCCGCATGGACCCCGTTGTTGTTTCACGCGAACTCTAAGCAAGGAGTGTATTTATTTTTTTCCAGTTAGCTTTAATAGATTTACATATCGGATTTATACGGATTTAATGTCAGACTGGTTTGAAAACGCGATCGAAACCCTGTAATACTAGACAACGATTTCGAATTATTAAGAATATTGTTTTCGAGAAGCGATGAAATACAGTTTGAACAACGTGATACGATGAAAATAATCGAAAATGTATAAACAGACGATAGTTTTCCGAGTTTTTAACGAAATACATAGTCGTACGTTTTCATAACGATCGATCCGATTTACTCTACCACACGACGACGACGTCGGCTCGCGTCATCACGTCGCGACACGATATTTTTACGAATAATTTCCGTAATATGCGTTGTTTTTTCCAATATCAAAGTGCACCAAGTGTGATACGCGTTTGCCAGAATATAAAATCAGACGAGTGTACACTTGAGTTTTCGACTTTTTCGACAAATGACGTTCACCGAAATTGAAAGTTTCTTGCGAAACGTTGTCGTCGCGTTTCGAAATATTTAACCGTAAAATATGTCATGGAAAAAACGTCGCGCGTACGTTTATCGCTTGTGCGTCATACGATCGACCGAGAATAATATTTGTATTATTTAACGTCACGGACGAAAACTTTAATGATTGTGATTTTTCTATTAATTATTATTAACGATAATTATCGTAAGTGTGGAAAAGAGCTCGTTACCGTTGACCACGTGCACGTTGATGGTGGCTGATTGTCCGAACGTGGGCATGCACGTGTAGTTGCCGGAGTCGGCGAGCTTGGCGCGCGCTATGTGCAGCGTGCTCTTCAGGCCGTCCGCCCACTCGGTGTGCACGCTCACCCGGGGCTGCCGGACCGACTGCATGCTCGTCTGGTCCGTGTACACGGGCACGTTGCCCAGATACCAGAATATGGTGCCCAGGTCGTGCGGGCCCTGGCTCAGCTCGCACCGCATGCTCACCTCGCTGTCCTCCTTGACGTACAGCTCCTGCGGCCCGCAAATCCTGGCCCTCATCTCTGCGAATCAAAACAACAACGACCGGTAGTACACACATGAGCGCCGAGGCGGAGTGATGAGTAATGAATCTCGGTCGGTTCCGGGGGAGGGGGGCCCGTGTTTCACCTGCCAATTTCGGTCGACGAGAAATTCTCGTGTCGAACGAATAAAACGTTAAATAATCGTAATGATCGGTCATTGTATTGTATATAAGCGGCGCAATTTGTTTTTATTATTTTCGAAAACTGTAAATATACCGTAATCGGGGGTGGGCGATTGGCGGCCCGCGAACCTTTTTTTATCTGGCCCGTGCTACGTTTTCAAATTGCATCGTACAATTTTTAAGTCAATCGTCTATACTCTGCCTATCATTAGCAGTCCTCACACGTCCGCAAAACTCACAAAAAGTAATAACGTTATTTATATTTAATGTTTAATTGTTTTTAATCAACTTTTTTTTGTATTCAATGTTGACTCACAAACGCCGTAATATAGACTAGAAATAATAATTGTAAATATAACGTATATACTTGTAATAATATGAATTTATTGTACTTGTATGCAAATACAAGTCCCAAGAATCAGTCAGCTTGTCCAATATAACTCGCGCGAATACGCGTAATCATAGAAAAAACACGACTTTACTTCGGCTACATTTGATAAGAAAACATTCGAGTTACCGACGTGCACGAGACAACATCCAACGGACAGAATTCGTACTACTGAAAAACTCGCGGGATACTATACACTTGGGGTAAGTCGTTAATTTATTATAAAATATTATCAACAGTATAGTTATTACTCGAGACAATCGATTAGTCGTTATTAGTTCAAAAGATAAAATATCCTTCACTTGTTGCTCTGCGGTATTGCATTTAATATTTAGAAGAGCTCGAACCCTCGTTGAAAGTATGTTTAACCCCTGGCCCCGGTACAATAAGTGCGCGCGCTCGTGTGTTTTTTTCGAGTTTAATTTTTACACAAAAACCGTTTCGTCGTCAAATGTTTCATATTTTTTATATAGAAACTAGCTGAATAACCCGGCTTCGCCCGTGTGCAGTATAACTTTTTATTTTATCAGTTTTTTTCCATTTTTACCCTTTTTAACCCCCTTAGGGTTAATTTTCTTAATAATTATCTCCCTAAAAACCATCCTCGTACTTCAAGGAATATTATAAAAAAAGAATTAGCGAAATCGGTTCAGGATTTGTTGAGTTTTGCGATTACAATTGTGCGATACACCATGCAATCATACAAATTTATTAAAAAGTTAATTAAAATATTTAATGTATTAAAAAATTTGAAATAAAAACTATCCTATCTTTTAAGTTGGACCAAATTACACGCGGTGTAAAAAATTTCATCAAAATCGGTTAAGTGGTTTAGGAGTCCATTGAGGACAAACATTGTGACACGAGATTTATATATATTAAGACGAGATTTATATATATTAAGATATGTCGCGGATTTTATACGATCGTATAGTAATTGATAATCGTAGCGTTTAAATAATCCCACTAGTAAATCCGTCGGTCACGCACGATATCCTTTAATATTCGTTTCACATGTTTCTAGACTGCAAAGAGTATCGGAACCCGCTCCCCTAGGCTGTAATAAAACAATTCAACTCTTCGCCAGTACTGGAGTTTTTAGTTTTTTAAAGTTTTAGTTTTAGTTTGCAAAAATTACGAAAAAGAATTCTATTTTTCCGCTACGTTCTCGTACATCGAGAATTACTGTACTATATTAAAAGGTTTTTTCACATTGGGCGAGGGGGGGGGGGATGATGAAAGAACCACCACCGGATGAGAGTTTAATTTATTTCGTTCACTCGTCGGGATAATTAGGATTATCAGTATATGAAATGAACCATACAATAGACGACGAACGTAAAAGAAAACAAAATAGTGTGTGATAAAATACCGTTAGGATTTGTAGATTTTATTCGATCGAGGGCACAAAATCGTGTGCGTGTTTCAAAAGCTGCGCGACAACCGTCAGCGCTCGCCGAATAACAAATCGCTGTTGATTTATTCGGACTCTGACACGCGTGCCCGGGGGGTATATGTGAAATTAATTTTTAAATTATCGCGCGCGCGCATTCGACTAGGGGATTTATCGTTTTCAGCGATCAATTATTAAAAAAATGACCGTTACTGTTTTTCCCCACACCTCCTGCAAGCTCGCAGTACGCGCGCGTCGGATAAATTACAATTTAATTTCCACGTCGACGACGACGTGTCGTTAGAAAAGTGGTTCGCGTGACACGGGTTCGCCGTGCCCCATTGTTATACGATTCGCGCGCGCGGTGCCCTCGTACTTGCACATCGCGTATTTATATTATATTACATACCATGAGAGGTTTCTCGCAACTCGCAGTGTTTCCCGGTATCGCGGTGCACGGGAAACTTGGTCCGCCGTATAGGTACGGAGAGGTTCTCGGTCCCTCAGGCGCCGGGTTTTTAAAAATTCATCGGGCGCCGCCGAACCGCCGACGAAACCGCACTCGCCGTTTCGTCGAAAATGAATTAAGACCGTAATGTGTGTTATACTATACGAGGGAACGCGCAGCAGCAGCAGCAGTAGGTGTGCCAGCGAGTTCGTCGCGGACAAACTTTCTTTTCTCCCATCCCCCATCCCCTATCTCCCTCGTTCGTTCGTCCTTTTTGCGCGAGGGGGTTGTCCACACCGGGCGCGGCGGCGGATAAAAATATCGCGAGACTAAAATAACACGAACCGAACGTGTCCTATTTTCAAAACAGTCTACGCGCGCCGATAAAACGTCGGGTTTCGGTCGATCATATACGTTTTTTAACTGACAATTTCGAGTTTATACTACGTATAGTGCGCTCGACTTTCATATCGTTTTTCATTTCGAAAATGGAAAACTACCGGACTTTCGAATCGCCGCAGAGTCATGACGTCATTCACGGACCAGTTTAATAATGCGTTAAAATGTAAAACAATATTATGTAAACACGATTATTTAACGCTACACATCCGAGTCGAACGTAATGGTTTGTTTTAGTTATTGATCGACACGCAGGACCGGAACAAATCGATTTTTATTTTACCTACCGCGGGTCCAAACTAATAGGTTTGCCATCTTTCGTCTAGACCAGTCACCTTTTGTACGCGTGCGTTTGAACAAGCTTATATACATTTATATTTGAAATTCTATGTGATTTCATGTCGTTCGAAAATTCGAAATAACCGATTAGTATATGTGTGTTTGTCTCGGAGAAATAAAATAAACTTTAATCGTCCGTACGATATTCGTTATTACGACTTGATCGAGATTTAACGGCATTGAAATATTCAATCGTTTGGTATATAATATTATTATTATGTGAAATTAAAAAACAATTTTTCGCCTCAAGGTATGAAAAGTGAAACGAAAACAATCGGAAACGTGTCCCGTTGTTCGAACACACGCAGTATTGACGACGAAAAAAGACTCGTGAAAAAATGGGAGAGAAAAATCACAGGCGGAGACGAACGCGACGAATTCGGCTTTCGGTACGTTTTTCGATATTAATTTTTCCTCGAATGTAGCGTTTTAATCGAAACGGCGAAATCTCATGTACGACACACGTTTACCGCACAGTGTATTATTATTATTGTTGTTGTTGTTGTTGTTGTTGTGTTCGACTGACGTTGGCGCGTTAAAACAATATCGGCCGACGAAGTGAATTAAATATCGTTTCACGAGCAATTAATATACGATCGGCCGGACGGATAAGTCCGCGTGCATAAATTAACGCCATACCTATGGGCTCCGTACACGATAAACGCGGGCGGGCGTCTTCCTTCAGGTAAAGTCGATTCGTGATTAGAATAACTACAACGGTTGGCCCCCCGCGAGTTTGCGGGCGGTCGTTATAGCCACGGCTTAACCGCCAATAATTCAATTTCCTCTCTCCGCGACGCGCAATAATGGTCGGCCGATTAATTTATTCCGTTATGAAATTCGCCAGCCATAATCTCTTCGCGCGCGCCGTATTATATTGTGCCTTATCGCGACGACGACCGGATCGGCGTCCGGCTCGGCGCGATCGCGATCGATTTATGTTATTTGTGTTGGGCGACGAGCGTTTCCGTCGGCAAGTGTCGTTTAAGTTTTTTAATCGTTGGAATTCGTCGATATTATTCTTGTGCGGACGGAATGATTATGTTATTCGAGCCGTTCGTTACCGTTTGTCAATAATCATATTGTTACAGTCGCGCGGAATATTTTGTGCCATTATGCCGATGCGCATCGAAACGCGAACCCTTTTTCGTCTATAATATACTAGCAGCCCCGACACAGCGTTGCCCGTGTATTAGTTTCGTTTTTGGCATTTTCGTAGGCCGTGTGTTTGTGTTTAATTTAATTGTATTGATAGTGCTAATTTTGCGAGGAATTTCGGAAAATCCTTTCTCCAGGAGTTTCCGTAATATAAAACGAAACCGTCGACCGAGTTTCATACTCAAAGCTCCGGCGGCGGTTCCGGCCAGGCGAATTTTTCTAGTTTCACTCCTTTTACCCGTTTTAACCCCCTTAGGGGTGGAATTTCGGAAAATCCTTTCTCGGTGCGCGCCCACATCGCTCAAGGAACCTCTGTAGAAAATTTCGAGTCTCTAGACCCGACGGTTTGGGCTGGGCGTTGACGAGTGAATAGGGTCGGTCTCTTTTATATATATATAGATATAGACATATTTTGATTTAGATTTAAATACACAATAAACATTGGCAAAAAATCGCGATTGCTTAACTATATATTCGAAACTCGTTCATTTACGTCGTAGCCGAAAAGTTTGAAATCGAATGTACTTGTGATATACGTAAGAATAACGGTCTGACGATAATTATTCGACGTTTTATTCAAATAACGTTTAACCGAGATCGCGATCAATCAATATCGAGTCGACCAAGAGGATACCTTGTATTTTTCTTTCACGACTTTCGACCCACTTTCTAGATTTCGTTTATCGTATTATATATTATTATTATTATTATAAAAAAATAAACAACGCTCGTCGCTCCGCCGACGACGGCGGCTATTATAAGTTATTCACCACGTTTGTTCTCGTGTAAAAAATAAATATGTATATTTTAAATCGCGTTAGAAACGTTTAATGGTAAAATATTCTCGTCGGATTACAGTTTAAAAAAAATCACATCCGCGAGAGAGACCGTGACTTTGCAACACACCGCGTACCAGTCTATTACATTGTTTATATCTCCCCGGGGACTGAAAACGTAATATTCTAAACGTCTTTCGTGTTTTCAAAACGAAAACGCGTTTTTAAACGAGTACACGAAAGGCCATAAAGTAAAATTATGTAATATACTTATATACGTATATTAAATGCGTAATAACCGGTAGGCGCGTCGTCGCGACGAGCCGGGCGGCGCGGCGCGGCGGCGTTGCGTTTCAAGTCGCGTTTTTAATTTTAAATAAATAAAACAAACGTTTAACCGTCCCGGGGCTGACGTCACGATGTTATCGTTATTTATTTACAGGATTTATTTTTCCCGGGGTTTCGAAAAACCCCCATCGGCTCGCGACTTGGTCTTTAAACGTATATGTATAGTATAAAAACCGCGTCCGCGAACCACTCGGCGGTTCACTCGTACGACGCCGTCGGATACGAGGCCAAAGGGCCCCCTCGGGCCGTGTTTTTATTCGCCAAACATTCCGTTTTATTCGTTCTCATAACACACGGCCGCGGTCGTGTAAACGTTATTACGCGCAGTTTCAAATGTCACTATACTAGGCGGTAAATATCTGTAACAAATCGTATAATGTCCGTCATCAGTAGGCGGCTGGCGGTCAACAGAGCATGTGCACATTTACGTACGCATATCGTGCGATATTTTATTTCACTTTCGGATTCGTTTCAACCTAAAAACACGTCATTTTAATTGACCTCTACGACTAGTTTGAGTATTATCACGAAAGAAACAGCGCAACAAAGGTATTTATTTTGGAAAATTCACCTCCCGCCCCCCGGATCCTTTACCGCTATATGTTCTCGATTTTCTGTTAACAGAGCGTACTATTTTACGCATAAAACAGTATGCCTTTTCACGCGAATAAGAAATATTTTATTTTTCTTACTGTTGGATTCGTTTCAACCTAAAAACACGTCATTTTAATTTCGGCCGATCGTTTCCGCCGTTTTAAATAAAAACACGCGACCGTATTATTATTAGGTGTCGAACGCCCCGACGCTTGACCTCCACAAGTTTACCACGAAAGAAATAGTGCAACAGACTTTCAACGCGTTCGAAGGGCGAAAAAAGGTATTTATTTTTGAAAATTCACCCCACCACACCCCTTCTCTCGATCGTCCGGATTTTTTAATCTCGCGTCATACCGGCGGCGGCGGCGACGGGGAGGCGTACACACGACATCCGCCTCCATTATCGCTGTTAAATTATTTCGTCTCGCGGGCAATGCGAAATACGTGCGCGCGCTGTAATTTAAACATTCGACCGTTGATGTGTGTGTGTGTTTACATTTGTATTTTATTCGCGTTTTTTTGCCGTTTCGACGCGAGAACTCGCCTTCTTCAGACGCAGCACGCTCCGACGAACGTTTCCCAAACGCCGCGCCGTCGGTGTTTTTCGACGCGAACGTTGTCCCGGCAAGTGTTTTGTATTTTCTTTGGAAAACTTTTGATCTCGAGCGAGATTTGTTTATTTATTATACATACTATTATATTAAGACGACATGGATTTTCGAAAACAGTTCAATGCCAACTAGTCGCAACAGTATACAACCCTTTGATTTCGAATTCGCGTTACTTTCTCGAGCGACGCGCACCACGCTGCAACGGTTTTGTAATTTTATTATTATCGTCGTCATCGTAATTGGGAAATCTAGTCGCGAATAGAAACGCGATTTCTCGTCCGTTATTCAAAATCAAACTCGAAATGACCTTAATTGCCGGCGCACACCTGACTAGCCGCGGATATTTCAAATATTTTCTTCGAGCGTGTTTGTAAATTAATAATATAATGATAACAACGCGAAAATAGGAGCTCGACGCGCGCATAAATAACGCGGCGGTGTTCGTTCCGGTCAACGCCGCGATAACGCGAACAGTTTATAAATGTTCGACGAGAACGACAAATATTTTTAACAAGTATATAAAACGCGCGAGACCGGAGGAAGCGATAAATTCGCCGAGTGCGCGTGAAAATAAATTTCTAAACGGCGCGGCGCGCGGGAAATTATCGCACATAATATCATATTATGTATAAAATTCTCAGTGTTTGTTATCGAACTCCTCCGAGACGGCTTGACCGATTTTCATGAGAAAAATTCGCATATCATATGTTTGGTAGCTCTGAGAATAGGACATAAACTATTTTTTAAACCCCTAGGTGTTAAGGGTGGCCCACCGCGAGTATTTTTAATTGTTTTATATACCTATTCTGTAACTATAGTAACAATTATAATAATTATAATTGTTACTATAGTTACAGAAACCATTATTGTTTATACGTTTTTTCGCGAATCATTTTCGATTAAAACATATAATATGTGTTTCATATACTCACAATAAGTTGGTTATTTTTTAAAATACAAAATGGCAAAACAACGTTTGCGAGGACAGCTAGTATTATATAATATACAATACCGAACCGAGGAGGAAAAATATATCGCGCGCGACGTCAGACATTTCGGCTCTCCCTCGTCGATCAGCGATTGCCAACGTGGGCGGCTACTACCCCCTCGTGGGATTTTTTAGTTTCGACGGGGGCGATTCTACTGTGGCTTTCGTTTTTATTGTTCATAACTTATTGCAATCGAATCTGCCGAAAGAAAGTAATATGCAGAATTATGCAGGCGTACACTACGATATCGATAGATGACAGCCAAATGGTTTTAGTTTGATTAAACGGCCGATTATAAAAAGGAAACTATATTAATTCGTAATTTTTGAAAATCTCGAGTATTTTGAAAAAAGGGACGTCGAGTGACAAAAAAAGCCGACCTTTCACTGATCTATACAACGATCACGATGATGTGTACCTGCTACACAATTCGCGCGACGTTTTTCTCTTTTCAAACCGCACACCCCAACATTTTCTTTTTCGAATTAAAACCGTTTGGAACAAATGGGGCAGTGTCGTGACGACCTGCCCCGCGTGTGTATATATGTATAAAAAAAATGACTGTTTTCATTATTGTTAACGGGGTCGTATTTCCTAGAAACGTGTGTGAAACGCACTCCCGTTTCCGGTGTTTGTCCTGTCAAAACTTTAGACTATTATTATTATTAATATACGGTTTAATTTGCCGTGAAATCCCGCATACACGTATAAAAATACGAAACGCTACGGGAAAACGAAATCTTTTTTTGAGAAATGAAAACACATAAATAATAGCCGCGGTTCGAACATCTAAACCGATCCGAAAAATCGACAGATTCGATTATGAAAAACAGCAGCAGCAGCAGCGGTTGTTTCCGTTGCAAACTGCGTTTTTATTTATTTTCGAGAAGACATTATTATTATTATATACGCTCGTCCGATAAATCGGAGAAATTCCGTTTTCAATCAATTATATTTAAATAACGATTTATCAATAGGAATATTTCAATGGAAATAATAATATAACACTTTATTGCGAAACCAATCTGTTTCGTCTCGAGTGCGGAGTTTGTATTGGTTTTTCGCTATAATTAGCATTACAATGAAAACACGCGACGGGAAGGAGAGGACGACCAAAAAAAAATAAATAAAATCCTTTCGGTAGGGATTTTCATCGACGAAAAACAGTGAACTATTTCTGTCGAACGGTTCGTGCCGAATAAAGGAACGTTTATAGGTTTTCACTTGTTTTCACGTATACACGAAGGACAGTAAAACCATACACTAATTATTCAGGCGCGTAATCAGGATTTCCTTCTTTTTTTTTTAAAAAAACGGTCGTTTTATTATGTATATTATGTACTCGGACACGCGACGTCACCACGGTGTTCCGCAGAATGCAATTATTGTTTTATTATTACGTTTTTTTTTTTTCAGCCAGACGAGAGCGACGAAAAATTAAAACTCGATTTGATGCAACATCTGACCGTCGTCGTCGTCGTCGTCGGAAAAACGGTAATATTATCGATTTATTATAAAAACGATATTCGGGGACCTTTTTTTTTGTGTAAACCAAAACGGTTTCTGTTTAGTACTTTTCTAAAGTATTCGGAACCAGGGACTTTTACTCAAAAATCATTGCGAGGAACGCAAGCACACTTTCGCGAACGCACTTTGGAACACACTACCGATCTGAAGAGAATAAACTCTCGTCGGGTCGAGCGCGTGAAGAACGCGTGACAAAAATCGAATACGATATGAGAACAAAGACGCGTTTCGGAGAATATTTCATATTATTATAATGTAACGTGTACGCGCGTGTAAATATTAATATTTCTCCGAACGCTCATAACCTCTGGCCCGGTGTGAATTAATCACGGACCGTTTTCGTCCTCGACGGCGAGGCGACCGTGCGAGTAATTAAATATTCGGTTTTCGCGTGTTTTTTTTTTTTTCATAGCTCCCAATTACCGTGCGTTTTCGTCGCCGCCGCCGCCGCCGCCGAAAGTCGCGTGTAAAATAGAACTTTTATTACTTTTTCACATGCGCGGAGAATACGTCATATTTTTATATTAGTGTTTATTTCGAGTGACGAAAAACGACGTCGACGTGTTTCGAGTGTGTGAAATAATAAACACATATTATACACTACTATACTATTCTACTTTGCGCAGTAGGTATTTGATTTTGTAAATAACGTCTCGTATTCCTACCGAGAAAATGTTGATTTTCGAACGCGCGAGTACGGTTTCGTTTTTTAAATTCGTTCGTCCCGACCGAAACGATCCTCCGATCGTCGATCGAACGCTAGCGAATATAACTAATACAGCGGTTCCCAAACTTTTACGACCACGGCGCCCTTAAGTAATAGTTTGCGTTTCGCGGAATACTCCGAAAAAAATGTTTCGACGATATAATGATTATTATTTATTAAAATTAGTTGATTTTTACGTCGTTCGATTTCGAGTACAACAAATACTTTATAACTAGTATAATACTAGTGATTGTTATTTAGGTGAACTTTTTTTCAATAATATAAAATGATTTTCTAAATGACCACGTACATCTGGCGGAACCCTTGAGATTGTCCCGCGGAACCCTGAGGTTCCTAAGGAACACACTTTGGGAAACGCTGAACTAATATATAGAATGTATAGTAAGAATAGTGTATGCATGGGGTTTTTTTTTTCGTTTTTACGCGAAAATTCGATAACATAATTTACGGAGCGCCTTTTTTAGAAATATATTAATTTTTTTCGTTCGTCGAATAAACAACTCGACGTTTTCACAGATAAATATTATAACGTAGTCATATTCTTACTACACACCGAAGGCTTTCAGACTCTTTTCGAGACCTGCCGCTTTTCGACGGCAAGTCGAAGCTTCCAAAGACCGATTCGCCGATATCGCGCCCGATTCCGCGGTGTGTCCCCCGGCGCTTTTTTAATAACGAGCACGTGACGCGGGAACACACGGTGGTCCGCGTCGTAAACCGTTTACGCTCGGCTTGACTCCGGGTCGTTATTATTATTATACGTACCGTTAATAATTACCCGGGACACGCGGGGGGAACGCGATTCGGCGGGATGTAAAATTTAATTTCGGCGTCATAAAAACGTCGCGTTTCACCCGAAACCGCGCAGAGTCTACAAAATATAGTCGCACAGAAATCTCACGGCGATACGTCCGTTAGCTTTCGTCCAAAAACTACGATAATTTAATAAACGTCGCGAGTTAGCGGTAGTAGTAGTAGTAGAGTAAACATTATAGTTTCAGCGCGTCTAAATATTATTATTATATCGAAAATTTACGTTATTGTTTGAGAACTCGTTTCAGATGTAATTGTCGCGTCCGAGTGGACCGACAGTGTAAAATCACGGGATTCCATTCGGAATCATATCAATTCGACGACGGCGGCGTTTCGACGATAATAATCGCACTTCGTGCGACGACGATGGCGTGTTTAAACAAAGGCGGGGACGGACGCACGCGAGGCGGATAACAAGGTACGTTAGAAAGTGCTTAGAACCCCGGAGTCTCTAATTAGCACCATCGATTTCGTCGCGCTCGTTTTATTATTATTTTTTTTTTAATTATTATTATTATTTCAAATGTTTTGTTCTCGCTCGTATATAATGTATTGTCGTTTCTCGTTTTAGAGTGTAAATTATCGTTATCGTCCGCGTGAAAAAAAAAAATCGAACGCGTTGTGGTCGTTGTTAATAGCGCGCCCGTGGGCGTAACTTGAATATTGTTTCCGGGGGCAAACTCTGTGGGATGTATATCGTACACGATATGATGTACTGCTCATCGAGTAGGAAATGAAAAAAATGTAATCGCGGGTGAGGCGAGAGAGGCCGGAGTGAATGGAACACTCGATAAGTGTTATATTTTTGCTTGGATTGCCTAAATTTCCGAACGAGTTCGTAATATCAGTATGTCAAGTACACGTCACTGAATAAAACGATATGAAAAGTAAAAAAAAAAAAAAATAGTTAGAAAAAAAACACACGCTTTTAGCATATATATTTTGAATTTTTGGCGTGACATCGTTAATCTTTTTTAGAATGAAAGTGTTTTTTTTATATTTTAGTACGTTTTCCGAAGTTTTCCGCACGTTTTTAAAAAATTATTTAAAATTGTTTTTCTACTTTCTAGTCACGACGAGTTGAGAATTTTCGAAAATTATGGG
Source organism: Drepanosiphum platanoidis (assembly GCA_948098885.1). Classification (NCBI taxonomy): domain Eukaryota; kingdom Metazoa; phylum Arthropoda; class Insecta; order Hemiptera; family Aphididae; genus Drepanosiphum; species Drepanosiphum platanoidis. The sequence goes on along the minus strand of OX402534.1, from coordinate 6,237,531 downwards.
CGAGCGGTTGGAAATCACGCAGTCGGCTTATAAGATGCCTTTTGTCGAAGGCCAAATTACGACTGCGAAGACATCAAATTTCTGGGGGTAGTTTTCATTAAGTCCTATCTAACAGCGAAAGAACGGTCGCTCTACGTTGAATTCGCTGGGAGCTAGGAATTTTCGAAAATTAAGGGTGGGGGATGGAAATGTCGGCTCTGTCGCTATTCGCGCGGTCGGCTCATAAGATAACACACGACCGCGAAGACATTTGATTTCTGGGGGGGGTAGTTTTTTCAATCAAGGGCAGATTCTGGGGTCGTCGACAGAGAGGGGTTGGTATAGTTCTCGTCGAGTCCTGTACAGCGGGCGAAAGAACGGTCGCTCTACGTTGAATTCGCTGAGAGCTACGAATTTTCGAAAATTAAGGGTGGGGGATGGAAATGTCGGCTCTGTCGCTATTCGCGCGGTCGGCTCATAAGATAACACACGACCGCGAAGACATTTGATTTCTGGGGGGTAGTTTTTTCAATCAAGGGCAGATTCTGGGGTCGTCGACAGAGAGGGGTTGGTATAGTACTCGTCGAGTCCTGTACAACGGGCGAAAGAACGGTCGCTCTACGTTGAATTCGCTGGGAGCTACGAATTTTCGAAAATTAAGGGTGGGGGATGGAAATGTCGGCTCTGTCGCTATTCGCGCGGTCGGCTCATAAGATAACACACGACCGCGAAGACATTTGATTTCTGGGGGGTAGTTTTTTCAATCAAGGCAGATTCCGGGGTCGTCGACAAAGAGGGGTTGGTATAGTTCTCGTCGAGTCCTGTACAGCGGGCGAAAGAACGGTCGCTCTGTGTGAAATTCCCTACGAATTTTCGATTGAAATCGGGGGCGGGATTGGATCGTAATTATTAATAACAATTATTGTATCGTCGTCGGTGGTCCTGGACTTTCCTACAGAATTTCAGCCGCCAAGGTAGTAAACAAGAGTTCACTTGATTCGATGACTCACCGATTTCGTCATGAAATCGGCGGCGTGGGCTCGCGTATCCAAAGTTCAAAACAAACAGACCGGAAGAATCCTGTCGCGAGCCGCCGTGTGTATTGCATGTGCACGTGACACACCGCCCGGACGTGTAAACAACACAAGCGGTTGGCTTTAGCTTTCGTCGATCGTTACCGGTTCGTCGTCGCTTCAGTCTAGTTCGAACCGTCGTCGTCGTCGCACACGGTCGTCCGAAATTGTGTTTTTATTTATTACGCCGAGTGTCCGTCGCGTTCGCGATCCGAAGTTTTTTTTTCCTCCTAAGCCTCGCGATTTCGTTTGTTCCGAGAAAAGATTTGAGAGTGAAATCCGCCACGACGACGTGTCTACGAACGCCGCCGTTAATCTGTCCAGCGACCGAAACGAATCGTCCAAAAGCGCAGGTAAGACCTATTTATTTATTATCGTTTAAAAAAAAAATGTTTAAATCGCATAATATTCCTCCTCTCCGGCCTCAAGTCGTCGGCGATGGACGTTGTTCGCTTGGCTCTCCAACGATACCGATTTACAAAAATCCCACCGTCTTGTCGCGCGCGATTTTCCCAAAATCGTAATTCGAAAATTTTACCAAGACCGACCGTAATAATACGACATCAGTCTGAGGGGCTCGGATTTCAGTGCTTTTGCATCGTTTTTTTTATTTTTTACGAACGTCTTGTGCGATGCTTTCCAAGCCAAAAACGTGTTTCAAGTGCTCCGCGTTGTAGGTAATCGTGTAAACATTTTCGGGGCCCTTTTTTTTGCATTTTTAAATTTTTAATTCATTTTTTACTTATTTCTCGTATTATGACTAAAAAAAACCGACTTGATTTTATGAAAACATTATACTGCGTAATATTAATGGCAGACAACCGTCGATCGTTTGAATTTCAAAATATTTAAGAACCATTGTATAAAATGTAATACAAATTTAATTTTTGAAATTTAATTTTCTACTCAATTTTATTGATAATAATTTATTAAAATTATTATAAAATATGATCGATAACGATAAATGAAAAAATAAAAATCGGACTTGCCTAGAGTGTTAAAAGTAAAAGTGCATATAATTTTCGACCGGTCTCGAATAAAATCCCACAGTCTTGTAATATTTTCTAAAATAATTCGCTTCGCCCCGATAATTTTACCAAGACCGACCGTAATAATACGACATCAGTCCGAGGGGCTCGGATTTCAGTGCTTTTGCATCGTTTTTTTTATTTTTTACGAACGTCTTGTGCGATGCTTTCCAAGCCAAAAACGTGTTTCAAGTGCTCCGCGTTGTAGGTTATCGTTTACAATTTTTGAGGCCCTTTTTTTGCATTTTTTGTTGCATTTTTAGCGAAATTTATACTTTTCCTTAGGGAATTTTTCACGTTTTTAAAATGCATTTTTTAATTTTCAAGACATTTTTAACTTATTTCTCGTATTTTGAATAAAAAAAACCGACTTCATTATATAAATATTTATATAAACGTTGTACTACGTAATATAAAAGGCAGACAACCGTCTCGTTGTAAAATGTGTAACACAAATAAATGTAATTTGTGAAATTTAATTTTTTACTCAATTTTATTTATAAAATTTACAAAATATTATTAAACGTATGAAATAATTTATTAAATTTATAAAAAAAAAACGATTAATAACGATAAATGAAAAAATAAAAAATCGGACTCGCCTAGAATATTATAGTAATATAAAAAAGTGTATACCATTTTCGAATAAAATTCATCGTCAGGTATTTTTATGAGTATAAACCACTTTATTTTATTTTATATTTTTAATGTTGAATGCATTTTTTTGGGTATTTTTTATTGATATTTTTAAGGCATTTAAATCCGAGCCCTAGACATTACATTCTAATTGGGTTTAATTCTAGACTAAAAAGCTGATTTTTCTTATAACAAAATAAGACATAATATTATGCGATTTTTTTTTTGTAAAATTAAAAGTTTCGACACAAACTCGATAACCATATGGACGAGTGGATTTTGAAATACTAATGGAATTTTGTTTTTTTTTCCGTACTACTTTTAAAACTCTTTAAAACGCGAAATTCGTTTCGTAGTGTTAAAAAAAAAAAAATTGACAAAATATGTGTTTCGCATTTCGTTTTCAAGGCCGCGTTGTGTTCTATTTTTAGTAATAATTTTTCGATTCGTTTAAACCCGTACCGCAGTGTATTATTCGGAATTTAAATCGAATCGCTCTTGTGAAATACAAAATGACATCGCCTTTTCCGTCTGTGCGTTCGAAAACGTTAATGCGCGCGCGCACATCTATAAGTAAATTTACCGTCTCGTCTGTACCGAAATATATAAGTGTGAAACGCAACAACAAACACCGCGACCGAGACGACGTGTTTGCATAGTAAAATCGAAATTTGTATTTATTTCAATAATCGTTCGGAGTTGTTTATTACCCGAGCCCGCTGTCACAGGATTGAATTTACTTTCGACATTTCATTTGGCTATTCGGTTTTTTTCACAAACGCACGTCGAGGAAAGTCGTTTGACGGCGGCGGCGGCGGCGGTCGCGCGATCATCTCCTACGAGAGTATTTACAAAATCGATATTTTGTATTTTGCACGACGAAATCGATCCGGCGCGGCGCGGCGGTCGCGAGTCTCTTCTAAATCGCGCGAGTTGGACCTATTATCGTTTTTTTTACGGCAAGACAATGGCGCGATCTTTTTTTTATTTCGCTCGAGTTACGCGTGAAATTCGCGATAGACCCCCAGACACAGCATAAATCAATCGCGCGAAAGGTAGGGAAAAAAAAAAGAAAAAACGCGTGGCGCCTAAAACATCGGTTAAGTGTTTTTTTTTTTTTTTCGGAAAAGAACTCTTAATAATTTTCAACTCTCGAGATTATGTTTACAAAAAAAAAACAAAAAACTCTAACGCGGCGATCGTAAAAATAAAAAAAAAAAAACACCGTATCGTAAACTTTTCGGCTCGCGACGCGGCGCGATTCTTCTCGGCCCGGAAACATAATATAATAATATAATAGCGTTTTGAATTTTTTAAAAGAGCGAAACAGTTTGTAAATACGTTAAAGATAATTTCGGCGTTTACGATATAATATATAAAACTAAGAGTATATTATAAAAACGCCCGCGTTAACGGCAACAAAAAGTATGACGACGACGTCGGATCATAATTCGAGGAGAAAACGTCGTTTAAAAAATAAAATAAACTCTCTCTCCTTCTTTTCTCGGACGAAACCCATTTGACGACGAGCACCACTTAAACACGACCGATATACACACACCTCGTGCGGAAAACACTTCGAGACGTGTTTGCGATACGTTTAGGTTTATTGTGGTTTACCGAAAAAAAAAAAACGAAAAAACGTTAGACCTCTATTACTTTTTTTCTCTTCTCGACCGATATTTACATAATTTAGCTTGAGTAGTCGCGCCTTCGTTTTGGATCGCGTGCCCGAGTATTTAACGACGCGCGCGTGTTTTCCTTTATTCCCGACGTGTTCGCCAAACACACTCGGGGCGAGAGCGCTCCCGCGAGCTCCCGCTTTTTTTTTTTTGTTTCAACGGGTACGAAATTTTACGTGGGCGCGAGTTTTTTTTTCGGGAGAATTTATTCGTCCCCGGAATTCCACGTCTCGTCGCCGCCCGCCGCGCCGCCCGATCGAACCGAAAGACGTCACTTTTCCGAGCCCAGAAGTGTGTGCCGCGGGGTGGGGTTCCGGGAAATCGTTTCGCGTCGTTCAAACGGTAAAAACAGTCGCCCGAGGGGGCGGAATACTTTTTAAAAGTATTTCGAAAATACATCGTGTGCGCGAATACTCGGGAAACAAAAAAGTATTCGAAATACTTTTAGCGCGCGTTATTTCGTTTTTTAGTAGATTTCGGTAGCGAAAACAATAATTAAAAGTTTATAAAAAAAAAAAAAATAGAAAATAAATAGACAAAGTGATATTGTTATTAATATTTAACGGTTATTTTTATCGCCGAATTTTCGACGTGATATAATCAAGCCCGATTGATGATACGCGTTACTACTATCGGTTATGATTTTATAAATGATATCGATCCAAATCGTAACACTGCGCGATTCGTTCGAGCTTTTTTTCTCATATATCTAACGAAAAATTAAACTCGCTCAGTCGTTTCCAATACAATCCTTATTTTATTTTTTGTAATAATTATTATTATATTTATACGCCTAATCACTTATATAATATATAACTACCGTTAAAATGACTATAATAATAATTGAACGATGAAATACGACTGTCGTGTTTGGAATACTAACCGAGTGTGCGAATATAATATAATAGTCTCGGGAACTGTAGAAACAATTTCCTCGGAAAATCGTTTGGGGTAGATTTGCGAACGGGACGTTTCGCAGAAATTCCGAACGAGTGTGGGCCAGTAGGGCTAGTCCAGTAGGGCTAGTCCAGTAGGGCTAAGCCAGTAGAGCTGGGCTCTAAAAACTAGACCACGGGATTTCGATTATTCGGTCGGTTATTTTTATTGAAAATGTCCATCGCGGGGTATTTTTTTCCAAATTATTCCGCGGCCTCTTTTCTATCGTTTTTAGAGTCGCTGCTTCAACCCTGAGCATTCGTTACGTCTCATCTTTACTCGCTCGGTGGCGCAGTTACGGGGACGGGCGGGGGTGTAAGAGGTTTCCCCAACAGATATTTTTTTATTTTTTTTCAATGTTATTTAATTATCATGTACATATTGTAGTAAAATGATATTTTCGTTGTAAATATAAAATATTTCCATAACAATATATTGTATACGAATTGAAATCAATAAAATAACTTATTTAAATTAACCCGTGATTATCACTCCCCCAGAAAATAATTCCATCTGCGCCACCGTACACTCGTTTCAAAATGATTTCGTCGACGACGTCTATTACTACTCGCGTAGTCGTATCATATTTACGGCCGGTTAATCGGGCTCGTGCGATTTTCGAGCGTTTTTTTTCCAACTGCGGAACAGAAAACATGTTATTATCATCATCATCGTCATCATCATCGAGTCGCGCGACGCGGTCATTAATAATAATTACTTATTTCGCCGGATCATTAATAATAAACGCGCGTAATCAGAGAAACATCTTGTGCGCCGCCGCGGGCGAAATCGTTTGGGAATATTAAATAATATAATTTATTACGCGACGTCGTCGTTTCTCGATATCGCGGAAAAACTGGCGTTTCGTTTCTCGTAATCATATTACGCAATCGCGTACGACGTTATTATTATACTGTCGTTCACCTGCGACGCGCGCGCCGCAAACAACAGTCGGCACAACTCGCCGCGTAACGTTTAATCGATTCGAACGGCCGGGGGAGGGACGTGTTTAAGGAGAGAAAGGACTACGGTAGTTTTGTTTAGCGGGCATAACGCGCCGGCCGCGGTCGTCGTCGTAGCGATTCTATCTGAGGCCCCGGGTCGAAAGACGTGCCAAGTTTACGCGTTCTCGCCCCCCGCGTCCCTAACTTTTGCGCTATCGGGGCGTGTAAGCGTAGATTTCGCCTCCCCCAGGTCGCCGAAAACACTGATACACCACCGTGATATCGAAAATCGGATCGGACTGGTTTCGATTTGTTTGGTTTTTTCGTCTATAATATTTACGATTAATATTTCGTACGTGTACTGCACTTTATTATATTGTTTTCCGTCTGTCTGTGGGTTATTGAAAAACGTGAGCGGTTTCGGTGATTTCCGATTTTTCTTTTTTTTAATATCCTCAGACCTTATATTGAGCACGACTTAAAAACGTAACGCACACCGGGTCCGATTTCTCTACCGGGAAAGTGTAACCGGGGCCGCCGCCGACCATACTCGGTAACGGCACGCAGGATCACTGTGCAGAACGCCGGCGGCGCCGACCGAAAACCGAAGGGAAACGATCCCGAATTCTCGGGATTTCCGAAGAGGGCTGGGCGACGATTTCGGGATTAGATTTCGTTTTCCGAAAACAAACGATCGGGGAAGTATTTAAAAATTGCTCGAAATTCGAGCTACCGGAAAAAATCGGAACGTGATGGATTTTTCCGAGAAAAGAAATTATCGAATAATAATCGCTGATAAATTCGTAGTGTTATTCCGTGTAGTGCCGCTGTCGGTCGTGTCGTCGGTTATTTGACGGACGAAAAAAATAAAGAAAAGATCGAGAACGAAATACACGTAATACTACGCAATACACGCCCGAAACGGGACGACATCGAAACGATGTCTGTAAATAATTAATTTGGACGTTTTTCGTTTCCAGTAGTTATATTTCCAAACCATTCGTCGCGCAATTTTCGAAAAACAACGGACCCCTCCCGAGGCACTGTCATCGGCCAAGTACAAAATTATTTGCTACGAAATATGACCGGCAAATTGTTTAAACGACGTATGTATTTGCACTATATCGATTATAAAAACTATCGCCGATTATATTTAATAACTTGTACCACGTGTGACGACGGCGCGGGTCTTTGACCGGCGAGTTGCGACCCGAATTCCGGTCGTTGATTAAAAACAAAAAAAAACAAAAAAAATGAAAACGTTTTTCGCGTTGGTTTCCTATCGATCGGACGGGTAGAAATAATCGGGTTACCCGGCCGGACCGGACGATATTTTTCAGGTCCAGAAATTTCAACGCGACCTGTATCGGGATTTTCCCTGCGTCCTGGGGCCGAGAGCTCATTAGAAAATCCTTTTCGAGCTGTACAAATATGATACGCGTGTTTACGCGATAAAACGTTATATATTTCATCTGCCCCGGCGAGCGGAAGGATTTATTTTTATTCGCCGCGCGCCTTTGTCGGCGAGGAGGATTCTGGGTGGTGGTTCCTTTATTTCTATCTCGAGTGCGCGCGGCGGACGGATTCGAGATCCGAGCGATCATCCGACGAGTAGGTTGACCGATTTTATATTTTCGTTTCGACTTTACTCGATTTGTTTCACGCGAAAAAAAAAAAAATAAGTAAATGATAAATAAAATAAACGAAGCGCCGCCGCCGCCGGAACAAGTTTCCGGCTGTGTGTTGTGTATATTTATTAATTTAATTTAATTTCAAACTTAGATAATTTATAAAAGTAAATTCTGCGCAAACTATTCATTGAAACCTTGAACCGTTGTAAAGTTTCGGATTACAAATCCCTCGTTCAGAATCTCTTTTAACTTTTCGCTCGAGAACACTAACTAAGCAACGGCGGCGGCGTGGTGGCGGAATAGAGAATAATTTGAAAAGCGAACCACCGGACGGAATAAAAACGACGTGAAAATGTGTTTTAATTGATTATTATTATTTTTCAAGGATACCTGTAATAACCGACCAGTCTGCCGCCGCAATAGAAAATCTAATTGGAACGCGCTCCTCCGGAAGCTACTATACTTTATTACGCGTTTGGCCGATTTCGTTAGTGCAAGTCGTGTGTACCTGTGCAGCAGGTCGTCGCGCACGCGTAGAAATAACAAAAAAAAAATATTAAATTCCCGATTTATCTATGCGCCGAGAGACGTTTGAAAACAAAAAGCTCTCTCCTCCTCTCTTCGCGCAAAACTACTGCCGTGTATATTATGTTTTTCGGGATAAAACGTGAATTAATTTCGTATCGTCGAGACGACAGTTATTACAGTCGGGCCATAAATTCACGACCGACGACGGGGGCGGGGGCGCGGCGGGCGTTGATAAAATATTTTCGACCGCGTTCTCTAAATCGATACCGAATAATAATTATATTGCGGGATCGTTGTTTCTTCGAGTGTTGTGTTTTTACGTTTCACTGCTCGGGCGCGCGTTTCGATATTTAAACTTGAATTTTTTTCCGATTATTTTAACGTCGCCATTCGAAAATCTTTGAATATCTAAACTAGATAAATTTCGTAACGAGATACTCGGTGTATGCTTTTGGACGGAAACACGACAAGTCATATTATTAAGATCTTTCGGACAATGTTGGGTTTCGCAAGTCACTATAATTACCACGAGAGACCATTATATTCTACCGAGGACTAGGAAAACAAGAAGAAATTATTACACATTATTTGCTCGCACCACCAAAGAGTAAATTGCAATACTTTTTCTTTTTTTTTATCGACTATAATTGATTTTATTTTCGATGTATAGAGACGAGAATCATCGCGAAACATCATCAGGAAACAAGGGATATTATGCACTTGCGAAATTGTTTAAGTCGAAACTTTTGTCCAGGAAGTCAAAGGAATATCTATATTCCAGCTTTTTACGACCGGTCTTGACGTATGGCTGTGAAACCTGGTCGGTAACTAAGGGAGATGAGGAGAAGTTAAACATATTTGAAAGAAAAGTACTACGTCGAATATATGGCCCTGTAACTGAGAATGGGGAATATAGAAGAAGAACTAACCAAGAAATATACCAAATGTTCAATAAACCCATTATAAGTTCGTATCTAAAAAGCAAAAGGTTAGAATGGGCTGGTCATATTTGGAGATCGGACGGTATTGCAAAAAATATTTTCATTGGAAGATTAAATGGTAAAAGACCTAGGGGCCGACCAAGACAAAGATGGGAGGACAGAGTGAAAACGGATCTCACGGAAGTCTTAGAAGAATTAATAAGGATTGAAGATAGTGAAGACAGAGATAGGTGGAAAGATGTGGTTGAGGCAGCGAAGGTTCTAAACGGACTGTAAAAGCTTAAAAAAAAAAAAAAGAAACGAGAATCATCGCGACAACGTGACAAGTTTATAACGAGACGCGTTCACCACGGCCAGGTATCGCCGATTTACCAACTCGCGGGCCCCGGAATCGTCCGTCTCTTGTTTCCTCGGATTCTAAAATTATAAGTAATATATCCATTTTGAAACAAACTTTGTACGTGTGTAATTTGTGGCTTATCGGGCGAATATCGGAACGATATATTTTATACGATCGACTTCGCTTTCGGCGGAGTGTCATGGGCGCGATAAGACGTGGCCGGACGCGCGCCGCGAATATCGCGTCTCGAAAATAATAATGATAATAATAATTAGAAGAAAAGAAAGGAGCGAAAAACACCGACCGTTGTTGTTTTATGGCGCTCTTATATTTTTCTTTTTTTTTTTTCCCAAAGACCGCGGCGCGCGAAGAGGAAATTCGCAAGTCTCGTCACGGCGCGATTTAATACCGGGCGGGGTCGACGTCGTAACACTATTTATACACTGGGCGCGTACGTATCCGCCGCGGTGTTTTCCACGTAATAATAAACACCGCGGTCGCTGTAATTTTCTCGCATCCCCAGACGTCGTCGTCGTCGGCGTCGGGGCCGACGAACAACAGCGAAAAAAGAAAAAAAAACCGCCCCCGTAGATCCTAATCTCGCGCGTCGCGGACCGAATCCTCGGGTCGAATTTTAACGGCCGCCAGAGTAATAATTATTAATACAATCGCGTAACGATATGTCGTAACGGCCGACCCGTTTCCTCCCGGACGTGTTCGAATAATATTATGTGTTTTTATCGGATACACAACGATCGAGAAAAAGAACGCGCGGCAAAAACGTCTCGCGATTAGTTAGATTATATTTGTACGTTGTGTTGTGTTGACCGCTGCGAAAACGTTATTTGTTTTATATATTTTTTTTTTTTTATAGGAAGACTACGTGGTGTTTAGTCGAAAACTGTTTTTGTAAAAAGTCTGAGAACCATTGCGATTTAAATCGCGCGACCGTGCGCATGACGTATTCGTCTAGAGGAATCGCGCGGAGATTTCTGTCGTCGCTAGGGATTCGGAGAGGCACATGTGCAAAATACGAGATTCGAAAAGGTCTCGGCCGAGAAATGTGAAAAATCCAATCGCGGTACAACACATTTTCGTTTGCGGGTCACCACACGCTTTCGCAAGACTTTAGAAAACGTCGTCGTCGTCGTCGTCGTCTTAGCCGCCGACAAGACAAGACTGCGGAGCGGTTCTGGACGAAATGGAAACCGGCGTGGGCTGTTCGCACTGCTTTTTTCCGAGTAAGAAATGTCCAATAGAACGTCCTACGCAGAGCGTACGTATATAAAAGCACTGCGTTTTTCTGACGATTTCAGACGACGACGACGAGTTGTGCCAACGGATTTCATCGTAATGTATTAATATCGTGTACTTTTATATAAAGCGGCTTCTGTATGGTACGCGGTCTTTTCCGAGTTCTCATTTTCATTTCAAACATTTCTCTCGTCTCGCGTATAGTGAAAAAAACCGAAAATCATATTCCGTCGAAGAATAAAAAAATATAATATGCCCGTCGGGCCGCGTGTGTTTGTCATCAATCGAAGAAGGAGTCGTCGACGAAAAGGACGCGAACGGAAAAATTCTAAGAAACGGCGAGTGTGTAAGTATATTATACGTATAATCGTATATTACGTTTGTGTGCGATTATTATTTTCGCGCGCTCTTCGACGATTTCCGGCCTATCGACGCTTGTTGTTTTCGTCGCGAGAGTAATGAAACTCTCGGAGTTGATGTTTTATTTAACGCGGCGATAAAAATGATAAACAATGTTGCCATAAGTCGAGCGTCGTCGCACTAATGCGCGCGCGACGTCTCATTATTTTCATTCTTTCCCCTCCGGTGTATCACGTACTCTCTGCTAATTGCGCGTATATTCGCGTGGGCTGTACTATACTCGTCTCGAATAATAAAAAAAAGAAACGTGTGATTTATCTCTTTCGACGAGAGAGAGAGAGAGAGAGAACTCGTAGCGGTCAAAGCCGCCCTCCTCGATACGAACGTAGACGCGCGCCGCCGCCGCCGCCAACGACGACCGGTCAAAATATTTCCGAGAAAAATGACTTTGAAAAAATAATACACGTCCGATTCGGCTTTAAAAGATACCGAAAATAACACAACGATCGCGAGACACAAACAATAACAACGAACACATAAGAGGTTTATCATAAGGACGATTTGGAATATGATTTTTCAGTTTTTTTCAGAATTAAAATACGCGTTGACGGACATAACTGCTATAGCAGTCATGCATCTTGCTGTAATTTTATTGTCACTTATATATAGGAATAAAAACAATAAAAGTAGAACAAATTGTAAAGTCGTAAATGGCGAATATGACTGCTATAGCGGTTATGCCATTTTACTACTTAAAACACCATAACTGCTATAGCAGTGACTGTCCATCAACGTGTTAATCTAATATGTTTATTTTATTTTACAGGTCGAACTACGGACGAGTTTGCTTGGAAAAGAGATCGAACATTGTTTATAGAGTAAATTTTTGAGAAACGAATTTTCGGAGAAGAACGGTTCGACGTGAGTACGTGATTTTTTTAGTCATAAAAGTTTTTCGCGGCGTAAAGAGTAACGTTTTCGACGTCGACCCGAATTGTTTTTCGACTGATATTTTTCTCACGACACGTCTTCACCGAGTTACTTATATAATTCGTCGTCCGGAGGAGACACTGCCGCCGATACTATTATACTTATTTGTCTCTTCTTTTTTTTTCTTTTTTTTCCACTCGACGTGGCCGCCGCGTCCGAGAAACGCTCCGCGACCGTTAATGGTACGCACAAACTCTCTCCGGTCGATGATTTACGAGTAAGCTGTCGGGGCTTAGAGGCCGACGCAGATGCTCCGGAATCGATTGTTATTGACGTTTACGCGGCCCGTTAAACGCGGCATTCTATCGGCGATTTACGACGCCAAATCGTTTCCGTCGTACTACAGGGTGTGCAGAGGGTTTTTGCCGATACAATTAAATTGGCCGACGGTGTACTCCTCCCCCCCCCCGCGCCGCCGACGGTTGTGTTGAACGCGACGAGTGCGGTTTATAATTGATAAAACTGATGTTTTTGTATCGCGAGTCCTGCTAATAGATTTTTGCAAAGTTGAATTTCCGAGAATTTCGATAATTTTTTTTTTTTGTTGATTTGATTAAAATCCAAACGTCGTTATTAATTTTACAGCTGTTTTCCGATATGTTAATTAGATTATTGTATAAACATGGGACGGGCGAAAAATCGGGACAAAAGCGCTCGCGAGGTCCTTCTAGGAATAATAATAAAAAACCGCGAGGGTGCCGGGCGGTCGCCCGGGCTGCCGCCTCGTGTACGGCAACGACGACGTTTAGATGACGAAACGATTAGATGAAAAAGGCTGGGCTAATGACGAGCGATAAATTTAAGTTAAGTTTCATTTTTCTAGTTTGATTTTCGACTTCTTTCTCTGCGACTTGATAAAAATAACGAGTTGCCTCCAATTAAATCCCGAGTCGAGTCGATTCGAAAACAATAATTATTTTATTTTATAAACAAAATTCATCGGTTTATTGTAAACATTTCGATTTCGAAATAATTTCGTTCCAAAACCACATTCTAAATGTAAACTTAGGCCCCGATAACGAAAATAAATAAAGTCGAAAATACAATATCGTTTTCTCGTGGTTTTCATCGGTTTATCGTAGATAAAACCAAGTCGATACGTTTTTTTTTTTTGTTTCGACTTTGGCCTAGTTAACTTTTTAACAAAAATATTTTTGTTTTAACTCGGATGAAATTCATCGGATCGCCCAGCCTCGTGTGTATACTTTTCGACAAAACGCCGAGCGACCGCCGCCACACGATGGAAACGGAGAATTCGGCGAAACCGGGTCGTCTTTTCGTCCGGGTGTTTATTTACGTTATTCGTGGCCGTATATACTTTCGCGCCGCGTTAGAGTGCGAATCCGAGCAAACATTTTTACATTATTTATGAGGTCGCGTTCGCGAGAGTCCGGTCGGTCCGTGCCGGCGAATCGGCCGAGAGTTTGGCGATTTGATATCTCGTCGACACGAGACGTAGATGGCCGTCGTCGTTACGCGCTTTTAAATCGTATCATTTCGCAACCCACGCGTGCTCGTGGAATAAGGCCATGCGCACACGGAGCAACTGTTTTGGGACAAAAGTTGCAAATCAGTTGCACGCGCAACTGTTTTGTGACCTTGGTGTCGTATAGCTGTAGCGTCCGCACACGAGGCGATAAAAATAAAATTAATTTGCAATCAGTTTACAATCGGTTGTCCGCAATCGTTTGCCGCGGTCGCAGTTGCGTTGCTATTGCAATTAAACACGTGTATTATCATTGTCAAACTAATATTCGAGCTAATATAATATTTAATATATTCAATTTGTTGTTTCGACATTCTGTAGAAAGCAATAAACTTCCTATCCGTCTGAGATAGTTCCTGTGCTGCTACAAATAGCCTTAAGTTCGCGTTTTCTTTTATGTATGGATGTACCCAATGCTCCCTTTGTATTTTGCGTAGCTTGCGGTATTGATAATAATCAATGATATCTTCTTCATCTGAATCTGAATTCGACGTGGCAAAAAACCGAAAAAACAACTGCACTGCTCGAATTAACATTGATTAACACACTGATCTAAAATCAGTCATGTCCGTGTGCGGACACCAGTTTCGTACTGGTTTCAAACTGGTTGTAAACTCAACTGATTTGCAACTTTTGTCCCAAAGTAGTAAACGCGCGCGGTAATATATTTTTCGGGTATCCGTCTCGTACTCGTGATGTTAAAATAGCGGCGCGGTTTTCGGGGGCGAGCGTGTTTTAGATTTTTCGGGCATTGTCATCAAGTCGTTTATTGAAACTTTACCGTTCGGTTACCATTCAGCCTAAAACCATTGCCCTGAGTACTCGTTCGCTTCGAAAACGATTTCGTTTAAAACGACAGTTAAATTTGTGATCGGAGAATTTAGGATTAGGTAGTTTACGATCTATATACGAATCAACACGTGATCGATATAATTCATTAGGATCGAGTGCGAATTCAATTTCTATTTTAGGAACTCGCTCTACGATAATAATTATTGTAGTATAGCACAAGTGCACAGTTTTTGAATTTTCCTTTTTGTTTTCGAGGGAATTATTTATTTATTTTTCTTTGACGAAGCAATTTTCAATGCGTTGAATTTCACGCCCCCGTCACGAGACGACGCACGACGTTATGTTTTTCCGAATAAAACCCTATACGAAACACGCATAATCGCGTTTTTAATAAAATCGATTCTGTTTCTTTGTTCTTTAAAACGCAAGTCAGCCCGTGACCGTGAAAATACGAATAAACGCGTCCAACGAGTCCTATTATATGCATACGATACTTTCTTCATTTTTTTTTTCACATTCATACGTTCGTATATTTCTATTTCAAAGGCTGTTTTAATAAACGAAAGTTTTTGTGCAACCTTTTGACTATCTCGTCGCCGCGATTGTTTTCTATTTCGATTGACATTATAACAGTTGTCATTACTTTGAAATCGTAAAGATTTACCGGGGGCGAGGGGTGGGTTTTTTTTTTTTTTCGTTTACGGCGTATTATTATTATACAATTATTATAATCGTTATTATTTTTCGTCGCAATTACGCCGCGTCACTCCGTGACTATCGTGTATAATGGCGGTCCACGGGATTTTATAGAACGCGGGAATAAATTACTCTCGTTGCGGTGGAGATTGTTGTCGGTCGACGAACACGTCCGCGCGCACAACGCGCATTCTTTATTAATTGAAAATCATTAAAATTAATTAAACATCCGATTTTAATACGGTTCGGAATGTCTTTTATAATATCTTTTCTCCGCGCGCGATTATTAAAGTTGCACGAGCTACCGATTTACAAATGGAAACCTGAATCATTCATTCGTTCGTCGGGCCTCTCTCTCTCTCTCTCTCTCCTCTGGCGCGTTAGTTTTATTATTAAATAATTCATTGTTTTCGTTTTTGACACGACCGACGACGACGACGGCGGCGGCGGCGAGGTTTTCCAAACACACAATACGCGTTGTTTTCCGTATTTGTTCGGCCGTGTTTGCCTGCCCCGCCGATCGCCCGCGAGCCGGCGAACGACGCGCGCGCGTTCCGACGAATCGCGCCGCCGCCGCCGCGTCCTGTGTAATGCAAACGACGATCCTTTCGCGGCGGCGGCGCTCCTCTCCGCGTCGGAATTAATCGCCGAGACCGTCCGTCGGTCCGAGACGAAACAGATATTACTCGCATTATGTGTATAGGACGACTTACCGGCGCGATTCGACGCGGCCGACTAAATGCGATTTATCGCGGTCGCGGGCGGTTTCTCGCCGACCGTTTTATCATTATTCCGAGCGAATTTACTGCGCGTCCCCGTGACATAAATATATTCGGCGCGCCAGATCGCCGGCAGGACACCGGCCCGTCGATACGTGCAAAGTCTGATTCCAGAACGCGACACAGAAACGATTTTGCTCTAAACTCGACACCGGTAATAAACATAATACATATAATATTGTAGTTTGCCGCGGCGGCGACGGCGGCGGCGGGCGGTCTCGTGCGAGCTCGTCGAGAGCACGACGAAAATACGAAACGCTTTGAAAGTATTGATTTCGACGAAAATAGTTGTTCAACTTTATAATACCAACACGACCACGCCGCGTGCGCCGCGACGCGACGGCCGCATAATCCGCCCGCAGACTTTTCCGCCGCGATCGTCGAAACATTTTTACATTACTCTCGTCTGTTTTGAATTACACGCGTTTCTCGATCCGCTCGAGCGAGATGGTATTTCCCCCCCCCCCCCCCCGCGCGCGCGCGCACTCGATTTTCTTTCTTTTTCTCTTGCCCCAACCGTACTTCTCACGACGAGAATCCCGCCGAGCGAGCCTCGTATCGATATACGTCGTCGTCGTCGTAGTGTGTGCGAAAACACGTAATTTTTTCTCGACTCTGCCATTAAACTCGGATTACGGAAAATCGTTAAACGCGTACCATTGTGTGTGTGTTGTAATGTGTTGCGATAAAACCGTCGGTTCTATTATTATGTTGCGTCGTTTTTTCGGACAAAAAGAGGTGTCGTCGTCGACCGATTCGCGGATCTCGGTAATGATGGTAAAAGAAAGAAAACTGACGACCGTATACACCGGGGTGGGCAAAAGTCACGCAACGCTATCTCGAAAGTCGATTGTGCTACCTTCATACGGCGTGTAACAAAAATAGACAAGTGATAACCAGGTAATTGGAAGTCAATAATAAGACGTAGTAATAATAAGTAATTATAATGTAAATTTGTAATTTATACAATCCCAAACAAATAGAAAGAGCTTAATTTACAGTATATTCTTATAATTTATGTTCGATATGACCACCGTCTTCGTCAATACACGCTAAACAACGCTTTCGGACCGTTTGGCAGATGCGTTCTAGAACAGCCATGTTTTTCAAATTTTTCGACCAGTCGGTACACCGTTTCGCGTCGTGGGACAGAGCTATTAGGAAATTTCACCGCAAACTCAGTGAAAATTGTTTTATAATCAGCGTCATACCGGTGATATGCGGATATAAGCAAAATATTCGTTCTTCGAGCGAATATTTCGAACGTAAATCCTTTGCTCATGCTCGTAATCGCGTACTGATTATGTACTACAGAACATGCGGACGTCTTCCTAATGTTGGTGACTTCCAATTACCTGCTTGTCTATTTTTCTTACACGCCGTGTCGTAGCGATAAAGGGAGGACAATCAACTTTCGAGATAGCGTTGCGTGACTTTTGCCCACCCCTGTATATATGCCGCGTTCGGGATGAATTTTTCGAAATACTAGCTTGAGTTATTTCACGCGCGCGAGAGTAACGTAGAATTTCGTGTTCTTTACGATGCGCGGCGATAAAAGCAAATAGAATCGCGTGTGTTTGTATCGAATTTTTCGAGTATTTCGTACAAAATATCCGTACGGTAAAAATCCAATCGCTCGCGGCTCGTCTATAATTTTGACGTTGCTTTAGAATAATTTTATTTACTCGGACGCGCGGATTCGTGACGATACGATTTTTCTCGACCGAAAACAACGCGTTTCGAAACGAACGGTAATTCTCACGCGACATTCCACCAAGTTTTAGTATTTATTTATTTGATTTCAGCGCTCTACATGTGACCAAAGTCTCTTTTTATTTTTTTCGTGCCCACTAGGGGTGTGTTTATTTTGTTTTTTCTTCTACGTTCGACTTGCCCGCATTTCTATCGAAAGTCTGCTGCGTGGTAAACGGGAACTCTCGATTTCTAGTAGAAACGCACACGTCCTGCGCCGCGAAGTGATCCTGCGCCGCGGTGACTAAAAACGCTTTGAAAACCGACGTTATCGCCGAACGTTGTTTTCATCGGGTCGATTGGTTTCTTCGAAATATACGAGGACGTGTAAGCGGAGGAGCGGTAAAAACATCGCTTCCTAGAACCTGATTATCGCGCGCGCGCGCGCGTTTACGATTTAATCGCCGGCGGGGGCTGAAATCTCGAGGGGGCTAGTATTCCATAATGGATAATAATAAACGAAAATATTACGCGGTCGTATTACGCGCCGGCGGCGGTGGTAATACGAGCGCGCGCATAATATTTGCGTACTCTAACGAATCTAACGCGAACGACGAACACCGGTAAAAACACACGACGATATACGTAGAGTCCGCGCGATGAATAAATAAATGTTATTATTCGTTTTTTTTTTTTCCTCTTTCAAAACGGTGAAATTCAAACCCTCCGCCGCCGGCGGCGAAAATCGACCGTGATTTTGGCTCTGGCCCGCGGGGGCGACGACGAGGACCGGGTGAAATTCGACCGGGGACGAATAAATTCGCCGGTGAAATAATATATATCGCGCGGTAAATATTCCGGTTACGCCGCGGCGCATTGAATTTTCATCAGGTCAAGACGACGTCGGTCGGACGCCGCGAGCGCGTGTGTACCGCGTTTTGACCTCTCGTCGCGCGGTCGGATTTCGGAAAGTCTTGTTTTTAGAACGATGTTTAGTTTCGTTTCTTTTTTAGCGATAACCTTCATCCCGTATAGATCTATCGATATATGAGAGAAATGTCGTAAATCCGTCGACGATCGACGTCGCCGAACGCGAGAGAGAGATAGAGCTCTCGCGGCGAGTTTCTCGGCGATTTCTATATTTTCAACACTATCGCGCGAAATCGTCGTCGGTTCTTTTGCGGCTTTGCGACGACGTCGCGTTATCTCGATTAGTAGTTTATTATCGTCGTCGTCGCGTAGGCTCGAATATGACTCGAACCCGGTTAGATTTTTAAAATTCGTTTTCGAAAACTCGCTACATAAGAGTATCTGCCGAGACACGCGAAACACATATAATCGTCCGAATCGACGACGGAACAACAACAAACCCGGGGATTTTTCGCGATAAACTAGTGAGATAATATATCATAGCCACCGGCGCGCGTGCCGGACGGCGCCGGAGCGCTGCCCATCGGAAAATCTTCGGGGGGGGCGAAAACTCGTCCGCAGCAGCCACACGATATAACGGACACACCCTTACACTCTCCCGTACGCCCGTCGCGGCGACGTATAATAGTTTTAAAAGTTTAACGATTTAATACACGTATACGCGCCGAGTCCGCTGGAGTGATATATAATGTCTCTCTTCCCCCCCGTTGAACTTTTTTTCGGTTTTGAAATTTACGACCTTGCCGTTTTATTTTTTCGCTAATAGTAATAATAATGACGGTTTATTGCGAGACGACGCGACGCGACGTTACAAGTCGTCGAAAACGTACGCGATAGAAGTCGCTTATCAGAATGGTAAAATGTGTCGACGTTGACCGATTGCCATGTTTATTTTACATATTAACGGGTCCCTTTTGCAAATTTATAGAAATCACGTGAATAAATAATAAAATAATGACCGACAATCTAAAACGACATTAATTGAAATGAAATATAGGTCTCGAGTATTATATAATTAAGAGTGCAAAAAGTCACGACCGGTTTCGATTACAAAATCATCGTCGGGTGTGTAAAGAGCGCATTTAATTTCTATTTATTTTTTTTTTTATATATAATTGAACTTAAACACCTGGGTAAACTCGTTCAAAAATAATAATCCGCCCCGAGACATCGTGTCTCGAATAACGCGATCGTCCGTCGATCGTCCGCGTTTCTTCTGACGAGCGGCTTCCACTGCGTCGTGATTCGCGAGCGTATATAGTGCCGTCCCGAGAGCGTTATATATTTTTTCGACGGTTCGTGTTTCCGTTTCGCGCGTTCGATAGATTATTTTCCTCGGCGGTCGAGAGGGGGTTTTGTTTTTTACCTAATCTACGTGTTTATATGTATATTTAATGGCCTTTTCGAATTCGAATTTTCGTCACTAAAATCCGTCAGTAACACGACGGATTCGTCGCCCAACGTTTTGGCGTCGTGTTTACGAGCGCTTGTGAGAACCATTTTCTCGTCATAATTTCTCCCGATTTCAACCCTAACCGCCGCGTTGCACGTTGCGCGAGTCACATTTATCGCTGGCCCTCTTGGCCCTCCCGCGAAACGACGGCATCGCCCGGGATTATTACGAAATAAGGTTACGATCGAAATAATAACAATTACGCATTTGTATATTGTATTGTTATTTCGTTATGACGGCGCGGTCGCGGTGTATACAACATTCCGATACCGACGGTAATGATTTAATAATTCAGTAATAAAAAAAAAATAATAAAATAAAAAAACACCGGACAGTATGGAGATATTTATGAATTTTTTTTTTTTTTTTTTAATATTTTTAATTACACAGATACGGGCAGATTTTTACTATAAAGTTCGAGCTAATGAAAATTCCATTAATTTAATATCATACAGGTTTGTCCCGACACGGCGGTTTCATGCGTGAAATTGCGTTTTAAAGTGTTATAAAATTATGGATTAACCGTCCGAGGGTATATAATGCGGACGCCTCTTATAATAATAATAATACCTGTTTCGGTGTTTTTTTTTTTTTTTTCTCTCGTTTTCTCGTTTATTAATAATAACTGACCCATCCGTATTAACACCGGACATATTTTTTCCCCCGTTTTTAATGGTTTATAAAAATGCAAAACGTCCAGCGTGTATACAATATCTACGTATATACTCGTGTACATAATAACGTATACGCGTTTCGAGTAATTATAATATATATCTGCCGAACAATAAAGCTCGTAAACTTAACGAGAAACAAAGTCGCGCGCGTCTCGTTTTTCAATAATATGATACGATCGCGTTCGAATACGATTGTTTTCATTTTTTTTTTTTAATGCGCTTCGTCGATAGTTTTCGCATAAGGCAGAGAGGCGCGCGTCTCGTACACGCATCTCGTATAATATCTCGCGTGTTTTGACGTTTGTAATCGGTTCGCTACGTTTATCGCGGACGACACGGCGCGAGGACCCGAATTTTTATCCGGTCAAATAGTTTCAAATAGTAAAAAGAAAACAAAAACGTGTCTTTGCGGCGCGACGACGTACGAGTAAAAAACGGTTATGAAATGTCGTCTCTCCCGAAGTCGTTTGAAAAATTCATCACTCTGAAATTACACGTTGCCGCGTGAACCCCGAACACAACGTCGGCTCGACAAGTCCGAAAAAGAAAAATATTATCAATAACGACGAATACCGCGAAGACGTCCAACCGCTTTGTGGCGATCGGTCAACGATCCGACTGAAACGGGTCGGCTATAAAAGTCCGGACGAAAATCTAAAAAAAAAAACGATTGCGATCCTCTTAAGATGAGCCGGATTCAGGATCACCCGAAATTCTCCGCGAGATTTTCAGGTGATTTGCGATTTTATTATTATACGGTGAGCCGTACGAACGTGTCCACTGCAAACCGTTTTCGTCTTTAATTGATATTTACTATATTCGTTTTCAGATTTAGGAGCAAATCAATAGACATAAAATAGGCGAAGGAACGAGCTACAGGTCGTCGGATGACTACGAGTCCCTCCCCGAAAGAGAATCCTGGCTGCGAGCCTGGCACGAGGTTTCCGACGAGCATTGTGACGGGTATAGTTGTAAATATTATTTTTCATACACGTCATAAACATCTACTTTTTTCCACCTTCTAAAAGCAGGCGTACAATTTCCAATTCGAATGTAAAATGTCATCTCGCGTCGCGTTCGCATCGAAATACGACGTCTTTACTTTAGTACACTAAACTGGCGTTGGAATTTTTTTTGAAATTTTGCGATCTCCCGCGAGTTATTTAGTACGAAATAGTAAGTTTTCCCGAAAACTTACAAAGTCGTTTGATGAAAACCCGAGTGGGTAGTTATACCGGTGGTTTTCAAACTTATATCGAACACGGCACAATAATGTGACCTTTTTTTTTTTTGCGCCGAATCAGACGAACCAAAAATTGTTTTTGATTATAAATCGTGCGCTCGGTAGTCGTTGCGAATTTTTATAAATAATAAAAATAAACCATTTTTTTTCTCGAAAATATTGAAAACCACCGAGGTGGTATAATACTCTGATATTTGCGCGTTTCACGACGACGACGACGACGCGACGAATACTCGCGATGAAAATCGATTTTTTTTTTTTAAAATATTTCTAGAGAAAAACGCGAATACTTTCGAGCTAAAAAAATCAATAAAAATCTCGCGTTTATTTTCCCGAAAACATCAAAATATATATTACACGTGACCCCCGTGCGCGCCCAATACACGGTAATATCGGAACGATCTATAACACGGTTTTTTTCACCTCCCTTTTATTTTTATTTTTTTTTTTCGCTACGGGTTTCTCTTTTTTTTTTTCCATTCGACTCACCTACAACGTTGAGCTGGAATGCCAAACTCATTTTGGGTTCGGTGTTCACTTGGCATTCATAGATTCCGGCGTCTCTCGGTTGAGCAAATTTAATCAGCAGGGTCCAATTGTCCGAGTTATCCGGATGGATGACTTGGAATCTCTGGTCGCTGGTGTAAGTCAGCACGCCCGCCGTCAGTATGTGCAAATCTCTCTTCCGCATCCACGATACCTGTGAACACGCCGTTAGTAATTTATTATTATCATTATTAGTTATTATCGTCGTTGATATTGTTGCGCGGAACACGTTCCGCTGGCCGTCATACGCGCGAGCCCCGGCGTCGTGCGGGTCGGGTCTAAACGGGCTTTAAACTTCCCGTCTGTCGGTAGAAACTCGGTCCTCTATCCGTCCGACTCGACTTTAAACTTTTAACGCGCGTATCACCCCTACCCCGTAATGATTATCGAATTTATAAATCTGTTTTCGTCGTCGTACGGAAAAATGTACCATGTTTTATCGTTATCGATCCGTCCGAGGAGCAACTGTGTTATTATCGTATGAAAACCAAATCGATCGATCTCCGACATTCGTGTAAAATCTCTCTCTATAGACATGACTTTGAACGTCATCGAAACTTTTGCAAATTGAAAAAGATCGAGAAAAAAACCACTCAAGTCGCGGACGGACCAAGTGAGTACAAGTAAAAGTCGATGACGGTCGCGACTATCGTAATATTATAATCGATATAAACGTGTTCACCTAGATTTATTTGACCGGATTAAAAGTGTTTTCGATTTAACGCGTATTAGTTATATTATGTTTATGAATAAAATTGTAAAAAAACCGCGTTGTTTTTTAATTTTCAGTTCACTCTCTAACTGAAAAAAAAAAATTGGAAAGAGTCCAGATGGAACCCGAGAATGTCTCGGTAAGTACGTATTATTCGCGTTTCGTTTATTTATTAATGAAAAAAGCCCTTCTAAATTACTTTTCTCACGTGGTTCGTCGTCACGCGTCGTCGTCGGGGTATTATATCGACGGATGTCGATAATAACCGGCGACGCTGCGCGACGACAAAGGAGACTCCCGACGGGGCTGCTTAAAATAATTATCACTCCATTTACAATGGAATATACCCATCTCGTCCGGTAGGCGATAATGGCGCTCTGGAAAACGTTTATTATTTCGTTATCGATGCGATCGCGGGGTGGTAAACGCGTTTCGATTGGATTCAACGCGATATACCGCATTTCGATTCGAAGGCTCTTTCAATAATAGTTGGTTTGCAATAAATTAACTAAAAACAAACGACAAAAAAACTCTCTTCGACGTGTTCAGCTCGGATACATTATCTCGAAACCGTTTTGTCCGAAATCGACACCGACTATACTTTACGTGACGCGTGTACAACGTAACATTATAAATACATTTAATAACTGCAATAACCTTAAACGATGCGAACCGAAGAAACAAAGTACAAAAGAATATTTCAGGTGAAAAAATATATAAAAACTAAAAAAAAAAAACCACCACTCTTGTTATATTGCTACGTTTTACTACTATGTATTTGACCGCTGGGCGAAACTTTTATTGTCGTGCTAAAATAATGAATTTTTTTTAATGAAAAAATATTATTGGAAAAAAAAAAAAAACAATACCCGGAAAACGTGACGTTTTAAATTTATAGTTAATTTAATAAAAAGTTTTCTTTTTCTTTTCGATCGGTCCGAAGACGGCGGCGGGCGCGCTTTCTTTTTACTTTCAATTGTTGATTTTAATATCGTTAATATCTTTGGGATCGTTTGAATCGAATTATAACAACTATAACAATTACGCGTAGGCAATTCATAACGTTATTCGCTAAGCGGCGCGACGTGAAGTAAAAAAAAAAAAAAAAAGAAAGGGAAAAATAAAAAAAAAAACGAAATCAATACGCATTAGCAGCGCAATGGGTAATATTTTCGTGCGATAATGGCGAATTAAACTGGGAAAAATCGATCGACGACGCGAGTTTATCTCGGTAACTCTGATGGAAAAAAAAAAAAAAACGTCATTGTTATCGAGTAACAACACGCTACACGCAAAATAATTACAGAGGGCGGGCGGTGGCATAAAAGACGGAATAGAAATATTGAAAAAAATATAACGCGCGTTTCTCTCGACGACGAAATATTGTTCACACGACGAGAATAGAAAAATCAACGGGTTCCGACGACGGTGTTTGGGCGAACAACACGCCTTGTCGATTTGAATCGAAATTGATTTCGTCCTACGGTGTTATAATATTGAAAACGCTCGTAGTTTTCGAACGATTTGTTTCGTCTAGTCTCGCGCCACACGTAATAATTATCAATCGAATCACAAAACACTCGGTGTAAAAATGCGATTTTCGGGAGTTTGAAATCATATACGTTTTTTGGAAAAACGCGTAAAAAATGTCCTCTGAGAGCGGAAGAAAATAAAAACGAAGACTATACTATTTCTTATAACTCGGTGTCTGAACAAATGAAGATAAGACTTGTTCTCGAGCGTTTTCCAATTTAGACGTCTGGCGTGTGCATCCTCCGCAATTATACTTGACATTTCGGAAACACTTTCTTTCGCTCGGAAAACGTCACGACGACGATTGCGGCGGCGCGCGGCGGCGAGTACATCGTATAAAATAGAAATCGAAAAGTTATTTTACGGATTCCATTACCCACTCGACCGATAGAGAATCGCGTATTTAAAATATATTTTTATAGCTTCGTTCGATGTCGTTTGGAATTGTTATTATATAATGAAATCGTCGAGTTAACGACTAACCGTCGTCGTACGCCAATAGTAATCGTTTTTTTTTTTTTTAAAAGTCCGTTAAATAGTATTAAAACAATCAATACATCAGATGTTGTTAATATACATAAAAACTATTTATAACTAAAAAAAAAATTAAAACTGGTTGGCATTTTGACATCTTATTGAGCTGAAAATAAAATATTTTTTCAGTATTTTTTTTAATTATATGCGAGGACAATAATAATACCTTCGTTGATAATTTTGAGTTTTATATTCAATATTAGTTGAAATATTATATACAGGTTGAGAAAGAAAAAAAATCAATTTCGACGGAAAAATATGAAATAATCATTGATTATATTATATTATTACAGTTTGACGCGTTCAATTGAACTTATAGCTCTTATCGTGCGAAAAGAAGACAAGTTTTTCATTTGCACAGATCGATCGAAATCGTTAAAAACGCGTGCGCGCCTCCAATACGCGGTGCGGTGTAAACAACAGTGGAAAAAGGAAAAAACATTTTCGGAAGCTTACGCGTTTTTTTGCCGGTCCGCGACGGACACAATAGGTATTGGTGGTATTTGTTTTCGATCGATATTATTCGTCGTCGGATTATTAATAATAAATATGGCTGCTCATACTGTGTTCATTAATATTCCGTTTTTAAATTAATCGTCGGATGTTTTGAATTCCGAGTAGAGCGACACGCGGAGCTATTCGCGGCGTGCCGGCGCGACGTTAATGCGCGCTATACAACGCACGCTCCTCTCGTCGCGGCGCGTTTTTTTGGGCCGCGCGCGCCCGATATTGGAATCGTGAAATTCGAAAAACGTTTAAACGCCGGTTCCGAGCGAAATCGTCACGCGCCAACGAAAACGCGATTTTATTATTCGTCTACCTGTCGGAACGCGAAACTAACGATTTTTCGGCAAAAACGCGAGCGTTTGAGGAAATCTCGACTTAATACGACGAAAAGAAGAGAAGAGTTATTAGAATCGAATTTAAAACGCCAATTATCAATAGACGAGTCGTCGTCGTCGTCGTATACGCTCGTTGGCTGTCTGAAAATAACAATAATCTCGAAACACCGCGGGACGGTATTTTTTTGCTCTCGCTTTCTCGGAAAATTGTCTCGGCAAACACACGCATACGTATACGCGAGTTTAGGCGTTGTTTTCGGATTTATAAAAAAATACAACTTTGGATGATTTCAATCGAAACTTGGAATAATATTTATTTATTTTATTTACAGGACTGTTCAAGTACAGAATGTAAGAAGAAAAAGTATTTTAATTAACATTAAAGCAGATCTACTAGTTTTCAATTTCAAGAGTGATGGGGTCCTCCTGTAAAGGTAATCATTTCGTGCATTTTGTCATATAAGGGTTTGCATTATTTCTATACTTTTCGTGCTTACTACGACGTTGACGTAAAAACGATTGATTTATTTGTTTTGCTATATAGATGCGGTAAAATCGCAATTCGAATAATAATGATAAATGATTTAAAACGTTTTTAAATCTCGCAAACGATACGATTCAAACATAATAATAATAATAATACTGAAAACGATCGAAAAGGACGAAGGAGACGCGAGCGACACGCTTCGGACACCGACGGAGGGTGGGTGTAAAAATATCGATATTTAACATAAATATTTTAAACGCGACGTATATTATTTTATTTTCCGGTATTCATTATGAACGTTTTATAGTGAGAGGTATCCATGTGCAGAAAGGAAGAGAGGGAGACGACGACGACGACGATCAATATATTGTTGTTATCTTCGAAAACCGCTATAATTATAATAATGTTGCCGTTTCGGTTCGAAAACGGGAGTTTGCGAGCACGACGGCCCCGCTCGTTTACGTTTTAAGCTACTTAATTATTTGTTGCCCGACGTGACTCGCGTAATTTATTACGTAAAACAAAAAAATAAAAATAACCGCTAAAACTATATTATATTCGTTCGGTATTTTCGCGCACGAATCGTTTGCGTACGGCTAAATTTAGGACCGTTCAACTTTTCCGCTGACCAAAATGTTTGTTCGCAATCGTAATTAATAATAATTATTTGTAAACGCGCGCGATATTCTTATTGCTCAGCAAAGACACGAACAAAAAACCGTTCCCCATTTCCCCGCCGCCGATCGGATTCGTACGAAGCCGTTAATTACTCGATACACGTGTCGGAGGAGGAGCTATACGTTCGCCGCGTTCTCGTATTTTTTTTTAATTTTAATCCTTTCCGCGGTTCGTAAACTTACGGATTCGTAAAATTTAAATCAAATTTCTAACTCTACATCACCGGCCGAATCGTTGGCTCACGTACGAGTCGTATAACGCGCGATTAAAAACGTACGGTTTTTGGAAATTATTTTTAAAACCGTTACACAGTTCGGCGCTATTTAAAAACTTATACGACTTTTTTATGTGAAATTTTAATTTGAAAATTAGAACTGAAACCTCAGTAATTGAAGTACGTAAAATACCGATTTCATCGAAACACTATAACGTTTACCGGTAAATTATTGTACGATTTTTCGGAGCGTTGTCCTTTTGTCGTGTTCGATCTCGTCGTGTGATTAATTAAAATCCGTCCGAACGGTTGTGAATTGACACTTGGCCGGGGGGGGGGGGAAACAATGTGCGGCGTGTTTCGTTCGCGGAAACATTATATAAAAAAACCGACGAAAAGTCATGTCAATATTACCTAAAACAAAGCCTATTCTTTGCCTAATTTGTCGACTCGCTTTATTCAACGCGTTTCTTCTTTCTGCGAACGGAGTTTATTAAAAAAAAAGCCAAATGCGAAAACGGAAAATGTTAAAAAAAAAAAGAAAAAAAAAGAAAAGAAAGGTTACGCGTATAAACAGTGAAAATGTTTGTTTTTTTTTTCTTTTTATATTAATATTTTGGGTGCGAGTTAAGAGGGGCTGCTGGTACATAAAAATAAAACGAGAGATGAAAGAAAAAGCACAGGTGTGGTGTTTTGAAAAGGCAAGAAATATTTATATTTATAATATATATTTTAATTAAGCAAGTTATTACGCAAAGGCGATACGGGGAAAATGCCGGGGAGCTGTGTGACCTGGGAATGGTGATATACGAAACCGAAATCGAGTTTCGCGGAAGAAAAGGCGAACGAAGACACGGGCTTGGAAGAAGGGGGCGACGAGAAACGGTCGTCGAGGAGAGAAACGAGATATCCGCGGCGCGCAATCGAAAAGGACCGCGACGGAACGAGTGGCGTTCACCCCGGGAGTGTGGCTTGAATTC
The DNA here is from genome assembly GCA_948098885.1 of Drepanosiphum platanoidis. Lineage (NCBI taxonomy): Eukaryota > Metazoa > Arthropoda > Insecta > Hemiptera > Aphididae > Drepanosiphum > Drepanosiphum platanoidis. Next base: position 6,208,938 of record OX402534.1, on the reverse strand, counting down.
GCACGCTCGAGTATGTCGGCGTCCCTGCACGGTTAGTTTTTTTATATTCCTAAAAAAATCTCGACAATGATCCTATCGCGTTCGAGCGAACACGTCGTAATTTATAATCAGGCGAAACGGGCGCGCGAAGGCTTGAAAAAAATATCAAATCGATAAAATCGTGTAAATACGTAATTGTAAAAAAATGTTCAAAAGTCCGATGAGATATTTAAAACTTGGAAAACATTTTTCATTTTTCATTTTTTTTTTTCATGTGAATCTGTCGAACCGCGAGGCGGAATCGCCGCCGCTTAGTTCTTTTTCACCGATAACGGCGGTTTCAAAAAAAAATGTAATTATTTTCATCGGTCTAGTCGTTTAACCAAGTCGTCGTCGTGTTTGTTTCTTCAAAACAGAATTTATATACATTTTCTCGGACGGTTTTCAATGGCCGTTAAAAATGAATTTTCAGAATTTTTATACTGCGCGTTATATTACAGTCACGACGACACGAGCAATATCATCGCGTATGAACGATTTAATCACCTCGAACGGTACTTTTTATTTCCATTTTATGCGTAAAAGTACATTAAAAAAAAAAAAAATTGTTTTGCACAATTTATGTAGATTGTGATTCGTTATTCAGTAAAAGACAATCGAAACGAATGACTCGACGAAAGCGTTAATTTTATTAAAGAATTTAAACTCGAACGTTAAAAAAAAACTTTGAAATCGAACGTTTACGCGTTCGGTTTGCGGGAGAACTTTTCGAGTAATTATGACCAAGTCATAAAAGACGTATAAAAAACAACATTTTCGACAAACATTGTGCGCGACAAAATGTTCTCGGAATCCGGCGGCGTTTCGATTACACTCGAACCCTATACCGACTCGACGAGGCGAACTCGGTCGGACGCGCTCGAGTCCTCGCGTCGAAAAAGAAAACGACTTTGGACAAGATTACCTTGCTGCTGCGGGACGGGAAGCAAAAGAACGTCGAAACGACGACGTAACGAAAATAATAACAATCGTCACGACCACGGGCTGCGCGATATCGTCCTGGAAGTAGAAGAAGAACGCGACGAGGACATAACTCAGAGGCGAACTTTTATAACCGTAGCGCGCGGGGGGGGGAGGGGGGGGGCGTCGAGTTAAAATTACACGACTCTGTACGCGCGCTAATCCCGAAGGACGTAAAAACACGTCCTAAAAGCCCTGTCCTGCGAGCGCGAAAAGAGCTGGGCCGGAATAGCAATCGTCGCGGAGAAAAAAAAAAAAAAGGAAAAAGGAAAAATAGCGACGACGACGACCACGTACGCGCGTTGTCGTCCGAACGACGACGTTCCCTCTTCCTCGCCAGAGAATATAATTTAAAAACGGACGCGGGGGGACACGCGCGCGCGTCGTCGTCGTCGTCATTCTCGGGGCGATTCGTCTCGTCGAATATAAGTCGTATAGTTGGAAACGAGTTCGACCCCGGCCGACATACACACCACACACGAGGAACCGGCGGGTAATACGCGGGACGAGGCGATACATTATTCAAAAGGTTTACCGTTCGGGGAACAACAAATCTATAATTAATTTTCACGCGAGAGATCGCGGCCCGCGGCGCGGCGTCGCGAATTAATTAGAAATATAAAGAACCCGCCGCCGCCGCGCAACGAAAAGTTTAAATTCAAAACGCCCCCCGACGCGCGACGAAATAACCGTCGGACCGGTTCGCAGTCTTCGAAATCGAGCTTTCGGCAAACACAATATGAGGGGGACCCGTGAGTGTAAATAACGAATCGTAAAATTACTTAATTTTTCATTAATGTTCTTCACTTTGTTTCAGAACGAAAAATCATAAAAAGAAGAAGAAACAATTCGTTCGCGAAATTGTATTACGTGGGAGATTGTGCAATCGTCGATTTAACAAACGAAATAGGTTTGTATGTTATTATTCGCGAGGCTTCTCAAAGAATGATTTGTGTGTCGATCGTAACTGATTAAAACAGTTTTTTTTTTGCCAGGTGAACGACCCAGTTGTAAGATTTGTAACTCCCATTTGAAAACGGTTATTAGTCGGTCGTCGAAAACGCGTCGATTTCAATTTCAAATGTCTAGAGGAAATCGGGGTAGTCTACGACGTGTTTCTCTTCTGCCTGCATAATGTTCCTCAAACCAGTCGGGTATTTATATGATTCACTATTAATATTTTATACATACAACGCGTCGTGTCTCATATATATTATATACTCGTATTTGTCCAATGCCTATTTGGTTTTTGTAAAACGTCCAAACGTCCTAGACCGAGTAAACGTATAGGGTTGTCATTTACGGAAAAATCTGGTCCATTAATACCCCTCCCCCCCACAGAAACATAATATATTTTCTTTAATACATTTTATTTTTTCTATAGTCGAACGTTTTTCGTCGAACGAATTTTTTATAATGCTAAACAAAATAATTTAAAAAATAAGTAATACAATAAAAGTCGAAATAATGATAAAATAATTATTTTCTCGCGTGTAAGCATTAAAGAATAATAATAAACTCTACCGCGATACTTTATCGGTCTAAATGGTTTTCCGAAGATATTATTTATTTTTTATGATCGCAGTGAAAACAGGTAGTGATATCTCGGGGGGGGGGGGAGGGGGAAATAATGTGGTTTTTTTTTTTACGAGTCGCGTTTATTTACCTAATGGCTTTTAGCCGGCGCGGATGCGTTCGTACGGGGAGACTTCAAAGGACCGAAAACGCGTGTGCCCGAACACACGCGGTAATATTACTGAGAAATATAATGCGTATCTCAATAGCCCGGCGAAGATGAATGTGGTTTATTTTTCGCCCACTCTATTTTCAAAGTTCTTTACACGGTCGAAAGTATATAATATACGTTTTCGGTTCATATTCGATATCGAACGCGCGCGTTTGTTTTTTTTTTTTTTTTTGTAAACAGCGAAAATCCGGCGAGTGAACGAACGAGAGGTCGGCTCGTCGCGCGCGCGGTTAGTTACTTGTCGAGAACGCGCGAATCTAAATAATCGTGACTTTGGTCTCGCATTCGTCGACCGTTTTACGAAATTTTCCGAGTTATTCTCCGTCGGAATTTTCGGTCGTCCCCGATATTACTTTCCATCGGTCGAGAGGAAAACTCCTCCAATAGTCGACCGCGATAATAATCCCGTTCTTTGTCGAATGCAATGTAATTTTAATTTCAACGATTTTCTAAAGGTAATATTAAATATCGTTTACACGTTTTCGACGAGCACCACTGCAATCGTTTCGAGAACGTCGATTTTCGGTTTTCTCAAACTCGGGCTTTCGAATTTTTTTAAAAAAAAAAAAAGCCCTCCCGACAAATCGCAAAAGCCAAAACGGGAATTTCACACGAGTGCGTATCGTTTAAATTTCCGAGCTTACTTTGAACGTGATATTTATAATTATGTTACCCCCGCTACTAACACACTCCGCGCAGTGGTTCCGTGGGGAAAATACGTGTTTTACGAATCGTCGAACTCCGGTAATTTTCGGAAGACATATTTTGAAACTCGAATAACACATCACAATGAACGCGCCCTTTGTATACGCGAGACGACGACGACGCGCGACGACGGCGTTTTCGCGATTCGAAATACGGCGTCACATAATCTTTCCAACAATAACTTTTCGCTTCGAAATATGGAAATTCGCCTACACGTATTATGGAGAACGAAATGCGTTGACATTTATTCTCGACAACGCGATTAGTCGTGAAAAAAGTTGGGAAAAAAAAACCCTTCTACTCGACGTGATAAAAGCAACGTTCCGTTTCGTAACGCTCACCCCGCGCCGCGTGCACGCCGTTTGTGTGGCGATGGAAATTTTCTAATTTTCCAAATAAACGCGTACCGATAAGTTACGTTTATTCCATCCGGCTTATAATTTTGCACTAAAAACTGTGTATCTGGTTACTATACCTCCTGATGTGGCCAAAAGTCATATAAAACTATCGCGAAACAAATACATCCCACGTCGTCCATAATACACGTTTGATCTATAAAGTCGTTTGTCGACGAGGACACGGAGGATTCGCGATTTTTCATTTCGCGTTTTCTTTTCTCGGACGCGCGTGCGCCGCGAGAACTCTTCTCGTCGGTAACGCGAGCCGCCGAAAGCCTAAAAGTTTCGCGTTCGAGTGAATGTGCTCGCGTTTCCAGGGGGCCTCCTCCCCTCGCGTTTCCATTCAAACGCGTTATTCTATGGAAATGATATACGGCGACAAGCGCGTCGTACACAGCACAGCGCGGCGAACACAATAAAACGTTATTTCATACGAGATGGAACCATACACTGTAACTGTGTTACACTGTGCCGCGCCGCGCCACGCCCGCGAGAGCCGGCAGCTTAGAAATATTACTATAGAAATCCGATTCGAATGGCGGCTTCGGAAAAACCGAATTTCCGAAAGCGTTCTCTCTACGGCTCATTTAAAAACCGAATTTCAAAACAGAGTGGATTTAAATTTTCGAATTTTCAAAAACGTCTTTGTGCGCTTTTACAGTTTTTATCCTTTTGTACCCCCTTAGGGGTTGAATTTTAGAGACGCGTTCTATAGCTTTAAATCTTCCCCGATACTCGGCCGTTCCATTAGTGAAAACCGTACTAAAATCCACCGAGTACTTTTCGAGTTATGCTCGTACATTCCAAAAAAAAAAAGAAAAAAAAAGGGCTTCTATTTTATATATGTATATGATTAAAGCTTTAATGTGATGTTCTAGATTAATAAAAGTTCAGGTTTTTCATTTTAAACGTTAAAAGTACCGACTCGTGCGCACAACAATAATAATAGTATTTTTCTAAAAAGTTTTTAAAAATTAAAAATTTTTTTACTCTTCTACCGTCGTCTTTTGCGTCGAATAACCGAAACGTTCGAGTATTTTATATATCGTTTTGTGTGGACGCCGAGATTTCATAAAATACCTTTTGGTCCGACGGACGCGGAGGAAAACACCTCGCCCCGCTTACGCGTGACCACCGCGCAGCCACGGTCGAAACGGAATTAATTATAATAAATTATAATTACCGCGATGACGAATGGGGCCGAAACGTCTCGGAAATGGACGTCCTAAGGGGACGGCGGCGGCGGCGGCGGCGGCGATTGTGTTGTGTCCGCCGAGAAGTGTCCGTAAACACATACATAGCGGCGCTAATTTGAATTTACAATTATTCCGGTCTCGGAAACGCGAACGGACGAGAACGCAACGATTCCCGTTCGAGGGGGACCGTCGTCGGCCGCGCGAATTAGTGCGGCGACCGAACACGACCGACTGGTTTTCCGGCGTGTCACGCGCGTCGGGTGGTCAGTTTGTGTTTCCCGAGGATTAGACGCCGCGAAGAAAAAAGAAACGAAAAACAAAAAAAAAAACACACAAACTACGAGGATAGCAAGAGATACCTCTAACCGCACAGCGGCGAAATCAATACGCACGTTGTTCGCCGAATCTAGAAACGGCGGCGACGAGGGTAATAATGCCGTTCCGGAGAAGCGATTTTAAAATATTCGGGTCGGAGATTTTCGAAGGACACCGGTGAAAAACGACCGCTCGCACATTATACGCGTATGACCGTGTGAATTCCGTGGGCGATTTCTTATGAAAATATTTACCCAAAAGGTCGAACGATGTTTTAAACATAACGTCTCTGGCGAAAATCAGTGCAGGACGACGACGTTTGGAAACGGACGTTTCTCGCGCGCGTTATATAATATCGGTTGCAGTAAAAAAAAACTTGATAAACGCGGGCTGGCTTTTTGAGGCCGACACGTCCCACTTAGATTCACTGGGAATCGTTTTCTTTCCCCCCCCCCCCGAAACGTTGGTCTCGAATTTTTTGGCGACCGACGTTCGCCCGTCGTCGTAGTAATAAATTATTTCCATTTCGTATTTTCGATTGTTGTTTTCGAGTGCATTTTTTTTTTTTTTTTTTTGCAATACGTGTGTGACAGGTAACATAATATTATTTTGGCACGCGTTTACGGGATTTCGACTATATTTTGACACGCGTAACACGGGACCGGTCGGTACGGGGTTCAGACGACATTAGCGTCAGTGTGGGACGAGGACGCGCAAAGTCGAGCCGAGTGAAATATTATACTCGTATTCGTATTATTATCGTCGTCGTCGTCGTTATCGGATCGTCGGATTATTATTGTTATTATCATATGCGACGAGACGGTATGGGGTTTTTGTTTTTCGGCGATTAGAGAAATAAAGTTTTTTTTTCTTTTTTCCTCCCCCTCGTTATCATCCCTACGATTTCCCGACCCGGCGGAAACATGTTTGCGACGACTGCAAACACTAATAGCTCGTTAAAAATAACGCACGTCTTGTATTTCAAATAAATACACACACACACACACACACACACACACATATATATATATACACTTACATATATATATAGAAGTTTTGAACAAATCCCGCTGAACCGTTAACGTGTTACAACAACGGTTATGGCCGAGACGATTCTTTGCGCAGAACGAGAATAGAAGTGTCCGAGAGACGCGTGACGGCAATATCGGACGGGGAAAAGTTGAAATCACGTACGCTCCGGAGAAAACAACCGTGTGACGGGGAAAATCGGGTAATGAGACGATTGCGAAAGTGCAGAGAATTATATTTTCAAAAGTCGTTTGAGAGACGCTTTAAGCCATTGATAGCAACTTTTAATGCTCTTAGGCACGACAGTAAACATTTTATACACAGACTTTTCGAAAGTTTTCGTGAGAAATTATTATTATACTTGTATACATAAACGCGCGCGCGCGTATATTGTCTCGTCGGTCTTTTGGATAATGTTTTATTTCTCCGTTCCGTTCGGCGTGTAATAATAACACAATGTCGGCTGCAGGAGGGAGTGAGCGCGTTTTCAACGATAATAAATACGACTGTTCCGAATCAGGTGACCGCGAATAAAGAATGGATCATTTTTTTTTTTTTCGTTCGTTTCGAAACCGGACGAGAGCTATACGCGGCGCCGCAATTTGTGCAGCGACGAGTGTGCGCAGACGAATTTGGAAACGCACGAGCGGAGCAACAAGAGACCACTCGTCGTTTCTCGTGCGGATGTTTTTTTTTTCACGTCTCGCAGGAATCGTCTCGAAAGTTTCGTTCTGCGCGCAGTTATCGTTTTGGACGCTCATCAAATGCGTTTCAGACCGAAGATTCTGAAAAGCGTTGCATTTGCAAGAGGCTTTTGGCGGTCAAAATTTTCGGATACGCGCGATTTTCGAGAGTCGACGTAAATCAAACGAGCGACGAAATCGAAAAAAATGAAAAAAGAAAACCGAGCCAAAGAACGAACTCGTCGAATCGCGTCGTTTCTAAAAAAAATTTTTTTACAAAACGTTTCGCGCGTAACTCGGAGACGCGCGTTTGACGTCTTATGCGTACAGTCGTTTGCGCGAAAAGAAACTAAAGAAAAAAAATCAGAATTTTAAACGAATATCGATCATCATCATTCGCATTGCGACCGCGGTTCGGTGCAGTGAATATGATGAAATCTATCTTCTTAACATTCTAGAACTCTACAAACACAACAAGTCCGAAATCACACACGGTTCGCGTCGGCGATTTCCGATTCGATTGCCCCGCGGCGGCCCGTTTCGAGAAATCGCATTTGTCCTCGTGCCAACCAACCAGCCGCGACGTCGTGTGTCTCATTAAACTGCTGCCGTATACGAATTTCTTTGGTTTCTTTGAGAACCGCGATTGATACACGCGCGTTTCCGTCGTCGTCGCGACTCTTATCTAATCCACTCCCGCAAAACACCGCGCGTCCGATATCGCGAGATATTCCCGATTACAAATTGACCAAAAAAAACCAAAATTTTCTCTCGTTGCTAATATGAATTTTTTTGTACACTCGTTATATACCAGGGGTGGCCACGCGGCTCTTGAACCAAATCTAGACTAAAATTAATAAATATAAAATTCTGTTAGAATCGTTAGAAACGTTAGATAGTGTTTTTATCGTCACAGTCGTCGTTATTAGGTTTGGATTGGCACTTAATTTGATTTCAAATGAAAAATGTGTATTCATTTTATAAACATCGCTTTACAACGTGGCTCGCCTCGAATTAGCTTTATAAATTTGCGGCTCTCAAAGTTAAGGTTAGTGGCCACCCCTGTTATATACTGTGCTCGTATAAATTATAAACAAATAATAATCATCCAATTATTTTTACACGAACTGATGTGTGATCTGTTGTTAAAACGATTCGGCTCTCGACGTCGCGCGTCGTCGTATATTTAATCCGCACGGCTCTCGCGCACCGTTCGAGTTGTTTCGTAGAAAAAACTGCAGTGCTACGCGGGTCGATCGTTTGCCCCGTTTTCCGATTCGAACAAGCCGCGCGCTGCCTTAAACATCACACGACCGGCATCGTTACATATTTATAAATATATATCATAATAATTGTAAAACGTATATCATAAAAGCGAAATAGAAATAACGCGCGCGCGCGCGTAAGAGCGCAAATTCTGCGGATTTGCCCCGTCTCCGCCGCTACCCCCGGGCGACGCGGCCGCCTTTGCGTTTTTTCCCTCTCGCGTAAACCGCAATAGAGGGGTAGGTGTTTTCGATTTGCGACGACGGGTAGCGTACGGCGGACGAGTGCCAAACGCTCGAATAATTGGTGCGTGTTTAATGGTAATACGCGTACGTCTATAATGTACAATACTCGTATACACGCCGGTGTCGAGAATTTACATATTTCAAATTTTATCCCGACGAGCGGCGCACACGCGCACCGTTTTTCCCACACGTAATGAATAAATGTTTCTCGTTTCTCTAATTTTTCACCGTAAAACGTCGTACCTCTCCTATCGACGACGCGTCCGTTTCGTTTGGTTTTTTTATTTACTTTCGCGCGGCGACGTAACGACGCCCCCGGTCGGGGGTCTAAAACAGCTCTGCGAGCTCTAAATCCAACTAGTTGTTTGATTGAAAATTACGGACTGTAAAATTCAGGCTAGATTTTTTTAAAAAGCTCATGTTTTTTGAAATCGATCCGTAACAATATAAAACGGACCGAAATAGAGTCTATAAAATGCATTAAAGTATATAGAATATCAATTATTCGTTTCGATCGCAGCATTCTTACGTCATTTCATAACGGCGTCTTTTACGACGGTGCAGATATAAAAATCCTTCCCGAAGTCACCGTTGTCGACGAGAAAATCACAAAGCTGTTTGATTTCGCTCTCAAAAAAAAAATCTACCGGCCCTCGATGATTCCCTTCTCCCCCTCGTAAAACACGCCACCCCCGGACCGAGGAATCGGGAATACGACGACGGCCAGGATCTCGGGAGCTGTTTGCTCGTCAACTTTCGCCCCCCGATAATTATAACTACACGCGGCGGCGGCGACGACGATAATAATATAATATATGTTAATAATCGGACCGGGACGAGGGTCGTCACTCCGTCACGCGCACGACACCGATAATACACGGGTATAATTATTATAATAACCGTTCGCGTACGGCGCGCCGATCCCATTGTTCCGCGCAAACACAACGGCGGAGAATCACTCGAAATTCGAACGTCAACGAGGCGCTCGCGTGTGATTGCGGCGGCGCGGCGTCGCGGTAAATTTCGCGGTCTCGCCGCGGTCCTTGACCGACCGGGCACGCCGAGACAACGGCTGACGTCCGGCGGCGTCGAATAAAATTTAATACGTCGTCGTCGGCGAGAACGAGAAATAGAACCGATCGTTTAGCAGCCGCGCCGCCGCGAGAAGTGGTGTCGACGAGCCGTTATAATAATTTAGGGCGAAACGAATCGTCGGAAAAGAATTTTAAAGTTTCAGAAACCGTTTGTTTAATTTACGTAAGATTAAAAATAAAATACCTATAGGAAAAAAATTACATATATATGTATGCACGCGTATATTACTACATAAAGATTTTACCATGTCGAGAGAATTTCGCTAAACTATTTTCATTAAAACTCGACTACGCGGCGTTTGTAATACGTCGAAAATGTCCTTGCCACGTCGTTTTTAAACCGAATACAACAGTCTGCGCACTACATTTGATGTAACGCCGCGTTTTGTACGTCTATATCGCAACGTCGTCGTCGTATCGAATATTATAAACGTAGTATTGTTGTTGTTATTCGCTATGCCCGCCGCGTTACCGTCGAAAACAGTCGACGTCTACTCCAAAAACCAAAATAAATTTCATCTCGTTCCAATAGGGACCGCGGCGGCGCGGCGGTTCGAAACGCGTCGATTATTATTTATGTCACTCCCAGAGTCGAAACATCCGATTATCTCTAGTTATCACGTCGTAATATTATAACAAAGCACTCGATTAACGTATCGACTGGGCGAATTTGTTTTCAAAACACGTATTTTCGCGCGACACCTCCAATAATATCGAATACCGACGCGTCCGCCGCCGTCCTCCACGTCATCGAATACTGAAAAATTAATAACGTTGACCTGCGCGCGTTGTACAGTGTTATTCGGTCTCGTCGCGCTAATCGTTCGACTATTCTTTACGTTTTTACGGACGAAATAGTATATATTATCCACACGACCGATCGAAAAACGCGTTTACTCGTACGACACACACGTAACCTGCACTCTTAATCAGTCGCGGACGTACCCGCGCAACGCGCCCACTCGGACAGAGACGTTTTCGAGGCGATAAAACCGCGAGTCCCGTGTTGAGAAATCTTGCGCGCTCGAAAGGGAAAACAAAAGGAAAAGAACAACCGACGACGAGAATATTATATACCTACGTACGACGCGACATCACTTACGTACGTCTCAATATGTCACGGGAGCGACGGCGCGGCGGCGGCGCTAAAACTTTTCGGCTCCACGTGAATTTATTTCCAAAGAGACATTCCCGACCGGTATAATAATATACGCGGCGTTTCCGTTTACTAAATCGCGATCGTTTAACACGACCGACGGGCTCCGAGATAAAACCGTTTTGTTTTCCCTCTCTCGCGCCGCCGTTTGTACGGATATACGCGTACATATATTATATAGGGTAGTCGTTAAACGGCAGCGTCGATGATAACGTTCGGGGCGCGTGTGCGTGCGTGCCCCGCCACGCCGCCGTCGTATCGCATGCCAATAAAATAAAATGTCCAAATCGCGGCCCGCGTACACGGTGTTTCGCCGCCGATCGTATAACTCAATTGTTGCAGCGCGATATTATAAAACGAAAACAATTAAATTCGAACGGAGACGACGCGCGCGCGCGCGCGTTAGAGTGGTTTTTTTTTTCTTTTTCCTCGACGATTCGAAATAGGTTCTTAACCGGGGGTCCGTAGATGCTTGCTCGGGGGGTCTACAGGGTGGCTGTGAGTTAAATAATCCAAAAATACAGTATTTTATCATTGGAAAATAATTTTAAATAAAAATTTTTTTATTTTAGGCCGAGCGCCCACCAAAGTAACGTGACGTGTAGCGTGGCAAGTGATATAACAAGCTATTTTCTATCAAAACAATGTAATTAATAGATTTACAATATCACCGTCGTATCACTTTAGTCGGCGTTAAATCTATTAATTACATTGTTTTGATAAAAAATAGCGTGCTATATCACTTGCCACGCTACACGTCACGTTACTTTGGTGGGCGCCCGGCCTTATACTTCAAAGGGGTCTATGGCCCAGAAAAGGTTAAGAACCTACGGTTTAGGTGATTTAATATAGCATAAAATTCATAATATCGAGTGTTATACTCTAATTATTCATTTATTAATGACCTTTACGTTTAAACATTTTTATCGCTAAATTTTTGCTCGATTATTCTATACTGAAATAGTTATATTTAAATACTACGACGTATAACGCGAAAAAATTTCGAGGTGTGATTTAAACTCTCAGGTTCGCGTTTAACGCCGATAGTTTTAAAATATAATAATATATAGATTTCACTTGGTTTTCATTTTAATCCTAAATTCGCCGGACGGGAAAATCCTTAGACCTATCCTTATCGATACTTTGGTTTAAACTTTATGATTTCTATGATTTCCAACCGGTTCGATATAATTCGATTATTGGCGTTTCTCGGTGGCGAACGATAAACGAAACGTCCGGCGAGAAAAATCTTAAACACGATGGAAGAAATTAACGTATTTTTTCTTCAACGAATGCCTATTTACGTGTGTAATAAGGCCGCGCAGTAAAAAATAAAAAAGGCGTTTTTTTTTTTTTTTAATTTTATGAAACACCACGTGTTTCGGTCGTCGTTTTCAGTCCGGTCAAATCCTATTAACTTTATACAATACATTTCACACTAGCGTTCGCGGGGCTCGTTTATGCGTATTTCATATTCGAACAAAAAGTCGCCGTGAATAAATAGAAAAAAAAAAAAAAAAACGAAAAAAGTCACCAAGGGATCGACGGCGAAAAACGTATTCGCACAAACAAAACGTTTCGTTTGGTTTTTTTTTTTTCGCTACCTCGCGTCGCCGTAATTATTTAGTCCCGACGACCCTATTAAACGTGAAATAAATTCGTCGGAAAAATTGTAATATGTTTTTTTTTTTTTAAAAAACGCTAATAAGCAGCGACGGCGGTACTACTATATACGTATAGTAATTGCCGGCGTCATAATGGAGTCGCGAGTACGGTAAAAGTAATTTTTTCCTCTCTCCGATTTCACGCCGTCCGTCGACGAGAATACACGAGCCGTCGGAAAAATACGTTGGGTCGTGTGTCGAACAATCGGGAGAGAGTAGCGGGCGGCGCGGCGGTTCGAACGGCTAGTTTTCAAAACGTCCGAAAACAAAAAAACCATCCGAACCTTTACCGGCGGCGTCTCAAACAGAGTTATATGATATTAATATGTATACGAACCGTCGTCGACTAGAATACAAATTCGCAGATAAAAAAAAAAAAAAGATGGTAAGTTTTTCGATTTATATTTGTTTTCGAATCGCAGAATTGAATTCGCCGACGTTTGCCCCCCCCCCCACCAACACGATAATATTCTCGGACGAAAAACTATTCGCGTATTATATGTATATAACGGAAATTTCAACGTCACGCCACGAAACGGCGTAATAATCGCGTTACGTCCGCAATCGTCCGACGACGACGGCAGCAATCGAAATCGTCGATGCCCCCCCCCCCCCCCCCGAAAACAACGTACTACAACATGTTATTGTACTGTTTTGCATATTCCTAGAGCTCGGAAATCCACTTAAAATTATATTCCCTGAGTGTATCCTTAAAAGTTTTAACTCTGTATTTATATTATTTTTGAAACTTAAATGAGTTTTCTTATTATTTTCTTTTAGTTTACGCATTATTAAACTTTTCATTTTCGTTTGAGGATATCCCGCTTTGAGTAGAAACTTAGAAAACACAATATATATATATATAATAATAATAATAATATACGTCCGCGTATTTTTTGGGTGAAATATGTGTAACAGAGTAAACACGGTTTCGCTATTTTATTTTTTCCACGGTCTTGTGTGTGTGTGTGTGTGTGTTCATATAAACGCACTGTATTATTTTCGAATCGCTACAAAAAATACGTTTTCCCCGACTAAATCATTTTAAAAAAACAATTATCCACCGGGATAAAGGTTTGATGGCGAATAAAAAGCTCGAATGAAAATTAAACGAAACAATAGAATACGTATAGTTTTTTTATCGAGAAAAAAAACCGAGTTTAGTTGAAAAAAACGTTTGTAATTCGACGGTTTTTCATAATATAGTTTCGATATTATTTTTACGCCGAAAACGACGCGATCCATACTTTATTTTTAACGACGGGAAAATCGCATTCGCGCGATACGTGTTAGTAGTGATAGAAGTTAATTTTAAGACCGGACGAGTGATAACACTACTCGAGTCGATCGTCGTTTTTTTTTTATTAGTTCTTTCTTCGATCGAGTCCGACAGTAGTACGTATAGTCGTCGAGTAGAAACGTTTCAAACAGAAATTAAGTTTGACAAAAAAAAATCGATTAAACAAATTCAATTAAATTCGGTTTTTAAAGTACACGCCGCCGACGCATTGAATATCGTATTTTCTTTTTGTAAAACGCAGATTTACCGCATACGAATTGGTTGAATTTTCAGCAACTCACGATCAGACGAATAAACGAAAACAAGACGAAAACAAACATCTCTCGACGGAAACTCGAAATCGACTGGATCGCGCGGGATATACGTTCGAGTAAGTAGTCGGGCAAATAACTCTATTAACTCTATGTACTACTGCAGGTAGATTCGATGATATAGTTATTGTTAAATTCGAGACATGTACTCGACGTGGCGTTAACTCGCGGGGTGTAACCCCCTCCCCCATTGGCCTTAGTTTTATCCATTCGTCCTGTGCATTTGTAAGGAATGTTCGCCGTCTCTGTATAATTTACGATTTTTACAAAATATACATATTATATATTAATCGCGCTGTAAAATAACATCAAACTTCATTACTAGGAGGTGGTAGGCGTACCCCATAGCTGATATTTTCCTAGAAATCGTACGCATTGAACATTGTCCCAGAGAATGGGCCGCAGGCCGTTTTGCGATCGTAATATTTACCACCACCGCCAACCATCCCCGATGGCGAAACGGATTTCGCGAGGGAAAAACACCGTCGTCCTCGTCGTCGTCGCGCGACACAATGTGTAGCGTGCGTGCGTTGTTGCTCGTGTTCCGGATATAAAGTTTGTTGCGCGCCGGCGACGAGTCTCTCCCCGCGATAACTCCATTAAAGATGTGCATCGGACTATATTGTGCGGTTCGGTGTAAATACCGTTTCCGCGGCGGCGGCGGCGGCGGCGTTCGGAAATATCTATGCGCGCGTAACGCGTCCTCCCCCACATAGGTGGTGGTGCCCGTGTGTGTGTGTTTTGTTCGTCGCCCCCCCGGGGAATCTAAAACGTGTTTCGCAACTAGGTTTCTATTATTTACGTATAAACACAGGCGGGCGGGGTTGCGCGATGGGTTATCGATGATGATGAAAAGCCCTGCTTTGACCCGCCCGAGTTTGTAATCTACCTTGAAAGTTCGCGCGCCGCGGTCTTTCCGCCCTTTGGTCAAACGGTATCGAAAGCGTTTTATCGACGCCGAGTAAATTAAAATCTCGACTATCGACAAAGCGCGCGAACCGAAGCCTACTCGTCGAGGCTCGTTGTGTCACCCCAATTGTTTTCGACTCGCCGCCGTCGCCGCCGCCGTCTCGACGGGCCCGTGGGTAAAAGAACAATTGTTCTTTTACACGTGTTCAGTGAATAATATAATATAATATGTTTGCCGCTTTCGACTCGACCACGTTTTAAACGTTGAACTGAGCATTATTAGCTCCGGCGACCGACTGTATACTTGATGATTTATAAATAACAAATAACGATTTGAATAGAGAAACGGATGGAAAACTAACGCGCTCGTTTCGTCTCTGAATACTCGTATAATCCTTCGCGTCTCGATGCACAGAAACGCAACGTGTGTAACCGACTCGAAGCCCGGCGAAATAGCACAGAATATTCAGTGGAACTATAGTGACTAGGGCTAGGATAGTATAGGATTTTGCATTTTTTTTTTAGGATTTACAGGACATAGCTTTTCAAGCACAAAATGTGATTTGGTCATATACGAGTCCAAATATATAGTTTTTATTTTGCTTTTTTTTTTGCATTTTTTATACTTTTTTGGATTTAGGGTCATTTTGTAGCATTTTTAGATCATTTTTTCAATTTTACGGGCATTTTTTTATACTTTTTTGAAATCTAGGTAATATTTTTAAACATTTTCATTTACACTAGATGTTCTCGATAAAAGTTTTGAATTTGTAACAGAAATAATATCATATTCAATATTTCAATTATAGAGATAGTATAGAGAATAATCTTCGATACCACGAGTTATCTTAATCGTTAAATTAAATATTTTTTTTAATATTATAATTTAAATAATTTTGTACTGAAATATTAATTAATAAATAATAATTAATAATTATAATGCATTTTTATAACATTTTAAAATCATTTTTTATCTTTTGGGCATTTTTAAGGTCATTTTTAGGTTATTTTAAAGTCATTTTTTTAGGTCATTTTTAGGTTATTTTAATGTCATTTTTTTAGGTTTTTTGAGTCATTAAAATCCTAGCCCTTATAGTGACCATATCGAGATAGCAAATTGCAAACGAATATTAAAAACTATTCGGCCGCTTCGGGACAGTGTACAGTTGTTGTCCTACGAAACAAACGTCAGTGTTATCGATTTCGGGCGGCCGCACGGAGTCGTGATAAAACGGACGTGGCGGTCACGTAGACTAAGCGCGTCTCTAATCGAACTCACGTAGAGCATAATGGTATTGTAGTAGTCTGCGGATGGAAAACGCCGAAAATCGTTTGAAGTTTCGACGTGAATCGGGGCCGATAAACGTGAAGAACTTTTTACCGCCCGACTGTGGGTAGATAAATAACGCCCGTTCGCCGAGTGATTGGGCGGGGGGGGGGGGGCGACGAAATTCAATATTGTCCTGGAAGCCGGTTTCGCGGTCGGAATTATAACGAGTTGTAGTTTACCGCGTCGCACAGCGAATTACACGAGATATTATTCACCGTCGGCGGCTAACCCTTCCTCCCCCGTCGTCGTCGTCGTCGCCGCCGGCACCGACGTTTGTTTGACGTTAAATCGAGAAGATGACCGTCGCGTCTAGTATATCTCGAGTTTGCAGCGGGGTTTAATTAAATCGAACAATGGTAAATTATCATCTACCAAACATTAACCGTCAAACGTTATCAGAACACCGGTGCGGTATTTTCGGAATTACTAAAAGATTTAACAGCGCGTGGCGGCGGCGGCGGCGGTACAGTTGGTTTTAATAATAATAATAATAATGAAAAAATAAAAATAAACAACGGTGTACTCTCTCCATAGAAACGCGGTCGAACAAAAAACATATATACGTGTATAAACGAGTAATCGAGCAAAAAACAATCTTCGAATTCTCTCTCTTTTTCGTCGTGTTTTTTTTTAAATAAACCGTCGTCGTCGTCTGCGGGACAATAAAAACGCGCGGTGACGACTCCTGACGACCGCCGCCGTGGCCGTGAGTCGCTAATACCGTCTCTGTTTTCAATATCATCATTCGATTCCGGTCGTTTTCGACGTAGAAATAAATAATATTCTTTTCGTCGATTTTTCCTCTTTCAGTAACGATTTCACGTTTTTTTCCCCCACACAATCGTCGAAGAGAATCCGCCACTATTTTTTGTTGTTATTTCATTAATACGCAAACGTCAGTTGAATAAATAGAAATTCCGAGTCACTCTGCCCCGCCCGGTAATTAAATCGTTCGATTTGTGTGTACAAATATAGATAATATTGTAGTACACGCGCGTATTATATAATAATATAGAGAAGAGAATATTAAAATAATGAAAAACGCGCGTAGTTTTTTTTTTTGATTAATAAGAGTTGTTATTTAAACATTTGGGAAAAATAGGAAAAAGTTTTCTTTTTGATGAAGAACAAAGACTTTTGTTTCAGTGAAACGCGCAGTGTTTATAGCGCTGCTTTGCGATATACATATACTCGTATATAAATATAATAATAGTGACGCCGAACAATAATAATTTATGGCGATGACGTTTTAAATTTACGTTCTATAAATTAACGAAAACGCGTCTGAAAAGTTTTAATAATAAATAAAAAAAAAAACACATATATATATTTTCGACTTGGACATTCGCGAATCAGATTATTTCGTACCTATTGACACGTTATTTTACTAGATCGCAAATTGTACAGATAAACGTACTCGTATGTTATTGTGTTAATAAAGTATAAAACGCGGCGCTCGTAACGTTTTTTTTTTGATTTTATTGCGTTTAGAACTGCGGGCGACGAAAAAATTTCGTCTGAACATTTTATATAATATAATATCTTTGTCGCCGATCTTTTAATTTGTTTTCGCGCGACGACGGCAAATTATATTCGTGGAAACGTGTTATTTCACTTTATATTTTATTTCATATTTTCACACCTTTCAGAACGAAAATATTACAGGAGTAAAATTACTTTTAAACCAATTGTTCGACAGATATGAAAAAAAAAAAAAAAATGAAAGAGGAAAAAAAATCACGTTTCCTTGTATATTTTTACTACGTTCTGATTAAAAAACTTTTATTTACAAAAATTGTTCAGGTGTGAAAAAATGGTTGACGCTTTTACAATTGAAACGGAAGTCTGAACAATGAAAGTCAGTCAATCAATATATTATATATATATATATATCAAACAAAAGTTATATATTATATGAACAAGTTTTTACACGCGATACATTATAATATTATTTAAACATCATTAATGAAAAAAAAAAAAAAAGGTAAAAGTTTTTGAATTTCGATATTCGTACGGCGACGTCGACGTCGTCGTGATTTTTTTTTTTTTTTTACTTTTTAACGAATTCAAAAGAAATCGACTGTGACGACCGATATTAACGCGTCGTGTGATTTCTGTAACAGTTGGGTTTTTTTTTTGTTACAAACGCAAAAAACATGTGGCGAACGGGTAGAAAAAAAAAATTTCGTTATTAATAAAAAAAAAAAAAACGAAAGTTAATCGAAATTGCGATCAAAATATTTCATTGGGAAATCTTCGTCATCGAATGCGAAATGCCGAACGCGTTGACAATATTTTAATCTCATCTCACATAATCATATGATAATCAACAATATTGTGTGATAATAAATCATCCGTGTTCGATGTCGATGGTATACTTGAAGACGAATATAAAGAGAAAAAAATTTCTGCTCTAAAACATATCAAACGATCGTGTCGAATTTAAAAAATATACGTGGAAAAAAGGTAAAAAATCAAAGAAAAGATGTTAATCCGAGAGTCCGAGATTTTTTTCGATTCCATATTCCGAGAGAAACAAAGAATTTATTGATTTTTCACGATTCGCCGCGCGGCGGGTGCGTTTTCTCCGTCCGTGTTACTACCGCCGCCGCGAGTTGTTGAAAAATAAATAAATACCGACTTGAAACATTTACCGAATACGATTTTCAGCGTTTATACGTAATTGTTATATAATTTTCAAAAAATACTTCCGACGGCGCTAATTACGAAAAAAAAATCGATAGAGAAAACAATTCACAACGACCCGCGACGAAAAATATCGACGATTCGTCGTACAGCCCCGTAAAACAACGAAAATCGTCGAGTTTAGTTTTTATTTGCTCGTTCCTCCGGGTTATTTATTTGATTATCGAAAAATAAAAACCGATCCCGAATTCGGCGGACGGCCACGACTACCGGAAGCCGGAGGAGAACTCCGCGGCGGGTCCGAGGGTATTCACGGAAAGGACGAATCCTGGCGCGGGCTCTCGAAAACAAAAACCCAATTCGCCACGCGATTATAACACGTTTCGCGGGAACCAATTACGTCTCCTGAATACGACGCGTGAGAACTATGCCGGCGTATTGTGTGTGTTTTTTTTTCTTTTCCGGACTACGTTTTAACGACGGCCGTTTCGATAGAAACGACGAGGAGACGAAGGATTCTCTTCTCACACCACTCTCGTCGGGTCAGGTCGTTAAGAGTCTCGTCGCGAGGATCGCGGTCGTTATTCCGCGTAATCGTCGGCTCGTCGACACCGTGATTAAACGCCGCCGAATTCGCAACGCAGTCCACGTGGCGCGCGCGTTAGTTTATGATGGCGACGCGACCCCGTTTCGAGTTTACGTTGGGTTCTTCGATTTTGTGAATACAATGATCTCGTCGCGCGCGTCGATCCGACCAGATCCGGCGCGATCGATCGGAAAACGACCGGCTCGGAAAACTTTGACGCGCTCTCGGTTGCGATCGATTATCGCGCGGACGTTTCCCCGTCGATCGACGAACAACGCTCGCGTTTTTACGGGTCTGACTTGTCCCCCCCCCCGTTTTGTCAATATCAATCGCTGCAGTTTTATACGCTACTAGCTGAATAACCCGGCTTCGCCCGTGTGCAGTATAACTTTTTATTTTATCAGTTTTTTTCATTTTTACCCCTTTTAACTCCGGTAGGTGTCGAATTTAGGAAAATCCTTTCCTATGGGGTCTCCACTATATAAAACGAAACTGCTGACCAAATTTCATACTCAAAGCTCCAGCAGTTCCGGCCAGGCGAATTTTTCTAGTTTCACCTTTTTTACCCCTTTTAACCCTCTTTGGGGTCGAATTTTGGAAAATCCTTTCTTTAGGGGCCTCTGCTATATTAAATGAAACTATTGACAACATTTAATACCACAAAGCTCCAGTGAATCAGGATTTTTTCCATTTTTACCCCTTTTAAACCCCTTAGGGTTAATTTTCTTAATAATTCTCTCCGTAAAAACCATCCTCGTACTTCAAGGAATATTATAAAAAAAGAATTAGCGAAATCGGTTCAGGGGTTGTTGAGTTATGCGCTTACATCACATTTTGCGATTCATTTTTATATATAAGATTATGACATGAACACGTATCGAGAATCGTACACGAGGCCACCACGTCATATCATTAGCACCCGCTCTACGTCGGTATTCAATCGAAATCGGACGAGACAACGGCCGGACGAATCAAGTGACAAAATTTAAATAATTTGTTTGCCCAGTATGCGCGCGCACGGACGACACGAATATTCGTCTACGAGTAAATTATTATTATTACTAGAATCGAAATAAAATAGAATATTTCACCTCGGCCGCTAAAAGATAAATCTACTCGTAACAATATGACGTACTAGTCGATAATAATAGGCGCGTCCTCCGAGAACGTTTTCAGCTTCCGATTTTACACCTTTGGTGAAAAAAAAAATGGATTTATCCGTTTTTTCTATACAACACACGGGATTGAAACCACGAAACGCCAAACTAAAAGATCATTAAGATTCGAATCGTCTCGTTTCGTTACACCGGAGAACGCGCCGTTCAGCACACAGGACACGTACGCACTACGGCGCCTGTACACAATAACAACGATAAAGCCGATTTACTTACCGATTTGTCGTTCAAGTTTTCCGTCCGACAGTGCAGAAACGCGCTCTGTCCGATCGTGGTGGTGATGTTGCGCGGCACGTAGTAATCGAAAAACGGATACAGTTGGTCCGTACCGTTTCCAGCCGCGGCGGCGGGCTGAGCGTGGTCGTTTTGATGCGGTTCCTGCGGCGGCGGCGGCGGTTTCTGCGTGTACGTCACCAGTTTACCTGTCGCGAGAAAACAAGCCCGTTAGAAACGCACGCAAAAATAGTATTTGTCGCGTTCGAAAGCGCGCGACGAGAAATGTAATCGGAAAAAAAACGGAAAACATTCCCGTCGGTTCATCGTCGACTTTTTGTCGTTCGACGAGTCGGTAAAATAATAAAAACGTAAGGGTTTTTCACGGTGATAATAACGCGACGTGCTTGCTATTGGGACGCCCTCGAGGTCGTGCCGCGGTCGTAGCGACACGAACGTTCGAGACGCAATTCGCTACCACGACGGATCGTTTTTTTCATAAATCTTTAACTGCGTACATCTCTGCCTGCGCGTATGCGAATGTGAAAAAGACCATATTCGCCGAGTCAAACGATAAAACCATTTCTACTCGTAAGCGCGTAAATGCGAATAAAAAATAAACGGAAAAATCGTCGAGCCGAATGGTTTCGATCTCGGTGGAAGATATACGTATAATAATATTTATTATTGTGACAGTGTGGGGCTCGTTAATTTTCGAGCGATAATAAAACGAGCGTTTCACAATTGCGTTCAGTTCGATGAAATATAAACGCTTGTCGGGAGAAACGCAACGCCGCCGAATGAAAAACTCGTATTTGCTGTAACGAAGAAAAAGTGGCCCGGCGACGACGACGGGGACACGAAAATCGGCCTCGCCACTGTTGTGTCGTTCGACTATAACGGCGCCGCCGCCGCCGCCGTTGCCACGGTTATTATATTGTATCCCATTAACGACTACAGAGCGAAACCCCCCACTACCGTCGCCGTCTTCGTCGTCGTTCGTAACGCGCGGAATAAACGTTACGAAATTATTGTTATATATTATTATTGTTCTTGTTATATTATTATAGGCTATTCGGCCGTCCGATCTTTTTTTTTTTTTTTTGCGGTCGTTTCTCGTCGCCGTCGAGTTGGTTTCGGCCCGAAGTACTACGAAAAAATTAAACTTGGGAGAAGGGGCATTGTCGAGTTAAAAGAAAAAACCAGTGCGATAACAATACAATTTCGGAACGATACGGAAAGTTCAATAGATTTTCAACTACAATAATTTTGCAGAAATTTCAAAATCCGTACGACTTTCGATAAAGACGATTCTATCCGCAACGTTCGATCGCAACAATTCGATCGATGTTGTTCGGCGAGAAAAATATTTGATTTCATCTCTTTCGAACGGACGGGAAAATAATTTGCTCCAATAGAATCAAGTCTTACAATCAAATCCACGATGACACACAATCTCTAAATTATCCGAAAATATTAAGATGCGAAATGATTTATTTTCAAATTAATATGAATAATATTGTTCGAAAACGGTATTATGAAAGCCGATTTTTACGACAGGCTAGAAAAGCGCAATATGTTTTTACGAGTTTGCAGCGTTAATTATAAAAATGCGTGTAGGCGAATATATTTGCGATGAAACGAAAAGAAAACGCTCGGAAAACAATCTCGTAGACGTTAACGGCGAGACGTCATAAAGACTGATTTCAGAGCCGTACTGGCACTGGACAGATCATGTTTAGGGTTTTTAAACAGTCGCAAAACGATTCGGACGAAACGAACGATTTGCAATCGCCGCCGATTCGGATGACTTTTCAGAGTTTTCAATATTTTCGATGATGTCATGTCGAAATTTATATATTCGCGAAAAACTTTTCGTAGTCTGTTTAGCCAGTCGAGTAGAAGAACGGCGGCGAGTCGATGAGATCTGCTTGGGAACCATTGCCGCGAGAAACACGCTTGAAACGCAGCGACGACCGAACTATTAAAAAATGAAAAAAAAAAAAAGAAGAAGAACGCTTACAACGCGCGAGCTCATTGTTATTATTGCGCGCGTATATTATAAAGAGGAGAGGCGCCGTGATTAATCATTCATTATACCGCCGCCGCCGGTCCCATTTGTTAGAGACGAGTATGACAGCTCGCGCGACGTAACAGGTACACTAAAACGCGTACGGTTTATATACAATAATAATATGTGGTACACTAATGGCTGATATGGTGTGTGTGCCGGCGTCTCGTACAAAAGTCGCGCGCGATAAAACGTTTCGCGAAGGATCCCCCGCGGGGGGAGGGGAGCGGATCGAGGATTCGTGATTATTATTTATCGTTATTATTATATTTTATATTTCGCGCGTGGTACGACGTACGTTTTATATCGCCGGGGGAGTAGTGGAAATAAAACGTCGAGTCGCATAATATTCGACGACGACGACCGTACCGGAAAATGATAAATGCGAGTTTATACGGCAAAGACAAACGGCGAGATCGCGGAGACTCGTTCGGCGGGCGCGCGCGCCACGTCGTCCTTAATGGAAAGCGCGGGGGAAAGGATCGGTTTTGATGCACGTAGTGCCGATCGCGCACAGTAAAAGGGAGCGGCGGCGGCGGCGGCGGCCGTCGTTCTCGGTCGACGCGTGACAAATTAATCCGCTCGACAACAAACGCCGAGTAATATCGCTCGCCGCCGACAAACGCTCCGGGAATTCGCGATATCCGCGCGCCAGTGTACCCCGATTCTCTCGACGCGATCGTAAGTAGTATGTAAAAAAAAAGAAACTTATCGGGTTCGCTGTGACGCGCGTTTTTCGTCTGGTGGTGTCGTCACGTTTTCGAATCGGTCCCAAATTTTAGGGGCTGTTACTGGAGTTGGTTTTAGCGGGAGGCAGAAAAACTATAAATTTAATTCGCGATACAGTTATTCGACTACAAGAGCAGTAGATACGATAAAATATTTTCGTTCTTATAATCGATCGTTTCGAGCTATAACAATAGTAGGGGAAGAGTATTTCGAAATCGAATTTATTATTTGAGCGCTAAAATAATACTTTCAAGAACAACACTCGCGTTTCATATTATTAAAAACATTATTCTCGCGTTTTGTTTTTTTTTTTTTTTTTTTTCATAATAATAATTCTTTTGAGTTTTTAAGAGCGCGCGATATTATATTACTATTATTCTTATTCTTAGTGAAGTCGTTGTATTACGCTTTAGAAGAATCCTTTTTATTATTATTACGGTGCGTTTTTATTATTTTTTTTTTTTGCGAACGAAATCGAACTTTGCCGACAAAATGCAAAAAATCTGCTTTTCGCATTTCCAATAATAGCGATTCGCTTCTTTACAGAAACAAAGCAAAAAAAAAACAACAAATAAATCCAATAAATCCCGCCGCCCTCTTTAAATGTCACTCTCCGAGCCGCCACCGTTTCACGACTCTCGTATTACAAGTGTTTTGAGTTGATACACTTTATCTATTTTTCAGTCGATCTTGTACGCGAATCCGCGTCAAAGGAACCCACGGATTACGATGACACGCGCTCCGGTGTCCGGGACTTGCAATTAACAACGCGCGGCCCGGAAGGGTTGACCTACAGAGGGACGCGGCGGCGGCGGCAACAGGTCACTAAAATTTATTAATATATATTCATAACTTATATTATTATTCCGTCGAACTGCGGGGAATTAAAAGCCGCCGCGCGGCCGGCATAACGATGAATTATTCGGCGGCCGTTACCCGAAGCCGCCGTAGCGCGCATACCTCGTCGAGCCGGGGCCGATATTATGAATTATTTTCCCGTTATAACTATTCGGCGGGACCGCGGGCCCGAGTTATTCGATTCGTCGTCGTATATAACAATAGGTTTAATAAAGTTTTCGACGGGCAGCGAAGGCGATCGAATATTATCACTCCGGGCGGCCGAGTCGGTCCGATAAATTAAACGTATAAACGCGGAACAACGATTTATCGGAAGGTTAGGAAAGAAAAACGGGTATCAAAACTATATCATGTCACGCGCGTTTCGTTTCAGACTGTGGCTTTCAACCTGGAATTGTTTTTCACATCGTCGGATCAAGAGTCGATGGAAAAAAGTAATTCAGGTCACGTTCTAATTTGAACGCAGGGAAAACATGATTTTCGGGTCAGAGATTTTCTGGAGAGACGACAATCGAATCGGGCGGGTCACCATTTCAGTACGGCGCGTCGCAGTACATATTACGAGTATATGCAAATGGCTTCGATGACCGAGTTAAACGTAGTCGTTGCGCCGTGTTCCCGTCCGAGATTCGTTTGGCGTTCGACGTGCAATTTAAAACTTCAAGTATTAATACAAGTATTGAAATATTATTTACGACCCGTTTTTTCAAACTTACTGCACGACGTTGATTCTCGTCCAGACTATATTACATGTACGTTGTACGCGAAATTTAAATCATATCGATAGGGAGGGGCTAGCTTCGTTTCTTTTTTTTTTCGCCTCTCGTTAAACTCGATTAAAATCATTTCCGAGCAATAATATATATAAAAAAAATAACAATATTTCTACGTCGGCCGTAATTCCCGCAAGTATTATATAATTCTCTCTTTACAAATCATTTAATCCGTTTCTGCGGGTCGTTTTGAATTTTCCGACTACCTCATAAATATTTATGGGAGTTTAAAAGACGAAAAGGTTATTTATTTCTTCGCGCCGAAATCTTTGATTTTTTTTTTTTTTTCATCTCATCTCGTCAAATCGTTTGCGAAATCGGATAGTTTATATTCCTTTCGTTTCCGCCCAGGAGAGTTCAATTGTTGTTTAAAACACAGCGCTACTATACTAATTCGATGAAATAACAGTTCCGGGCGAAAACTCAATCGACACGACGACGACGCGACGATGTTGTTATATTGATCTTCTCGCGGCGAACCGGGCCGCACATACAAATACGGGAAAAAAGAAAGAAAAGAACAAGACCATAAGAATAAGGAGCGAAACCGAATAAAAACTTGGACCCGCTCCAGGCGGTCTAAACCGTTCGGCAGTGAATACCCGCACGACTCGGAGGGGTCTGTTTTTTTTTTTTTTTTTTAGATATTAACGATTTTTTTTTCAATCGACTCGCGTCAAGTTGTGTATCGCGCGCGCGTACGTAATATTCGTCGTTCCTTTCGCGACGGCGGCGGCGGCGGCGTTTGCCACGTTCGAACTCGCGCGCGAGAAGTAGTACTGGAAAAAAAACGACGACGACGACGACGTAAAAAAAAGCCGGTTTCCGCGCGGTCCTATATCAATAACGGCGATAAATTACGTCGGGAAATCGGTCTGGGGGGTCGACTTCCTGCGCGTCCGCCGCCGCAAACGGACCCGAAAACTTATTTTTTCGCGCACATAAAATACCCGACGGACAAAAGAGCGAGGAGAAATCCGTCGCGCAGGGGTACAAAACGCTTTTGGAAAAGTTTGTGTCACCGCGGACCACGGGTTTATCGCCGGGCGGCGTTCGATCGATTATCATCATCGCGAGGTGGTTTTCTTTTTCTCGCGTGCTCATTTGCCCGCGGCCCGCGCGAATTATTTGTCGTTCGCTTTGTAAATTTCGTACCGCGCAAAACAATTAATTATAAAAGTTACCGCGCGCGCGAGGAGCGTATTCTTTGCGTTCGGCCCCCGTTAAGTTTGTCCCAATAACGACGCATAACGCATACCTATATATGTTTATATAATATATACGCGTAACGAGGATTGAAAAATTTCCTTCGTATAAAAAAAAAAAAAAAGAAAAAGTATCGGGCTCGAGGGGCGGCGGTGGTGGTGTACGCGCGCGGAATGAAAAGAGAGTTTTTTTCGTCGCCGCCGCCGGAGGTCAACAAATGGAAAAACTTTTTCCGAGACCAAATTAACGGGACGCGGCGCGGAGAGAGGGGAAAAAAATAACCGTACATTATGTATTCAAATTTCCATCGCGGCCTTGGTTTATATATAAATCTTCCGTGTTATTTCGTCGCCCGACGGTGACGGCGGCGGCGGCGGATTCAATAAGCCCATTTACGTATATATTATATCCGCGGTCTCTCGGATTAGTACCGGCGGCCGGCAGCGCGTGATCTCCGAAAGTTTTGCGATTAATTCCCGCGCGAAGGATAGTCTCGTATCTTATCCTCGGCGGCCGCGACGACGACGACGACGACGTAATGAAATATAATAACGTATACGATTTTTTTGATATAATACTCCAATCGCGGCGCGCGTTCGAATTTACATTTTCAATTTGCCGCGGAAAAAGTTTTTTTCTTTTTATTATTCGTCGCGCCGATCCTAGTTTGTTACGCCGCGCCGGCTAATTCTTCGAATCGCGCTCGCGATAACTCGGTTTAACAGTATTAACAAAAAAAAACGGAGAATAAAATAACGAAAAAAAAAAAACAAACACTATATTTTATTTAAATCTCGTGTAGGCGATAATCGAACGTAGTGAAAATACGCCGTCTAATGCGATTATGATATTATTTTTAATACGCGCGTAATCGTATATACGAATTATAATATTAATATGTATTTATTTTTTTTTTTGCTCGCGACTCGGTTCGCGATCGAATCGATCGTTTTTAAGATTTATTTTCACTCGCGCGTAGTTTTTAATTATTATATTCGTTCACGCGGCCGTAGGTATAAAACATCGCGCGTTCCAGGTGAATATTAATCCGCGAAATCCGCTTTAACTCGATTAAACGTACGCTCGCGCGCATGCACCCGCTCGCGGCCTTCGAAATATGATTTTTGTTTTATGCAAAAAAAAAAAAAGCACACGACGCGCGAGGCAGTAGATTATAATAATATTATTTATTGTATTGTTATCGTCTGGTGATTTTTTCGTATTTATTATAAACGGCAATAACACGCGCGCGCGCGACGATCAGCGGATTTAAGGACGCGTGTTCGTTTTTCTCTCTCGTAAAACATCGACACGACGATTTTCGTCCCATTCGGTCGGGTTCCGTTAGTCTATTATACTAAACGTGAGTTTATTTTTTTGTTTATTAAATTAACCGTTTCGAGAATTTTGTCGTTGTTTTTACATCGATAAATCAAGTAAAAACCGCGTGAGTTTAATTAATTTTTCGGTTATGTCATAATGTTATTGTTTTTAGAGTCGCCACTACGGTTCCTTCTTTCACAGGATTCCTCTACAACTCGATCGACGGTTTTTATTCACTCCCGGCCGACGACGTACACATATTTGCCGAATGTTCTCCTCCTTTTTTTTTTTACCATCACACAATACTCTATCCAGAGGCTTATATGTTCCTCGTCGATAACGACATTTAACTTATCGCTCGACTATTGGCGATTTTTTTTTCTTTCTACTCACTCGTTTGGTATTCCAATTTTATTGCTATTTGGGTCACCGTTTATCGTGTTATTAGTTTTATTCGGGTCCGACTCTCGTTATGTTATTAAAACAACTTGGCGCATTATTCAACGAGATAAAACGCTATATAAACGTCAATCGGTTTAGAGCGTTTAGTCTCTATTATGTATAGTGCCGCCGCAGTTGGTTTGAGCTGTTCATTGTTGCTCTATCGCGTAGTTTTTGTTTCGCACTCACCTACATGGATTAAATTTGTTTGCGATAAAGTTTTCAACAGTAATTTATGATCATTCCCCAGACGCGCGTAGTATCTCGGAGCGTTTCACAATGATAATAATAATAATAATAATAATAATAATAACAATGCAAAAAGTTATAAAGTACCTTGATAATCCATTATTGGTTTTGTGCAGGAGGAAGGAGAGGAAGAAAACGTGATTTGATCGATCGCTACTTAATAAATAGAAACGACGTTGTAGTATATTGATACGCTCGAGTAGTAGTGGTGATCATTCGTCCGACTATATTATTATATTGGTAACGACGAAATTCGAAATGACGGACTCGCCGTCGTAAATTGACTAAACGATCCCGTTGGAAAATTACGATTTAAAGGAGGGTTTTTTTTTTTTTTTTCTAAACTCTGTACGCGGCGTTGAAGAATATCGTTTCGGAAGAGCCGATATTTTACCATTTGCTCGTGATTAGATTTTCCTTTCGCGAATTCGATTTGCGAGCACGTCGTCGCGGATTGCCGTTTCTCGTTAATTGTCTGAAAACACCCGACGACGACGACGTGTATTTCGCACAACGAGCCGCAATCATACACGCGTTTAATGAGTAAATCTCATTACGGGCTCGAAAAATCCACGGCGAGGTGCTGTTTAACTGTCAACGACAACGACGTTGTCGATCAGACTCGACCAAAAGTGGCGTGTATATATCGTACATGGTCGGTGCGGAAGCGCTTTATAATATTCGTTTTAAATGTTGAAAAAAAAAAAACAAAACAGCGACTGATCTGAATAGTTTTTGGAATTCGCGAGCGCCGCGCGTTTAGTGTCTCCGAGAAAAAAAGTCGTCTCCTGCCGCCGCCTCCCCCCCCCCCCCGTTATTTGAAAGGAAATTTGACGCGTCGTGTTTTACGGCGGGTGCTTTGATGAAGTTTATTTCTACTTTTTTTCGTAATTCCTGCTCAGTTGTTTTTCCGGGAAAAACGCGCCTACCGAAAAACCACGAGGTCGCGGAAAATCCGGGTCCGATTAATCTCCAAACGCTGCTTTTTGCGCGTCGTTTCAAAACTTTTTAATAATCCTAATGTTCGAAAGATTCCGTTGATTTTTTATTTATATTATTATGTTTTCCTCGAAACCGTTTTCGGGCTCGTGTAATATCGTTGTTATCGATTTATCAGAATACATACCGACCGATACGTAATTAAATCGACCTATACGGGGGGGGGGGGAAACAATCAATACAACATTATTATTATTGTTATTGTTACAGAGAGATATAATCGAACGTGAAATAATTTCTCATTATATCTATTATTTTATATTATATAAAATAGAAGACACTTTTTTTTTGTGTGCGTGTGTGTGTGTGTACGCGCCTATCTCGAAAAGGTGGATTTCAGTAAGATTTTCACTAATGGATTGGCCGAGTCGCCGGGAAGGTTTGAAAAGCTACAAATCTGGAAAATTCAACATCTAAGCGGGTCAAAAGGGTGAAATTAGAAAAAAAAATCGCAAGGCCGAAACCACCGGGGCTTTGAGTATGAAATTTGGTCAATAGTTTCGTTTTCATATATAGTAGAGAACGTCGAAAAAAAGATGTTAAAAAAAAATCGCAGATCGTCCTCAGTAAAACGAACTATCCGTGTAAAAATATCGATACGAATATGTCATTAAATGTCTCTCATATTTCAATTGCATCGTCTGCAGGTTGTTTGAAAATTGTTTAAACGTATAAATATTATATATTATACTAAATATGATCAACTATGAATTCAATACTATATAGGTTTATAAAGAAATCTAGAAATATAATGACATTCGGCACCCGGCAAAAACTTTTCTTTAGTTAAAAACTTTATTCGGCTAGTGTATACGTCGTATATAATGCATATTTCATTTCGTATAAATTTCTGTTTCGTTTTTATTAAATCATCACGTCGTCGTCATCCTTACGTTTCGACACGGTATTCTAATATGGTCGTTATAAACATTTTTTTTTGTTCGAATAACGGCAAGATTAAATCGGAAAAACGTAGAAAATCTGATAAATGCATTTAGGTTAAACTACGCGATTGAAAAAATATACGCGTATTCGCATATCGATGACTAAGGGATTGGATACGTTTGCAATTTTCTCTCCGTCTCTCTCTTTTCCCCTTTTTTACTCTCTCTCTCTCTCTCGATAAACCTGACGTTCATGAATATTGATAACTTCTTTTAAGTATCGAGAGTTCAAAAGACATTTGCTCGAGACGAAACGAGTAGAATTTTTAGGCGATTTGCGCGGTCGATCTCGACAAACGTGTGCTCGACGTTTATCGTTCACTCGAAACAAGAAGTACGCGCGCCTTGCCGAGGAACACTCTGCGAGTAGACGCGCGAACGACGCTCGGAAACGCCGTATGCCGCCGACGACATAAAAAATACTCCGCGAAATTCATGTTAAAAAACGATATTTGTCGTCGACGTTTCGTTCGCGTCATTACCGATTTCGAATCCATTCGAATAGTATTATACTATAGTTTTGCATTGGTCACACGTATTTACATACGTCCATTACACGTCCAACCCACTTAGGGTTGGATTTTCGAGACGTACTATAGCTCAAAACCTTCCCCGAGACTTGGCGAATCCATTGGTGAAAACTTTACTTAAATCCACCGAGTACTTATCGAGATATGCGCTCACAAACGGAAAAAAAGGGCTTTTTTATCACTATTATTTATTATTACTATTATTTTGACTGCAAAACGGAAAATAGTCGAAAAATCGAAAATTTGGTACCAGGAGTTCAGGAGGTGACGTGGTTTTTTTCGCGACGATTTAAAGTTTTCCATTTTTAACCCACTTAGGGTTGGATTTTCGAGACGTACTATAGCTCAAAACCTTCCCCGAGACTTGGCGAATCCATTGGTGAAAACTTTACTTAAATCCACCGAGTACTTATCGAGATATGCGCTCACAAACGGAAAAAAAGGGCTTTTTTATCACTATTATTTATTATTACTATTATTTTGACTGCAAAACGGAAAATAGTCGAAAAATCGAAAATTTGGTACCAGGAGTTCAGGAGGTGACGTGGTTTTTTTCGCGACGATTTAAAGTTTTCCATTTTTAACCCACTTAGGGTTGGATTTTCGAGACGTACTATAGCTCAAAACCTTCCCCGAGACTTGGCGAATCCATTGGTGAAAACTTTACTTAAATCCACCGAGTACTTATCGAGATATGCGCTCACAAACGGAAAAAAAGGGCTTTTTTATCACTATTATTTATTATTACTATTATTTTGACTGCAAAACGGAAAATAGTCGAAAAATCGAAAATTTGGTACCAGGAGTTCAGGAGGTGACGTGGTTTTTTTCGCGACGATTTAAAGTTTTCCATTTTTAACCCACTTAGGGTTGGATTTTCGAGACGTACTATAGCTCAAAACCTTCCCCGAGACTTGGCGAATCCATTGGTGAAAACTTTACTTAAATCCACCGAGTACTTATCGAGATATGCGCTCACAAACGGAAAAAAAGGGCTTTTTTATCACTATTATTTATTATTACTATTATTTTGACTGCAAAACGGAAAATAGTCGAAAAATCGAAAATTTGGTACCAGGAGTTCAGGAGGTGACGTGGTTTTTTTCGCGACGATTTAAAGTTTTCCATTTTTAACCCACTTAGGGTTGGATTTTCGAGACGTACTATAGCTCAAAACCTTCCCCGAGACTTGGCGAATCCATTGGTGAAAACTTTACTTAAATCCACCGAGTACTTATCGAGATATGCGCTCACAAACGGAAAAAAAGGGCTTTTTTATCACTATTATTTATTATTACTATTATTTTGACTGCAAAACGGAAAATAGTCGAAAAATCGAAAATTTGGTACCAGGAGTTCAGGAGGTGACGTGGTTTTTTTCGCGACGATTTAAAGTTTTCCATTTTTAACCCACTTAGGGTTGGATTTTCGAGACGTACTATAGCTCAAAACCTTCCCCGAGACTTGGCGAATCCATTGGTGAAAACTTTACTTAAATCCACCGAGTACTTATCGAGATATGCGCTCACAAACGGAAAAAAAGGGCTTTTTTATCACTATTATTTATTATTACTATTATTTTGACTGCAAAACGGAAAATAGTCGAAAAATCGAAAATTTGGTACCAGGAGTTCAGGAGGTGACGTGGTTTTTTTCGCGACGATTTAAAGTTTTCCATTTTTAACCCACTTAGGGTTGGATTTTCGAGACGTACTATAGCTCAAAACCTTCCCCGAGACTTGGCGAATCCATTGGTGAAAACTTTACTTAAATCCACCGAGTACTTATCGAGATATGCGCTCACAAACGGAAAAAAAGGGCTTTTTTATCACTATTATTTATTATTACTATTATTTTGACTGCAAAACGGAAAATAGTCGAAAAATCGAAAATTTGGTACCAGGAGTTCAGGAGGTGACGTGGTTTTTTTCGCGACGATTTAAAGTTTTCCATTTTTAACCCACTTAGGGTTGGATTTTCGAGACGTACTATAGCTCAAAACCTTCCCCGAGACTTGGCGAATCCATTGGTGAAAACTTTACTTAAATCCACCGAGTACTTATCGAGATATGCGCTCACAAACGGAAAAAAAGGGCTTTTTTATCACTATTATTTATTATTACTATTATTTTGACTGCAAAACGGAAAATAGTCGAAAAATCGAAAATTTGGTACCAGGAGTTCAGGAGGTGACGTGGTTTTTTTCGCGACGATTTAAAGTTTTCCATTTTTAACCCACTTAGGGTTGGATTTTCGAGACGTACTATAGCTCAAAACCTTCCCCGAGACTTGGCGAATCCATTGGTGAAAACTTTACTTAAATCCACCGAGTACTTATCGAGATATGCGCTCACAAACGGAAAAAAAGGGCTTTTTTATCACTATTATTTATTATTACTATTATTTTGACTGCAAAACGGAAAATAGTCGAAAAATCGAAAATTTGGTACCAGGAGTTCAGGAGGTGACGTGGTTTTTTTCGCGACGATTTAAAGTTTTCCATTTTTAACCCACTTAGGGTTGGATTTTCGAGACGTACTATAGCTCAAAACCTTCCCCGAGACTTGGCGAATCCATTGGTGAAAACTTTACTTAAATCCACCGAGTACTTATCGAGATATGCGCTCACAAACGGAAAAAAAGGGCTTTTTTATCACTATTATTTATTATTACTATTATTTTGACTGCAAAACGGAAAATAGTCGAAAAATCGAAAATTTGGTACCAGGAGTTCAGGAGGTGACGTGGTTTTTTTCGCGACGATTTAAAGTTTTCCATTTTTAACCCACTTAGGGTTGGATTTTCGAGACGTACTATAGCTCAAAACCTTCCCCGAGACTTGGCGAATCCATTGGTGAAAACTTTACTTAAATCCACCGAGTACTTATCGAGATATGCGCTCACAAACGGAAAAAAAGGGCTTTTTTATCACTATTATTTATTATTACTATTATTTTGACTGCAAAACGGAAAATAGTCGAAAAATCGAAAATTTGGTACCAGGAGTTCAGGAGGTGACGTGGTTTTTTTCGCGACGATTTAAAGTTTTCCATTTTTAACCCACTTAGGGTTGGATTTTCGAGACGTACTATAGCTCAAAACCTTCCCCGAGACTTGGCGAATCCATTGGTGAAAACTTTACTTAAATCCACCGAGTACTTATCGAGATATGCGCTCACAAACGGAAAAAAAGGGCTTTTTTATCACTATTATTTATTATTACTATTATTTTGACTGCAAAACGGAAAATAGTCGAAAAATCGAAAATTTGGTACCAGGAGTTCAGGAGGTGACGTGGTTTTTTTCGCGACGATTTAAAGTTTTCCATTTTTAACCCACTTAGGGTTGGATTTTCGAGACGTACTATAGCTCAAAACCTTCCCCGAGACTTGGCGAATCCATTGGTGAAAACTTTACTTAAATCCACCGAGTACTTATCGAGATATGCGCTCACAAACGGAAAAAAAGGGCTTTTTTATCACTATTATTTATTATTACTATTATTTTGACTGCAAAACGGAAAATAGTCGAAAAATCGAAAATTTGGTACCAGGAGTTCAGGAGGTGACGTGGTCATGTCTAGCGACATTTTAAAAAAGCATTTATTAAATTTAATTCTAAAAAAAAACAAATTTCAATTACACATAAAATTAAATATTAAAAAAGGAATTTACGACCACATATTATTTGGTCAAGATACTTTCATTAAAACTCATTCTATTGGGTGCTGCTAATATATTATATTTATACGTAGAAAAAGACCTTTCCACATCAACCGATGCGATCCATGCATATTTCATATAAACTAAATCATTTAAATCATACTGTTATGATTACAATTTCGGCACAATAACGATAGTTATTTTATCATTCATACGTTTATTACTGGTTGTAAAATTTCTGGTAATAATGATTTATATTCCAAGTATAATATACATAAAAATAAGTTAAATTTTCAAGAAAAATATGTAAAAATTAAGAAAAAATAACCAAATAGGGGAAAAAGCAATAAAAAGCAAGTTTTGTGGAAAAAAGCTAAAAACAGCAAAAAAAAGTTTACTTCATTGAAATCAGAACACGATTCAAAACGTATTTATCTATGAGAATTATCTTTCTATCACACACCCCTCAAAAGAAGCATTTGCTACAAAATCCGAGCCCTAGAGATTACATAGTTGGGAATTTTTGTTGTTTTTTATTTCGTGTACACTTTCGTATAGCAAAAAGTGTACAAAATTTAAATCACATGGTTAAACGTTTCTCATTTCGAGCAGTTTCGAAGAAAACTTATAAAAATGAAAAAAAAAATACTCATCAAAACGACAAGCAAACGACGATGAATTGAGAACATTTGTACGATAGAAAAACTGATTTTCGAGGCGATCTTGAAAATCCATTAACGACTTGGTCAACATCGACGTTGTCGTTTATATACTATACGAATATTCATAAGAGTTCTAATCCAATCGGTCGGTCTTATCCAATATATATATAATATTATCTTTTAGATAAGTTTTCAGTCGAAAATGCATTACGTATTTGGACGGAAAATCGCAAGACATTTGACTAGGTGAAAATTTTCGGGCCAAACGTTCGCGGTGAACATTTCGCCGCGTGTGATCCCGAGAGATCGCTGTATACAAACCGGACACGTCAAAGCAAACGTCTGTTCCGAGCGAGACGGATACATTGATCGCGGGATCATTGGTAACCACCGGACGGTGTACCAGTCCAACGGAGCCGTTATAATCGCGAGAAAAAAACAGTCGAAAACCACCGCGAAAACACGGCGTTCGAACACCTCGTTTCCGGACTCGAATCGAACGTCCGAGACTAGATTCGTCCATTTATAATACACAATGCGACGAACGTGCGCGGGTGTAATGCGTATGGGCCGCCCCACGGCTACGCGCGAGCGAAACATCGCGTAGTCGCTGCGAAGATCGCCTTCAGCCTTGTTTACTACAGCAAAACCACATTATATACCACTCTCTAGTGGTTCGTTAACACAGTATTGGTCAGGTTATGAAATACGTTTACCGTGTACGCGCACGTCACGGCGGCGAATCGGGGCAACCGCGAAACGGGGTTCGACAACGGACCGAGTAGTTCGATGAGGATAAAAAAAAAAAGACTAAAATAGTTCTACACATTATCGACAATATCAGTTGAGAGTTTCTAAAAATTTATCGAACAGATCTCGTGATAATGGACGGATTTCACTAGGCACCCGCAGATATTGCACGACACCACATTGCTTTCGGGCCGGATAAATTATGTTTTACGTTCGATAATATCGCGATCCGATTAAACGAGGAGAGAATATCGTTTTTAATACGACGAATTCGTCCTGCTTTTTTTTTTTTGCGAGGACTTTACGTTATGTTATTGATCAGGATAAAAGACCCGGTAAAAAAAAAAAAAACATTTTTCAGTAGCTCGTCCTGCCCCGTCCTCGGACCACCGATTCCGTTCGGTTTTAGCGAACACGTTCGATTGTGTCAGGGTGTGACTCGAACTTACGTTTTGTTCTTTTTACGTGGTTTTTATAAATCACCATTTCGTTTGTAATCTCGCGTGCGTCGGCGTAAAAATTACGGTTTCCGTAGATTACACATTTGTTGTGCTGACCGAATATGCGCGCGCGCGCGTATTATTTACTGGTCGTAAAAAGCCGACGGGATTAAAAAAAGAAAGAAAAAAAAAGGTTCTTATTAGCATCGTTTTATTTTTCCAAGTCGCATAATAAATTACGGCAAACTCCAGCCGCCATAACATTTACATTCGTAAAATATCGTCCCGGGAATACGTCTAAAACGCCGCCGCCGCCGCCGCCGCGTTAATATCCAAAGAATTTTCATTAGTTTGACAATGTTATGACTTTATCTTGGTCGCGGGGAAAAAAATAATAATAACCGAGTCCGATATTACTGTTATATATAGAGCACGTAAAACCGTGATTATATACAAAGTCCGCGTTACACGGCCGAGATGCTCTCTTGACCGCGGGAACGGAGAGAATATCATTCGGATCGAATCGTTTTCCTATAAAAGTCGTGCGAAATAAACGATTTTTAACCTGCCGACGGACGGGGAAAGCATCGAATCTCGTCGGCCGGCCGACTTTTATGCGCTCTACTCGCGAACGGACGAAAATTTCGAGGGAAAAAAAAAACAATTCGCGAGGCGCGAGACAGGGGTGTGCGGCGAATCGGTCACTTTCATATTACGATCGGTATAAATAAACTCGACTTAACGAACGAATTTGCGAGCGTTCCCGCACATTAGCTATCCCACGTTTGCCGCGATCGTCTCGGAAAAGTTTCGACGATTTTCAGTGTAACGACGCGTCGCCAAGACGTCCGATTATTCCGACGTTCTCTACCACGCGTCCAGAAAGAATTTCAAAGAATAACATCGTGTAAATAGACAGCGCCGCCGCACGCACGACCGCTTACGTTTAATGCGATTTCGATCTCTCTCTCTCTTTTTTTTTTTCTATATAATATACGAGTATACGACCCGAACGGGACTTTTGTAATAATAATATTTGTCCGACGACGACGGACGTAACGATTATTTGTCTTTTGTTCGATATCAATTGGCCGTGACGGTGTCGTCAAACGAGACGACGACGCGCGTCGGGTCGTGTAATATATAGTAGACATATAATATATCGTAGATATACGTTCGCGCCTCGCGATTTCGCCGAACAAATATTAATTCTATGCTTCTGAGTCGACTCGCGTCGGGCGAAAAAAAAATAGGATAAATCCTCCGGTCCTCAGAACGACATCGCGACGGTGCCTTTCTAGCGTTTATTTACTTTAGTTTATTTACATGTATGAAAAGCCGCCTTTTCCTCCCGTCACGATACCATATTTCGAAGACGGAAATGACTTTATCCGCCAAACGGTTTTTCTCTCCAACGTTTTCGATAATAATTAATCGGATCGAAGAGGATCGTCGTTTTTCGAACCGATTTTCCCGCAGTGTTTTCAGAGCTGTTTGCGACCGAAAATTACGACGCTTTGTGACGAGTTTATGGCGTGTCCTATTCTCGAGTGAATTTATTTACGTTTTTCCTACGTCGAGTCGCGCACGGACGAAAACAACGGCGGCGACGACGCGATAGAAAATAAACACACACGTCATCGACGGCAAAACGAGAGAACGTTTATTATCCGTACGAGACAAAAGACAAATAATCAAGTACGAACGCCGGTCATCGCTCCGAGGGGGGGGGGGGGGGATTAAAACAAGAGAATTATTCACAATTAAAACACAAATGGGGGTTTTTTTTTTTTTTGTTTTTCGCCGCCTCCGTAAAATCATCCGTCGATTGTTTGTGTATTCGTCGCGAGCAAAGGTATAATTGAATAATCTGTTTCGTGATCGAAACACTGCCGCCCCGGCGGCGAAACGCGGTTCGTGACGAAAAGAAGACACGACGGGCAAACG
This sequence comes from Drepanosiphum platanoidis, assembly GCA_948098885.1. Classification (NCBI taxonomy): domain Eukaryota; kingdom Metazoa; phylum Arthropoda; class Insecta; order Hemiptera; family Aphididae; genus Drepanosiphum; species Drepanosiphum platanoidis. The sequence continues at coordinate 6,170,387 of OX402534.1, read as the reverse complement.
TAATTGGATTTTATTTATTCTCGCGGGCGGCGACGATATCATTATGTTTCTAACCCGCGCGGCGCATTGTGTCTCGTCCGAAACACATTATTTCGCGCGTTTAAGCTAAAATATTAGAACGAAAGGATCAGACACAAAAAGGCGATATCCGTGTTCTCTCTTCCTTCGATAATACCAGATCGTATCGCACACTAGTGTTTGAGCCGAACGCGAATTTGCCCATTTCTTTTGCAAGACGGACGCAACGCGCGCACGTTTATTTTTATTTTATTTTTCCCCAAAACCGCTCGTTTAGCTAATTTTGAATAGATCGGCGCGCAAAGTTTACGCCGCCGCACGTCTTCGTGCCGTATTAAGTGTTGCGTTTACAAGGCGACGGCGGCGGAAGCGGCACGCGGAGAAACAATAGTTTCCATTGTTATCGTTGGCGCACAAGGGAGGCGGGCAGCAGTTTGGAACGTTTTGGTTATGTTCGAAATTATTTCGAGGGTGCATCCGTGTCCTTTTAAGTCAAAACCGAGACAAAGTTTCCCCGACTATTATGTAGTTTACTAATTGTTTAATTTGTTTTAACCGGCGGCGGCGGCGGCGAGTAATTCAGTCATTCGCGGCCGGCCGGCCGGCCGGCAGGCCGTCCGTCCGATTCGACGCGGCCGACTATTTGGCGGAAAACACGGTCTCGAATCACTGCGTCGTCGTCGCCGCCGGCCGATTAATAACAATAACACGACGACGACGAGATGAAAACAACTAGGAGTTCCTATCTTTCGTCGCTGCTTTGTTCGAAAAGCGACCGCGCGTGTCGTCGGAACACGCGTGAAACGAAATCCACGACGACGGTAAACAAACACGAATCGATAAAACGTTTAAAAAAGGATTATGATTTTGTTTTCGGAATAAAAGAACGCTGTGTTGAAAAATACCGTCGATTTTTCAACACGCGCTCGACGGATTTCCTTCCCCGTCGCCGTAGCCTGTTGACTTTCGTTCTCCGCCGCGCCGCCGCCGACGAATCGTGATGATAATATTTTATTTCGATAAAACGAACACGTCGGCACACACGGCCTACGCGCTCAACCGTCGAATGTTTCCAATATGCTACCGCCGAGACACGGTCGACGTGTGACAAAACGTCTCGAACACTGCGCGAATTCGAATAATTACGCCGGAGAAGTTTGAAGCGGACGACACACGGACATTTTATAGGACGGTCGTGCGAATCGTCGCGTATCGAAGATGGTTCGGAAAATTCGAGTTTCAGAAAGTCCGCGCGATCGACGACGGTACCGCAGTACATTGAATAATTCAAATCCTAGGTCAATTATTATGCATCCCGCCAGAACGTCAAAACCTGATAAGCTAATAAGACGCGCGCGGTACGGTCGAAAGTTTCGAATTCCGTTCACCGTCGTCGTCGTCTCCGACATAAAAACACAGTACGCTTTTTCTTTTCCGTTTGTGCGCAGCGAGTTTTACATTTTTAATGTAGGATTTTTTTTTTTCCCGTACGAGTACGCCCGTTTTTCAATACAACTATATAATTCCCAATTTCACGAGCTTTGTTTTCTTGTTCGTGAGAAAACGACAACGACAAACGAACAAACAGTAATCGACGCGCGCTGTAAATTCGTCAAAACCACAATCGATCTACACCACAAAACTAGGCGGTGACAATAAAAGAACGATTATTAGATTATTAGTAGGGCTGGGAATTTAATGCCCTAAAAAATCCCGAAAAATGTCCTAAAAAAAATGCTTTTATGACCTTAAAACTCTAAATAATGCCCTAAAAAACCACGAAAAATGCCCTAAAAAAATGCCTTTACTATCTAAAAATTTTTTTTTTTTTAATAATTTTAGTATAAATTACAATAAAAAGTTTTAAAAATGCATTATAAAAATCTATTACAAGTGTAAACTGTAAATACATAGTTTTAGTATAAATCTGAAAAAAAGTTGTATACAAAGCTAGATAGACTTAATCTGACTTGAAAACCATGTTGGTGTAAAAATCTTAAAATAAAATTTCAAATTCATACACTTGGTTTAAAAAAACTCAAAAAATGCTCCAAAACTCTAAAATGCCCTAAAAAATTAAGAAAATGACCTAAAAACTAAAAAATGCCAAAAAAATGACAAAAAATGCAAAAAAAATGCAAAATAAACTTTCTTATTCTCATTCAAATGTACATAAAACGAATTTGTGACAAGACGAGCATTGCACAGTAAGCTTTGGAAAACAATGCAAAGTGCATCGAAATCCCACCCCTAATTATTAGTAATCTAATTTTTTTTTTTTTTGCTCGATATTGCTTTTTCAATACGTTACACGGCCAGACTTTGGCCCCGATGTATTTAGTGTCGGAGACGGTTTTGTACGATTCTTATTTCTAATAACACGTCGAAACCGAATAGCAGTTTGAAATATGAAAATCACGTGAGATCGGCGATCGAGATTACTTACAACGCGACGACGAGGTGTGAACTATCGGTCTATTTTCAGTTAATATAGTCGTCGCGTCGTCGGTAAACCGATGATTTTCGAATAAGCTATCACAACCTGTTCTGAAATTGATGACAGACGAGATTTAATTAACGACAAAAGCAATTTCAATAGCGCGCGCAGTTTCTCCGTCTGGTCTTAAGACCGCGTTCGTCCTTTCCTCTCTCGCCTAGTAACGAATTAATATTAATGATCTGAATAACATCGTTGCCGACTCGAACCGACCGCGACGGAAACGTCTGTTCCGCGGTAATTCGCAAAAATGACTGTTCGCCGAAAAATAATTATCGTTTGTTCTCGTATTGTTTTAAATAACGCGACGGATTTTTCGACGTAATCCGAGTTCGTACTTACAGTGGTTGTAATGAATATTAATAATATTCGACCGTTTAAATAATCCGCCGCCGGGTAAATATTTTTCACAAACGGCGATAATTTTATGAACTCGACAAAAAAAAGTGATGTTACACGACAGACAATACATTTCGGACAAACGCTCGAAATAGTATACTCAAATAATATTTCACAAGTATATAATAATAATAAAAGTAAATACGAATATTGTCGTGTCGTATTTAGAAGTCACCGGATTTGAAATTTTAATATTTAATTAAACGAAAGTAGAAAAGAAATATAAAACGAATTTCAAGAAAACAACAATCAGAACCTATTGTGTTAAGAAGAAAAAACGGCTTTGTCCGTTGTATGATTTATCGTTTCTTCCGATGGGTTTTTTTTTTTTTTTTTTTTGGCACTGTTTTTGAAAAGAATGCAAAATCCAACTTTTCTAAGGTACCGGACTAGAAAAAAAAGTTTGAAACTTAACTACTCGAAAATTTCGAATCGTCTGCTCTACGCTAGAAATGTAAGTATAATTCGTATTTTATAGATTTAATTTATAGAGAAAAAAAAACTTCTAATTCGTTTAGTATAATTTAGTATAAATATTAAAATAGCATTAAAAAAAAAAACCTCATTACACTACTTCGCTTAACTCAGAATAACATATAAAAAAAAAATTAGGCACACATAGTAAAATCAATAAATTTCACACTTCGTTTATAATTTGAAATAAATAAAACGACGAGAAAATAATACTCTTGGAAAGAGTTTCGCTCCTCGAGAAATTTAGCTCAAATCAAATGGGTATTCGAATCCTTTAAATGAAACCCGTAAGACCCGAAACCGACCAGAGATTGGTCGGCGGATTTTTAAAAGGTGGTTCGCAGCAGCAGAGTGCAAAAATCTCGGACGACCAAACGAGATTTCGAACCGAAAATAAAGATTTCACTCGTCTCGCGAGCGGTAACCGGATCGAGTGATTATTTATTTCGTAAATTTCAACGAGAGTTGAAAAAAAGTTTCAAAAAGTCCTTTTCGTCGGAAAAAATCGACAATCTGAATAAAAGCTATATATATTGTATATTTATTGTGGAATATAAAAAAAGACGGTCTTTTGTCTTTTTCGGTGGGGGAAAAAACGGGCGAAAATTACATATTTAATTAATCAAACGTCGGTAATTTCAAAGAATCTAGTTTTTCTCGACTTTTTATTACAACGCACTGGGCTCGGATTCGCGCGAGTGTATTTGCGAATAATTATAATTATAGTCGGCGGTTTACGTTTGAAAGGATAGATTCGTAAGAAACCAGGTCGTCGTGTTCAACGACAAAAAAAAAGTGGTTCGTTTGATGTCTGTAAAGTTCGATTCGCGCGAGAAATGTTTTCACATATTAAACAGAGGACTTTATGACTCCGCGTTTATATTTTTCACAATAATAAAACGGCGATCTGGGCCCGCGACGACCGACCGGGGGAGCCGCCGCCGCCGCCGCCGTTTCGCGGACCCCGCCGCCGTTCGGCCTGGTTTCGCCGCGACGACGATTTTTCCGCACGGCCGACCGGCCGGGTCCGGTTTTATGGCGATTTAACCCGACCTATATATTTCCCTCGCCAGCACTATAATACACACCGCCCAAACCGTATATAATATTATATATTAATATATATATATATATATATATATATATATCGGACGGTCGTCGCCGCCGCGGTGTGTTACGGGTGCCGAATAATAGCCACACACGCGTACGGGGCGGCAACTTTAACGAGTGCCACGACCGGAATCCCTCCTGCCCGCCGAAAAGTTCTCGCTCAATGATATACGACGTTAGTTGTCGGATATATGTGCGCGCGCGCGCGCGTGTGTAAAGGATAGAGAAGGAACGCTGCGGGTAATTTACAGCTTCGAAATCGGGCGGTGGGCGCGGCGGCGCGGCGGCGGCTCTTCTTCCACTATTGCTTGTTCTTCTTCTCCTTCGCGGTAACCGCGGCCCGTGGTTTTGACGTTTTCACGCGCGCGCGGTTCAACTTTTCACAACTCCATTAAATCAGTGTCCTTGCACTTTGTCCGAGAATTTTATATAGAAAACCGTCGCGCCCCGGGACCCCCCCGCCCGGCAGGACCTCCCTGCCCCGCCGGCCGGCCGACCGGCGTTATTGTTATATGATTCACGCGCGCGACTTTAACGCGCTTTTATTCCGCCGGCCGAGTGCAATAAAAACTCGCCTGACCGCGTACCCGGCGACGGTGTGACGCGAGCGCGCGAAACGCCGCCGACTGGCAAACGCCTCCTCGTTTCGGTATGAAACTTCGGCACCACTGCCGCGAAAACGCGCCGACGACGACGTTTTATCGTCCTGCCTTGCGCGATCGCGAACGCGAACGGCGAATTAAGATCGCGTTCGCGTCATGTTGATTTGCTCTAGACGATTCTTTGTTGCGACCGAAAGATAAATAATTTATATTTTAACAGTCGTCCGTCAGTCGTATTCGATATTTTTAAGTGCGAAGTTCACGGTGGAGTGCTATTGGTTTTGAAAATTATTATAATGGAAGTCGATAAAGAAATGTTGAAAGATGATGATGAGTTGCTTTGGCATCTCGTATATTCAAATCTTTATAATCCCTATTTTCAGGATTATAAATTGGGAGGTGTTTGGCTACACATTCAACCAATATCTCGTCTTGCTCCTAGGTAAACTTGACCATTGCAGAACTCATGTTTGAACATCCGATGTCAACGAGTGTTCAAACAGAAATGATAACATTGCATCGTGTATAATAATAATAATATTTATTATTATTATCAAAACAACAAGTCGATCGCGCAAGGAAAACCAACTATATTTAATTTACATTGTATCAGCAGCCGCGCGATCAGAGCACGCGATCGCGCAAGGGAAATCGTCCTGTAAGCCGACGTTTCGATTCGTTTCACGCATTCGTTTTGTCTTTGCTATAATCTACGACGATTTTACGAAAACAATCAAATCAGCAAATACAAAACAACGCGGTTAAACTATAGTGTACTATAATCGCGGTGTTCCGTTAATCGTCTTACGATATCACGGTTCGGCCGAATGAAAAATATGGTATGGCACAAGAGAAATAACACCGCTCGCGGTGTTAATGGATTACGCCGTTAATGGACGTCGCGTCTGTTTATTGGATTCGCCGGAGCTTTAGTCAAAAGGTAGAACGAGATTCCGATGCGAAGACGTCAATGCGATAATCTGATTAATTAAATAACAGCTTACTGCGATCGCAGCGATCAAAGCCTTCGCGGAGCCTTTATCGTCGGAATCTATGATCAAATAACATAATATTATCTTTTGAAAAGCCACCGACGAATATACACTGTATATCGCATAACGGATTCCACGATGTTTATATATTCATTTGAATCGTTTTAAAACGACGAATGCGTTTTTAAATTGGTTTTCCGCAGCGATAATATCGTTCGCGTATTCTCTCTCTCGTATAATCCGCTGGAAGCGAATCGAAAATTATTTCCACAGACGAAACGACGACGGTCGGCGGAAATCGACAATATTATACTAACGAGAGACTGGAATTAAAACTATTACATTATCCGCGATTATATACGGTTCTGACGGTTTTCTTTTCTTTTTTTTTTTTGCAAGCGTCGTTACGGGTTGAAAACTAGGGGGGAAAAATGGCGATAAGAACGCGACCGGTCCAAGGACAACAGGACGAGGACATCGTGTCGCGGTTTGGTCGTCACGCTAATCAGCGGCGGAAATATATCGAACGAGAACTCGACGAGCTATTTGTTCGCGTTTAATGCAAATCGCCGGCCGTACATCGGTGATTCGTGTTTGCACGGACCGCACGTGTATTCGTTTCGGGTTTCGACTCGTTAACATTTAACGCGAGTCGTCGTGTACGCCGGGATATCTATGCTAACGAATCGCGTGCATAAACGTTGCGCGCGCGCGTAATTATAATACGGGTCTCTCGTTGTATATTTTGTAATCTAAAATCACACGGCAAAATAACGACCTAATAATAAATACGTTTTCCTGTTTGGGAATTTCGGTTTCAATTGTGCAACCGTCGATTTCGCTTAATTAATTACACGTCGTGTTCATATATTATATCCTGTAAACGTTACATATAGCGCCGGCGGATTATTATTATTCGCGTTCACGGAGCGGTTTCGAAACAACGTTTCCGAACGCGTTCGTACGAGAGCAGTCGTTACGATTTCGATTTCGGAACGGAGAAAAAAAAAAAAAGAAAGAATTATCCCCGGAACGATCGGACGACGACGTTATATATATATATACGTCAACATATATATGTGCATATTATGTGTGGGTGGAAGATAAATAATTGAAACGCGATTAGGGAATTCGCTACGACGCGTATATTATTATTGTTCGATTTATGATTATATTAATTAACATAATCGAGTAATAATCGCTTTACGGACAGATCAAAAATACGTTATAATCTCTAATGGCGGTCGATACGACGACGTTACACGGGGAGATTTCATTAATATTTTCGTTGTTTTTTTTATTTTTTTTTCACTATTTTAATCGGTAAACAATCCATAAAAATCCATCGACTATAAAACACGACGATATGATTGTAGACGATCGTCGGTCGGAAGAGGCGGACGGCGGCGGCGTTTTCTTTTTTTCCATACATAATAAAAAGTATTTTTTTTTTTAATCGGACAGACTGTTTTTAATTTTACGGATCGGATCGCTTGGAAATTGCGAAAAAAAAAAAAAAAAAAACCGACTCGTTGTACCCGTCGGGGTAATATTATCGCCGGGATTAATTTCCTAGGGGTTTTAGGTTTCCGCGCGCTCGTCTCGAAATTGATGGTGACTAGGCAATTTCGAAAAGAGTAGCATCGGCTTTCACGTAGTTAACCGACTCGACGGTATTGCTGCGAATATCAAGCGAAACGCGCTTCATTATTGTCGACGAGACGGCTGAAAATCGACTTACGAGATATTTCAATCTAACACGCGAAGACGACGGCGGCGGCGGTGGTGCCGACGAACGAAAATTATTTTGTTTCTTGTAAGAAAAAGAAGAAAACTTCGAACCGTCGCGCGTCGTCGTCGTCGTCGTCGCAGTACAGAATCCATCGACTAATTCGACGACGAAAAGATTTGTCGAGAAGAGTTTGTCGTACACGAAAAAATGTAATTTCTTTAAACATTCGCTATAATTTATTCGCGCGCGTTTTACAGTGGCGGCAAACAATTTCGAGCGAAAAATGAAAAAAAAGTTTAAGAAAAAAACGTGAACTTATCGACTCTGAAAAATCGGAAGGAGAAGCGAAACACGGGTCGTATAGATTTTCTAAAAGTGCGATCGGTCGCGTTCGGGTAGCGAGACGGATTCGCGTTTGGAAAGTTAAAAATGTATGCCCAATATCTTTTGGGCCGTCCGAGATAAAAGTCGGTCTTTTCCGTCAAAGAGTCAGACGTCTTTATACGAACGCGCGTCGTCACTCAAAGGCCGAGGCTTATTGCAAAGAGAACTGCCGTCGGGAGCGAAACGATTGAATTTCGTCGAATCGTCTAGCGAACCGACGCGCGACGCGACGCGACGACGACGACGACGTCTCCGTTTCCATAATTTTTATTTTTTCACTCGCCCGTCGTTCGATAAAATATGTACAAAGTCGTTACCGCGAGATCGAATCAAACCGCAGACGAGCAATAAAAAAAAAAAAAGAAGAAAAACCCCGCGCTCTGTTCAGTCGATCGAAACGCGTTTCCGCGAGCAGATAACGATTGCGCGTCGAAATTATACGAATCACCGTCGCATACCGATATTATTATTATTATTATTGTGTGTTCGTCCAGAAACTGGGTAATCAGAATTTGGTAAATTACGTAATAATTTAAGTACGTATTAATTTGCAGCTCCGTAGGGTTTTTAAACCGACGCGGTATTATGTAAACGATGTTATACATATTTACAACCTTGTTGTTCCCTCGCAGAGCAAGCCGTAACATAATAACGCGTGTAAAACGCGGAACACGTAAACTTTACGCCGCCGCCGGAACGATATATAGTTAGTTTCCGACGAAAATTCGCTCTTACAATCGCGGCGGCGTCTCGCGGCGTAATTTACGCGATTACACACTGCGACACAAACTCGACACGGTCGCGCGGCATAAAAAAAATAAAAAAAACCACGTACAAAGAAAGTTTTCACGCCGCGACTGCCGCGGGTTTCTCGGAGGCGCCTGTCGGATATTATTGTTGTTTCTCGTTTCTTTTCCTCTCCCGGAAAACGCGGGGCGCTGGTGGTACTTTGATTTTTTAATTGATATATTTTTTAACGACGGACGGCGCGATACGTCGACGATATGTTAATTTTTATCGCTACGACGAAACGATTTTCCGCCGAGAGTCGTCGAACGCGACGCGTAAGGATATTTCAAACATTTTATCGTTTTTCGCGGTAGCGCTGGTAAATCGAGTAAGGAAAAAAAAACCGACTTTATACGGGGAAAAAAGGGCATAAATTTGGACATAAAATTGTAGCGAAAATATAATAACAATTAAATTCGTTTCGATCGATTCGAGAGATTTGCCGTAAGACTTTTTGTTCGAAGCCGAAACACAGTATTATTCACGCACACAAGTCGAGAGAGAGAAAAAGAGACGTCCTACGGGGTGGTCAAAATAAGATATCGATTGTTTAAATCAGTGGTGGGCAATCTTTTTTTAATGGGGGGGGGGGGGGGCACAAAGTTTAAGAAATTCTAGAGGAGGGCCAGAATTATAGAAAAAAATGCATTTTGTGTTAAAGCTTTTAATCATAATATATAGGGCTAGGATTTTAATGACCCAAAAAACCTAAAAAAATGACATTAAAATGACCTTAAAATAACCTAAAAATGACCTTAAAAATGCCCAAAAGATAAAAAATGATTTTAAAATGTTATAAAAATGCATTATAATTATTAATTATTATTTATTAATTAATATTTCGGTAAAAAATTATTTAAATTATAATATTATAAAAAAATAGGGAAAAAATGTTAATTTAGGATTTTCTTGATATGAATAATAAAGTTTAAAGTTTGGACTTATCATGCAATGGCCAGCTTGATTTAACGCCAATTTAACGATTAAGATAACTCGCGGTATCGAAGATTATTCTCTATACTATCTCTATAATAAATTGAAATATTGAATATGATATTATTTCTGTTACAAATTCAAAACTTTTATCGAGAACATCTAGTGTAAATGAAAATGTATAAAAATATTACCTAGATTTCAAAAAAGTATAAAAAATGCCCGTAAAATTGAAAAAATGACCTGAAAATGCTGCAAAATGACCTTAAATCCATAAAAGTACAAAAAATGCAAAAAAAAAGCAAAATAAAAACTATATATTTGGACTCGTATATGACCAAATCACATTTTGTGCTTGAATAGCTATGTCCTGTAAATCCTAAAAAAAAAAATGCAAAATCCTATACTATCCTAGCCCTAATAATATATATATATATGCTATCCAGATACTATCCATGTCGATGGACCCTCGACGGGCCGAATTAAATACTTTCGCGGGCCGTAGTTTGCCCATCACTGGTTTAAATCGATATGGAACGTCATCGAACGAATTCAAAATAAAACAGACTTCTCTGGTGAAAATACGATCGATTTGCGACACACGACGAGGGAAAACGTTTTGGGATTCGTCGCATTTGCACGTCGAGTAGTAGTGTCGTCGGACACGGTCTTCAGTCGCGACAAACTTATAACAAAACTAACTCGCGGGGCCTTTTTGGAAAAAATAAAAACAAACGGCGGCGTTTTTCATAAAAACAAAAAGACTCGGGCGAAACTTAAAAGTTTCATCTTCGCGCGCGACGGTTTTAAATTCACTAAAAAAGAATCAAACGTTTGCGGAATCGTTTGCGCGACTACGTCGACGACTTGGTGTAAAATCTAAAATTTTACGTCGAATTCTCTCGGCAGAATTAACACATTTGTATATTATGTACGTATTTGAATACCTACGTGATATAGAGTATAATATGTAACGTTGCGTACTTAAAGTTCACTTCAATTATTCCGTGTTGAGCGCACAACGTTTAGCGCTCACGTGAGGAGGCGAAACGGAACGTTTTCGAGAAGAACGAGTTTCTCTTACGACGCGTTTTCCAAGAACCATTATTTCTCGCAGTTTATATACTTCGCGCGCGCGACGGACCGTTAGAGGTACTGGTGCAATGTGTTTCCCGCGTAATTTCACTTTGAAAACGCCATAAAATCAAAATAATCGTGTCGACGTTATTTTAAGACTTGTTTTCGAAGCGCCGAGTAATTACACTCACTAATAATATTGTACTGTTTAATTTGTGTTTCTTATTGTCACGACTGGTATTGAAATGGAAAAAAAATGTTCATTGTAAAAATACGCAAAAAGCACTTGTCTTATCACTCGCACTAAGGAACGCAACGCCTACCTAGCTCACAAGAACGTCGCATGCAGGATAATAAGTGTGCAATTTGAACACACATCGTAGTCGTCATAACTCATTCGGGTCGTGAATTATTGTAAGGAAACGTATTTATTTCCCCCAATAATTATTCAACGTTTTCCCGAGTCTGAAATGAGAACGTTAGGTTTTGAAATATTTTATGTTTTCAGGTCGTTTTTATTCTTTTCATTTCGATTTACCGCGTTTCATTTTATTAATTGACTCCTATCGTCTAACATTTTCGACACGTGTTTCAACGTTTTACAAATATACTGTATAAAGTATTGTGCAATCGATGTTTGTAACACGGTTCAACGAGAATAAGGGTCAATACTGCGTCGCAGTCGCGATGAACTTTTAGCTCGAGTATATACTTACAGTCGTACTAATAAACAATCAGCACTGTTCCTAGTTCTTTTAAGTACGTCTCATCAAGTTGTGCATTCTTAGAGACGTCGAAAACGCGATTTCAATGTCTACTGGCGTGTTGAACAACTCACAGTTGTTATTAATTGATGTTGTACGGGGAACGATATTCTCCGACGTAATTTAAAAACTTTATCGTTAGCGAGTCGAAAGGGGGGGGGGGGGGGAGGAAACGCTATTTTGATTTTACCAATCCGTTTTGAAAATGTCGCGGTTTCTTTTGTTTCCGCCGATTGTCGATTAGAAAAAGCCCCCCCCCCCCCCGGAAGTGTTTTTGAGGATTAGAATTTTAGCGTGATATCACGCCGAGCGGCCGCCCCGTGACCGGCGGGGGCCGAAAGATACTCCGGACCGGACGTCCGGACACATCAGTCAACGTTTAATTCCAAAAAAAAGATCGTCCTTTGTGATTGCCGCGTTATATAATGACGTTACGCCGTGGCTCGGCGAAGACATCGCGGCGTACATCATAAATCTCATCTGCCGGCAGCGTTCTATTGATATCGAGTCGCGAGTCGTTTTTCGGACGTTGTTTCATCAATCCTCGCGGATTTTCCAACACCGCGCGTCCGATCGGATTTGCCTCAAACAACGGCCGACACATCTATAATAATACACGTATCCTCCAATCCGCGTAAAGTTTATTGTTAATAACACTGTGTATTCGTCTACGAATCGATTGATAATTTAACGTTCTCGCGTAACGTTATGGGTGCGGAGGGGTATCGCGTGACGACGTTTTTTCGAGAAAAAAAATAATCGCGACGGAATTTTTCCTTGAATATTCCTTTGTATAGATCAGCGGTTCCCAACCGGTGGTACGCGTACCCCTAGGGGTACTCGCGATGATCTCCAGGGGTACGCGAAAAAAAATTGAGTAATGGCGGATTTTAATTTAAAACTATTCGTTTCGGAAATATGCAATATACGTTATTACAAATGAAAACTTGTGTCACACAAATAACGATATTAAAAAACTATGTAATTTGAAACAAGGTCAAGGATCTCACTAATTATTTTTATTTCAATTTTTTGTTTATTAAATAAGTAAAATAAGTGATTTTTTTATGTGTCTTACTACTCAATATAAAAATATATACAATTATTACATTATTTTATATTATTGTTACTTTTAATTAAATGTTTTAAGAGTGGTTATGTGAAAAGTTTTTAAAAATATAAGAGGGGTGCAATTTAGAAAAATATTAAGCTTAGGGGTACAGAAGGAAAAAAAGGTTGGGAACCGCTGGTATAGATGATTAAAACCGCGCTCGATCGGTTCCGAAGCTCGTACAAATAACATATAATATACAAATACCTAGTACGGCTGTAAATTGTTGAATTATTCGCGCGACGAGCAGAAAAAAAATTCATGCGAACGCTGACAAATGATAACGACGACGGCGCGGCGTCGGTACTACACTACATCGGACGAGAGTCAAATTAATGATTTTCAACCTTTTTCGAGTCCGCGGCGGCGCACTGTGAATTCAATTCGAAGAAATAACGACACGCGGGATCCTGTAGTTTTTTTTTGTTAATAATTTTATACCGATGGTCTTTCATTTTATCAATCGAAACGTTGGCAAACATCCCGTTTTTATATTATGACAACATTTATTTCATAACGAACACGGGGTCGGGGTAATTCACGTTAATTATTTCGTTTTTTTTATTCGTTGCGGAGACATATACCTCGAAACGCGATTGGGAGATTTCAAACCGGAGAGCGTCGTCGGCTCCATTATATCGTGCGTTGCGACAGACACCGGTCAACCGGAAAAATATCGCGTTCTAGCGAAGAAAAAGACACCGCGGCGTATTGTCATGGCTCTGAAACGTTATACCGGTAGGATCGTCGTCAACAGAGTCTCCATGTCGCGCGCATTATAATACATAATAATAATACGACGTATGAGGAGGTCATTAGCGAGGTGCTGAAATATTTACCGCTGCGCTACTCGTTAATTATAATATTCTATAGATTCGCGCGCGTTCGTCGAGAATCCGCAGTATTACATTGTCCCGCGCGCGAAATATTTCATTCGACGATATTTTGCGACTATAGATTACGATCGCCGTTCTACGATACTGCCACCCCCCCACCTCGGCGCGTTTGCCCGACCTATTTTTTGGTCGTCCTACTCGTTCTTCTCGAAACTTAATTTTTTATTTTTTTTGTCTCTCCAAAACGGGAATCCGTTCTTCTAACCGGCAACAAAACAAAAATCGAATAAACCATTAACGCGTGTCTCTCGCTCGGGACGTCATGACGTCGCGACGGTCTGTCGAAAATACACGAGACACCGCCGCGATGTTATAATCTCGTCGCACGGTAAAAATAAACGCGCGGGGGCGCGACTACGCCGTGCGCGCCGCGTGTCGAGCGACGGGAAATCGATACACGTCGTCGGCGGGGACGAGGGGCTGGAAGGAATTATGTAATTTAATATCGTTTCGATTAAACATCACGCATGAAGCGCGGGTTGTTTGTGCCGAGTGGAACACAGACCACGTAAGAATATAAATTCGCCAGTGCGCGCGAGCGTTTTTTTTTTTTTTTTTTATCGAAAACGAAACGTTACAACAATATAACGTCACAGTCGGAATAATATCGTAGTGTTCGTATGAAATATAGCGAGTGCGCGTTATTGAACGACACGCACGCACGCACGCACGCACATATTGCATCGACAGAGCACCGCATCGCGATATTATTAATATAATAAAACGCCGCCGTTTGATTTGTGAAATTAAAATCTGCCCGAGACGAAACGGCAATGTGTTATTATTATTAGTCGATCTCCTCAGATCAAACGGCGCGGTGTTTATATTGGGACCTATAATGACATCGGAACGCACTGCATATATCGCGGTGAAGACTACTTATATAATACTAGCTGAATAACCCGGCTTCGCCCGCAGTATAACTTTTTATTTTATCAGTTTTTTTCATTTTTACCCCTTTTAACTCTGGTAGGGGTCGAATTTAGGAAAATCCTTTCCCATGGGGTCTCCACTATATAAAACGAAACTGTTGACCAAATTTCATACTCAAAGCTGCAGCAGATCCGGCCAGGCGAATTTTTCTAGTTTCACCTTTTTTACCCCTTTTAACCTCCTTAGGGGTCGAATTTTGAAAATCGGGCGACGTGACGACACTCGGAAAGGTATTTGGAACAACTCTGTGGGAAAAAATTGGAAAAAAGTTAAATAGCGGAATAACCCGGCTTCGCTCGTGTGCAGTACAATCCGCCGGCTTCATTTTGAACACATCTTGCATGATGGTATCGTACACATTTTTTTGATGGTCATTTAAGTTGGGAACATTTAAATTCACAAATGTTTGCAAGTCATTGATATCATACTGTTGTTCTCGTCGCAATTCTCGATCGAACAAATCATGCATTGGACGATCGGCCTATATTCTGTCGTTTTTGTCGTGGCATTTTTTACACCAAAACCCATATTATTATTGAAATTGAATAAAAAACAAACTCATTTAATCTCAAAATAATTAATAGAAAATTTCATAGACGCGCACGTGCCACGGAAACAAATAATAAAAAATTACCACGCAGAGCGTATACATATCTCCACGGCAAAACAATAACAATGTGTGATTAATATTTTGCACTTTTAAAGTTAAAGTTTTTTAAAGTTAGAGAATCGATCAAATGCCGTAAACCTTCTCCGCAATGAGCTCTTCAATTTAAAATAAAAATCATAACGATCGGTTCAGTATAGTTTCCGAGAACATACAACTCAAAGGTTTTCATATAGAATTCATTTCACATATTATATTGGATAGATTATCGATGAGATGTTAATACTGGAGAGACAAATGACGACAAACAAATCGTGCGATTTGACAGCGTAGTCCGCGATTATCATGGAAAGACGACGAAAAATAGAAGAGTGAAAGATACGAGCTCGAACGAGGCGAGTGACACGCGTTTTTGTCGAAATTAAATTTTCCGCCATGTTTTCGACTAGATTAAATTTGTTCTCCTCGGCAGCACGGCGATATCGTTCCTATACTCCGGGGCGCCGCGCTGTGGAGTTTTGATTTTTCGGGTGACAAAACTACTCGAAAATGATCCGAAAGAACGGTTGCATCGCAAATGGATTATCCTCTATTTAATCTTATCGCGTTGCTCGGATTAATCCCGGTGTTATGTGTACAGTCTTATCTCTCACGTCATATCCCCGGACGGACACTTATTACCCGGTAATATAGTGTAACGGATTTATGTCCGAAGACAAATTATTATTACTCTTAGAAATAATGTATCGTCGAGTGCATCCAACAACAACATTATTTTATATGCTATTATTGTGGTAAAAGAACGAAACAAATTTGACGGTTTGTTTTTAGATTTTCGTGTATACACAAACGTTTCAAACGTAATCGGAATTTGTAAAATATCTATCGTGTTTTGTAGATATTTTTCACGTACTCGACACGTATTGTCCACGCGGGAAGTTTTTATGAACAAAAACGATCGACTTGTTGATCGATTATTATTTTTCAAGGACATTGTATGCACCTCGACTACCCCCATCCCCTAAAAAAAAAAACAAAATTACCCTGTATACGCGGCCGTAATTTCGTGGTCTTTTACGATTCGTATTCGCGCTCGCGCGCGTCGGCTAAACTCGTTCGTACCTTTCTCGTTGAAATACAATTTTTTTTTTCTTTTACGAACGCTTACGATTTGTAAACACCATTGTAAGCCCCGCGCCGCAGAGAATCGTTTCCCGAGCGCTATGATTTATGGTCGCTTTCGAACGTATCCGCCGCCGCCCCCCCGAGGCAACCGAATCCAGCCGTATATCTTCGGATCCGCGCGACTCTTGTTTCGGATCGTCATTGAATTTTCGCGTCTACCCGCGCATAATCTCGTATCTACGAGATCATTCGACGCGTCGTATAAATATACTTCAGGCGAGGTTATAAATCGACGAGACGGAAAGAAAAAACCCTATTGTATTATTATACGACGAGACGAGACCCGCGATTCGATGCTCGGGATCAATATAGCGTGCGAGTCTCGTTTTCACGGGAGTCTTTGAACTGCGGGTCCGTTGTTATTTTTTCGATCGATTTAAATTAATAATAAAAGCGAAAAAAAAAAAACGCAGGACCGTCTCTCTACAGACAATAAAGTGTTTGACATCTAAAAACAAAGGGTAAAAAAAATATGAACTGCTACTACGGTCCGGAATATTATATAATTACACGTTCGTCCGCGTAGTTTTGTCAAAAAATTAATCGCGCACTTTGATCTCGCAGTGCACAAATATACAACTCCTACTCTAGGACGAGTTTAATGCTTATCAAATCGAATTCGTTTGTTTCTATTTTTTTTTTTCACCCCTCCTTTTAATAAAGGTTTTTCTAGAAAACTTCAAAGGCGCCTTAAATCCGCCGACGTCGAGCGCGGGAGAGCTCTCTATTTGAGAACGCGCAGAGCAATAAATAAACGAACGCGGCAACGTTTCGAGTGTCGTTTATCAAGTTTGATCCTGGAAATCCCACGCACAGGAAGGAGAAAGGACGGCCCGGGCCTTGCTTTACGGGCGGCTCCTACGATGTCACGCGCGCACGCCTATACTGTACCTACTCGTCACACAGTCGCAGACATTATAATACGTATTATATCGTGACGCACTTCCGGCGCGACAACAAATCACCGGACACGGACGACGACGACGACGCCCGTCCGTCGCTCGATTCCGCGAATCTCCCACGGTCGGACCCGACTAACCCGTTATCTCGACTCGCACGCACACGTATCGCACATACCACGTTTTACATTATTATAATACATATGTATATGGCCTCCCTGACCGCACGAACGTTTCCGCGAGAACGCGATAACGGCGGTCGGCTCGTGATTTAGAACGACACCGTCGTCGGTCGACCGGATATAATACGTCCCCCGGTAGGCAGTAAACGCGCGGCGGCGGCGAAATGTGCGAAACCATTTGGTCCGGAAAATCGTCCGTCGCTTCAATAATAATAATATAATCCACGGAGCGACGGCCCCTAGTACCGAGTAAAAATCAAACGGGAGCGCTTTTAACGTGTATCTCGCGAGAAACGTTCCTTGTTCTGCGTACGATTATGTCTCGTTTAGAAACCGACTGGCTGATGGATGCCGAAATAGTGGAAATTTTATCGAGACGTTTTTCTTCCCGAAACGTTCAAAACTTGTACAAAAGACAAGACGATTTGGACGGTTTCGCGCGTGCTCGCGGCGGCGGCTACAACGACCGAGATAGGAAACGAAAGCATGATTTACTTGCCGACAATTCGTAGTGATCGGCGTCATAAAGCGGTGTAGTTTCGAGCGATCAATTTCGATTTATTTGACTAGCGCGCGAGATCGCACTCGGCCATTCCAACGACGACGTACAATTATGTGCCCGCGAGTACCTAAAATACTCGAAACATGTTTACACGACGCCGTGATGACGACTTCTCGGGTCGGTTAAATTTCGATTCGGAACGTGTGGTTCAGAACAAATATGGTAACTTTACACGACGACGACGTCCAACACTTTTACGAGATGACAAACGGTCGGCAAGTACATTTATATTTTTTATTGTTTTCCACTCGTCGTTTTATTTTATTTTTCGCGTATTAAAATAATAATATACTAGCGTGCGAAAATCTTCGCCGCCGCGGTAAAAACGATTTACCAGCGCGCGCTGGAGGTGTAGGCCTCATAAATATATCTCGCGCGTCAGATTCTTCGACGAAATGAAGAATAACTGCCTGCCTCCCGCCGTGTGCGAAAGATAAAACGGTAAATTTCGCCGCCCCGAACCGTCGACGTCCGTCCCTCCCCCCCGATCCCCGAATTCTGGGTCCCGATCTCGAGGGACCGACCACCGACACGTTCTCTGGCGCACCAGTTTCACACTCGCTCGCACGGGGGGGGGGGGGGAAGACACACGTGGCAGGACGAAGGCGGGCGTGCAGGACGCACTAGGAGGCACCACTTAATTTATTCACGTTGCCCTTACCCTCCCGCTCTATCCGCACACGGATTCGTTCTTTTCCTGCTACGCCGGCGGCGGCGCCCTGCGAATCGATTTCCAGAAATACCGTTTGTTCGGTGTATTTATTACTGCCGTCGATTATAGGGTGCTCGCGCGAGCATATCCACAGCACGAGGATACGGCGCGTCGTCACGTTGGAGATTTTCAGGCTAGTTCCGGTATCTATAATATTCGATTAAATATCGCGCGATATCGGAAATAAATACTTATTATTTAAAGCCGGGCGAAATCGGAACGTGCGACGGACGCGGAGCGAGACAAATCGTATGCTTCGATAAGATTTAATCCCGGGAGTTTTTTGATATCCTTGAAGGATTTAGTGTAATACGTAAGTAATGTGATTATGTTTTGTCTTGTTATTTGATTACGGCTATTTTTTTATCGTTTTGACATAAAAATATTTACCGACACATTGTGATATTAAAAAGAAAATTCGACGGTAAAATATCGCAAAACAACTTAGATATCGATGTAAAGAAGAAAGAAAAAAAGAGTTGAAAACACCTGCCATCGATAAAAATGTAGTTGTCGATTTCGCGATTAAAAGTGTTTCGATGTAATTCCTCGCGCAGACTCCAGATTTTTTTTTATTATCGTCTTTAATTTATTGTAGATACAATAGTAACGTTGCGTAGAAAATAATGTTCGGCGCGCACGCGCCACTCGTTTCGCTATCGCTTTTACAAACGCGAAAAGATAACGCCGCGGCGTTTACGAATAGATTCGCTCGCTTTTATAATTACCCCCCCGTTAAATCGAATTGTTCCAATTATCCGCATAGTGCTAATAACAATAATGGTAATTGCCTAATAATAACAGTGCAATAATTGTGCAGTCGTTTTGCGTACCTAACCTATCTTATCTCAACCGCGGCGTTTCCCTCGCGTACCGACGACACGAGAGCCGGTTGACCACCACTCCTCGTTTTTACGAATCGTAACGATTGTATTTCGGTCTTTACACTTTTTTTCTCATCGAGACACATATATTATTATCACGAGGTCCTGACGAACACTAATATAATATTAATCGTTCCTAAAGACCGAAACGGTTCGACGACGGAGACGTGCTGCAAGCAATATTCTGCAGTCGTCGTTAAATCGACGGATCGGCAGCGAGACCGTCTCGTCGTCGGTCTTCGTCGAGGTCGCGCGCCGTCGAATCTCGGGGTCACGATATAACGGACGCATCATCGATTTCAACTATATGCACGGCGCGGCGACGACGCGGAGTTCAAGAAGAAAAGAAAGAAAGCAAGAAAAAAAATGAAAATCGTATTATCGGACGTCCGAGAAATCCATTAGTTTAAAAGCACACGAGACGTACGGAAAACCGCGACGCAAAACGTCGTCGGGACAGAAATAGAATCTCGGAGGGCGTGAACGTATAAAAAAAAAAAAAAAACAAAAACCGTCGACCTTTACTATACGGTATTTGTTTCGTATTATCTACGACGAATCCGGCTAGCACGTCAAGATGTCAGTGACCTTATGGCCGCGGTCGCGTCGAATATTCCGATATAACGTCCCCACCCGTCCCGAGTATCTGATCCTACTCCTGCAGGATCTCATTCGATTATTTCATTTTTCAATGCTATATTCGTTTATCTTTGAAATGTTAACAAAAACCCGTTTGAAAACCCGCAAATAACGCAAATCAATCGTTCCCGTCTGAAAAATATATATTTTGAAAATTTCTAATGCCAAAAGGAACGCGTTTGTTTTCTTCGTTCGACACTGAGATTCTAACACTTGGACGAGGAGTTTTTGTTTTTGAAATAACAAAGAAAAATCGGATCATAAACTCCTATAGGCTCGGCCTAGGAAATATTAGTAAAAAAAAAAAAATGTGCGATTTACATAACGCGCGGATATTGCGTTTGTACATAACGTCTCGAGTTCTCGCGAAATCTTTACGATTTTTGTTTTCAAATAACACACGAGCGTTCGTCGTAATAATAATAATAAATACACTGATGACGCGAACGTGTTATATTTATCGAGTTCACCGAACTGCCGGGGCTCCGGTCGGAAACAATCAGGAATACGTTTTAACTGCGAAAGTAATGAATTACACCACTACGGTCGACGGATATTATTACATTATTTGAAGTCGCTCCGAGGATACTATTTAAACAGCGTGTGCGTGTGCGTGCGTGTGTACTGCGAACGAAGAGTTTATGCGTTTGATTTCTCCAAACGGATATTCAAGTGCATCCAGTCGATTAAAACACGCCATTGCGTTTCGGAAAATTAAATAATAAATACGTTCGGTTTCGGCGAATGCGATAATAACACATAACGTTTCAATCGTTCGTAATCTAAATAGTAGTTATTATTCCGCGCCCCGAGTACTACTACCGTAGCGAAGAGTTATAATCGAATAGTCTAATGAATAGCCGTCGTCGACGACGACGATAATATTATATACCACGGCCATATTGTTGTAATATTAGTTTACCCAACGGACATGTAGAATTCCAAATTTCGTACGCGTTTTATTCGTTACGCCTCCGAGATACGTTTTTGATTTTAATTTCCGACGACTCAAATTAACAATAACTACGCGGCGCACATATTTATATAAGATGAAACGGCTAAATTAAAAACGTTGTGTAATTTTGCCATGTATTTTCGCATACTTTCGAGCGGCACTCGTACGACGAGAATACCGTCCGCGAGATGGGATTGTTTTCGATGTTTGATGAACTCGTACGACCGTTTTACGGATTCGCGCAAAGGGACGGCCGGCCTTCGATAACCTCCGCGAGACGTCGTCGTCGCGTCGACAAGAACGGTGGTTATATTTCTGGACCTTGGGTCAAGGAGGGCCAATCTCACTATTTATCATTTCCGGAAAAGAAAACAATAATAAACAGTTTGGCCACTTTAGAATTAGAAATAATATTATTTTCGTTTGCGACATTGGCCAATTTGTTTCTTGTAATTTTAGTGATCAAGATACGCCCTTCTAGCACAAGAAAATATGCATAAAATAGTATAATATGCTAAGCCGTTTATTTAATTTTCGCCAAAAAGTGAGATCGGCCCTTCTTGACCCAAGGTCCAGATTTATTTTTCAATCGATCGGATTTCGGATTCCGGGTCAATCGAGAAACGCGCGATAAACAATCGCGTCGAGTCGGTGTTTTCTTTTTTGTCGAGAAAACGGCGGCGTTCGTAAAACGCCACGGCGAGCGACACCACACTTTTTTGTTCGATTTACGAAACGGGCGCGGTTTGAATTTCAATAGATTTTGCGACCTAGTCGAGACGATTTAATCTTATTTGTTCGAGCGATTGATTTCGCATTATCGCGAGTGCCCGTCTTCTCGCGGATTGAAAAACTATCGGGAAATAATCGCGAGACCGAACGACGAACGTGTACGTACACACACAATAAATAACACACGCGCAAACACTATTATTTTAATTATATTATTGTTTCGGTAAACATATCGATCGCGCAATTTCAGCGCACGGTTACATATAATATAATAATAATTTTCTCGGTCGGCGGATCGCGCGAGCAGCAGATATTTATCTAACGGTAATGAATTCTTAGGAGATAATATATATAAACGTTCGCGTCGTTAATATTTTATGTTATTATTATGAAAACGCGGGAACAATAGAATATTTAAACAATTTCAATTGTCTGACAAACCGAAACGACCGCGTGTCTAGCAGCGCAACGATATACCACCGCGCGAGTGTAGAAAAACATCCGAGACGGAGACGAAACGCGCGCGGCTAGGTAAATATACGCGATATGATATTTTTCAGCGGTTCGGACGCGCTGATTAAAAAAATAACAAAAAACGAAGAGCAAAAAAACCATCTCGGTGCGCCAGACAGTTTACAGAATGTAATACCCCGCCGCCGTATTATAACGGCGGAATTTAAGTTTCGGGATAAATCTAACGTATAGTGGCCGCGAGACGCATACTAATCGCGCGCGTTTAATTCGTCGCGCGATTATAATGTCGTTGAAATGATTATTACGCGCGTTTAGTCTGGAGCGGCGGCGGGGCGCTTGTTCGTAAACAATAATAATCGTATTATTGCGGACGTTTTTTTCGTTTTTTTTGTTTTTCCCCCTCGCCGTTCAAAAGTTTACAGAAGACGAGTAGTCAAACGGTCTCGAACACGAGACTCGAGACCCGCGACGTGATTACGACGAGACCCGTGTACAATATATACGACGACGCGTTATTCCGCGCGAGTGCTATACCGTTCCGCGGAGAGTGAATTAAAAGTTTTCGGTTCGCGAAATTCGGCGACGAACGACGACGGAGCGAGAGACTGCAGGCTGGCTCCGTCGCTCGCGGGACACGTCGAATTCTCGTCGGCGACATGAGAAAAAAAGAAAACCTTTCGACTCCGGGTCGAAGATTTGGAATTTTTAATAGCGTTGCGACTAGACGTTTTACTTTTGTCCGACTATTTAGGGGCCTTAGCACATCGCACTCCTAGAACAAAACTGCCACGACTCAAAATTCATCGATTTTGAGTTATGACTACTGTTGAATAGAGAAAAATAAGCTCTATAAAATGCAATAACGCCACATTCAATATCATTTTTCATTTAGCCACCACTATAGAGATGTGTCAGTGTTGAATTATTTAAATGTTAGTTAATTTCCCATGCAAGAGAGCCATATTTACTTTATGGCTGTATACTTATTTTAATTTATCTCCAAATTATCACTCAAGTCAAAATTCAAGACTGCCTTATTTCGACTTGTGGCGTTCTTGCACTGAATAAAAACTAATAATTACCGTGTGATATTATGTTGAGTGCAAAACAGCAATATTTTAGAGTTGTGGCAGCAGTGCATTTTATAATTTGTGATAGTGCAGCCACAACGCGAAATATGACCATAAAGTGGCCATCTAAAAAATCAAATATTCTGTATGCAATACAGTCACATCTCAAAATATGGCAGTCTTGTATTTACTTGAAAAATTGTAAATGGCCACGAGTCTAAATTTTTGTGTTTAAGAGTGAATTTCATAATATTTGAAAAAATAATATTGTAAAGTATGATTGTAAGTATTCAAGTGTTAAATTTCAAAACGCATAAGTAAAAAAACTCATCAAAATATTCTAGGTCCAAACTTCAAATCGATTTTTCTCAAAACTATAAATTTTGAGTCGTGGCAGTCTAGCAGTGCGACATGTCGGCGAATCTTTGTCGAATCGATCCGTTAAAAAGCCACTCGTATCGACACGGTTTTTTTAAAAGAGAGCTGAAAATATCCTACATAAGGAGCCGGGGGGGCACACCGACCTACGGCGCAATGACAACATCGTCGCGTGTTCGAACTCCGTAATTATATTCGCCCGCGGGATTATATGTATTGTCACGGTGCGTTTAGCGGTACGAGTCGTCCGCGATAATGGTACTTTTGGCCGTGTATCGCGCGAAGTTCACTCCGAGAGTGTGCGCACGGAACGCGTGTAGAATAACGACCGCGGTGGAGAAAACTCGCGGCAGGATCGACGCCGGTGGTTTTTTTCTTTGGATCGGTTCGTTTCGGCGTGTGTATTGCGATCGAGAGATCGTCGACGGTCGCGAAATCTTAATAACGAGACGATAATCATTCTAGTTCTCCGCGGTCGAAAACATTAATTTGTATTTTCATAGATAAGAGTAACGCGCGATTCTAATTTTATAACAACAACACGAGCACTACAATATGTACCTACGCTTTAAAACAATACACTTTGCGAAACAGCACCGAGTCGCTCGTTAATACATGCAAACAAATAAAATAAATACACACGCGCAATATTGTGTATTATACTCCATCCCACAGACGTAATAACAATTTGACTGCACTTAACAGTGCTCGTACAGAGTTCACTTAATACACGGTGTCGTCACTTTTATCATTATAATACGACCAAGTCTCGCGCGCGGTGTTTTCGATTAAACGAACAATTATGAACTATTATGGACAATTCATTACGATGAATCGCAATATCGCTTATTATCGATAAATTCGCGAAAACGACAACATCCTTCCGCGATATCGTTTTACGTGGCCAAGACGTCGTCGGCCGAATAGAAATGCGTTTGTGCGAAACCAACCTCTGAATAGCGCGGACGCCTACGAGACCGTCAGAAATGTCTGACGGTATTAATAGGTGTGATTGGAAATGTATTGATATGTATTAAGGCTGTGGCGGGACCTGAAAAATGTGTCCGTTATCGAGAGGTATCCGTGTTTCACCATCACGTCGTTTCTTCCGATTTCGCGTCCAACCGCGGCGGCAGTTTGCGATGGAAAACGTTCGATCGATAATGACGTCGTCGTCGTGCGATCGACACACGGCGAGCGTTCTTCGCGTTTCTACGCGCCGATGATAAAACGGCCGCGAATTGAAGTTCCGCGTAATCCGATAAGTCGCCATTCGAATGCGGCCGAATGCAGATTACAATATTATACGCTCTACCGAAATTCTCTACGGCCGAGCTCCGGCGCTTTGCGCTTTTCGCGCGTGGTGAATATATCGGTTTTATTAAAATTCGAACACGTATCGCGTACACTATAAACTTTTGAGTCCAGCGGGATACTCCGTCGAAAGGACACAATCGTCTCGTCAAGATCACTTGTTCGGAAGTTTATAATCTAAACAAAACTCTCGCGATACGTTTCGAAACGAGTACGCCGCCGCCGCCGCCGTTTCCGAACAACGACGCGGAGAGGACGCTACCCGATAGGAAAACGGCGAAATAGATTGCCACTGATAAACGGATATGCCCTCCGGCCCGCGGTCGCCGTCGACGACGTGAAAATAATGTCGTCTCCCGCGAACGTGTTATATTATTAACGATCGTCGTCGTACGAGAATATATGTGTTTCCGTGAGGATATTATCGTTGCCCCCGATCGACGAGAACTCGAGAAGTTTTGCCAATAGCCGTCGATTTAGTTGTTACGTTAATTTATTTCTTTCTACCTAGTACGATTCAACAGACGACCTCGTCGTCGTCGTCGTCGTTTTTTTTTCCTCTCGTCATTTGGAAATAAACTATCGTCAAAGAAATTTCGATTGCGCGTGTACGTTACATTCCAAGGCACAGTAATTCCATCGAAAATCGCTCCGCCGCGCGTATTAACGCGACAACAACACTCGTACGATAAACACTATCGTTGAATTCACATTGTGTAAAATTAATCGTTTCATAAAAAAGGTAATGGAAATGGAAACAGATTTTTTTTTTTTACACAGTCAACTGTAAAAACGAGTTCATTGGTGAAATTCACTGGAATTCGGTTTTGTTTTTAAATCAATTTGAAAAAATTAAAAAGTTTTTAAAAAAAAGTTTATTAATTTTCCATTCGGAAAACTAAAACTTAAATCGTAGATTGTTGGGGGAAAAAAAATGTTCGCATCGACAAAATGTACAAACGATTTTATCGAATTTCATTATTATTATTATTATTTGCAGGGATCGTGTAAAACGAAATAAAGAAATAACACTTGGCGAACAATGTTTCGTAATAATAATAATATATTCGAAAGTAAAAAAAAAAAAATTAGAAGTCGTAAAAGAGCTTTTTTTTCCGGAGGGGGATGAATAATAACATTATTTTACGATACGCAAATGATCGACTGACATTTTTTTCACGAAGTGTGTAAAAAAAACAAAAACAAAAAAAACGGTTTCCGTTTCACGGAACGTAAAAGTTTTCATCAAACGAATAATTTCACTAAGTGGATGCGACATTTATACGGAATTATTCGGCAGTTTATATATCAACGTCATCGTCGTCGGCCGCGCCGCGTCTCGGAAACGCGGACGGCGAAAGATCCTTCAAACGGAAACTTTATCGAACACTCGTCGCTCTCTAGAAAAAGTATTCGTAAAAACTAGAAGTAATCGTCAAATCCGTGCGAAACACACTTTTGTACACCTCCGTCGACTCGCGTACATTAATATAATATACATGTATATTGTTAAAACGACTGCTCCCGCGTCGTCGTCGTCGGCTAATTCGGTCCTGTATCCTGCGCCGTCGTTGCAAAGCCCTCCGCGCGCGCGAGAATAGAATAAAACGCTCGACAGAGTGGTCGTACGACAATATCCCACTGACACACTTTTGCGCGTCGCACAGTCTTTATTAATTTATTTCGGAGGGAAACGGCGCGATCCGCTACGTGATGAATAACTCAAAACGTTATCGGTGGCTAGTCAATGGAAATAAAAACAGAGGGCGGCCTGTGTTCCACGGATTCGTTAATATTTCAAAATCGACGGACACGCGCGATAGATAGTAATAATTTCAAAACTCGAGTAGGTCAATCGTGAATTTATATTCCAACGCGGCCGCGTATAGATACGTTTCAACGATAGATATCACACCTGCACTTATATGCGAAACTTGGGCTTTTTTCGTTTTCAAACAAAGCGCGTTGAAACGCCGTGGAGACGTTGTCGCTAGAGGATTGCGCGCCTACGATTATAATAATATATCGAATAGATGCCGCGGGACGACCTAGTCTCTGTCGATTGACAATCCGCCCACGTGCAGTGTACAGTATATATTCGGTCGGTTTTGTGTTTTATCTGCGCGTCGAGTCTCGCGACACGATGAAATTAAATGCAAAACACTGGCGAGAAAATGCGCGCACGCGACATAAAGAGAAGAGAGAGGGAAAACGAGAGAGAGAGAGAGAAGCCGTATGAAAAGGAATAGGTAAACGCACAAAGCGGGAAAAATGGAAGGGACGGAGAGAGGGGGCGAGAGAGTCGCCCGAACGGAAATTGCGACCGAAAGAAACGTCCGACGCCGCGAGAAGAGGAAATGGATTAGTTTTCTGGGGCGTCGATAAAGCCGCCGCCGTCGAGATTTCCGTACATCCGCGTACGAAGAATCGCACGGCGGCGGCGTCCGCGAGTCCAAAGACACTCATCAATTCGCGATTTTCGATTACCTGCGACGAAACGAATTTGATTTAATTAAAATCGGAAGGAAAAAAAAACAAACAATAATGAATCGTCGCGGTCGTCGCGGCGGCGGCGCGCAGTTCAACGGTAGTCGCCGACACCATTTGATAATAATACTCTCGATGCTTTTGAAAATCTGAAATAATATGGCACAAAAACGCTGTTGAAATCAAATCGAATTCGTAAGTTAAAAAATGAAAAATTCCCTTCGCGCCGCCGTATGAATAATTAGAATTGAAAATGATTTTACACAATATTATTATCGATTTGATATTAAAATATAGTATTTATCGAACGTAGACAGAAAACGAAACAATATAATATGGTATATTTACAAAATAAAGATATGAAAAATTCGTGAAAATGTTTAAAGTGAAGAGTGACTCGGAATTAGAAAAAAATGACTTAAAGACTTAAAAAATCCGCATAAAACGGTAGAAAATGCCCAACGGGAAATCGTCGTTCCGAAAAAAAAGAAATAATATGTAAACAGAGTGGCGGGCCTTACTCTCATGGTTTACTCGAGCGCCGGGCGAAAACCGTATCGCCTCGAACCGAAAGCTATCGATTTCGTAAACAGCGAGGAAGCGGTACCCTACCAACCACCGTGCGAGACGAATATTATAAAAATGAAAAAAACTATAACGTCATAAATATACGTATTATTACGTCGCGTTTTCTAGATAGTCCGTATTTTAAGAGGCGAACGATTGCGTTTGTCGCTTGTTGCGTTTCGAGCGGCTTATGTCGATAATATCGAACGGGATCGCGTAGACATAATATCGCGCGACTGATCCGTTTGGACCGAGTTTCTTACTGGATTCCGAGAGACTCGTGATGCGGCGGCGCCGAAACGTGGAAAAATTTGTAATTATTTTAAGCGCCCCGCGGTGTTGTTGTTATTATGCGGTGGCGGCTTTCGATGAATGAAAACGATAATGTGAAGTAAAAAAAAAGACGCGGGCGTACTAAACGCGCTTGTGAAAACGGTCGACCGTCGTCGTCGCGCAAAACCGTCTCGCGTCGACGATTTATCATAATAATTGTACTCTGTACGACGACGACGACGCGGGCACCGTTTTTTTTAATCGTTATTCGCACGCCCGGTCGTAAAGGGCGCGTTCGGCGGTACGCGTCACCTATACTGGAAACTTTATATAATTTCGCCTGATAAATACACGTGTTGAAAGCGATTTACATTAGTTTAGCATTCGGATTTATATAGCGAACATCTTGTTGAAAACTTTACCGATGTCGAGAGCACTGCGACGACGACGACGACG
The DNA here is from genome assembly GCA_948098885.1 of Drepanosiphum platanoidis. Lineage (NCBI taxonomy): Eukaryota > Metazoa > Arthropoda > Insecta > Hemiptera > Aphididae > Drepanosiphum > Drepanosiphum platanoidis. The sequence continues at coordinate 6,141,300 of OX402534.1, read as the reverse complement.
GTTTAATAGCATCTCGTGTATTATTATTATGTGTATACCTGCTAGTTAATTAAATTTATCGCCGCCGCCGTCGACGATAAAATAATATATAAAATACGAAACTGTTTTCTTTTTTCCTACAGAGCGTCGTCGCAAGTCACTTGGAGCCGTTATTTTACACTCGGCCCGGTGGGGTAACTCGATACCGCCGTTTGTCACGGACGAAGGAGGACGGCGGCGGCGGTGGCGGCGACGGCGTGTTTCGGCGCGATTCCTCGCTCGGATTTTCAGAAACGTCATGGACAAATATTATGTCCTTTCTATTCGTGTCGGAAAACGATAGGGGGTTTTCTAAACGAAAACAAAAGGTTTCTCAGCGCGCGACAGCCGTATTTTCACGCGTAACCGATTTGCGTAGGAAAACGTTTTTGGAAAAACGCGATTCGCGCCGTATATATACGACGTGCGCGAGACGGGAAAAAACTGCGCCGACGACGACGACGACGAAAAGTGTTTAATTAAAATAATAATATATTATAATCTGTATAATGTATGTACGGCATATTCGTAGATAATGTTATAAATAATTCATTTAGACTTAATGATGTTCGAAAAAGTACTTTATTTTCCGCATACACTAAGCGCATATTTAATCTTATGCGGAAAATGTTCCGTGTAGATACATTTAATACAGTATTACGTAGGAAAATACTAAATTCAATTTTGACTGGCGCGTACGAATTTAATTAAATCCTTTATAAGCGTCGGTATTACGGGAACCAGACACGATGATAATAACGATGACGACGGCGGCGGCGGCGGCGATGACGATGATAATAATAACAATAATAACCATCGCGACCATAACCGTTATATATTAATAATTATTATGATAAAAATTATAATAATATCAACTTACGTCGCATGCGATGGATTTTTATTTTTTTTGGGTAATCGCGACGCGTACTTACTAAACGATATGTCACAATCGATTGTAAAATTTCGCGCGGAACGAAAACCCGGAGAAACAACAATTCGCGACCATTTGATTAGTGCCAGCGCACTCGGGACTTTTTAATTTTTCTTTTCGACCGTGCCCCGACGGACGAGCGCTTAATTTATTTGTTTTCGACGTTCAAATAGATGATAATATTATAATCATAATATAATATACCGGATTGTGCCCGCGGAGGACAAAGATATACGGTCCGACGTGAATATCATTATATTATTTCCAATGAATTATCGCGATTTAATTATGTTAAAGGATCGATGATAACATAATAATATTTCCGAAATATCGGCCGTGATCGTTGACAGTATATTTATTAGTAAATTAAATGTAGATTACCCGGCGATGTTGTAACGACGCGAACGGCTGGTGGCGGTCACGTTCCGATAAGATGATTTTATTTGCACGAAAAACCGTTTGAATTCAAAACACAGTTTCTCGCGCGTATTGTTTTTCATATTTTAATGTATATGGAGTATACACAATAAGCGTTCGACAAGACCACGAAAATCTACAAAAGGTCTGTTAAAAATACATAAAACTTTTGATCTTAATATACTTCTTTGGGCACGCAGCAGATCAAATGTAAAAGATTCTTCACAACTTTCGGAAAAAAATACATTTTTCAAGCATTAGAAGGATTAAATTTGAACGAAACGGAGGATCGTAATCTCGTCGATTTAAAAATCGATCTGTCGTCGTTATCTTCGCGCGACGACAAGTCGAGGAGAAGTCGCGGAAAAAACGCCGGACTCCCTCTCCGTTTTGTTTTATCTACACCGTGAAAAATATAATATCTTCAAAAACCAAAGAGGAACCAAGGCGAAAAAATGTCATTTTGTTTGACTCGTTAAACAGAACGAAAAACCCAAATTTATCCTTCCGTATTCCGAGCGGATAGTTTCGAATGATTTTGCGGCGTCGGCGGCGGCGGCGGCGACGACGTCGTGTTTCGTCGAGTTGTTTTTTTTTTCTTTTATTATTCGAGCAATGCGCGGCGGCCCCACACGCTTTTACTGCGTCTGTTACTTTGAAGTTGTTGCGGATTACAGTCTGCAGCGCAACAAAAATAGTCGGCGAATTACCGACGACGGTTTTGCACGGAGCAAATGCACTTAAAATGCTAATGTATGTAAGACGCAGTCATTAACACAAACAATCCGCCGTGGGAACTCGCTCGGCAACGAATAATAAAATTATACATACGCGGCGGTGGCGGCGGCGGCGGCGCGTATAATACGATATTAAAACGGACCGCGTCGTCGTACAGGTGCTATCGAATTTCCCAACGCCGCGCCGCCGTGGACGTGATTTCGCACGGCCGGAAAAGACACTTTTTTATTTTTCTAGTACCCCACCCCCGGCACGATTATACATTAAAAAAACCTCCCTTATTTTGAGATAACACCGTGTGAGTTGTTGTGGCGATACGACGGTGGAGGAGGTATAAATAGTATGCTTGCCGTTATTAGTTTGCTAGAAACCACGAAGAAGTCTGGTTCCGGACAAGACTTCAGCTTACACTTCGCAACGTTATTGAACCATTCGCCAAAATTTTGAAAGAAAACGTTTTCCGGACGGTATTCTCTCTTTGCAAACAGATATCGCTCTTGGCCCCCACCAAGGTCCTCCGATTTATAACCTTGGGGGTTTTTTTTTTTTTGATGGTTTTCGCGGCGAAGTCTTCCGTTTTCGGACGATTTTCCTATTTTCAACAAGCCCCTGGCCACCGGTATATTTATAATCGAGTTACCGTAACGACACCGCGCGCAGTTGTTCCTGGCAACCGATATAGTAACGCAGAGACTCTCTACAAAACGAGCGAAAAGTTCCGTTTTTATTCGGTCGTTTTCGCGTCACTACCGCGCGTCGAATTTCACTCGATTCGATCAAACCTCCACCATTCGACTCGAAATCACAACGTCTATATGAAATACGAATCAATGGGTTTTTTTTTCCACTCGCGCGGCGGCGAATTCGTTTTTTTTTTTCGCGTATCGCCCGAACGCTAGATTATTATGATGAATGTTGGGGGGGGGGGGGAAACCGAAAAAACGTCGCGTGGCAATCGAAAACAACAATATTATCATCGGTGAAATGCGGTGTCTGCCGCACGCGACGAGAACGTTTTTGTTCTCCGGGCGAACGCAAACAAAAGCGATTTTCATAAATAAATAATTATATAAATGATATTATTGTCGTTGGAAATAAACAGCGTTAGAGATTATTATTATTATTATTATTATTATTATTTTTTTTCGACGTCGGATTCGCGTTAATGGAAACTGGTTGACTGCCAACTAATTTTAATATAGTAATTTAAAAAAAAAAACCCTCACCGCATTGTTTTTAATGAAAACTTTAACAACTAAACAAATTCAATTGAAAATAATAACTTTCGGAAGTATATAACACACGCGCGCGCGTCTACGTATTTACATATTATTATATTCGTTTAATTTTTATTATTCGCCACCGAAACGCCGCGGTGATCTCGTGAAAAATTTAGCTTACCATAAACAATTATTACATCGAGAGAGAGATGGAAAAGTTGAATCGGTTTGGAAAAAAAAAAAAAATAATAATATGATATTATTTGAATAACACAGTCGACCGGATTGAAAGCGACTTTTTTTCTTTTTTTTTTTTTTCATGAATATTTTAGGAGATTATTTTAATAATTATCATATTTTTTTTTTTAATTTTTCATCATTGTACTCAAACAATTCAAACTTTAATTTTGAATTTACACAATTAGGGAGGAACACAGAGAGTTCACCTTTACAATCGCGACTAATTCGCAAAAAAAAAAAAAAAAAAATTAATATGTTGACAGGTGATGTTTTCATTATTTTTGTATATTATACAATACGGGTTATGAAAATCGAAATGTCGTGTATTATTATATTTTCTCGGTTTTATAAAACTAGTTTTCAAAGGTGCAAAAATGATATTAGAGCTTAATCGGCTTTCCGGAAATAGATCTACAATAGAGACACGTTTTACTGATTTACAATCGTTGAGCGTGTGAATCGAAAACGCGGAAAAAAACATAAAACATTCTGAAAATACACGAATAAAATTGTTCGAATAAGATGTGACATATTCAAAAGACGAGGATTAGAAAGAAAAGAAAAAGTCCTAAAATGTTAGAAAATAAAAAATAAATCGACGGAAAACACTAAGTAAACTCGAAAAAGAAAAACACTAATTTTTCTATTGAAAAAACAAATCTATTTATATTTCAAATTCGAGAAAGTCTAGCCGAGAGAGAGCTATATTGATTTAACATTAAGCCAAAACATAAAACGATTTTCTAAAAACTTCACAACCTCATAAATAAATGAGGTCACGGAGAATTATTAGTAATTCGACATTGAATTTCGACCGAATATCTCATAGTATCTTGCACACGGCGTGGGAAAGAACAAAAAAAACGAACGGCCACCAAGAGTTTGAACAATCGAAAATCGGAACTAAGAATATTACGCGAACCCTGCCGCCGCCGCCGCCGCGTAATCTGTTGACATAATTTTTTTTTTTCTCCACTTCGTTTCGAGTACATGTATTAATGCGGGTAACTAACAGGATGGATTTTTCTTTTACTCCTCCAGAAAAAAAAAAAGAAAAAAAGAGAAAAAAAAGGTAAAAAGAAAAAAAATTATACTGCCAAGGATAATGGCATGGAATTGCACGGATCTCTGTGTAATCTTTGTTTCTGACAAAGCTTTTGTCTGGCGCGTAAAACATAAAAGGACAAAGAAATTCCGGTAAGTCTTTTTTCGGTTTAGCCTAATTGTTATTTGAGCCGTTTTTTTCTTTCCAACCTCACTCTTAATTTCAAATGCTTCGAAAGATATATATATATACATATTATTTACTCTACTGTCATTGCAATTTATTTTGTGTTGGCAACGTCAAGACGGTCTTTTTTGTCAATAATATCCAATAAGATAAATGCATACATATTTCTACTTTTTGCACTACGTATTCTACGGGGTTTGTTTTACGTTTTCAATTGGATATGCGAAAAATTCGCCGTAACATCGTTAATATATTAATATGTTTTTGTTTTGCGCCGCTTTTCGTTTTTTCTCGTTCCCAGAACCGTCGTCGTGACGACGTTTTTATTTAACGTCTCCTTTACGTGTTTTTTTTTTCCTGTTCGTCATTAAATAACACCGTAATTCCTACCGAAACGAGAAAGTTAATACCCAAGATCGCAAACGTTTGACCTGCACCGGCTTTATCGAACCGAAAGACAAACAGTGTAAACTCTAGACTCCCGCGTCTACTCGGAACACCGCGTCCGAGCGAAACCGTCTAATTCCGGGCAACCACCGCCCGAGCTTTTCAGTCGATCCGTCTGCCCCGGACCGTTTGCGCTCCGCGCGGTATGCATTTCAATCACAATTTAAATATCTCCGCGAGGATCTGAATATTAAAACGCCAGATTTCGGAGAACCCGTCGGTCCGGAAAAATTAAAAAAAAAAAAATCCAAGAAAAACCCCGTTTTATTAAAAATCGTCTAATACACAACTCGAGTTTAAATATTACCGACTTTCGGGAAAGTTTTTTTATATAAAATATATAAACCCCGTCGATGACGAACGTTCTAAAAATCGATCGATCCGATGGCGGCTTTTCCTGGACGATTGAAAAATATATATTATCGATCCTGATAAAAAGCGACCAGACGATTAGCGCGAAGCGTCGTCTCGCGAACAAGTTGGTCCGTTTTAGGTTTAATAGTAGTAAAAGAAAAAAAAAAGGTTAGTGTCTAAAATAATTTGCATATTTTTTTATCTATGAGCGTAAAAAGTATCCTGGTAAGATATCAATTTGAATACGCGCCAAACGAGTAAGTGGGGAAAACGTTTATGTTGCATATTTGGAATTTAAAAAAAAATAAAAATATTACGCGTATTTTATCATTGAAAGAAAACTGCATAATACTATGAATATTTGTATACATACGATTCATAATACAGTCGACTCCGCTTTATTGGGACACATCGGTTGCATGTTATTTTGTCCCGATAAAGCGGTTGTCCCAATAATCCGAAATGAAAAAAAAAACATACAAATTGCCGTTGATTGTGGTTCAAGTAAATTGTCTTCAATCTTTTCTAAAATGTAATTGACCAGTGTTGCTCTATAATTAACCTTTAAATTTTGGATAACACCCATATCTAAAGGCTGAATTAGTGACGTTGTATTAGGTGGTAAGAACTCAAGCTTGATGTTTTTCAAAGATATATTAGGATGGGCAGTACAGTTGTCTAAGACAAGGTATGTGGCCTTTTTTGTTTTGTCCAACTCCGTATCCCAACGTTGCAACCATTCGATAAAAATGGCCCAAGTCGTCCGTGCATTTTTATTTGAGCGATACTCAACTGGAAATTTTTGTAAAGAAATTTGTTGAAAACAACGTGGTTTTTTACGTGATCTATTTAATATACTCGATAAAAATGTCCCAATTATCCGGATTCGTGGCCCAGATAAGCGTTGAACGTTTACCCTACAAGTATACATTTTGTTTTCGTAATTGAAAAATTGTCCCTGTTAAGCGGTTGTCCTTCCGGTGTCTCTATTAAGCGGATTCGACTGTATTAATCGACACGTATACGCGCACTTCTAGAGAATATCGGTGGGGGGGGGGGTGGAAATGAATATTTTAAATACTTGGAAATTTTCAGTTGATTCGAAGCTCATTCGTGTTGGCATAAAATATATTATTATAATGCGACGCGGCGCGCACGCACAAGATTCCAATTAAACGAAATGCAATTCAAATAATGCAACACACGTCGTCGTACCTATTATACGATTTTTAATACTGATAAACGGTAAAAGGATTATGTAGTCGAAACGATTCGAATTTTTCGATATAAATTTGAACTGTTTGGAATTTTGTCTACGAGCGTTTGATTCCTAGCCATTACTTAAAACAACCAAACGATATTTTAAATCAAAACACGATTCGGCGTCCCGGTCGCCGTCGAAATTTCCAAAGAGCGCCTCTGCGCGACGACGACTATGATAATAATCGTCGTAAAATAACGATTCCGGAAAAAAAAAACGCGGGTCGATACTACGTACGTACTCGTATATGAATAAAGCGTGTGCGCGCGCGAGTTTTGTCGTGTGCCGGGGATTACGCATCGACCCGTCTAAAAAACTCGCGTCGTATCGGAATCCCATAAAACCCATTTGCCGGCGATTAATTACGTTATATTTTCACTAGTGTGTTTACGGATTTGTCGTTGTTGTTTATTTATTTATTTTTTGTTTTGCCGAAGGCCGTCTCTCGTTTTACCGTTTCGGCGGTTCCGTCGTGTCCTGCCTGCCGGGAGGTCGTTCGTTCCGCCGGGGGAGGGGTTTAATACACAATTATTTACGGAATTACGACGTGAGCAGTTTGCGAGCGTAATCTGCACCGCGGCGTAATCGCGATTATTCGAACTATAGCTTATCCTGGGCGCGCGGCGGCGGCGGCGGCGGCGGCGTTTCGTGCGGACGCGACAGGAGCAACGGCGTGCTCGGAGGACGCGTCCTGCCCCCGGACGACAACAGTTGTTTTCGTAATAATAACGCGCGATATGATCGGAAAATCGTTGTCATCGCTCGTCGTCGTACCGGGGGATTCGTTGATATTTCAGAACACGTAAAACGACGGCTCTCCAAAGCCGCGACCGTAGCGGAAATCCGCTCGGCCGGCCGTCAAAAACTCTCACCGAGAATTCCGTAAGGCGATTAGGACGGAAACGGGGCCGCGGGGTCCTTCTCCGGTCAATCCTTCCTCGTGCGATATCGTCTAACTAGCTGCGCCGCGCGGTCCTGCTGCCGCACGACTTCCCGTACACGCGCTCGAGTGATCCGTCGCCAGTAGCGCGTTACTATTGTTAAGTGGAAATTCGGATCGATAAAAAGAAGAAAAGAAAAGCGTTCGCGTGAACTAAACTATAGTTGAAATGTTTACGATAAAAATAATAATATCACACACGATTTTGTCATATCGTCGAACTGTAGTGATAATATATTGAATTCCGTGTGGATTTCGAAAAACGACAATTCCGCGAGTGAAATTAGGCGGTTGGATTGACAACTATATTTTTGTTTTTTTGGTTTACAATAGTATGCCATAATTCAATAGGTTGAACAAAATCGTGTTAACTAACGAACTATTGATTTCGAATAAGTGATGTTTGAAATAATTCGGTTTTCGCGTCATCGTTAAAGACAAATAAAAGAGTTTGATCGACTAACGAGTGAAAGAGTCGGGACACGATTTCAATATCGATATACGTATATAGAGATTATTATTTATGTTCGAATCTTAAATTCGTTTATTTCGGCCGTTTTATATTTATTTATGACGTTGTTATTTTTTTTATAAACATTCAATGCCATATAACAATACAAGTTTATAGAAGTTGAAATAGTTTTAAGTCCGAGAGAATAATTTGCATTTATAATTAAGTATTTTATTTCACCCAGAAGCAATTGTCGAGTAAAGGCGGGTAGTACACGTCGTAGTACGCGAGAAGAGTCGATATTTTTGAAGTCGCTCGACTTGATTCGGGTGATTAAAAAAATCACGGGAATCGATTCCAGACAATTATTAATCATTACACGAATATCGTTTTAAACGTTCGAACGTCGGCGTGTACCTGTGTCATACGGATAGAGTTGTGGAAAATAGAAACAAATCATGTCGTTTACACTGCAGGACGATAAGGATATAACGTGACCCGCCGACGAACAAAAAAAAAAAAAAAACCACTCGATATAATATTATTCCGATAACGGTGCGAAACGAAAATATCATAATATCTGTGTGTGTGGACGAGATTAAACGAACGAGCGGTTATTTGTCCACTTGTTATTAGAATATATTATAAAACGTCGGATATGTTTTGCGCGTCAATTTTACAATTTATTACGTTCGTGATAAAGTAATAATACGCGTTTATAATAATAAATATATAACGTGCTGCACGCGGTGAATATTATCGCGAGACCGTCGTAATTTATGTGTAATTTTTCGCGCTCTACATCGGCAATCGTCCGTCGGTTTTCATCGAAATATAAGATCGAGACGGCCCGGTGAAAACTACCCAAAGCGGTTGAATCGTAACGTAAGACGGGCTCTCGCGATAACGAAAAGCGATTATTTTTTTTTAGCGGATCACATCGCGAAATACCGGTAATAACCGACGGCGGCGCCGTTGTGGTGTTTTGCGACGAGAGCCCGGCGGTTTGCGACGGAACAACGGATACGTTATTATATATTATTATGAAAAATAAAAAGCCGTTGTTATCGAAAAGCGTATTGTTAAATTATTACAACGGGGAACGAGACAGGAGATCGAAGAAAACGTTTTCCAGAGCGGGGAAATAAATCGGAATTCAAATTATCTCGGCGACAATCGAAAACAATATAATATATTTTTATGAAATGTAATAACCAAATAAAATATACGACGATAGTGTTGCGGCGGTCTCGACGAGAGATTACGATGGTGTTAATAATATTATTATTATTATTCATTTAGTGACTATTTTAAAAATACCGTCGCGACTATCGTTTTTTCGTTTTTTTTTATTTTATCCGAGTGATTGTTTCGCGTTGGGAAACGATGTCTCGAATCGGATGGAAATCGTTTTATTTACCGGCGGCGGCGATCGGAAAATAATGTTCATTAATAATCGATACGAAATAAATGCCGCGCCATTACGTTTCATTGTACTTCCACGAAGATTTCTCATTATCGTTCGTAATTTCCTTTGCATTACCGTCGGAAAACGCGCGTTATCGGCTAGCAATTTCGTTTCTCTATCTCCGACCACTCGAAACGGGTTCGTCTAAACTTGAATTACGCAATATCAATGTGTCAGATTCGAACGCGCGCGGTGAGAAGAACACTCTTCGCCCGAGCTTTTCGCGTAGTTTTTATAGTTTTTTTTTCAAATTTTTTCCGAATCAGGATTAACAATCGAAACAGGTACGCGCGCGTGTTCCTACGGCGTCGTCTACATATTATTATCGATTCGAAAACAACAAAACTTATATTATAATATCTCTCGGGAAATCAGATTCGATTTTCGGCGCGGAAAAGATAATAATTATTATTATCATCGTCGTCGTCGCCGTCGGTAGAACCACCGCGCCGGTGAGATAATTTTCGATATCGAAAAAATGTAAAAATTTCGCTTACGACAAGAAATAAAAATTAAACGCCTAATCGATAAATCGCTCCACCTCCGACGCGGCGAAATCAGCGAGCCGAACACGAAGCGGCGGCGGCGCGGCCGTGGAGATTTTTTTTTTCTTTTTTATCAAAAAAAGCTTCGTACAATAGGAGAAAACGACTCTCGACATGGCGTCGCGACTTTGTTCGAGAACGGTTTAAACGTTTAAGAGCCGAACCGAAGTGTTTGCTCACTACGCGCATATATTTTTAATCGCGCGGCCGTGAGATGAGTACTCCGCTAACTAGTTAATATTGTCGGCCAACTCGGGGGGGGCGTTCACTCGGAACGCGCGCGAGCTCTCGTAAAAAACAAAAGGCTCGGACCAAACGGCTGCGTGGGCGAGAAGCCACTCGTGCGCGGGACGTTAAAAGCGTCAGAGTTCAACTGCCACGCACACCTTCGACTCCAAGTCATGGGTTACACCGAAGCTTGCGACAAACGAACCGTCCAATCAATGGAAATGCAAAAAAACACAAAAAAATATGCCAATTTTACATCCGTCGTGAAAACGCGCGGGGGAGAGACATATTTTAACACAAACGATTGATGAGATGTGGCCAAAATCATATCGAAATCTCGTTTCACCGATATAATATAATTGATTTTACAATGGTTAAGCGGAACGGGGGGAAAACGTCAAATCGATAGTGCACTCGAGACGCACAATAAATAATACCTTTTTACCGTCGAACAAAACGCGCGTTGACTATAGGTTTTATCGCTAAAACAAAGGTCAAGAGTAGAATATAATCTATCGCCGGGTATATAATATGATGTATGCGCCGCCGCACTCGGTACACAAAATCTCGATTATTTCCGCGTGACGTTACGCAATCGTTACGACGACAATATTATTTCAAGGGAAAAAGATTACAGAAAAAAAAAAAAGAAACGTTTTTTTTCTACAAAAAGAAAGCAAGCCATGACATAACAGTTTATTAAATTTTAAGAGACGGCGGCGGCGGCGGTGGCGGCGGCGAACCCCGTCAAATCGATGAATCGCGAAAATATATTAAAATTGTCGAAAAGACCGTCGTCGACCACGCGCTCCGGGGTGAAATCGCGTCCGTCTCCTCGGCTGCAGGTCGCGCCGCCGCGCCGTCGCTCGCGGCCAACGACGAGTCGGAAGAGTTTAATTCCAAATGAAATAAGTTTTCGATTAGTTGACACGTCGGATTAACCGAAGTTGTAATTGAAACCTTTGCGCGGCAGTCGTCGTTTCAATTTGCAATACGGAGTAACACATATTTAGCGTATTGGACTGTTTTATTTCGAAAACTAACTGCTAATTACAAACGTCCGCGGTGGCGAGCGCGGCGCGCGACCGTTATTTGTTTCGCGCGCGCGTTCGACGAGAAACGACCGTTTCTATATTTCGTTTCGCGTAATGGCCGTCCGACCGCACAGCAATCCCAGACATTATTTCGCGGAAAACCGGGCAATTTCTCCGCCACTTTATTTTTACACGCGCGCGCCCGTTTCGCGGCGGCGTGCCATAACTCTAGCACGCGCTCGCCCGCATCGTACGCCAAACGCGCGTTTCGTCCGACACGAGCCCGATGTGGCGCGGGCGATTATATATGAGTTTTTTTTTTCCAAACGGAGCGAATTTCTAATCGGATTGCTTCACGTGAGCTACATCGCGGCTGGTTCAAACCTACCGCCGCGGCCGCGGGTCTGTTACACTACTAAGGACGATTAAGGATAGTTTTTTCATAGTCATGTCTCCAGACGATTCCGAAATATCAATGTAATTTACTCGTTTAGAGTGATTATGATCCGCCCCTTACGAACCCTCTCCCCGCCCGCGTACAACTGTCACTGAGGTATATAACACTATAGTGCGACGCTTTGTCTTTTCTCAACGACGACCGCGATGGAAAAACGAGGGGGAAAAAAAAAGGGAAAAGAAACCGTATCTTCCCCCGGAGACTGCAGACGAAAAACCCACGCCCGCGACTGTTGCCAAATATTTGACACCGGTCATTGATAATATCTCCCACGCGACTGGTGTGCCAAGGCAAATATTTCTAATTTTTAAATTGAACAATCGATTAACCGAAGAAATAACGAGAAATTAAATAAACGATAGATTGTCAATGGTAAAATTCATAAATTTCCCGAGACTGGACATTAAAGCGTTAATAATTCAAGTTCAAAAAAAAAAACGAGTCGATTTTAATTATTTAACTTAACAAATGGCTTCGTTTTGTTTATTCACTCAATTACGACTCGACTTGGTTGTTCGTCAACTCGGAAGGAACAATGTACTCGTCGGTAGATCACAACGATATGATGTGTGCCAGTTATAATAATATAAACGGGTTGTTTTTTTTATTAGAAATCAAGGCTTTTAAATTTAAAATTATGTTGTTTAAATTCTGAAAAAAGGGTTTCTGTAATAATTTCACAAACAGTTGTGTGAAATATCGCGAAAACGGGGAGATTATAATTTTTTACAGAAAACATTCAATTGGTTTTTTTTTTTTACGATTATTAAACTCGAGACAACGGCGAAAAGAATTAAATTTCACTGTCATTGTCGGCTAGTTTCGAAAGGTCATCTCGAGAGGCGGCCGTGAGGAGAGCGAAGCCTATCGTACTCGAGTAGTAAATTATCCGAACGCCCCGAATTCTTTTTTTATCCGCGATCGTCGGTGCCCGCGCACGCAAGACTTACGCGCCGTCACAAATGACAATCGCTTGTCAAATACATCGGCCGAGGTTTTTAATTTATATTTTCTTTTCTCGGAGATTAAATAATTAATAATTCAGGTCCCCGGGCGGGGCAAGAGTGTTTTCTGTATTTGTCGATGTATCTACGGACGGACGACGATAAATTATTAATGAAAAAACCGTTCGAAACTCACCGACCTCTATTAAACACGAGATATTTTCGCGACCGATTCGTATACGGCCGCGTGACGGCGGCGGCGGCGGCGGAGTGTCCGTACTGAACTACCGAAGATAAATGTGAAAAAAGAAAAACTACGAGACCGCTTCGGAAAAATTAAAACGTCACGTCGTGTTTTACGGCACGAAGAATGATAATAGTTATTATTATTTCGATATGCAAACGACTACGTTAGTTTCGACGGATTGTGTTTTACGCGATTCTCGGGAAAATCGTAATAAACTTCGCGCGCTTCTAGAACGTGAACGAGGAATGGACATCCGACTAGAATGACGACGTAACGATGTATCTACGATTGCCACTACATACGATAATATACGATAATATTTCGACTGCGAGTTGTTATTGTCGTCGTACACTTTAGACATAATTCCGGACACGATTGTCCATGCCGTAACTACTAGCTGACCCGGCGAACGTTGTTTCTAGCGAATTGTTTAGTATAAATAATAACTAACTTACGGTAAGTATTCGGGGATGGCGTTTATAATTAATCGGAGCGACGACGGACGGCCTATAAAAATAACAAAACGCCCGGCCATTCGTTTATATAAAATTTATAATCTATTTTTTATATGAAATCCAAATTAACACGCACTCACTGATCGCGTTGCGTCTCGAAATCTAGTGAATTTTGTAAAAAAAAATTGAAAACGTACACGTTTTTTTTTTTTACTTTAAATCACTTTTAACGTAACAAATCAAAGTACTTAATAACAAACTTGTTGTATAAGTATTCGTATATATGAAACACGTATATTATATTTTTAATTGAAAATGATTCGCAAAAAAATTTATAAACAACGATTACTATGGTTACAGAATAGGTTTGAATATAAAACGTTTCAATTTTCAAAAATATTTGTGGTGGGGTGGGCCACCCTTAACACCTAGGAGTTTAAACAATAGTTTATGTCCTGTTCTCTGAGCTACCAAATATACGCGTATAAAAAATTCACTAAGGCGAAAATCGCGACTTTTTTTTCCAATAAAATAGGGCGAAAATCACGATTTCGCTACCTCGCGAACAGAGGCGCCCACGAGACCTAACTTTAGACCGTAAATAAAATATATAATCGTTACTACTCACGGCTTGTCGGTGGGTTCCTGTTGAGTTTCGGCGTCGGTTCGTGGAGAATATTGAGTAAGCACTAACAGACGCGCACAAAAATGTCGGACCGCACATGAATAATAAACCGACGACGACGTTATCGACACTATCACGGAGAAAAATTAAAACTGCGACGAATCGAACGACTTTCCGGACCGCTGTCGACACTAGGCCGGTCGACGGAGCACTGTGCGTCCGGTAAGCCGACGTACTTCCTCGCGAGCGTCTGTCGATCGGTATTGGGCGGGGGTTGCGCGCGCAGAACGGCTGTCATTGGTCGGCGCGATTTAATTGGCACGCAGGATCCTCGCTCTCGTTCCTGTTTATATTCCTCATTACTATTGTTACATAATCATGTTGTCACAATCAACTATCTTATACAATAACAATTACGTAATACCTATTAATCACTAATCTCTTCTCGATCGTTGTACGTTTCCGGTGCGAAAATCACGTGTTTTTTTTTTCATAGAATAGCAAAAAAAAAAGAAGAGGTATTGCCTCGTGGCAATGTGGGGTCCCCCAAGGGGACTCAATCATATAAAACGAAACTGCCGACTAAATTTCATACTCAAAGCTCCTGCGGTTCCGGCCAAGCGAATTTTTCTAGTTTCACCCTTTTTACCCCCCTTAGGGGTGGAATTTTGAAAATCGGGCGACGTGACGACACTCAGAAAGGTATTTGGAACGACTCTGTGGGAAAAAATTGGAAAAAATTTAAATAGCGTCGTCAAAAAATGGGAACATAAAAAAGGCCTGTTTTTTTTTTATATATATATAATAGATACGTATATTTGGCACAGTAAAAGATAAACACTGCGTTTTTGACGGATGAAATTGATTGAAATCGCGGTGGTTATAAAGGCTATCGGTAAAGTTAAAACGATACCTGTGATGCCGATTTGACGGCGGCGTGTTTGATCAAAGTCGACAACAACGATTCAATAAAAACCTAATTGATTTATGAACATTAATGACCAAAAATATTGATATCGAACCGATAAAAAAACGTAGATACAGTTCATTACCATACAAAGGGTTGCCGCTATAGGTAAATACGCATTGTATGCATTTGACTAAATGAATTCGCCGCTAAACATTTGTGTGCGATAACTATGAACGGCATATTAACGGTTTATTTGACTGCGCGGAGTATACTCGAGTATTAGTCGCCGAAATCGGTATACTTCACTCGGAATGTCGAAGAAGAAAAATCCTTCGTACCGGAACTAAGTTTAGACGGTAAGGATACATCGACGCGAATCCAAACGATGATTATTTGACGAATGACGAGTCTTCCGCGTTTTGACGCGTAGAAAAAAAAAAACCGACTGCAAAACGGCACGATAAACAAGAATGCTCGCTTTTTCGGCATCGATCGCGACGATCCGGCTGTGCACCCGGAGGCATGTGTCGTGACAAAGAAAATAAAATAAAACGCACGGCGAGTTCGCGAAATAATATCGCGAGACGGGGCGCGGAATTCAACGATATTTCAATATTCGATCGCGCGATAATAATATAATAACATCCCGGGTTCGTCGACGGTTTTAAATAATGCATAACTCTGTCCGCCGCGGCAAAGTCGACGGGGACGGACGGACAAGACGGTCGTGTTTTTCATACATAACACGACATACGAATGGACGTAATTAAAAACGTTTATTTTGAGGACGAAGGACAGTCGGCCGGCGGGACGCGTGAAAGAGATAAATACTCCTCCCGGACGGGCGACAGACAGCGCGCGACCTTTTTACCCGACCGAATGGCATTAACGACGCGATATGATGGCGGCGGCAGCGTTTCGGGTCTGAATCGATTGACCGGAGAATTTCGTTGTTTTTGAATTCGCAAACGTTTTAGCATTCGATCGCTGCAGTTTGCGCCCGCGAAAACTTATCGAGTTTATTATTGTTTCGTCCCTTTCCCTCCCGCGCTATATGTAAACGGTAGAAAATCAACTTTCAAGAACGGAATTCGTGTACACACTTTTCGAGGTATAATGTGTTTCGTCGTATCGTTTTCACGTATATTTCACACATTAAAAGTAGTATTTATTAGTGTTGCACGGCGATATGTTTTCAATTATCGATATCGAATCACATATGTCGATATCGTATCACGATGTCGTATAACAAACGATATCGATATCAATATACGATATATCAGGGGTGGCCACTAACCTTAACTTTGAGAGCCGCAAATTTATAAAGCTAATTTGAGGCGAGCCACGTTGTAAAGCGATGATTATAAAATGAATACACATTTTTCATTTTAAATCAAATTAAGTGCCAATCCAAACCTAATAACGACGACTGTGACGATAAAACACTATCTAACGTTTCTAACGATTCTAACAGAATTTTATATTTATTAATTTTAGTCTAGATTTGGTTCAAGAGCCGCGTGTGGCTCGCGAGCCTCGTTGTGGCCACCCCTGCGATATATCGATACGCGCGACAATGGACTTGTTTTTTATTTAAAATTATACCATTGGTATCCACTTTAAAGCCAAATTGTTTCCATATATCGCTACGGCCTCCAGGCAATGACACTAACTTTAAATCACTCATAATTATTAATTAATTTCAGTACCTAGTGAATAAAATACACTGAGAAACAATTGATACTAAAATTGACATAGACGATCGACGGAAATAACGAGACTGAAATTGTATTGCGATATAATATGTTCATTATGAGGGCTTTATCGTTTTAGTATTGCTTATCGTATAATATTCATCGTTCTTTGATATTGATTTACTGTCAAAATTTAAATAAATAGAAAATAGAAAATAGAACGAATCGATTATCGATGTACTTTCAATAAATTAGTCACATCGATATCGGTAAAATGGTTCGATAGTTCGATATCAATGTGCATCACTAGTATTTATACAATTTCGCTCACGTAGTTTTTCTAACATATTTCGTGCGGAAACAATATTCGTTTTATTTTCAACACAAACACGTCTGGTCGAACCGACGCGCGTCAGATCCGATCTACGCGGATACCGCCGCGGCGACAAACCCCCGTTCTGTTTCCCGAGCCTAGAAGGGAGAAATTCATAAGCGTCGGGTGAAATCGATACGTTCGCCTCGCACACCGTCCGGGATCTGAAATAACACTCGGTCCCGGCCGCGACGGGCGACCCCGGCGACGTTTTCGCCCGTCGACAGAACGACGGTCGTCGCGGAGAACGAGGCGATCGGGAGCGCAACCGGAGCCGAACGCACTTGGACCGCTTCCAGAGAGGAGCGCCGCCGCCGCCGCCGCCGCGGCAATTAACGCGCGCGGCTCTCCCGACGATCCGGTCGGTCTGGTAATTTATGCAACGTTTGCGCGGCCGTAAATCAGTGGCGACGCGCCCGAGACCGCACGCCCTTTCCGCCCGTCCCGCGGACGTTCGCCGGAGCGACACCGCACAGGGTGGCCCGACGTCCGCGCGTCTTTTATTATACGTTTTACGGGCAAAGTATAATACAATTTCGGCGACGTACATTTTGTCGCCAAAGTATCGTTTGTTTTCAATCTCCGAGTGAAATAATTGTCGTTTTCGGTACATATTATATGATATCTACACGGTTTGGTTTTATTTATAGGCAATGCAAATCTATTCCGCTCTACTGAATTATCACTCTTTATTTGCTGTATAGAAGGTTTACATTTGTACAGCAGTAATCGATTTGTAATCTGCTAGAAAACACAAACAACGACCGCGACGAGAGCGGCGGCGGTGGCGGCGACATGTAAATGTTCCCATTTCGGGTGGTCTGCGATCGATGTACGCGCGTTCGCGAGGAAATATCAAAACACGCGAGCGCAAAGAAACGCGCCACTCTTTTAATATTTTCACGATTATAACCTATTTATCGAAAAAATCGTAAAAAAAAACCGTACGCGCGGAAAAATAACGATTTCGTAATAAGTTTTAGCGACAAAATCTACATTGCTATCACGGGCATTTTATATATAATTCCATAATATTATAATTATTATTATAATTTTATATAATTTCTATCAGACGTAATCGATTCGAAAACGTACACATATTGCACGACGACGTTACGAAAGGCGGCCGAGCCGCGAGAGTAAGCGTGGGAGAAACGCGCGGCCTTTTCCCATAACCGTTGTTCGGGAAAAAAATTATGACACTGTGAATCCGAAACGATATAAAACGCGGCGAAACTTTAGAAGAAAACACTTTTTCAAACACGATATTTAAACATTGCTACGGTAACCGCCAGAGCAGCGGCGACGACGTTGTTATCGAGAAAATTTATAGCGTAAAGAAGCTTTTGCTTTTCAAACCGTCGTTATGAATCAGTGTGGTTTCCCCCCCTCCCACGAGTCGCATGCCGTTTTATTTTTTCGAGTTGAAATCGAATTTAAACGCGTCTCGGAGAGACTCCGGCGCGACAATACGTTTTAAGTTAATCGGATCAACATCCTCGTAAATCTGTATTTTATTGTATTACGCAACGTCAGGTTTAAAAATTCGGCGAATTCTAATCACGACGACGAACACACGTCATACGCTCGCGCCCGAGCGTATTGCCAGCGTAGGGCCACGGGGGGAAAAAAAAATCAAATCAAAAAAAAATCGCGGACGATTTTCACCATCGCCCCTCGTCGTCGTCCGCGGCGGCGTCGAACTGCGTAAAGGTACGATTTCCCTTGCGCGATCCACGAATTAGGATCGCGTTCGCGTCATGTTGGTTTGCTCTAGACGATTTTGCGACCGAAAGATTTATAATTTATATTTTAACAGTCGTCCGTCAGTCGTATTCGATATTTTGAAGTGCTGAGTTCACGGAGTACTATTCGTTTTTAAAAAATTATTATAATGGTTACAGTCGATAAAGAAATCTTAAAAATTATTTTGCTAGAAGAAGAAGAAGATTCATTGCTTTGGTGAACTCATGTTTGAATAACCGATGTCAACGAGTGTTCAAACATAAATGAAAACATTGCATAATAATAATTATTATTATCAAAACAACAAGTCGATCGCGACGCGAACAAATTTAAATCGCCGACCGCGATCGCGCAAGGAAAACCAACTATATTTAAAATTTACATTGTATCAGCGGCCGCGCGATCAGGGCACGCGATCGCGCAAGGGAAATCGTACCTTTACGATGTGTGCGCGAAAATACAAGTTACACTCGAATCCGTCGATAATACAATTAATAATAATTACGAATATCGCATCTATCCGAAAGATATTATTTTCTCCGGGGTAAAAGGTTTCGACTCGGGACTTATGAATTAATTCGACGATATTTACGTAAATTATATTTGCATTCATTAATGAATTATCGGATATCGAATATTGTATTAATATACAACGTATGTGAGTCGAAATATATGAATTATTTCCGTTTGAAATGGTAAAACAAATGGGAACGAAATATCGCATTTTCTTTGAACGTTATTGCCGCCGCCGCCGCCGCCGCCGGATAAAATATTCTATCGCATTTTTGTCCTTTCCATAATCTAATCTGATTCGTCGCACTTTCGTAATTCGACCCGAATATCGTAATAATTGTCGACTGTTTCTTCGATTCCCGTCGTCGTCGCGCCGCGGACTCGTCGTCTCCCTCCTCGTCAAGAGGCCCGTTTAAAATTTTCCAAAACGCCTCATCAATCAAACCAGAGAACGCCATTGGCAAAGTCCAGAATTTCCTTAATCAATCCGTCAACAGCGGATGGGAGGAACGAGTGCACGCTAATCGCTTATATAGTTTTCATTTTATCGCGCCCGTATATTTTCGTCATGATATTCTTCGTAAAGAAAGAGATCGGGAGAAAAAAAAAATTACCGGCTACGATTGAGCGAGTACGTTTTATTTGTTTCGCGCGCATTATACAAACGTTTTATAATTATTCGAAATCAGATTTCTCGGGACCGTCGCCGCGCGTCGTCGTGAGAAGCACTTTTAAACGTATAAATTATTCGAAAAAGAAAACCGTATTTTTTTACGCTAAATTATTCGATACAGAAATGTATAATCGAGACTTAAACGGTTGTCTGTCGCTTTATTTAGATAATTACAGTCGACAGCGCTAATTATTGTACGTAGATTGTAATACGAGTTATTACCTAAATTAATATATTTTCCGGTACCTAGGGGGTTTGGTACCATGTGGGTTCTCGTGATACTAAAAGGATTGAAATTAGGACACGAAATGGCTCTAAAACGCAGTGTAAATGTTATACTAATACATAATTAATAATGTTACAAATCGTAAATATTGTGGTACGCCGCACAATATTTGTCCGCTATAAAATCGTTTTACTTATATTATGCAACGTTTCCCCGAAATACTTCAAATATATTATTATGATTGCAAATGAAAACGTTACGATCAAAATTATGTAAACACTGACGAGTTCCGACCGAAGAAACGTATACGTAATATGATGCGCGGTTCGTTATTATGATAACGTAGACATTTCAAACCGAAAACTTAGGTCCCGATAAATGTTTAAATAAATATACAAAGTAATAATGAAAAAAGGGAAAAATGAATTATTGCAATCGACACTGACGACTACAATATTACTTATTACCATGTACACCCGCGGGGGAGATGGAAGATTCGGGCGGAAATGTCCGTTTACACTTGAAGTTGTTTGATCTATTGTTGGACGGTAGTGCTGACGGTAATGCGTTTTGCGTTGAGAAAACACTCGCGACCAACGGCTTTTACCTCGAGACATATTATTACCGTTTAAGACGTTTCGTTTGGATATCATATCCGCGACGATCCCGAAAAAATAATGACAAAAATAATACTCGTAAAGTAATAAACGATCGAAAACAATAACAATGTGATTGCGATGGTTATTAGAGTGCGCTTTTGTTTTTTTATAAGTCACCGACGACCGTGTCGGTAAGCTGTTTGCGAGAGGAACCAAAGCGAAGTAGTAGACAAAAGAACGAATTTCTAAAAAAACCACACGTTTACTAATAATTACTAGACAGACGAATTCGACAAAACACTAAACGATCATCGCTCGTCCTTCGCCCGGCCCCGCGGTTCTCCCGCGACCCTTAATCCTCGAGGACCTGCGCGCTCGCGATCTAATTTCTAAACCGCTGAATTTACAGCCGCCTAAATTTTCCCCGAGGCACGTCGTCGTGGCCGTAATAAATTCCCGTTTTTTTTCCCCCCCCGTACGCGTATTACACACACGTGCGCCGACGAATCGGAAAAGTGCTCTGCTCCTTCCGGGCTTCCGGCGCTCGGCGGCGGCGGCGGCGGCGGCGGCGGCGGCGGGTCGTGGTCCGCCGGGCTTAGTAGTAGTTTTTCATATTGGCGTTTTGGCAAAAAGCTTTCCGACCGAGGTATATTTTATGCTATATTGTTACGAATAACGCGAGGGATTTATTTTTATGTGGGAAACCCGAAGATCCCGAGGATCGGCCGACGCCGCCATAAACAACAGGCATGCATGCGTGATGGTGGCGGCCGTGTAGTATGTTGCGCGCGTGTAAACTGTCGTCGTCGAAAAATAAAAAAATCAATGTTACCCCTTATTCTGCCGAAGGTTTAAGACCGCACGCGCGCGCGCGCGCTCGCTCCTCCGCCGAACGATATAGAGAGTAGAAACTATTCGACCGTAGAACGCGTGCCGTCCGTAGACGCGCCTGCGGGTGGAGGGGACGCTCGGTGTCGGCCGAGATTCAGATTAGCTCCGACGATTTCTTTTCGGACCGTTTACGCCGGACGAATTTTCCAATCGTTCGTATCGTTTCGGAATGATTTGGAAGAGGAAAGACGACAGTTCGTGACGTCGTCGCGGTCGGGTTAGGTTAGGAAAACGTGATACCCGGCCCGATCTCAACTATATTATAGTCTCGTTGAAAATAAAAACGAATCGATTCGATTGACCGTTTGGTTCGAAATGGAAAAAGAGGAAAGCACGCCCAACTCGAGTAAAAGAAGAAACCGTTGTACTTAAACGACGTTCGCGCGCGATATTAAATAATTTATAAATTTCAATTTCGACCGACCGTATTCCGATAATCGCACGTTAGAAAAACGGAGAGACTGACTTACTGAAAGTGTAACGCCCCATTGAAACGTATCTCTAACCACCGCTCCTCTATGCGACCGCATAGTTTGCAGTCTCATAAATCCATTGTCGCGTGACGCATAATCAATTAGTCTCGTGCCAGTATTTTACGACAGAATAGCTTTACAAACTCGTCTAATAAAAAACAAAAAATATATGGTTGTTTCGATCGTCGCGCGTCGTTGTAAATCGTTGTAAATATTGATTAAATTAATCAATATTAATATTTAAAAAAAAAAGAAAAAACACTGAATTACGAAGCGAGAATGCGTCACAACTTGAAGACGAAATTATCGGATTATCATAGGCGTTCGATAACATAAAAATATTATATCGGCTGGCTTATTTCTCATCAGAGCCGCCGTAGATTCGGACGAATATTTAAATTCTCGTTCGGAATGCATCGGAAAAATGACAACGATTATAATATTATTGTTATCGTCTCTATTGTCGTTGGTATTCTCACGACTTCCGAAATGTTTGAAAACCTATAGTCTACTGACTTTTCGCGCGAGACGGAAAATATTTCTCCAAACGATATATTATTAGAAAAAAAAAAATCCCATCAAAGTAAGTCAGTACAATACGTACTCTCGTCGTGTCTTGTAAAAAACTACCTCCTAAAAAGTATAAAAAAAAAAAAAATCTCGGTTTAAATAAAATGTAAAACACAAGCGAATGAAACGAACACTTTTATCGTATTCGTCAGAAAGTTTTCTCCCCTTTTCGACTACACACAATCAATGAGTATAAAAACGGGTTTCAAACTTTTTCACGCCGAATATATATTACAATCGGATTGATTGTGAATCGCGTACGCAAAACTTAATATCAAAACATCTTTCAAATCCGGCAAATTGGATTTGTATTATTTCAACCGACGACGACGATCGAATTCACTACAATCTAACGGCGCGTATTATTATCGTTGTCGTTTAACTCGAGTATAATTCCCGAGCCGTTACGATATAATATTTACGCGTATTTTTTAACGTCGGAAAAACAAAGAAATTGTTTTTGATAATTCAACAACGACACGCGCTCAATACGAAGGAAAAAAAACTCCCGCACAAGGACCTATCCGCAAACGAAAAGGACATGCCTCTACCTACGGCGGCGGCGTCTACGGTTTTAAATTTTCTTATAAAGTTTAAAACTTTAAAACGCGCAAGCAGCGGTGGCCTTTTTTCCCCCTCTCTCTCTCTCTCCTTTTGCATACAATCTGCTCAGATTTGTGCCGCCCGAAATTCCAATCGAATCATTTGGATAGTTTCCAATATAATACACATACGCATGTACAGAGTAGTAGTGCCTTCACCTTCTTAACCTCTATTTTTGGGATTCCCACGAGAATATTTTCCGCTAAACTTATAGAGAAGCCTTTATATGGCTTTCGATTCGGAACAACTTTTATTCGGAGGAAAGGTCTCTTCTATTTTTCATTATCTCCGCTGCGTTCGTTTTGCAAATTGAATACGGGAGCCGAACGAACTAAAATGCGTTCGAAAGTAATATGAAATTCTCATTTGAATATTGCGTATTAAAAAAAAAAATAGAATAAAATAAAATAAAAACCGTATAAAACTGTCGAACGACGAGAACGGTTAAAACACGCGTTTTATAGTCCAAACGGGACGCCGACTGTTCGATACACGTCATGTGTATAGTAAAAAAAAAGCGTTACGACACCGCGGTGACGACGAAACGTTATTTGTACTCGAACGTTATCATAAATAATTTGCTTACAACGATACCACCGATCTAATAACTTCAAATAATTTAATATTAATACTACTGTTATTATAATTGATTCGTAACGGTCATTACGACAGCGAATAATATACTATCGATTTTATCGGTGTTTCGAGACGAGACGTGAAACAATTCGCCGCGGCACGAGAGGGCTCGTGTGATTTTTCGTTTTAAAAAAACGCGCGGTTAATAATAACAAGACGTATAGCCGCCACTCGACATGTTTCCAACATGTTACTGCGGAAATCTCGAAGAAAAGTAGAACGAGCGTTTCGAAACGAGATCGTTACTCGTATCCGTTTTCGCGACCTATTTCGCTAGTTTCGACCGTCGAACGCCGTTGTAAACGATTCTCGTCGCGAGCGCAAATCGTACCGTTTAAACGACGTATGGTGGGCGGTCGCGGTTCGATAGAGACGTCGAGGGCCGATTACAGGTGTGAGAACGACTCGAAATCGAGAGAGAAACACAAATATCGAGAGAAGAACTACTTTCGATTTTTACTTTACCGCGAGTTTATATTTCGAATAACGTCTGACAAAATTAAATCAACGAATTAAGAAGTTTAAACGCACCTAATTCCGGACGTTTTGATTTAAGAGTGTTTTTTTTCGCGAACGGATTAATTCGATTATGACATTGATCCCTTTACTCTCGTAAAAATTCACCGGACGAGTTTGTCGCCGTTTCCGGCCGCGACTTCCGGTGCAAATATTTGTGGCCACCTCGACTTGTCGCACACTAATACGATAACGTTTGCTCGCGTGTCTGTACCTATTTCGCTAGTTTCGACCGTCGAACGTCGTTGTAAACGATTCCCGTCGTGTTCGGTCGTCGCGAGCGCAAATCGTACGGTTTAAACGACGTATGGTGGGCGGTCGCGATTCGATAGAGACGTCGGGGGCCGATTACAGATGCGAGAACGACTCGAAATCGAGAGAAAAACACAAATATCGAGAGAAGAACTACTTTCGATTTTTACTTTACCACGTGCGTACACACACGTCCGAGTTTATTTCGAATAACGTCTGACAAAATGAAATCAACGAATTAAGAAGTTTAAACGCACCTAATTTCGGACGGTTTGATTTACGAGTGTTTTTTTTCGCGAACGGATTAATTCGATAATGACATTGATCCCCCTTTACTCTCGTAAAAATTCACCGGACGAGTTTGTCGCCGTTTCCGGCCGCGACTTCCGGTGCAAATATTTGTGGCCCCCTCGACTTGTCGCACGCTAATACGATAACGTTTGCTCGCGTGTCTGTACCTATTTCGCTAGTTTCGACCGTCGAACGTCGTTGTAAACGATTCTCGTCGTGTTCGGTCGTCGCGAGCGCAAATCGTACGGTTTAAACGACGTATGGTGGGCGGTCGCGATTCGATAGAGACGTCGGGGGCCGATTACAGATGCGAGAACGACTCGAAATCGAGAGAAAAACACAAATATCGAGAGAAGAACTACTTTCGATTTTTACTTTACCACGTGCGTACACACACGTCCGAGTTTATTTCGAATAACGTCTGACAAAATGAAATCAACGAATTAAGAAGTTTAAACGCACCTAATTCCGGACGGTTTGATTTACGAGTGTTTTTTTTCGCGAACGGATTAATTCGATAATGACATTGATCCCCCTTTACTCTCGTAAAAATTCACCGGACGAGTTTGTCGCCGTTTCCGGTGCAAATATTTGTGGCCCCCTCGACTTGTCGCACACTAAAATACGGTAACGTTTGCTCGCGTGTCTGTACACGAGGACGGTGTACAAACTCTCCGACATTTGTCGTCAAAATGCGCCGCGCGGTGACACTGTCGGACGGAGTTTCGAAGCAAAAGACGTTGTTTATTAGAAAATCGCGCTGAAACGCGTTCGACAACGAACCGGTGGGTTCCGATATCGATCGATTCCCCTAAGATTTTCATCGCTGTTTCTACGGGATTTGTTTCGAAGAATTTCTTTTACCCGGATGGTAGGGGAGTCGTTTATTTTTTATTCATTCGATTCATCGATTATTTACGATCAAAACGCGGACCGAATGCTGATAAAATTAAAAATAAACGCGCGCGCGCGTTCGATACTCGTGTCGTTGAAGACGAATACGAGCGTGCCGGCGAAAGCTACTGACGTAAAAAAAACTTTATGTCGCGTAATAACGTTTAACATCGGGAATAATGTCCGGAGTGTATAATGTCAGTAGGTATACCTAGCTCAAATATTTGCTCGTAAATACATTTTTTTTTAAATTCTTACACAAACATGCATAAATTATTATTTTTACGTTCCGCGTACGCATAAACTAAGTTGAGCGTTTTGATATTTAACGATCGTGTTTTTTTTTTATTATTATTATTATTATTTACTTCTCGGCGAGGGCAAAATAAATAAAAAAATAAATGTGATTTTAAACAAACTACGGCGGCGGCGGGCCGACTATTATTATTATTATTACACGTCGTTAAAACTAACTAAAACTTTTCTTAACTAAAATATAAAGGGGTTTGTACTTAACTTAACTTTTTCGAATTTTTCTCCGAAATATGTAAATATTTAATTCCCGGAGAGTTACGTCTCGACGCGGTGTCTCTTACCTGTGAACAAAACAAACAAAACGTCAATAAAATCACGTCATTTAGTTACATACGTATGTACAGGGTGGGGCAGTGAATCGGGCGATTTTAAAATAACTATAAAAACAAGTATTTTTTTTTAACCAAATATATATTTTATATAACCTGAAAGTATATAAAATAACATTAAAGGAGTGTTAATTTGTTATTTAATTTTTATAAATGATATCTGCAAGATATTGCAATTTATAGTTATTTTAAAATCGCCCGATTCACTGGCCCACCCTGTATATAAAATCGATAATTTCGATGAAACACACACGTCAATCAAATCGTTCTATTCAACGAATTCGATTAAATCGCATTTGTTTTACATTCGTGTTGTTTTTTTTTTTACAAAGGAATATTCATGGTGAGAATTTTTTCTATTTCAAGAAAAACAGAAACGTTTAAACCGTCATAATATCGCCCGTCGGCGCGGCGGCGGCGGCGGTCCTTATTATAAATCAACGGTAATTAACTGGCGCGCATAAAAGTCACGTTCAGCGGCAGACTGCAGTTGAAACGTTTTTATTTTATTTCATTTTAAAACGTCCGTCTCGCGGAACGCGACTTTTTATTTTAAACGTTTTGTCCGGATTATATAATATTATAATACATAATATATATACGTATAACTGCGAGGGCGCGCGCGGAAATCAAACGAACGTTTCGGCGTGGTTTTTAGCGCTACGCAACGTACATTATTATGATGACAAAACACTACGTGTGTGCACGTTAAAAGCTCTTTCGCCTTGCCCTGAATATAAAACGAAACAAAGCCGGTGACGGACATGGAGATCGGACGTTCCGGACACGTCGGCGAAACTCGAGCCCGACGCTCGAGCAGAACTTTTTCGTGTCTCGCGTGCACTCGTGTCGGTCGGACGGCGTGATTTCTGTATTTCACTCGCGCCATATCGACGCGAACCTAATTGAATGACAAAAACCGAACAGTATAATATCTCGACGTCGACGTTACGTTTTTAAGACGGACGGACGATCGATAATAATCGCGTGTCGCGCGAGCTCGGCGGCGCGGCGTCCCCGTTGACGTGACGTGCGAGAAGAAAATATAAAACAACTCGACGACGGTTTAAAAACGTGTTGCGATCGAGCGTCGAGTTCTTAACGTCATTACTGGGGGTAAGATTTTAAACTCTTTTCCACAACACACTTTATATAAAATTCAATACGAGTTTCTAGCGTTTGATAATCCGGGCCGGCGACTTACTCTATTGAAAACGGTTGCTCTACAAGTGATTTAAATGTAATATTATAGTCGTTAGGTAAATTTTTCTTTTTATTCGAACTTAATTTTGTACACGTTTTTCTCTCGTGTCGGTTTGCCAAAAATTCACTCATAGACCGTTTGTAACGGTTGGATATGTCATACATGTGTGCAATGTGACGTGCAAATGCCACGGGCCCTTGGCCCAATGGGGCCCATTATTAAATTTGTAATATTTTATTTACGGAGCACAATGTGTGAAGAAAGATCAAGTGGACTTGGAATTTTATCTATTGAAAACGATCGAGAGCTCGTCAATGAAATTTAAAAGAAATAATTAATAATTTTGCAGAAAAAAAAAAGCACGCAAACGAAATTTCCATTGAATTGTTGTTATTATTATAGTCCTATCGTTATTAATAGAACATAATATTATTATTTTATTTGTATGTAATTTCGTCTTGTTTTTTATGTCATTAAAATTTTAATAAAAATAGAAAGTACCTATTGCATAAGATTTTAGAATTTTAGAATAAAAACTCTTACTTTAAATTTGAATTGATATTGTATCTATATCTATATATTATTTAGAATAAAAAGATGAAGGGGACCTATTTTTAGTTTTGCACACGGGCCCATCTTTGGGATAAACCGCCACTGGATTAGTATAATTATATGTAAAAACTAATTGGAATATATTTTACCGACACTTACAAATTTCGCCGTATACATTTTCACTTTTTCTACTAGGAACAACGCACGATTTTAGGCTATAAGATTGCGGAATCTATCGCAGACGACCCGCGTGGTGCGGCGTGCACGAGATCACAATATACGCAGATAGATTTCGTTTTCCCATTGTATCGAACACGCGCTCGGGCGACATTATTGCGGTAGGTACGTGAGAGGGCGTGTACTCGCGCGATTTCTTACGTCTCGCCGTTCAGCCGACCGAAACGATCCGTTTGAGGCGGCCCTAATGAGTTTAAGATTTTTAAAGCGAAAAATAAAACGCGAGGGGGAAAAAAAGGATCTAATGTGTTGCAAAGTCGCGCGTACTCTGCGCGCGCGTCGTACGTTTGAAACAATAAGAACGATATGAACACACACACACACACACCGGTCGTTGTCGTTTGCACGTGAATAAACAATCGCGGAGTGCACTTCTTGTAAAACGCTACTGTCAAATGATATTGTGTATGAAATCAAGTGCGATATTGCGCCGTTTTGTTTACACCTCCGCGAGGCAAGAATGACTCTAGAACGAATCGGTCGCGTTATACATTATAATTATTAGTATAATAACAGTGCGATCAGGCGACTTTTGGTCGAAAGCCTGTGGCCGGCAAGAGAGGACGTGTCGAACTCGAGAAATCCACCCGGGTCGTGTTTGCGATTTTCGATCGGAGCGTATTTACGACGAAACCGTAAACGATAATGCGAATGTACGCGGAAGCGGCAGGTATACGTGTGTGCGCACACGACTCGAGCGATGATTCGAACCGATCGTAAATTTAATTAAACACCGAATATCGTTATCGACAGTGTCGTTCAATCTCGATAGCAGCGACGCCCTGGCAGTCGGTTCATTGACAAACGTTAAAATCAACTCGAAACACACACACACACGTTGCCGCGTCGGCTGCGAACAACAGTCGGGAGAAACACGAATGTGCATCGATCGATTATAATATTATTCTCATAGTAACGCGCGCGCGTGGAATTAAACAAAACCGTGGGCTCGATTCGGCGGGTCCCCCGTCTCGGGAGCTTTGGCCGATAAATTATAACATCGCCGTCGACCGCAAAGAAACCCTTCGGACGGCTCGCGCGAACGAGAAACGCCGATTCGACGAAACGCGCGCCCGGAGAGTTTCGGATCGCGCGCGGTTTCTGCGACTCGAACCGCGTACGTAATGTCACATTATATTCGTCTTCGCGCGAGGGTTACACGACGACGACGACGTTTAAAATTCGACGAGCGTCGCGGCCACGGGTCACATCGTTACGTAACAGTGACACGTAGTGGCGGGCGTGTGACGTCGTCGTTCGTTAAGGTCCGCGCGCAAAGTCGACGACGCCCGGCGGAGACGACGACGACGTTGCGAAATAGTTACCGGTCGGTTTCGCCAGACGATAATGCGTAACGACCGGTCGACTGATGTAATAATAATCGTCATTATCGTCGTATCATATTGACGGACGACCGCCGATCGCGACGTTGCATTATTATTACGTACTGTTAATGTTCATCTCGTCGCCTCGGTTCGACCAAAGTTCATCGGAAGTATACGAAATACGAACGGGAGGGGATCCCACCTTCTCGGGTCGAAATCGTTGGCGGTTTTCGAATTTTTTATACGACGATTACATTTTATGGATTTATTTCGAGGCCCTAGATTTTAATTCGAGTGCAAGTTATTTTCAATAATCCTTTTTTGAACGTCCCATATACAACGAATCGACAGACGGATTTGAAACCAATGACTACGATTTACAATGTTACAAAAAGCAATTATTATAGTTTCTTGTGATTTTTCGATATTCTTACGCGCCGTGTAATATAATAATAATAATAATAATAAAACTAATTGAAGTGCTAGTAATAAAAAAAATATAATTTATATTTGACATGTTTCTATAGTGAATTTAATTTAAAAACGACCGTGTAAAATGGAAAAAAAATTCAAATCACGAAAGCAAGAATAAAAATTAAGATGTACGTATACGAAACGGACGGGTGGGTTTTTTTTTTTTAATTTACCATTTGATTTTAGAAACCCTCCGAGCATGGCGCACTCGATAGTCGAAAAACAACACAGTAAATTATTTGAAAAATATATAAAATTCTTTTTTCCAATATTTATTCATATAACTATCGTATACTACGATAGAAAACGATAGGGGGTATTTTATTTTGAAAAATATCGAATCGTTGGACGTGGAAAAATAAAACTAAAACGGTTGAATATATTTAATTTGAGTACGCGCGTCTATCGCAAAGCGGTATCGATTAAACGGAAAACGTGCCGTTTGATGTTCTCGTCGAGACTAATAAACAACATAATACGGTACGCGCGCGTTATTATTTTAATCGTGCGTCGAGACAAAGTGTGTAGCGCGCGCGCGCGCGAGTGCGTGCAGATTAAAGTATATTAATCGAAAACCGAACGGGAAAAGGTCGACGGGAACGGTGCCCCGGGCTTTGGGCTTAGGACTTGTCTACGAATTGAAAATCCGATTGATTTAAAAGTTAAAACTCGATCCGCGGGTACGCAAAAGTTTCGCCTGAGGGCCCGTGAAAGCACGGCCGTCGCCGGGCGGTAAAAGTAAAATAGTTGCCCGAACGCCGCGCCGGGGCGACGACGACGACGAATCGGCAATAATAATCGATAGTTTTTTATTTCATTTCATTTTTTCTGAGAAATATAAAAGACGTGACGCGCGATTTCGATAAATCGTATTCCGGTGGCTGCGCGTGGCACCGCGACGCGACAGACGTCTATAATATTAGACGTTCTCGATCTGTAGGTGCGCGGGGGCTAATCGCCTTCAAATATTTCCCGAGCTGACGTCTACAGCCGAAAAATAATGTTTGACGTAATGTTATAAGTGAACGAACAGACGTAGTCGCGAAGAAGTAATCACGTGAAGTTTTATTCGACTGTTTGAATTTTAAATTGAAACGCTCAAACGAGACGAAAAAAAATCAAAACACTCGCTTAAAGGCTATATAAGGTTGTTTTTATAAACGTTTTTATCGCGACGGCGATAGAGAACGATGAAAAAAAAAAACTGCTCGACCGACTTGGTTCGTGCGACCGTTTCTCGGTTGCGAAATTCAAAATGTAAATATCGGACTGTAGGCGAGTACACTCGGAGTATCGTAATACGTATATACTCGCTCGTACATTTTGTCCGGACAGTGTGACAGTGTTGGCGTTTATCGCGCGGAATTAACATAACATCGACTTAATGAATTATATCTATTTACCAAATCATTAAACGTTTCACGACGATATCCAATTCAGTCCTTTCTCGCCCCCCCGACTATATTAATGTTTTCATTCCTGAATATTTATCAAAGTTTTAATAAGTATGCAAATACGCACTAATTTACCGACCGGCGACGCGCGCTCGTATTTTTCAATAATGGAAATAATCAAACCGGAATACTGATTTTATCGCGCCAGGGCGAAAATCAAAGAAATGATAATTTAATAATTGTTATTCATACCCCGAATTCGCGCAAGCGCGCGCGGTTTTTATTTTCCACCGCGCCGAAATCCGTCGAAAATCATTCTTTACAGAATCGTGCGCGCAATACGTTTCCGTCGATATGCCTTTGCATATTTTAACGGTGGTCGTATAGAGGACGTAATCATTGTATTAACGAAAAACGAATTAATATTTTTATACAACACGTCGTCGTCGGCTTGTTGAAAATGTTCATTATGAAATACGTTTATATTGTGTATATTATTATTATTACAATATTGACGCGGCGAATAAAAAAAATAAAAATATGATTTCAAATCAAAATCTTTCAAGTAGACATTTCTACTATAAAAACGTTATCGGAGTACAGGACCTTTTTACTTGATTAAAAACAAAAAAAAAAAAATTGAAAAACCATTACCGGGCGATTTTTTTTTTATTTTTTTCGAACGCGAACCCCGTGTGTACTTAACGTACGGAAAAACGAGTAATAATAGATGGAAAAAAAAACCGTGTAAACCTTCTTTACTACACCTGTCAAAAACTTTAAATACTTAAACGACTATAATGAACCGTCGGTCCGTAGGTTATTAAATTTAAGTGTAGGTACGTCAAAAATTTTCAGAAAATCAAATCAATATTTATTTTTTTAGAACACACACACGTTTGAAGTTTATTTAGGTATTATCGTTGTTTGGAAAATCCGAAGTTTTTCTATTTTTTATTTTTTTTTTTTCTAATAAATCAGAGTGCTGAGGTTGAAAACATATTTCGCGTATAAGAAGTATAGAAGTCTAGTAGATATATTTTTACTTTTATTTTTTAAAATTAATAAATAATGTTTTCACAGGTCCGCTGTGTAAAACAGTATCGCCCGATATGAGATTACGTTTACGGTACAAAAATAGCAATCCTTGTCCGCAGACGACTCGCGCAAGGTCGACGATAGAGTTGGGAAAAATCGAACGCGTCGTCGTCGCCGTGTGTTATCAGGCATCGTTACAGAAAAGCGAAACGCAAATACATTGAATATTATCCGAAATCAACGCGGTACGAAGGGATTAATAATAAATAATAAACGTAATACAAACTACTCACCACAACATTACGACTTGCGAGTATATCTGTCTTTTGCGCGTGAGTTCTCCGCGATGGGCGTCCCGTTTCCCGAGCTCCTCCTTGTACCACCGCTCGACTCCGACTGCCGATGAGCCGTTTGGCAACGGCGCGGGCCCCGCCGGCTCAACCGGTTTCTCGACCGCGTTATCGGGGAATTTCAAAAAACATATGATTTTTCTCGTAACATCGACGAGCACATCAGAATTTAATGGCTCGAGTAAATAAACGTTAAAAAAAAAAATAATAATAATAATGCAATAAAAAACAATCATTGTAGAGGAAACTTATGTGGACCCCGTTATCGCGTCTACTACCGTTCGGATTTCATCCCGTCGAACAACTGAAGCGCTGCAATATGATATCAACCACTATTATGCGCGCGATGGTTTTGTTTTATTCATATTTTTTCGCGTTGAACAATTTTCAAGTCGTATTATTATAATTATTATTATTATTTTTACGATGGTATCGGTCGAAAACGACACAAAAGAGTGTGTGTGATAACTGAACGTTATTTCCCAAGACGACGCAGTCGAAATCATTATTACTAGGGCTCGGATTTTCTAGCAAAATAAATCCTTAAAAAAGCATTTTGAGTAGCCGAAAAAAGCAAAAAAAAAAGCATTTATTAAATTTAATTCTAAAAAAAAACAAATTTCAATTACACATAAAATTAAATATTAAAAAAGGAATTTACGACCACATATTTGGTCAAGATACTTTCATTAGAAATCATTCTGTTGGGTGCTGCTAATATATTATATTCATACGTAGAAAAAGACCTTTCCACATCAACCAATGCGATCCATGCATATTTCATATAAACTAAATCATTTAAATCATACTGTTATGATTATTCATGACGATTTCGGCACAATAACGATGGTTATTTTATCATTCATACGTTTATTACTGGTTGTAAAATTTCTGGTAATAATGATTTATAGTCCAAGTATAATATACATAAAAATAAGTTAAATTTTCAAGAAAAATATGTAAAAATTAAGAAAAAATAACCAAATAGGGGAAAAAGCAATAAAAAGCAAGTTTTGTGGAAAAAGGCAAAAAACAGCTAAAGAAAGTTTACTTCATTGAAATCAGAACGATTCAAAACGTATTTGTCTATGAGAATTATCTTTCTATCACACACCCCTCAAAAGAAGCATTTGCTACAAAATCCGAGCCCCAATTATTACATTACACAAATAACATAAAAGAAAATAACAACGTTATAGCTTAGAAATGTGATCAATGGTCTAATACAAATAACCCGTACACTTATGTGTGTATATATAATATACATAATATAGTTTATGTGCTTCTGTTATTATTATTTTATAAGGCGTTATTGATTTATGCCGTTCGATTGACACGCCGCACTCTTTGTTTACACATTATCATCGTACTCGTATATGCGTTTTCTATATGGAATTTCTAGCGCCGTAAATTTATTCGCGCCGAAAACATATAGATTTGTTTACAGCGAATATTAAATTTTCACATAAATATTAAAATACAATAAAAATGTAAAATATAACGTTATATACCGTCGCGCGACGGAAAATCGGGCCAGAGTTGGTGGGAGAAGGAGGCAAAGGAGAAGAACGAGAAATATATAGGAAAAAAAAAAAAATGTTGAAAACCGGGATGTCATCATTCTTTGGTAGGGATGCGCGTGCGTTCGGAATATTTTGAACAATATCATCAATTTTTATCTTCGCGTACTCGGGACGTATAAATTATTATGAAATCGTGTTGTACTCGAACTCGGGCGGTTGCGCCGCCGCCGCCGCCGCGGTGGCGTTCGTCGGACCGCGTATTATATATCATTATCGCGACGTTTTACCAAGTTACGTATTCGTATATATATATATTGTTATTTATCACTAGATTTGTCCGTCCTGGCTGCTGGTGATTGCGGCGCGCAGGTCGCGACGATTTACGGATTTCGAGAGGCGTCTCGACGAATTTATCATCGCTAGCCGTAGAATTTAAAAACAATAAATCCTCGCGGGGACACTGTGCACGCGAGAGCGCGCTTTAAAACGATTCGAAACGAAAAACGCGACGACGTTTGTTTGTTTTTTGTTTCGATTTTCATACAGTCTTTGCCCCGGTGATATTCGGAAACGTTCTTTCGTCATTCGCGATAGATATCCGTATATTAAAGCCCACGGAGACCACGAAATAAAACAAAACGCCGAGAGATCGTTTTGAAACTCTCCGAAAATCGCTGCGCCGCGCCGTCCGGGCGAAAAAAATAAATAAATAATATTTACCGACATTTTTCGCGCAATTTTTTGCTCCGTATAATACGTTTCAACGCGATATCGTTTCAATAATTATTGTTATCATTGTAGGTACGTAACATTATTACGGGAGATGTTGCGTCGAAACGATATAAAATATTGTCGATTCGTCCGACGAATGCGAAATGTTATTTACGACCGTTCTTTTATGAATTTATTAATAAAATACAATTTACATAAAATATTGAAATTTTGAACATTGTATAATAACTATAAAAATATACCGACTCGGTGCGGTATTCAGGATAATTCCGTCCGTTTCTCTCCTCGTACGTCACGACGAATTTAGATTCTATACAAACGCACTCGGTTTTAAATCGTACCGAAAAGTCTTCCTCCTCCCCCCCCCCCCCCGGAAATCCTCTTCTAAAAACACGATTCGGACGGTAATGCGCATTCGTAACGCGATTTTCTCTTTTCCGACGGACTACCTCTACGCTTTGAAAACATCGCGAACGGCGGTTAGACGGCGACAGGCAGGACGCGTGTTTTGTTTTATTTCGTCAAACGAATTATTTCGCGTAATTTTTGCAGCGAACGGCGCACGCACTGGAGATGTTGTATCAAATGGAATATTATATTAATTTTTGCGCAGGTACCCGAGAGGTCGTTTGATGATAAATACTTAACAACAATGCGTTAATAATAATAATAATAATATATTGTGAGAATTTAAAATGGCATTCCCGCGCGAACGCGGCTCAAATCATATTAGATTTTTCGGATGTCTGAGCAAAGTGAAAACAATGTTCCCGGCGATCCGGGAAGCGCGCTCCGAGAATGACCAAGACGAATAATTGAAATGCCATCAAACGCGCGTGTTCGGACTGAACTCGTAAAATATTTCGCCGATGAATTTTTCATCGCGTAACGTCCGTGCAGTAGAGAGGTGGTACCGGGGCAGAAGTGAGCGAGCGAGCCAGCGAGCGGAGCGAACAATTTCCAGTGGGCTTTTACGGTAATTTGACGTTTTACGATGTGCGCGTTTTCTGTAATACACGGCATGTTATCAGACGCCCGACGTCGTACACTTTATTATGTGATAACTAGCCATCGTAGGTCGCTCGTGATTTCGCGTCAAAACAACGACGACGCGATCGTAACAAATCGCATTCGATAGCCGCAGCAGACCTATACGAAATTCCTACTCTGTGTGTTGCCCGAGAACGCATTTTTTCCCGACTTTATACGAGTATATTATATTGGGTTTAAACGTAAAAGAGTTATACAGGGTGGGGCGAAACAAACAGTGCAGTTTTGAAAGGTACGTACATTTACCGCACTTGAGCATTTGTGATTTTTTTTCTTGTGGGGCTACCTGAAGGAAAAGGTTTTTAAACATGGAAGAACTCAAAGACCGAATTAGGGAGGAAATTGGCACTATACCAGTCGAAATGTGTCGAAATGTGGCAGAAAATTTCAGAAATCACCTTCATCAATGTATCGCTGCTGGCGGCCATCATCTTTCTCATGTCATTTTTAAAACGTGATACATAAAATGGTATAATGTACTGAAGAAAATTAAATAAATATAATTTCTGTAAGTTGCGTAGTTTTTTTTTAATAGCCTTTCAAAACTGCACTGCCTGTTACGCCCCACCCTGTGTAAACCTTTTTATGATTTTTGTTTGTTTTTTTCCAAGTGTTATTTTAACGAAATCGTATAATTTATAATATTGTTTTGGTCGAATTCTAGTATAATATGTAAAAAGACGTTTTACCGACACAGGATAATGAGTGAGATTACCCAATAGGATACTAAAATGCAAAGTATATTATCTATGAGTAATAATAAAAAAAAACCACCGTAGTGCAGGTTTGAAAAAAAAAAAAAAGGAAAAAGAAATAACAATTTGTAAAATTAC
The DNA here is from genome assembly GCA_948098885.1 of Drepanosiphum platanoidis. NCBI lineage: Eukaryota > Metazoa > Arthropoda > Insecta > Hemiptera > Aphididae > Drepanosiphum > Drepanosiphum platanoidis. Next base: position 6,103,833 of record OX402534.1, on the reverse strand, counting down.
AAAATTTAATCCGTAGTGATGTGCGGCGCGATGTTGTTTAATTTAACGAGTAAGATAAAATAGAAAGGTTTTTACTACGGTGGGCGTTTTATACAATTTTCCACTAAATGTCACGTATTGGCGTGTTTTTACGTAATCTAACGGAGAGTAAGGAAAGTACGCGAGTAAAAAACGAAAAACGCTCACAGATTTAATAGACGTGTAAAATGCGCACTTAAAATGTTTGTAAAAAAAAAAAGGGGGGGGGTGGAAATGTCAAAATCTATCTCGAAGCCGAAAATAAAAAAAGCTAACACAAATTAAATGAGTGTATTTTTTTGTAACTCGTTTACGTCTGAATTTCGTTTCGCACTCAGAATACGCGCCTCCCCGGAAATCCTTAACCAAAAACAACAAATGCGAAATTCTCTAAAAATCCTAGCCCCGACAAAACGATTGCGCGCTGTAACCCGTAACGATATTATTGTCGTCGTCGTTATTATAATGATAATTATATCGTATTACTCGGCTCGGCGGCCGTCGATATCCGATATTAATCGATGCGGACCGCGGCGCAATGACAATTTATTAATGATTTAATGTGTGTGCACCGCCGCGGTATTTAGAGAGAACACGAGCGCGCGCAGTTCTATCGGCGAACCCGATGCTTTTGTAACAGTCGCGGCCGCCGCTTTCAAAGCCTTTAATTATGCAAACGACACGTCTAATTGCGATCCTGGCCCGTTGTAAACGTTACTGCGATGGTCCGGGAAATGGCGCGCGTTTAACACTAGCGCCGAAACCTAATAATAAATGATACGTAGTAAAATTTATATCATCCAAGTCCGGACTACTACTGCCGCGCGCTGTTCGGAGGACATTCCGCCGGAACGCGCGAAAACCGCACGAAATTGAAATTATATACATGGCAAATATGCGAGTGTGTGCACGAGCTTTTTAACGAATTGGTTTCAGGCGACTGCTGCTCTTATAACGATTGTTTTTCATTAAATCGTCGTCGTCGTCAATTAGCGAAATACATATTATTATGTATTATTTTGCCTCTGGAACGCGGCCAAAACGTAATTTCAATTAATTCATTTCGCATATACGTAGGCGCCTGATACCGCATGATGTGACGCTGTTCATATTAACGCTGCGATTGAGAAGTATAGTAAAGAACGGCGCGACGTCGATAGTAATTTAGTTTTTACGAATTATTGCCGCGCGACGGTAAAAAAAAAAAAAACATCTATAAAACGGTATTTATAATAATAATAAAAAACTACACTCAAATAGTGTTATAGCTCCACGGGCGTGGAGCGGGAAGTGTAAGAATGTGATTTCCTCTACCATGGCAATTATTTAAATGGGAAATGCACCACATAATAGATTCGTAAATAAGAAACAAAGTAGTATTATTGAAAATACAGATGTTTGTATTGGAGTATTTATGTTTTATAACTAGGGCACGGATTCGAATGCGTGTAAAACATAAAATGACTTTTTTCTTTGAAATAAAAACAATAATTTGCGATTCGGCGGAGGCTATCTGATATCTCAAAAGGTGCTCAAACACCCCTTTCATAAACGGGCTAGGCGGAGTCCCAGCAGTACCTAATCTACATAGTACCTGATTTCACTTAGAGGTCAATAATTAATCGAACAATTAAAGAGTAACCGCGCGTGTGTGTGATTATGTTTTAAGAACCAAATTCTGGGTGCCAAAATAAAGGCTAGGGGTAGGTTCTAGTTCTAAAAGTGAGCACCTGTTCTATTTTTGTTAATAGCCAGTTGGAAATTAAAAAAATTTTATTTTTTTTTAAATTCTATATTTCAAACGAATTTCGTGCTCGAAACGCATTGTTTTTAGAGAGTGCGTACAAATAAATTAAATTTGCATTTAAATCCAATCACTATTTATTTATATAGCTTTTGTATCAAAACAATTAATTAAACGAAAAAAATCGCCTACATCCGTGTTTTATGCTATTGATTATTTCGTAATAATAATGGGGGGGGGGGGGAAACGCCATTATTTAATCAAGAATTCAATCATATCGTCACAGACTATTAATTATACGTTTTAATATTATATTCTAGTTGTATTTTTTTTTTTTTCGGGGAGGAATGGAAATCACAAACTACACCGAGCGCTTAGTACTCTAGAATTTTTGAATCGATCCATATAGATAGGTTTGGAATATTCGTAATCGCTCCGGACATTTATAAATTTATAAATCTATTTTCAAACGATAGGTTTTCAACGCATATAATATGCGAAACGCAAAAACGTATTGTTTTCGTACTTTTCGAGTTCATTGTGCGTGTCCGTCACTCGAAAACGCTGAAACGAGTGTAGTCTGATAATACATAATATTATGATCGATTTATTTTCTATTTTTTGCTTTTCTCTGATGATACGCAATTGCGCCTTTTTTTTTAAAAACATTGTAATATTTTAATAATACGCGTTAAAATGTACGTTTCTGTGCGCCGCGCCGACGGGAAACAACAAATATGTCCCATATAACACTTACTATATAGTTTACAGCCGATAGGTGTGTAATCTACGTGTGTGAATACAATCAGCTGGGACATTTAATCGTTTACGTGTACACATTCGTGCGGTTATCGTTCCACGAACGAATTAATTATCTACATGATAGCAACGCCGAGTATAATATGGTTTAACTAGCCCGGGAAACGCGATACGAATTATCGTCTTGACGATAATATGTCAAAAAGGGTTTAAATAAAAGGCGCGCAGTTCTGCTGCTTCCGCGTTCAGAAAGTGTTCCTCCATGACGGCAAACAGTCGATACCCGCAGAGTGTGGATTCGGACGACGCGTCCTGGATGTCTTTTCTCCGCGCCCGGAACGACGAGGTTGTGAAATTTTCGAGAAATTCGCTTTTGAAACCGGAAGGCCGAAACGGAGAGATTCCTGGATTTTTACGATGCGACCACGAACGTCACACGCGCGGCGGAGGTTTTCCTATCGCTATTGGGATAGCCTACATTAGCTGCTTTATTTCCAGAGCGCGATAATTTATTTGAAATACGCACAATGATCAATTGCGGAAATAGTCGATAAAATAAAATACATAATGATTTGTTTGCTGATCCGCAAATATTTACCGAACGAATTATTATTATCTTTCAATATTTGGTTTACCGTAATAATTTACAATAATAATTGGATCACAACGATAGTGATATTGTGTAAACAACTGTTTATTATTTACTTTACGGTTGGTTATCGCGTAGGATATAAAAGTAGGTAAAGCAACGCGATTGACAATCGATATGGCATTATTATTGAAATACATCTTTGGGATTATTAAAATAATATATCGAAGTTATGTGCACCGTGTTGGGTTCGGGAAAATAAAAAAATAATACCGATAAAATGCCAATAAAAATTAATAAATATAAAAGGTTCTATGTGTGTCGCGCAGGACTCGGTTGTCAAGGCGAAATGGCCGTTGTCAAGGATATGGCCGTACCGTACGGACCGTAAGTCCTGGTCATTATCGTTATTTGTCATTCAATTGTTTTCGATTCCTACCGGCTAGCCGCCACGGGGACGACCGACGGTATACGGTACATGTTAAAAACCAACAAAAGTGTGCTCGCGTCTTGTTTTATAATTGAACTATATACGTCTTTGGGAATTCGTGCAGGCGCAAGCTTACGTGCGGGTCGTCGATAGGTCAACAACACGTTTCAAAAATATATCCGGAATACTTTTTCGACAAATAAAACAAGTGTATTTCGAAGGAATTACGTATTTCGTAGCCGACTGCTGTCCGCGATTCGTTTCGACGTAAAAAAAAAGTAATCGCGTAGAATTTGAAGAAAAAAAAATAAAAACTATCGTACAATTAATTTTAAATCTTATACGAATAATAAATAGGAGGTGGTACCCGCGGCGTATAATAATTGTTATATTCCGCTCGCGCCGTTTGTCGCGTTTGAAAACGCAGTCATTACGACCGGGGGGAAAAATATGCGCGGAGGAAATTAAACTATTCCGAATCGTAACGGTAGCGAAAAGGAAAAAAATTAATTTCACGAACGAGACGTGATTTATATTCGTTTGTTGGGAAACAATAAGTGAGAGCTTACGTATTACTCGAGGAAGGAAGGAAGGCCTTGCCGTTTTTTTCGTACCTGCATAGCCGCCGACACATGCACACAAACACACACACACACACACACACACAAACGACAAGGGAAAAAACCTGCACAAAACGCTCTGCGAGGTTTTTGTAAAACATTTGTTTTTGCGGACAGAGTTTGCGAAACCGTTCGCGAAAAACGCGTCTATATTTATGAATATCCCCGCCGAAAAAAAAAAAATTACCGAGCTATTAATTATTTATTATATTTAATATTTTTTTTATTTTTCGCCCGTCGAACGCTGAAAACGCACCGGGTATTATTATTATTATTAGCAGTAGTAGTAGTATTATACAACGCGTCGGAACGAGACTGTTATATATTATATTTTTTTCCGACCTCTTCTCACGTTGTGCGTCACTCTCGTGTGTAATTATGAATTTTCAACAAAAAAAAAAAAAATCTATTCTACGGGCGTCCGCGTAGTTATTATAATAACGGTAATAATGATATACGGGTACTCTAATAAAACGAAATCCCTGCGTCCAAAGTATATACCGCGCGCGAACAGTGTATGACTGAAGTTTCCGATCGCTGTCAATTTTACTACCTGTCAACAGCGACCGTATATCGTTTTTCTTTTTCTTTTTTTTTTTTCGTACCTTATATTCCCTCTCCTCTTTCGGATTTTTATTAATGTTTCCGACGACGACGGCGCGGCGTAACCGCGTTGCCAATACGCCAACGTGTGTGCTCACCGCTGACGGCGCTCGTCATGTAAAATAGTAGTAAGTATATATATACGTATATACGTATGACCTTGTTGTCAGTACATAAATCAACCTCGTGCGTCAAACTCGCTGAAAATCTAATCTGATACGCAAAGATTATGCTTGTTTTTTTTCGTCGAGTACATTAACAATTTTTCTACGACGACTGCGGCGCGTAAAGAGATTCGCGTCGAGACGACACGATGACGCGGCGGACGACGTTGTTGTTGTTACTATCGCGATTACTATCGTTTTGAAACTCAATCGAAAGCGCATCATTTGAATAAAACGCGTCGCCAAGACGAAAACGATATTCGCGCGTGCCCTCGAAACGAGACGAGTAACAGCAGTCACTAGACGCGTCATAAATAGTAATTTAATCACGTTTTGTGTACAGTGCGCCGCCGCTGTGATCACATTAGGCGGCGTCGGGAGATGACGTAATCCGTTTTCATAACATTATTATTATTATCCGTGTACGCTATATATAATATAATGCTTTTACGTTTTTCCAAAACACACATAAATATGCAATACGACTTAAAAGTAAACCCAGTCTTCTTTTGCGACACCCACGCCACACCGAGTCCTGTTTGTCCTTAAATGTCCCGGAGAAAACGTCTTCTGTTTCTCTCATCCCGTCTTCCTCTCGAAATATTCGTTTCACGTATATAATTATTCGTACACGCGGTATTATTATTATATTTAAACTTTAAACTGATGTCGTTTTTTTTTTATAAACTAATGTGGTTGAAATGAAAACAGAAAAACAAATATATAATTTATGTATACTACGCACATATAATATGCACACGGGATGTCTCACGCAGATATGACGAATTCAATAACTTTAGTTCCGTTGTAAATTTTTTCCGAGTCTTTTTTTTCTTTTTTAATAATCGTTTATATGATGTCTCTATCCGTGATGTCACGATGTGAAATTGATAAGTTAATAAAACTGATATGTCACGATTTATTACGGACGAAAACAATTAAACGAGATGCCGAAAAATAACCCGCCCTGTTGTAACGTCCAACGCGTCAGCGGCGCGCTGCACGCCCGTCGCAGTCGCCATCGTTACTGCGAGAAAAAAGTGCGCATGTAGTAGCGCTACTTTTACAAAAATTCATATTTTATCTAATATATTATACATATAAATATTATATATTTTAATGGATTTCGATCGTAACAAAATTTAAATTGCAAAACAAAATCAAGACCGTTTTGTGATTACGACTTTTGGAAAAAAATATCCATCTTGAAAATTGATTACTATTGTTGGTGGCGACGAGGTTGATATTAAAAACCAAAAAAAAATTTATTCCGAAAGTAAAATAAAACAAATATTATGTTTATCGCATAAAATGTTATTGTGTTTCTATATGATATATACGAGTAGTAGAGTCGATTATTTGAAAAATAAGTTTATGGTTTCGAAGAAAGTAATATCGAGTACAAAACGCAATGCTATACGTCGGAATATAATAATGATAAATAAATAATAATAATTCGTACGGGAAAAAAATAAGTTATCGAGTCGTCAGACGATCGTGGGACATCCTGTATATCAGCGGTTCTTAACCTGTGGTCCGCGGCAGCCTTAACACCTAACATATGTCAATACGTGAGTCATGAGTGCATTGCTACAATATTTTTGGATTATTATTTATTTTTTTCATATAAAATTATAAAATTCGACAAAAACTTGGTAGGGGGTCCGCGATTTGTAAAAATCTTTCATCGGGGGTCCGTGTCCTACAAAAGGTTAAGAACCGCTGCTGTATATTTCTGTTATTCACACTTTATAATAACCAATATTTTAAAATGCAAAAATAGGTATTATCTGCCGCGCACGTGCGACGACTTAATACTGCGCCGACATCGATTTCGCCGGTAACGCGTCACGTAAAACACTAATTGAACGGCGCGCCATAGTTAATAATAATATGTAGTTAAGTGTTGGCATAATAATTGACAGTTCACACGACGGATCATCAACAGACGGTTCGTTCTCGCGTACGTCTGCTGTGTTTGACGTCACGGGAAACGACGCGCCCGCGGCGTATCATAATTTCGTACACAAAATATAAAAAAAATTGTTTTCCCTATTGAAAACCAACGTAATGACGACTCTTTTGAATACGGCGCGCGCGTTATTATCGTAACAATAATTATTGCACTTCTATTGCTCGGGAGAGCCCGGGCGGCAGGCGGCACGCGGACGACGAAATAAACGAAAAGCACAACGGGGAAGAAAACGAACGGGGGCCCGCGCGTTATGGTTTTTAATTAAATGCGTATTTTTCCACTTTTTTTCATTTTTTTTTTTTTAATATTTGGCTTTGAAGACGGGCGGCTCTAGTCATAAAGAATTCTGCTTTAGAAACTTTCTAATTAATTGATTTCGTTATCGCCGTTTTATTTGTTTCATTAAATTTTTTTAATAATTCAACCGCCAGGCTTTCTTTTTTTCGTGCGAGCGGCGCGTTCTTCTTTAAAATTCATTATCGGAGTCCCCATGGGTACTTCTATTCTCTTCAGACATTCCCGACGACGAATTATAACTAAATCATACAATTAAAAACCGTCTAGTCGCGAGAGAAAACGAGGGGAGAAAAAAAAAAGGGAGAGCCGGGAGTTAATCGTCTACCGGAGCCGTAATTCTGCTCGTTTTTAGAGAATCGCTGAACATTTGTCTTAATTCTTCCGTTCACATCACTCTTTTTTAATATCGTCCCGAGACTTTATTGCATCGCATTTTCCGCGGAAACAGAGTCATATTTAAACACTCGTAATGATAGCGGGGTGGGGAAATGTCACTTTATATATTATACGTGTCCTTTTGTTCGTCGTCGTCGTATAAACGCAATAAAATAAATACTGCAGTTAATTAGAATTGTCGAGTATGTTTGTGAGTAAACACTTCTTTGAACATCGTTCCCGACGTTTTATCAATGATAGAGGAGGGAAAAAAAACGTATACTATAAAATGTTCTTGGGTATTAAAGTACCGGTGACGTTCAAAGCGAAACAGTCGTAATGACATTTGGTTTTAAGCTATAATAACGATAACTAAATAATATTTAAGTCTCGAGATATGGTTACACAAATGAAATGAAATCGACGGAATACTAAGTTTCGGAATAATTTTTTTTTTTGAATACATTCGTATCGAATCGAGATAGCAGAAGTATCATAATGATATCTCAAAGGTATATTATTATGATGATCGTTAGATTAAATCGTCGCACTCGAACAAAGAAAACACAGTGATAATCTAATATGTCATCAAAAATATCAATCGTAAAAAAGCTTTCGTCGTTTGGATCCGTTGCGTTCGAATTTTTATTAAAAATCGCGCGATAAAAATATATTTATTTTATTTTTTTCTTCTTTTTAATTAAAAATTTAAAACTCTGCGAAGGATACGGATTTAATTTGTAGATTTTTTGTTGCCGTACGATATTTGTCAGACTTTTTTTCTTTCTTTTTTTTTTTTTTTTTTGCGTGCCATTAGTTGTTGTGACATTTACAGAACATTCAATTGATGTTGAGTCACATCGGACACGACGGCATTAGTTTATATTATTATTACACAGATAGTGCAGGTCGAAAGGTAGAAAAGTTTTTCATATATATGTATTTTCCAAACGGTTCTCGTCGTACGTGTGGCGACACGAAACTAAAAGTTTACACAAACAATCTAATATCTATCTATTCAACTGACACACGCCCTTTCTCGCGCGCCACCTAAAACTTGACCGGACAAAAAAAAAACGACAACGCGCCGACAACAAAATATTATTCGCAATAAAAAAAAAATAAAAAAATTGCATCATATCCAAAGCAGTTTAGTTTTTACTAAAATAATAATTGAATAAAACCGCGACAATAGTACCGATATGATATTCGCAAACTCGTAAGGTTGACTTTTTTTTTTATCGTAGTAATTGTTATTTATTATTAGTAATTATCAATTTAAACGGCTGAAATCTTTCGCGTTTCCTATCGTTCGTACGAGGGCGAACGATAAATTATTATTTTTCAGTTTTATCTCCCACGCCCAGCCGTCTAGCGCGTAAAACGGGAAAAAATCGATTACCTAACACGTTTGCGTTCTCGCCACCGGTTGAGCCGCACGTCGACGCTCCCCAAAAAGACGGCAAAGACAGTGCGAAAAATCGTGAGATTTAACGACAAACCCAATTACAATCAACGACGTCGAAAATAGAATTTTTCCATCGAAAAGACAGTTCGATAACAAAGTACGAATTGTTTTTTTTTTTTACGTAATTTTTATATTCGTGCGACGTAAACACGCGCGCGGGCGGGCGGGAATTTTTCATTGAAATGTAGAGGTCACGCGAGAGGAGAGCCGGGGCAATTTATTCAAAGCGTCGTGTCCCCGGCACAAATCCATACATGTATGGCACACACGATATAATAATACTGTTATTGTCCGCGGATAAGGATCATCCTTTTGCTTTGAATAAAATATATAGCAGTCCGTCTCGGGTTAATGTGAGGGTAGAAATATCATGCGAAGTCGGACGCGCTCGGCGAGCGTTATGATATTTATCGCCGTGGCGAAAACCGTTCGGTGACAAATTATTACGCGAATCCCGTTACAGTATAACGCCATTCGTACGCGATCGTTTTGACGGGAAATTTACTCCTCCGTACACGTGGTGGTTGTACGGCGTATAATATAATCATTATTACCGTAAAACAACGACGCGTTTTATTATATTTATCGTCCTCTGTTTATCGCGAACTAGGGTGTTGTTTTTTTTTCGACGGCGGCGAGAAAAATTAAATTTTTTTTTTTTTTTTACAATTCACGAAAAACATATCGCGTCGAGCGAGGTCGGATCGAACTCCGCCCATATCTCATTCGGGTTCGACGCTCGACAACTCGAGCGATTGTTGCAGTTTTCGGCGATTGAATTCGTTTGATACGACGACGCGACGACGGGGAAATATCGAGAAAGCGTCCGTTGAATTAAGTGTATCCGAACAATAACTCGAACTAATTTGACGTTGTCGACGACTTCGGGCGGGTGATAGACGATTATTATCGAAATAGTATCGCAATTCGATTAAAAAAGATGACCGTAGGTTATGAAACGCCGAACACAATAATATTGTTATTCGATGATTGTCGAATATTCGACCGTGAAATAATAGTGTTCGACCGTACGTAATGAGCGAAATAGCCGAACGGCTTGGAACATTGTAAGAGTACCCCCTCCTCGTGTCCCGTCCGCTACGACATTAGTGCTGAATAATTAGGGTTTTAAAATTTCATGAAATTTATTTTCTTGAAATTTTTCGTTTACATGGAAAATAAAAATAAATCCCAAACCGACAGAAAAAAAAAAAGAAAAGAAAGAATCGTTTAAATATTTAAGTTACAATCATTCGTAGAGCGAGAGACCAATGGATATTATGCGAAATTACGAATGATATACAAATACCGAATTGATTACTATAATGAAGCGACATGAATCGTTAACGAATTAATTCCCGAACCCTGGTCATGAAAAATGATAAATGATTCGTTGATCCGCCGATCGATGTTGTTTATTAACTTTATAATACGCGGATAGCACATGGCATAATATTCGTAATTTCAAGCGGAACGAATAGAACCTTAATAACTACAGTAAACCGTTTATTGGACAACCAAATGAACGCGAGCGATTAGGATACTCGCCGATGACCTGTTAGAATGAGTTTTGTTTTCGCCGTCGATGGAAATTTTAATTCGATTCGGACCGACGACGACGAGTTTGAAATACCAATAGTAAACAATAATAACGTAATACTTCGCTGTTCGGCGAGTTGTAAACAAATTAACTGTACCAAGACTGGCTGCGTCATCGTCTCGGAAATACTCGATAATCGTTATTTTTATTTTTTTACTTTTGAAACGAAACCTAAAATGTATTCAACGCTTCTTGTAAGAGACGATAAAACAATTATAGAACCGTACTAGTGTGACAAATGATAATGAATGCGCGATCGACATAAATGTTATAAGGAAAGATTTTTGACATCGCGTAGGCGACGATTATTATTAGAGACACATTGTTTTACCGTCTAAGAAAAGTTAATTGGAAATTAATTAAGTTCTTGATTTCGTTTTCGACTTTCGCGGACGCCATTCGTTCGGGAACGACAGGTTATAATATACACGTGCACGCCCCTTTGTATACGTATATCTATAATATTAGCTCAGGTGTTAAACGATATTTCGACTTTGAGGTTTAATTAATATTCAATTATTGGAAACCAAAATATATATATGTATTTTGTATTGATTGTATTTATTTATTATCGATAAAATGTATACAGTTGCTTTGTAGTTTAAAATTAATGTAAACAAATCTTTATGGGTACGATAAAAATCTAAAATACAATTCATATTACGCATTGTTACATTAGATATACTACGACAGTTGTATTTAATTTAAAGAGAAAATTTGATTGTGAAAAAATAGTATTGGAAACCTTTTTGTTTTGTTTTCAACGGCTGACGGTGGAAAAAATTGTCCTCGTTATATGCTCCTTCGGCAAACCCCCCCCCCCCCCGAAATGGCGTCGCCGTCGACGACGACGACGGTCGGACGTATATTATTTCAGTTATAATACTTTAACCGAAACGACGAGTGCGCACACAAACACCACGCACGGTCTCTCTCAACCTACTCGTCGGGTGATTTTCCTTTGAAAACTATTATAAACAAAATTTAATTACTGTTTCGCGAAACGAGTGGCGGCGGCGGCGGCGGTCTTATTCGCTACGTCGTCGTTACACCTCGAATTCCAATTGTTCGCCGTTTCTTTTTTCCTCCAACGACTTCTCGTCGAGAATTACAATGCGCGATAAACGCCCGAGTTTTTTTTTTTATAATATATATTTTATCAATCTATCGAACGGTGTGAGTAAGGAGGTCCGCGGTTAGAAAACAACTTTCATCGGGGGACGGTCCACGTAGTATGAGAGAAATATTACGGTCGAGTTATGATTTTAAATATTAAATAGTACGACGACGTCGATATTTTCAAACGGTTTTTTATTTTTCTCCCTTCCCGGGTAAAATGATAATTCGTGCGCACGGCAAATTGTTCGCGTCGAGTAATCAATGTCCGTCGCACGACCCGAAATCGAAAGCGCGAGTTTATTAAACACAATCCACTTGTACCGACGATTAAATTAACAGAATGTGCATTGTGATGAATAAAACGCGAATGCTTTTAAACCGAGCTTTTATTCTTACTTATGGCAGAGGTTATATAAGAAACTAAGAGAAAAACGACATTAAACTTTTACTTCATTATATGTTTTTAATTAAAATGAATTTGGTCACAGAATTGTGATATTTTATGCGGCAGTCCATTAAAAAGTTTCAGCGATGTAGAAAATTCAGCGATGTTAAAAAAATATATACAATTTAGCATAAAGACGACAACAACCGTTCGGATGTCTTTTTTCTCTCTTTTTTTTTTTTCACCACATAGATTCGAGTCAAAAGACATTGTTTGTTTGAGTTCTATGTTTGTTTGTTTTTCTCAGTATGACGCAGTATAATTCAGTCCGATCGATTTCATATGTGAAATATGAAAAATATTTTTATTTTTATCATTACGAATGGTTATAGAATTATTTGTCCGTGTTTATAAAAATTATGGTAGTTTTTTCAAATATTGTTTTAAAATAACGACGTAATAAAGAACGATCATATTTTAGTTAATATTCAGCACTTACATTTCTTTATTGGAATTTTTAAATAAAATTTATAAAATATATATATAATAAAACTGGAAAAGGAAACCGTAAGAATGAAAAACGATTATTATTATTATATCACATAATATAGTACCGTTATAGATGCCGAACAGAAAATGGGTCAACTCGAATGGAAATAAAACGATTTCGCGAGTACTTATTGGTATTTTCTTAACAGTCTTATATCAAATGGAATATATACCTTATACTATACGAGTTGATGACGAGACGTATAGGTATTATGGTCGATAAAACGAAATAACAAATAAATGTCGATAAAACGGACAACGTATATACAATGTGTACGTACACAATGATCGGATCGCCGCAAAACAAATTTTAATGTCGTTCTATTCAAATATACTTTTACCGATTTCTCGTTTCCAACTTGAAATTATACTCGAGCATACTGACGCGCAATTAAACTTTTGATTTTCTAGTCTATCATATAATAATTACATTTCGCGTAGTAGCGTTCGACGGAGGTTCTAAACTTGCCCCGAGCGCATTTAAATGTATTTGATTTGTGAGAACCGCTCAATAACACGATGGGCGTAATATTATGGTTTCGTATTGATACGAATTGAATAGATAGTATTGTGTACGCTGTTACAACAAGTTTCATCGGGGCGCGCCGAAAATAATAATTTCAAAAGACAATAATTATTATTAATCGTGCATCGTTACACTAAATCAATATTACGCGTGGTACATAAAGTTTTATAATCTTGGTCAATATTCAAAGTGTGTGCGCAACGTCCGTATTGTCTGATTTGACCGACCGCGAATCAGAAGAAATTATAAAAAAAAAAAAACGACCCACTTGGCACCGACCGAAAACAACAACATCGAACGAGAGTATAATATTCAAACGCCATGACGAGTGTAATATTGTTAAGAGTTTTATTTTCAATTAGATCCGCGTCGGCGGCACGAAAATCCGGTGTCGAGAAATACGGTACGCGATGTACAAACAACGGAGAAGCGTACGATTCTACTTCGCGTGAAATAGCTCAGAAGGAAAATACAAGACGACGACAATACACATACACACACAAAGCGATCTCAAGATACCGCAAAATCGTTCTGTATGCCGAGCGCGGTGGTAATTACTCTGCCCTCGGTACCTATATCGAATTTCGCGAACCGCTGAACCTCCTCTCGTTCGGATCTCGTGATACGCGTGAGCAGAGAGCTCTAAGGATCGATACAATAATCGATTTCGACGAAATCGTAAGGACGAAGGATCGCGCGTTTCTTACGGCGCACACTGGGAGGAATAACAGTTCTAGCCGGCCAAAAGTCTTACCATGTACCAAACCACACATAATTTATTTATTAAACGATTAGTTATTATAATAAGTTATTTATATTATTATTTCATTATAACGATATATGATTACAATATTTATAGATAGATTTTTAGATATTATATAATATAAAAGAGACCGCTCCGATTCGCTCATCAACGCCCAGACCAAACCACCGGGTCTAGAGACTTGAAATTTTCTACAGAGGTTCCTCGAGCCACGTAGGCGTGCTTTCAGAAAGGATTTTTCAAAATTCCACCCCTAAGGGTGTTAAAAGGGGTGAAACGGGTAAGAATGAAAAGAAAAAAAATCGCCATTAGTTTAATAACCCTTTATGTTTCAAAGTATTATATTGTTCATTAGTGAGATCATCACTTGAATTCGGCACGATATTATGGAATCCTAATCAATTACAATTTATCGATAAATTAGAAAAAGTCCGGAGAAATTTCCTCCGTTTTTATGCATATAAAACAATGATTTTTAACCAAAATACGGATGAGATTGCAAAATTTGCAGGTTTAAAATCACTAAAGCCCAGACGGTTAGTTTTTGATGCCACTTTTGTTTATAAAATCTTTAATGGAGAAGTCGTCTGTCCTTAACTATTACAAAAAGTTGGTCTCAAAGTACCCTCCTTCACAATTCAAGACAAAATCCTCCTTTTGCTATACCACAGTCAAAAACTAATTATTTCTTTAACAGTCCGATGTGTCGCCTACCAACGTTATGCAATCAAATAAAAAATTTCGATTTCTTTTTTGATTCATGCACCACGTTGAAGACTTGTATTTATAATTCAAATAATTAATGTTACATGTTTTATTTAATAATTGTTAGTTCATAATTCTTATATTACTGTATTCCTGCCCCTTGGGGTGTTGTTTATTTATTGATTTTTATAACAATAAATATATGATTATTATTATTATTATTCGATACCGACATTTTCAATTTTTGGCCAGCTAGAACTCTTATTCCTCCCACTGTGCGGCGTTACCGCGTGGTCCGTCGTCTCGTCGTTCGTCCGACCGATATCGACCGGCAACGTAAATAATATTAAAATCGGTCGACCGCATTCGATTGGTATTTCAAAGATGTGTGTTCCTATAGTGTTTACCTAGAGTCTGTCGGTCTCGTCGTTAATTCGTCCGCCGAGAGCGCCGTTCTTTGATCGGACATAATATAATATCGCGTTGACATTCGTCATGTCGGCGTATTATCGTGTACGGACGGATGCGCAGTCGATTCGCGGCCGCGTACGTTCGAATTCGAGTAAAACTTTAACGAGCTGCTGGTCGAATTTGCGATCATCAAAACAATCGGCAAAATATAACTGTGTAATAAAATTACGCGAACGTTTCTCCGAGGGGCAATTTTCCTATATTTATCACCGCCGCCGTCCGTCGAACGCCGCGCCGCGTTCTGTGATCTCCGCGCCGCACACATCGTCGACGAAAAATTAATTTAAAAATTATCTTTGCCCACACAGCCGCACACGCGCGTCCACGTCGCTATTCGTTTTACCCCTCTGTTTTGACATCGCAATGCGGTTTTCGTAATAAACGTTTCTATTTATTCCCGAAAAATATCGTATTTAAAAAAAAAATACAAACTGGTAGATTATTTTACGTTGATTAATAGTTTTCGAATACGAAACACGCAGAGTGGCGGCACTACGTATTTAAGGTTCGACTGTAAACACACAATCGCGTTCGCCGAAGCTCACGATATTAATGTATTAACGTTTAAAAAAAAAAAAAAACAAATTATTTTCATTTAATGCGAATGGTCGATTCGTTTATGAATTTAATCGAATGTCGGCCGAGCACGTTGTTTATAACAATTTGATCCCGTTTCGTATTTTCATCACTTTACATTTCTCGAAATACCCACGAAATATATTTACTACGTGGCCACAGCAGCATATTAGGAAAACAAATTGTCCAATATTCGAGTTGAAAACACAATAACGCATCGATGATTATTGTATATTAATAAATCGACGAATTTTTATGAGCTACTTAATGTGTCGGAAAACAATTTGATACCACGCGAATCATTGTCAAGTCTAACGTGATTTTCGTGTAAGATCAGGCGCGAGCATTTAAATACGTATTTTTGCAAAATCGTCGGGCAGGGAGGTGTTAAGTCAAAGTTATTATTATAATTTGTACTCTTAGGAAACCGACGGCGCGGGAAATCCGACTCGAATAAAGTGCGAAAAAAAAAAATAAATAATATCAAACAGAAGAGACCGCCGGCTGTGTAAATACCATGATATACTTACCGAAAGGGTATATTATACCATTGTATATTTCGGTTTATATATACTTATATTATACGGGAAATGTGCCGCTACGAGTGGGGTTCTGCGTTTTGTTTTAGAATTCTCTCAAAATCAATATCGTTTAACCGTGTTATATTTGTTTTTAGAGCAGATCCCTTTTGACGTTCCCATAAACGGAGTTCGACAGAGAGTTTATCGAACACTTGCAGGTGGTCAACCTTCTTGAAAGGATTGTCAGCAGCCACCGTTCGCCCGACGGAAGAAGAGTGTGTACGCGTCACGGAAAGAATATTCGCGTCCGCCCGTCGTACGGAAATTCGGCTGAACGTACACCGCCATAGTCGATAAAAGGTTCAGCGCGCGCGAGGATACGTTTATACAATAGAACTATATTCCGACGCGCGCACGCGCACGAGCGCGAGCATACACGCACACGCCGCGCTAGTGACGTGTGCGTACGGGTTTTGTGTTTCCGTCAAAGATTAGAATCCATTAAACTATCGGAGCAGAGAAAAGGAGTTGGAAAGATATCGAAAACTATTTAGAGACAAAATGGTCCGGGGCCGGGGGAAATCGTTCGCGAAAAAAAACCTGACGTTTGAGTTGCGGAGAAAAATAATATGTAATATTTTCTTTACAAAAATCATATCGCGTAGTCTGTGTGTGTGTGTGTTTTTTTTATTATTATTATTATTATTTTCTTTCAGCGAAAATTTCATAAAACTCTATATATTACATATATTTTTAGTTCAGTGGAGCGTCAGTTTTCGTTTCGTTCTTGTGTAGTGACACGTTTGCGGTGAGAAAAAAAATTCGTATTAAAATTTTTATAATCAAAGTGGAAAAATAATACCTTATCGAATGTAAATATAGACATCGCGGTTACACGTCATATAATATAGGTTACACATCGTGTTATTCGCCGTATTATTTGCACTACGTCGCCGTTACTATTTTATAAGAGGTCAATGACAATATCTACGAATAATCAAACAGTGGGGGGGGGGAAAGCAATAATGTAATAATTTGAGTTTGTGTAGGGGTTTTTTTACAACGCAGTTTTTTGAACCCGTCTAATTGTTCGAAACGCCGCCGTTTGCCATTAATTCCTCGGATACACGTACGTGGTTGGCTACAATAATTGTATGCGGACCGTGCGAATGCGTCGACTATATCGTATTATGCGAAATATTCAAATGCGATCGTTTATCTATTATCTGCAAACGTGACTGGATTTTCACTCGAATTAAACTAGAATGTTTTATTTCCATATTAGACATGGTCTAGTCGCCGCACATTAGCTGGTCCGGATTTAATTATAGCCCTCTACGATGGTTTGTTGCATTCCCCCGCCCAAAAAATAAAAAACTTGGTAGATATTTTAAGGAAACAAAAAAACTAAATATTGGTTATAAATACGACACACGTAGTATATTGGGCGATCGAATTGCATACGTTCTCCAGCAACGTTTCACTCGAAGTGGATATGGCGAAAATGGAAATCTCGTTGAAAAATAATAACACCGACCGTACGCTCCGAGGCGATCGAAGCGACGACCGCGACGTGCTCGCGTACTTTTAAACCTACTACAATCGACCAATGGGATTAGAGGCGATCTACTATGTCGTCGTTTTCCAAAATAGACTCGTCAAATCGAATTAAGTGTCACGCTGCGAACTTGATGATTTCGCGCGTGGCACGCGAGATTTGGGCACACAAGACGCACGTTATAACATATACGAAGGACGATTTCAATAATAATATTTATTTATTAAACCTATCATTTATCGACCGTTCTGTGAAGATGATATTTCATTCGTAGCCGACATTTAACAATAGCGGCGTGTTTCTGGCACAATTCATCAAGATATAAATAAATTCACGGTTTTTTAGACTTTCAAAATCTCC
This sequence comes from Drepanosiphum platanoidis, assembly GCA_948098885.1. Lineage (NCBI taxonomy): Eukaryota > Metazoa > Arthropoda > Insecta > Hemiptera > Aphididae > Drepanosiphum > Drepanosiphum platanoidis. The sequence goes on along the minus strand of OX402534.1, from coordinate 6,085,658 downwards.
GATTAGCAAAAAAAAAAAAACCGTCCGTACGAGTACGAAATTGTCGATATCACGCGTTGTTGCGGGAGACAAGTGCAGACGACATCGGAAAAAGATTGAAAATAAAATAATTATTAAATTAACGTCTGCGATAATTCGTCATACGGTCCGATGACTGGCGGCGCGATGGAAATATGCGTACGTTGAAGCGAATCGCGATTTGGACGCCGACGAGGTTTTCGAGAAATCGGGCAGATATAATATGTTTTTCGCACTTTCGCCGGTTCGAATCGTTTAAAGTTGTTGTTGTTGTTGTTATTATTATTATCGCTACTGTTCGTTTGCGTTTCGTTTCGCGAGAGAAAGAGGGGAGAAAAGAACGAGGTCTTTACACGACGTCGTCGAGTGCGAACTATTTTTCACGCGGAACACATGTGTTATTTTTTATTTCGATAAGTGATAATATTAAACTCCCAGACACAACGGCAATTCCGACTGTTTTTCCTCTTCTTTTATTTTATTTTTATTTATTTTTTTTGGTAGCCGTCCAAAGACTCGGGGAGGCTATATATCTCACGCGCGTCCAAAACCCGGAGCCGCGTATAATAGTATTCGTATACGAGACGACGTCGTGTATAATAACAAGCGCTCTCGTTTTACGTTTCGTCAGCGGTTCAGCGGGTCCGCGCGCAAAACGTCGCGAAAATACGTTTCTTTTTATCTCTTAAATTCAACAATGAATATAACACCTACCAAATAATGAAGAGAATAACGAAAAATAACGAATATAATTACAGAGCGACGTAATGTCAATCGACTTCCGATAGTACCTAATACACGTTATTTTTGTTTATGATTAGTTTTTATATAAATTTATAATCAATGATATTGTATCGGCATGAACGGATCGAGGGGGGGGGAGTCTAAGAGGGGGCGGTAGCCCCGAGCCCCTCACCGAAACAAAAGTGATACAACCCGTACGATTTGTTTTTACATCAACGACGAATTAGACGCCTACAAAAATTAATAAAGTAGTTACTTACGAGTTAGCTATGAAAAATAGTTTTCGTTTTACGCGAGTCGTGACTTATGTTTCGCTACAACTAGTCGTTTTACGGAGGCTAAGAAGACAAAAGTATCGTACGAATAAGTAAATGAATAATTTTAAATTCGAAATCGCGAAACACGCGTAGTTATGAGATTTATTTTTCCGCGGACGGAGTTGAACGTCTTTGTGTAAAGAGTTTCGTCGATGAAGCCTACGGGACTCAATAGGTTCGCTATCCCGAGTATAGTGCGCGCGCGACCGTGGAAATATCTGCTGCCGTCACAGCCGTATTATGCAGGCGAACGCCGGGGCGAGCGAAACGTTTTTCACGGCGAAATCGATAGTGTGAGCGCCGACGGTAGTGCCGCAGCTGCAGCTCTGTACGCGTCGTCTCTCGGTCCTTTGGAATAGAAACCTAATGGGAATCGCACGAGATTACGGAACGTCTGAGGAGGATGCGGGTTTAAAACGAAAGAAAGAAGAGAAAAAACACGCACGCACAATGTCGGTCGATTCGCCGCTAATTATTTTAATACGACGACGTCGTCGTTCGTTTGGGTTGCAAATAATGAAATCGTGTACGCAAAAACATTATTTTGTACGTCGTCGTGACGACGCGCGATATTATTATCTCCGAGGATTTATTTGCGTTTCTGTTTTTTTTTTTTGTTTTACGCGAGAAAAAAAAACAGCTCATATCGATAGCATAATATTATCATAATAATACGTCGCGTTTTACAATGCATATTATGTTTTCAAATCGGTTTTGGAATTTCGCAAAACGGAAAAACGTGAAATTACTATTTTAAAATACAAAAACGTGCGATCAGATATTTAATTAGAAAAATCTTTAGTTAAAGTCATTATTGTCTCGTTTTAGTCTGTACGTTTTGATGCCACGCAAGCACTCGTATAAGCCCACGCGCGGGCGAAAAAAAAAAGCAAAACTTGTTTGCCGATATAAAAACAACAAAATAGCAAACGAGTAATTAATACGATAAAAACGAACAAAGCGTTATTTGTTCAAAACATATCCGCAGAGTTCACATCTATCTATCTATGACCGCGCAACACCGAGTCCGTATACACGATATAATTATAAATATATATAGTTTTTGATCCAATTATCAACCGTCTTTATTTTGTTGTCGTAACGTCCTCGTATATTATTTATAAGCAAACAACGACGGACCGTTATTAGAGTCAATACGATGGAAACCGACAAGAAACCGAAACGCAATTCGAAATATCACACAGCGTGTGTGTCGTTAAATATTTTCGCGGAAAATCCATTTTTTAGTTTCTATAAAATGTCGTTTTACAATCGATGGAAATTATAATATTATTTCATATATATTTGCCGCGTACTACATAATTTTAGTTATAACTATACGACGCGAATATAGATATTATACAATGACTGGATTTACTATAATAAATAAACTACGACTGGAAAATATGAAAAACAATTTTTATTAGATTTTTATTCATTCGATTGGTTTTTGACTGTCGATTTTTAATATTTCCTCTTTAAATTTTAAATGTTATTTTTTTCAAAAAAAAAAATTCAATTGGTTATTAAAAAAAAAATGTACTAACCTTACTTTATATACAACTAGCTGACCCGGAAAACGTTGTTTTGCCACATGTATTTCTAGTGAATTTTGTAGTATAAAAAATGACCAACTTATTTTGAGTATGTGGCGTCGGCTACAACGATTGAAAGAGAAATGGAGCGCGCACGCACGCAATTTTGGTAAAAGTTGTGTAATAATATATGAGTCATACGTATAATATGACGTTGCCAATCGGGCGAGCTAATCGACCAATGACGAAAGATTTGCCTGCGATCGTATTCGACAGCCAATGAAAAAAGTTCTATTGTATTCGTTCTATTGTTCATCGCACGCACGCGATTTCGATAAAAGTTGTGCAATAATATGATATTGCAAAATCAATACATTTTGGTAAAGATCGTCGGGATTTTCGATGACATAATCAAATTTATTTATATAAAATGCGAATTACCACGCGCTCGCTGCCGATCGTTGCATCTCAAAATCTAGCCCGTGAAAAGTTTACCCCGGTATGAGGGAGTAATAACGTTCTTCATTTTCAACCCCTTTAACCCGCTTAGGGGGTGAATTTTGAAAAATAAGTCGGTAGATTTTTCCATTACTATGTATGCTAAATTTCAAAAAAATCCGATCGAGAAATAACGTTTTCCATTTTTTACACATTTTACCCCTTCTAAACCCCTTGCGTAAAACATTATGTTTAACTAAATCAAACGATTAATAATTTCAAATATAATGTATATTTTGCGTTATATTAAAATATAATTTCGTCGTCGACAACCCGCCCAATTCTTTCGAAGTGTACATTTTTCTATTCGCATTTATCGTCCATAACAATGTCCGTAACATAAAAATTCGTACGATTTTCAAAAAAAAAAAAATAATATAAAAACGACTCGGACGAGAAGATGAATAGTCAACCGCCTCTTGCCAACCCAAGTTCGAAACCGCCGCGCCGTTGGTTTAAAACATTCACATTCTCATTGCTTCGAGAAAAGAACGATTTTCTGGAATCGATAAATGTTGGTTGAACGACGACTCGCGAATGACAAATAATAGAACCTAACCGTTGGCACGTTTCGCGACGCGGACGGCGCGGCGGCGGCGGCGGCGATCAAAACACCATACACCGTATCATAAATAAAAACGTAAATTATTTTACTCGAAAAAGAAAGAAAGGCGCGTCGTCGTCGCGGCGCGCGAGCACGGCGACACCGCGTCACCGTATAAACTCTCTGGCACGTGTGCGCGGCGAACTTTCCAAACACAACGTTCGAACGACCGGAATAATAACATCGCGCGTCCCGTCGGATTTGCCGCAGCGAAATTACACGGAAACGGCGGCGCAGGCAGCGATAACACTGCAAAGGTCCAAAAACAAATGAACACGAGAACAAATACGTACGCACACAACCGGCTAACCTAAAGTAATTATACAAAAGCGTGCGACTAATCCTCGCCGGGTTTGCTGGCGGCGGCGTGTATAGCTGCAGGTTAGTTTCGCCGGACCATTTATACGGCCACAAGTGTATTTTCGCTAATACTACGGTTGTATCGTAGGTAACTACTGGTGTGTGTGTGTGTATATACGAGTTTATAATATATATGTGTGTGTGTGTAGGCGTGTGCAACACGACGAGCCTGCAGATGTATACCTCGAGTAATCCGGTACGACCTTCCGGTTTCTACTTGTCCCGCGTCTAAATTCCATTAATCATTCGCGCTTAGGCTCGGTTTCCTATTGGCAAAACAAAACACCGGCCCATCCCGCCTGCCCGACCGCAAACAATTTTATTATCGTTACCTATCGCGTTTATTATCATTATTATTATTACTAATCGTCATTATTGTTATTATAATTATTATTATAAGTTACTTAACGGAAGAAGCTAGGGGTTTTATAATTATGTTTATTTGTCTGTACACTACAACTTTATTCGACCCGCAGAATGCGTGTTTCGATCGATACGCGCGCGCGCGTACGCCCTAACTTCTCATTAAACAAATTGTACGTTTGCCCGATTCGTTTTTTTTTTAATTTCTGAGTAAAAAAGGACGATTTCAGTGATTCTTATCGAACGAGTGACATAGCTATGAGATGGCTACGCGATTTTCCTATGTATCGGCTCTGCTAGCCGCAAGGTATCCCGACTGACATTCACGGCCTGAGTAATAATCATAACAATAATAATTCGTAACTAGAATTCATCCGCCACCCTCCGTACAAAATTGTTTTTTTAAATAAAAAATAGTATATCGAATTGAAAAGTGCAACGTAAACGAGTCGCCCGGATAACGCGTATGTAATTATTTTATCGTGGTAATAATTACGCCCGAGAATGACCCGACGACGATGCGACGTGGCGGCGGCGGCACCACGGATTCGCGCGTTTCCGTCACCGGGCATTTGATAAATTCTACCGACCCGCGTCCGCTTGCGCATATTGCACGGGACCTGTTCGCGTCGACCGGAACGCGGTAATTACCCGCAGGAAATGCCCACGACGACGACGACGACGACGATGCCGCCTCCGGTGCGTTTTACGTCCGACTCGGAACAAGCCGTCTCCGTCGCCGCCGCGGCCGCAGGAAACGTGTATACAACGGACAGTTGCGTGTTACCGGAGGTGTATCGGAAGTGGCAGATTGTAAGACGCCGCCGTCCGCAACGACTTAAAGCCGACCGGAAATGCGTTCGCGGACCGGGTCTCGAGTACCAGCCGAGCGACGACGTTTTGAAATATTTTTATACGTCCTCGACGGCCGGACAGGCGAGGTACCGGCCGACTAAGTTTTAAGATCTTAATCGGACCCTCGTAGGCGGAAATTCGTTGAAACACGCGTAAGTATGCCTAACCGCCCGAATTCGTCTTGCCCGAAGACGCTAGCGCACAAGTTACAAAACTATACCTTTACACTATGAAAATATTAATTACAAAACGTAACGCGTGTGTTACGGACGATTTCAAAGAAACTACTTTCGAACCGGCCCCTAGTTTTCGTCTACTCGCGTGAATCTTTTTTTACTAGAAAATTCCTACTGTACACGTCTATATTATTTTGTTTTACGTTTGTTTTTTATGGCTTTATAATCAACGCTATTCAACTATACGGTTTCTATATAAAATCGAATTAAACACGAAGAAACAATGGTAATACGGTTATAATTTACATGTTGTATTCTCGTTTGTTATTTCATTTCGTTCTACGTAGTAAATTTTAGTCGTACGTTTGAAAATTCAATAGTTTCAGTTGACAGTCGTACCCGCAAAATATTTTATCGGCCATTAATTATAGATATTTGACGGACTCAAATGTTGTCCGGCCCAACGAATTTTCCGCGGTAACTCGCCTGGTCTATCCGGGTAGACTCGCACAAACACAATACGTATGACTCGGGGTTTGGATCGTTTCGAATTCTCGAGGCAGGAAAACGCGCGCGGCACGTAACGTGACCGCAGACGAATCCAACAAGTCCGATAGCGATTCGTCCGCGTTTATTACGCGGTGCGATCGGGCGTTTCGAGCCTGCCTTAATCGTCGATATTATCGTGTGAAATGCGACAAAACGAATCGTTCAAGGACAAATGTCCGATCGAAAATCTTGTCAAGCGTTGTATTTCAGCTCGGCAAACGATATATTATAATTACGTTAAATTTAAGGTTTTGAAAAAGCATTATTTCTAAATCGAACGCACTTTGCCGCCCGGAGACCTTTCCGATGTTTGTTATTCATTTAACGGTTTTAGTTTTAAATTAATACAAACCCAATATTTGAACTCTATGTCTTATAAGTTAAACCCTCTCTCTCGTTTTAAAACATTACTCTTTATCAATTTCCAGAAGTCCGGAAATGACTTATTTAAAGCAAAACACGACGAAAAAGAAAGTTATATAATAAACTAGAAGACTATAAAAAATAATACACAGTTAGTTTGGTTCTATAGCTACATTTAACAAAGGTTCTAATAATATGATCGTGTGCGAATCAATTTCAAAGCGTTGGGCTTAGAACGATCGGCGCGTTTCTAGCGACGGAATATAATATAAACAATAAACACACATACATAAAAGTGTAATCTACCTATGATTATTATTAAGTTTATATATCAAACCATAATGTATACAATTTAGACAACCCCGGGGATTCATAAACCCACGTTTCGCGTACATTTTAATGTACTCGTGTCTGAATAATAATCCGCAGGTTGCTTATATTGTAACACGCCTACTGTACGGTAACAATAAAATATTATTTATGTACATTTATTTTCAAAAAAAAAAAAAAAAAAATGAAAAAAAATCGCTATATTAAAAGTTTTCTAAAACGATTCGTAAAACGGTCTACTTTCCGGATATTTGGTGTAGCGTCTTATTATTTTTTTTTTTTTTATGACTTAAGGTCTGATATTTTAATTCTAAATGAAAAAAAAAAAAAACGTTCGCCTACGGAACAATGAAAACATTTTATGTAGATTGTAGGTTCTATATTTTCCTTTCCCCGGTTTCGCAGAATCTTTTGAACGGAGAATTATTCTTTGGTTCCCGCCGCGCCGTCGTCGTTTCAAACGAGAAACTATTTTATTTATGTCTGTCTCGCCAATTAAAGATACCTGAGTTGTAGACGATATTCTGACAATGCGAACGATTAACCCCCCCCCACCGGGGCCCGTCGTTCACCAGATAGATATAATATTATCGTTCTACAGGCGGACGTCCGAGTGCAGATGTGGCGCAGAAGCAATAGCGAAATCCAATGCATTCCCGATGAGTCTAAACTATCTCAAAACTCGCGAACCAATCGGTTTCGTCGAATAAAATTAATACGAATCGTGGCGTGATATTCGACCACCTATGCGAATAACGTATGAATACCGGCCGGGGCATTAAAACGTAAAAAAAAGAATTTCGACTTTGTCGGTACGTTTTGTTTTATTCAGACGGCGCGGCGCGGAGGCGCTGCGATTCGTTTTGAAAAAACTTCAAAAACCCGAAGTGAATTCGGTCGAAAACGCGATCGGCTTCGGCGAAAACGCTATAATATACGAGACGTTGATGTTTTCCGCGCACGTTTTTTTTTTTTTTTCGAAATGGTCAGGCGAAACATTTTCGTCTGTTGAAATTTATCGGACGGAATTACACGATCGGTTGGAAAAACATCGGTTCACAGATCACCGGGTGCTGAGGTGACGACGGACACACGCGTTGTAAACACTCGAACCGGATATAAAAGATCGAGTCCGAGCGTTATCGGATTTAATACCTAATAAACTATTGTATACTGTTCGCGAACGTCCGCGAAATCCACTTACGCGACGACACGTACACGCGGTAAAAAGGAAGCACATCGAAAATTACTTTAGCGAATTCATTGTGCGCGAAACCCGACTGCGTCGCGGGATAATAGAGACGAAACACGCGTGGTATATACGTACTCCTCGGCCGATCTTTCCGATCTACCCGAGTCCGTCCGACGATAAAAAAATATAATACTCGGTAGTGGTTAGGACGTGTTATGCGGCGAGACGGGCACCACTGCAGTCGGCGATACGAAATACTATTATAACTAGGGATGAGAAGTTATAGGATTTGCATATTTTTGTCTGTATCTTATATTTATAGCTAGGTGGGCTAAAAATCTGTTCTATAACATAATGGATTGAAATTTGGTATTTAAATTTTGCATATTTTTGCATATATTGGTAGTTTTCTTAAAAGTTGCATATTCGTGTTTTTTTTGTGCATAAAAATGCATATTTAGTAAAATTATGTGGATTTTAATACAATTGACATGAAAAATGTATTACTTTATGGAATTTTATATTATGTTTGTAGTCAATAATCAATAAAATAAAAATGCAGATAGCAAATTTGACAATTGTAGAATTGTCAATGTAAAATATAATATGTAAAATAATTATTAAATATATTACAAAACTTATAAAATTGTATTTTTATAATTTTAGATTAAATCACCTGACTATCAATATATAATCAATACACCTACCAATCATTTATCATCTCATATTTATAACTAGTATTAATTTTTTACCACTCAGTTAAAAATTATTTATATTTTAATAGAAAAAATTGCATATTATAATATATTTTTTGCATATTTTCAAATTTTTGATGCATATATCATACTTTTTCCTTGCATATTTTGTCTATTTCAGCTCCTATAACTTCTCATCCCTAATTATAACGATTATCGTTGCGATACATAAGGTGACGCAGTCGGCTTGACGTCGAATTAATACGCATCAACAAAAAAGAACGACGTACCACCACGTGAATATTATAATAATAATTTGATTTCCACGCACGCCGTAAGACAAATACGTGTATAGTACGGAATATTCGGGAACATCTGTTTTTTTTAATAACTTGTGAGACGTGAATAACACACGTACAGAACGAGTTGAGAGTTTTGAAAGTTTTTTTTTTAATACGATGTGAATTTAATTCTCGACGTGCCAAAATATTTAGACTTTGTAGTGAACGACGACGATCTGTACACACGTCGTTATAATCATACGAACGGCACACGTATTGATATCGGAATTATGAAACGCGCGGCGTAAAATGAGTTACAAAGAATAAGAGATATATCGAGAGAGAGGGAGAGAAGAAAAAAGCGCGCTGCAGTAAAGGCGATACTTTATTTCAAACGGTAATACGTTGTTAATTCGATTAGATCGCAGCAGAGCCACGCCGTCGTTTATAGGCAACATTATTTTTGATTTGCATTTAATTGTTATTGGACATTTCTTTTTATAAGATGACTTTTAGAAAAAGAAAAAAAAGATAATTTAAAATTAAATTAAATGTACAAGTACTCTTTCTCCATTCCACTTAGTGTTTCGTTAATCCATCTCGTATGGAATCGTAGTTATAACGTTATAACACAATATTTAAAATACTTTCAAACACAGTTGCTCGTATAAATCATAATGTAATATACTGTAAATTTATAAAAAAAAAAATTATGAAAATTCAAAATGACAATGCCATTTGTGTGTGTGTGTGTGTGTGTGTGTGTGCGCGCGCGCGAAGAAATAAATTAGTATAACTGAAAAGGCGATTATTTGTATTTTTACGTAACAACCTTATTCGTTTCATATTATTATTATTTATACTTTGAACGTGGCAGAATTTATTTCATTATCACAGACGATGAACTAAGTTGTTGTGTTTATTAGTTTGTTTTATTTAGTAATGTACATAATAATCGAAAAACAAGAATGAAAATGTCGAAAAAGTAGAAAATCTTTTAAAAAACGTGAACTATCGATGATCTTAGGATAGTATTTCCTCTCTTGCCTCACCCTCAAAATCATCGCCGTTTAATGTTTATACTGTTTTAAGTCGGAAGAGCACATACCCTATTTGAACGTGTAAAATAGAATTTTTCCCAACCCTAAAAAAGTTATTCTAGTCAAAGATATTATTCGACGCTTTTGCTCAGTCGCTTATTTCGATAAGACATATAGATACACATTCACGTTGTGCTTTCATGGACGTCGTCGTCGTGTTAAAGATAAAAAAAAATACTGTTAGTAATGGTTTAAAAAGAGAATTTTTTTTTTTTTTTTTCATTTCGTCTCGAGATGGATATGACGTGTTATTGTTGTTTCTGAGCTTATCCCGCGAAACCAGTAGGAATAATATCTCCGAGTATGAGAATATTATTGTGAAATTGGAAAACTGTCGTCGTGGAAATTATCATATTTAATTTCAGTAGGAACTGTTGTATATTATTTATGTTGCCAGTGTTGTTCCGAAAAACGAAATAGAAACTACTACAGCGAAATTACGATAACGACAACCGCTGTCATTTTGTTTTTGTCAGATGGAAAACTATACACCGACGCGGAGTAGACGGCAAACACGGAACGATAACGGAATACATAAAACGGAGCTGTTTTTTTTTTTTAAACTATTCGCCGAAAACGGTGCCGAAATACATACGCCGCGCCGCTGCCAATATAACACGATATACGTATGTATAATAAAATAATACACCCGCGCGCGCGCGCGCAAACAATACAACTATTTAACACCGTACTGCCATAAACGCGACCGACGCACGCACGAGACGACCGTATACACTTTGTAGTTTATACACACGTTATATTATAATATAATGTGAATCGCACTATGCGGCTTCTCACTTTATTATACCCACTGTAATTCCCGAGCAAGTACGAACATGAATAGTATTTAGGCTTTAGATTATATTCGTCGTATGTTTCTGCCGGAGTACCTCCTCGTACTCTGGCTATTTCACTACCTACGCATTTGCACCGGGCGGATTTCGCGGTTATTAATTTATATCATTATAATATACATTTATACGAGTATTTCGTTAAAATAGCGTTCACGTACAGTTAAAATTGTCGTTTGATTTTTTTTTTTTCTATAATCGACGCGAAGCCCGGGAAAGAATCGCACTCGTGTTTCTACGGAAAATATAATATACTACTTATGAAAAATAAGGTTATTTCATTACGGTTTGACGTTTGCCCATTGATTGAAACGGGTGAGTTTTGTGTGCGTGTCCTCGGGAAGGGGCAGGGGGAGTATTATAAAGTATTTAGTCGTAAAGTATACAAAGCGTTCGAAAAAGTCATCTGAAAACAAACGTTATAAGCGTCGAGCGTTGTGTACGATGAAAATAAATCGAACAAATCATTTTTGTTTTTTTTATTCGTTATTTTAACGTATCGAAAACTGAGCCGCGGTTTTCATATAAAGCCGTTGTCGAATACCGATTTCAAAAACTATTATAATCAAACGCCGTTCGCTAAAAGAGCACAGCCGCCCGTGTTTAAAATATATATTGTTACTCGTCTCCAGATGAGATGGTTTCCGACCGGGCAACAAATGATTCATACAACAAGAACATAAAATACTACAGTTTGATTTCAAAACGTTCCCACTCGTCTACGTCGCGTAAGCCGTCTAATTAATAACAACAACCCTGGCTAATTGTAGTACAAAACGATGTTTAGTATCTTTCGAATGAACATACATTATACAGCCCTTGTAAGAACACTCGAAACGTTATCGATTTTAAACAACTCGACTTCACGTACACGCCCCGCTAGTGAATTTAATGAGTTAAAAACAAAATTCCTATTCATCGTACACGTCGGTGTACGAAAACACCGGAATAGGTAACTCAAACAAAAGATTATAATAATAATATGTGTTTGCGCTTCTATGCGATAGTCTTTATAATTATAATCTTTTCCGACTTTGTATATTATAATATAACTTGAAACGTGTCATCCGAAAATCACGTATACGTTTAAAACGACGTGGATAATTGAATTCGAAGAAGTTAATTATTACCGAGTATGATGAAATATCAATTGAAGGTCGCCGCAAGCACGAGTTTTGATTTCGTGGTTTTAAAGTAAGCTCGCATAATGGATTACTCTTTGAATGAACACGGCGGAAACTTTCTCGGTGCCAAACCACAAGAGAACAAAAATTAATTCGTCACGTCGAGACAGGAGTTATTATTCAAATCGCTGTCGCGCAGAGCGTATAGAGATTCGATATAGAATAATAATACAAATAAACCCGGCCACGGCGAACGCAATAAAGATCGCGACACTACGGAAAAACGCGCGTCGTGTCGGGTTGACCGCGCAGGCCGTCCTGCGTTTCTCCTTCTTTCAGAGACATAATCCGTAAAAGGCGTGTCCCGATGCGAACTCATTTAACCGTAGAAAACCTTCGCTATAAATTCCTAAACCAAGTATTCGTCCGTCTCGTGAACTCCTGGTCACTTCAGGTCCCGAAACGTCCTTTAATACTGAATTTATTACTATTCGAATACTCTTCTACTACTATGAAAAAAAATCGCCTCGACTTTCTCCTCTCACCTCTGTCAATTAATTTGTGTGTGAAGTTTCACACCGCGTGAACTCTTGAATATCGAATTCGTCATCCTGTGATTTTCTTATTATATATTCGGATTGTTTTTTTATTTATTTTTTTTTTTCTGAATAATTCCCTTTCAATCACACGATCGCCGTCGGTTTTATTTTATAAAGCGAAAATCAATGCGATCATCTGCTATAGGTCACACGACGACTATAATGTTCACACAAGTAGGGCGGAATATTTGTTATGCAACGTAAATCGGTTTAAGAGAAAAATGTACCACACGCTAAGTATTCGCACCGTACGTAACACGTACACGAGTTTTCGGGAATACGTGAGCGCACTTACAAAACTACGCGGAGGCGTCGATCGTCTACGACGATCTCGAAATTTAAATGACATTCGATTTTAATCCATCATCGTACGAAAACAGATTTCACGAAACAATATTATTTCTGTTCGCAAAACCAAATACACGCGCGATATTAATCTGCAAAGCCACTGCACGAATGTGATGATAATATTTTTATCGAGAAAATAATTAAATCCAAAATGTAAATAAATGTTTTGTTCTCGATTATCGATTTATCCTATCGTGGCGATCATTAATAACTACTGTACAACTCGTAGGTATACCAAGTCAAATATATCGTTCATAAAATTTAAGGTTTTTTTTTTTTTTTATTATTTTTCATCTAATATATATAATATATATTGGTTTTCTTTTACAGAAGAGCGATTTCAAATATATAACAACGGATATAGAGTCACGTCTGGTCCACGATATTATTGTATTAATATTTTTCTGTTCGCCAGTGTAAAGTCTGCAGAATTTTTCGTATTAATCACAAAGCTATAACGCTGTATCCCCTCCTCCCCCCTCCAAGTTTTTCGATATTGAAATTTTAATCAAACGCCAACAGCAAATAATGTATATTATAATAATAGTTTTGAATTTTTTTCCTTTTCCTTTTCCTTTTCTACGTTACAAAAGAGAATATATAAGAATATTTTTAATACTTATTTTAGAACGTTTTATTCCATTATGATTACCGAGAGAAAGTTCGTAACGCTTTGATCATTGTGTTTAATCAACTATGTCGTCGATTTAGTACTAGATTTTCTATTCAGCGCATATTTTTTTCATTTTTTTTTTTTTTTCTCGAAACAATAGCGTTTTATTCAACGGCTGTATTTTCTTTGTGTGCTATTTGCCTCGGGTAAACTGGTTTTCAATTTAATCATATATGCGAATGTTGTGTGTGTGTGATCGATTAATTTCGGTAGTCGTTTTACAAACATGGCAAATCGGTAATCCCCTGTAAACGACGGAGTGCGTAGGAGCTCATGTTTTTTCAAATGTATGACTCGATTAATTAACAACAACTGATGTAACGTGAAATAATTTATGTATTTTTGATGTTTTTATAATGTAATCGGAATATAACCGTCCGTAATCATATTGTTAAAAGTACTTCGAACGAATGCTCGAATCGATACAACGAAATTCGAAAATGTAAGTGTTCAATGAACATATTTCGGATACTGTTGCGTGAGTGCAGAAGTGGCGTAAATAATCGTTTTCAAGTATATACCTACAGATAGGGTTAGTATTTATATCGGAAATTATAATAAACACGTTTTCGTATTAAAACGGCTCGTTAGTTTTTTTTTTTGAGAACTTTCAATCTGTTTTTAAGCAGACTCTCGATTTTCGATTCCAAGAAATGTGAAATAACAAAATAATTGGGTCGAGTTCCAATTAATATCAACAACAGCGATAATTTGGACGACCTATTAGTCTCCGTAGAAGACTACAAAAAATTGCACACCGTCTGGTTTTTTTTTGTTTGAACGGAACATCAAAATAAATTTCGTATCTAAACGTATTTGCACTTGCTAGTTAAATAATAAAATAAAATTTGCAGATTAAATACCTGTAGTGTTTGTGCCAAGTACACTGTTCGAAAATACATTGTCAGAGAGAGAGATAAAAATATCTATTTTTGGATAACGTCTAGGTATAATACCTATTATAATTTCCTCCTTCGTAATTTTTTTTATTTTTAAATAAATCTTCTCAGATTAGATTGGCAATTAAGTTTGAATTGATTATAAGTTAAAAATCATAACTACGTTTGAGTGTTGATTAAACCATTGTTTATTTATATACAAATGTTATTAAAATCGTCGAATAACTTTGACCGGATTAAACGGGACCTCTCAGAGTTTATTTTATTGACTTCTATACGTTTAACGGTAATATTTAAGATCTACTACACAGCTCAATCGAAATTAATTATTCACAACCATCTGTTCAGTACGGAAATGTACTGTTTGATTATTACTATTTGAAAATATTTTGCACGAAAAAACTCGGAAAAAAATACGAACGAGAACTTCGGCTTATACAAAGAATTAGAAATGGAAAAAAAAATCTACCCCTTTTAAATCGATAACTATACTGCGACAAATTGGTTTTATTTAATTATTCGATATGGATTTCATGTCGAACAAACTGTACGAAAATAAATTATCAGATTTCTTTTTACTTTAAATAGATGTAAAAAAAAATAAATATGCAATGGCATGTCTTGTCAATGTTTTTCAAACGCACAAGCGCATTTCGATAGTTTTTAGTGCATAACTTCCGGACCCTAAAAAGATTCATCATCGCGTACGTTTGACGTTTTCAGTCGTTTCTCTCCCACACGGGTCGTCGTCGTTCCGGCGGCACTCGATATTATCGTCGTTTTCTTTTGGGAGAGAAAGGGGGGGAAATCGCCGAAATAGCGAATCTCGAAACAACTCGCCGAAACAACCACGAAACCGACCACAAAAACAAATGAGAATGCAAATCCCGGCACAGGCAACGCGATACATAAAGGGAAACGTTATTTTTCATGTACCGTTTGCGTTCATTACGCCGCACAGTGGTCGGAAATACAAATTTAGGCGGACAAAATTATTTTATTTACAATATGTGTTCCTAATGTTATTACATTTTAATTTTAATTATTGTAAAATTTCAAATATGATGAAAACGTACTAAAATGAAAGAAAATGTATTTTTATTTTTACAGTTAACAGACGATATAGTTTTATAATTTTGGTTTTCTGAATATTTTACAATATTTCATTCGGAATCATCGTCTTTGTCACTGTCACTGCCATAGTCACTATTTTTGTCCACCTCAACAATTAGTAGTGCCCTAATATCTTCATCTAGTGATTTTAAGTTCATTTTCGATGTTTTTTTTAAACTTGAAATGTAGGGATCTGATGATACAAGTAGCATATGACCTAAATCCTCATTTTGTAAGATTCTGTTTATTTTTCTTGTACTATTTTGTCTTATGTTCCTGAAATCTTTATTTCGGGCCTCTTGAGCCTCTTCCGACAACTGGCCTGTAAAATAAACATGATCGTTGTTATTTAACTATATTATATTAAATATACTAAATTTTTAAATATTATTAAAACTAACCTATGGGTAATAAGGCAGAACGTATTACATCTGTACCATGTATTAAAATTTTGTGAACTGAAGCAGGCATGTAATACCACGGGTACAACGAAACATAAAGTTCCGCAGTCTCTAAAGTATAGGCCTCAAACTTTTCTAAATTTATGTCATAACCACTGGACATTGTCTTTAAAATCACCCCAAATCGTTTTATGAGTTGTAAATCTACATTTGTTATAGCAGATGTTAGTTCCGCATTTTTGAAAAATCTACGAGCGGTATTACCATCATTAGTTGTTCCTTTGCCTATATAATAAAAACACAAATTAATTTAAATTTGTTTAAATTTATTGATTAAATTTGTAATCTAAAATAAATACCTTGCAAGACTACATCTATAAGTAGACCTGTTTCAGTTCGAAATCGATCTTGAATGTATTTTTTTCTTTTTTCAAAAATAACTTTATCAGATGACCGAATCTGTCAACAAATAAAAGAGTTGGAAGTTATAAAACATATTTTTTCTAAACTATAGTAAAAAGTCATTATTGTACTAACCTGCCATTTTTTGAACTCCAATCTATATGAAATGTGTAATAAACATTCAAAAAATCGTATGTACGCATGAAGCGTTGAGAGTCCAAATTTGAAATACTCAGGCTGTACACTTAAATTTTTCGCCCTGGTTATATCATTCATGTCTTTTGGAGAACACTTACAAATATAGCACTTTTGGCTTGATGAACCAGTCATTGTATTGCAAACCTAAAATTAAGTTTAAAAATAAATTGTTAATTTTAGTAATATTGTTTCTTTACTCATTGACTTATTTGAAATGTAAAATATTATATTTAATAATTGTGATAAATCTTTGTGAAACTTACTTTTCCGTCTACCATAGTGAACATTAATGTGCTTTGAACACGAATTTCAATATTATTTTTAAAAACTGAAGTTGGAATCAATGACTTAATTTCTTCTTCGACAGCATTTACCTCTTCTAATGTCGACACAATAGTTTCCTTTTTATACTCGAATTTTATTGGACGACAGTAACGAGTTGACGATGGACGAGGATTTTTCCATAACAATATCGGTTTAGGATTGTCAATCTTCGTACACCTTAGCTGTAATGGCACTAGTGAAAACATAAAAATATCAGAATCATTTAAGTTACTAGACGTAATTTGCTTGTAACGAGCTTGACTACTGCTTCCATCACATCCCCATTTACATAATATTTCAAAGTTGTTCATCGTTAAGTCTACAGCTGGTATATCAGAAATTAAAAATAATCTTGTTATTGTATGATTAAGAAGGTGTTGTAATTCAATTTTAAAATAAGTTTCTGTAATATGAATATTTTCCGGATAACATTTTTTTTTGGCTGTTAAAACATTATCATAACTCGGGTATATATTTGCTCTACGTTCCTTAGCAGATTTACGAATATTTATGTACTGTTGCTTTGTAAGTTTATTTTCAATGAAAAATGCTAATGCTTCGTCAAAAGAATATGGCATGATGGCATTATCAATTGATAGTGAAGCCATTGATTTTTTAATTTTTGATGCTCGAGTTGGAGAGGATATTGATTCGTTGATTATACTACAAGCTGCTCTTTTTCCTGACATGTGTAATTTGTTTTTGGCGGCAAATAATATTTCTGGAGAAGTATACGATTTCGTGAGTTGTTGAATTTTACGTCTTTTATTTCTATCAGAACAATCAGAAAACAATTTTTGTGGTCTGCCGACATTTGATGATGGTGGTGGTGGTAATAGAGGTGGTACAACAAATAGTTTTTTTAGCCATTCAACGTTTGATTCACGAAATCTAATTATATTTCGTGAACTTTTTATCCAAAGTTTGCTTAAAACGGCAGTGAAATTAGAAATTGTTGACTTAATTTTGTTTTCGTATTCTGCTTCCCAATTGTCAGTATTATATTTTTGTTTAATATATTGTAGTAAATATCGGTTAGATACCACACTTCTTGGATCCAGAGGCCCCTTTTTTCTTAAGAATACAAACAAATCATTGTATACGATTTTGTTATTTTCATTAATAACTGAAATGTGAAAATAATAATCGTTAAACAAACAAAATTTAAAGGGAAATAACAGATATGCTAATCACTAGGGCTCGGATTTTAAAGCATAATAAATAACAAAAAAAGCACAAAATTTTTTAAAAAAATCAAAAATGAAGCATATTTATTTTTTAAAAAAGCAAAAAAAAACATGACTATAAATTAACATAAATTAGTTATAATTTTATAACTAATTTGGTATTTGGCAAGATTTTCATATGTACCTATTAGCCGATAAGCTATAATACGCTATACGCTATACGTACATACGCTAATCAAAAAGTATCGAGAGTCGAGACTGATAAAATAAATCGTAAACCGGTTTGAATATGAACTTGCACGTGCTATATTAATTTAACTTTATATGTTGGGAAAATATATTAACAGTCTCGATACTTTTTGATTAGACCGTATATAGCTATAGTGCTATACGCATAATATGCGTCTGTAGATCGATAATCTATACGTTTAAGGTGATTAGTAATACAGACGCAACTCGACGCAGATAAAAATTATGTCATTCAAAAGCTAAGGAGTTTTTGAATAATACCTATATATTTTTATATGATCATTTTAGATCTCTTCTTATATAATATCTTTCAAAATGTAAAACAACTACTAAAAAAAATGTTTAATAGTGATGCAATATACATATATATACGTATATATATATATACCATGTATTTATTAGAATAGTATGTATGAATTTAAATTAAACTTACCATTTGTATTGATGTCCATTTTAAAATAATAATTTAAACTTTTATAAAATTGAACATACACTGAACACAATCGACGAAGAAATGAATTGATATTCTTAATCAACCGTAAATATTGTACATTTTGTCTCTAATCGTTTTACAGTTATCGCGTTTTTAAGTGGTTATTTGTTGGTATGATATCCCTGAGTCTATTAAATGTTGTTCTATATATTGTACTGATATAATATAAAGTGCTAAATATCTAATTTTTAACTTTTTTTTTTTTCCATTTTGTCCGCCTAAATTTGTATTTCCGACCACTGTGCGCCGAGCGAAATATTTTCGGTCGGCCCGCGAGAGTAGTATAAAACCGAATAATAAAAGTAAAGAAAAAAAAAAATTAAGCAAATAAAACGAAACGTCGTCGCAACGCCATACTAAAAGTTACCTTGTTCGTACGTACGTCGTATAGGCTGCAGTGCCCTCCCTCTCCACCCGTCAACCCCGTCGGACGACGTTTTTATACGCGAGAAATCAACAATGTTCGCAAGAATTTACGACATACGTAAAATGCCATGTACTTTCGACGTCTCTTTTGCTCTGATTCCGTTCCCGTCCACTATAGCCAGCCATAACGCGAGTTTTATATTACGAGACGTTATTTTCGTACATATTTTTTTCTCGATATAATATACGAGTATACTGCTGCAAGACATTTAAGGAAAACACGCTAAACGACCCGAGACGGTCGCTCCCGCAGCAGCACGAGCAGCGTCACACGATCGTTACAATTTGAGTTTTGTAATAATATTTTTATTATTATTTTTTTTTTTTTTTTTCCGAATCATAGATTTACATTCGCCAATAGATTTGCATTACGACACAACGCTACCAATTCGCTTCGCGCTGGGTTTAAATTTTATATGTGTACGGAAGTTTTCGATTAAGAGACGAACACACACGCTTGTCGTAAAAATAAATTAGAGTGGTTATTTTTCGTACCGTTTGTTTTTCCCTCTTAAACGTGGTATACTTTTCGGTACACCGACGTTTTATTTATTACAAACCTATCTAAAAGCATTTCATTATTTACGATCCGTCATTAAAACAATATCCATTACGTATTTTCAAAAATATTGTTTTCGCACATACGTATACGTATGTACCGCGATAGGAATTGATTCAATTATGAAAATAGATAAGTACGTTTTTTTTTTATTTTCCGAGAATTATATAACAAATAATACAAAATATTTCGTCAATTATTGTACATTTCAACGGACGATAATGTACGTACATGTAACACATCGAACGCGTTATAATTAGAGTCCGGATTTGTATGCATTTTCATATTTGTAATGAGTGTATGCATTTCGATGGGAGTAAGAAATGTGGACGATTTGTGTCACAGATAATGCATAGAAACAAGTTTATTTTGCATATAAATGCATGTTTTAGAGATTACTGCATATTTGAACATTTTTGCATATTCAAGCATATTTTGTATAAAAGTTTATTATTTTGTTTCAATTTCATCGTAGAAATTATTAGTTCATTACGTATTGTTGGGAAATAAATGTTATTCTCCGTATGTTATATTTTTGGACAGTTTATGTTAAAATTATATCTCGTTTATCGCAAGTCGCAACACGGTCATCGGCAACAATGCTGACTGGTTTTATTATTAGATTTATATTTTGTAAAATATATTTTTAAATATTTAGTAGTTCTTTAATAAATGTTTAAAGTCGATGTCTAGAATTAAAAAATTAAGTTTTTCAACAATGTTGAATTATTATTTATGGAAGAAATTAAAAAAATAAATATTAAAATGCATATATTTTGGGTATAAGAGCATATTTTTGCATATTATGAAAAAAAAAATAAGAGCATATCAAGTACATATTTTGAAGTTTTTTGATGCATAAATGCATATTATTTTGGCCTTTTTGAGTGCATACAAATCCGGACTTTAGTTATAATTATGTAGAGCCTGAAAAACGTGGGCGCAAAGTCTACACAGAAACACGTACTACTGTATCGCAATATATAATATATTGTCATAACGAATATTTCGCGCCAAGAATATCGAATTTTCCCGTTTCATAATTTAAAATATTAACCTCGACGCATTAACTATTTCGGCGTTTTCATTAATTTGATTTCACACTCGATATTATAATATAACATGTCATACCGCACTCGCTAAGCTCCCGGAAATAATTATATAATACGATTACGGTTTATTTCGAGACGTGGGAAAACAACTAACATTATGTACACACATAATATTATAACACCGTTATATTGTTACGTCGTTGACGACGGTTTACATACAGATCGACCGTCTAGTGAAATGACTTTTATTCGGGATTTAAGCGTCGTCGTCGTCGTCGTCGCTACCGCTGCCGCCGTGCGCGATTCGATTTGCCGTCGTTTTTGAAGCGTGCTGCAAATAACGAGTCGGCGGCGGCGCTCAAAGGCCTCTCCGGAGACGATCTTTGGGCTTTTTACGCGAATATATGAAATACCGAACACACGACCGAGAAGGAAAAATAAATAAAACGTCCGGAGACGTTGGTTGTAGGTCATAACGTGCCGCAAAGACCCGCGAGTATTGACGTACGCGCGTAATATTCTCGTCGAGAAAGAAACTTTGCCTCCCGCGGACATGGGCCCGGTGGTATAGATGGAAAAAAAAAAAGAAAAAAAAACCGTTACGGCAACGTCACCGGCGGCGCGGCGGGGCTGGGACGTTTGTCGCCCAGATATATCGGGTATAAAAATAAAGAAAAAGACACGTCGGTTCGCCGCCGTGACGACCGTTACACAACCTCCAAACGTCGCGTCCAATACTACGGGTTTAGAGGGCGATACTACCTCGCGCGTAATCTATGCGAGTTTTATCTTTAAACAGCCGTCGATCTAATCAAATTCCATATACGCCGGGCCACGTCCCGGCCGGTGACGGCCATCGTCGTCGTCCGTTCGCCGACCAGGTCGTAAAACAGCAGCGCAACGCGGACGCCTACCCGCGTATTATAATAATGATTTACTGGCCGTGACGATCCGCGGTTCGTCACGATAATAGTTTAAAATACGGCAGTGTCGTGCCATAGATGGACGATTTATCTAGATAATATAATATTAAACATTATGAATAAATAATATATATCGGATCGTTTTAATAATTTGAAAATCGCCGTCGTCTCGTATGAAAATTATGCCGGTCTAGATAATATTATTACACACCTAACTATACATAACTAATGGTTCGCTTTTATTATTATTTATTACCGTGTCCATAAATTGTGGAAAAGGGTACAAATATAAATCATTTTTTTTATTTAATGTAAGCATTACCGATGTTCGTTTTATTATTATATTTGATTTCGCCGAAATTTATAGATAAATTGTTTTAAAAAATACGGTTATCTGGTTCGTTTTTTAATCATCGCTGTAGCTGTACTGTCGTCTTAACTAATCTACGTATTATAATTTTTATGAACACAGTTTGGACTTCAAATCGAATAACCGAAAATAAAGAGATCTCTCGTTGTAGTTTCTGGTATATTATCAAATTTTACTTAGATATTTTTAGTTGAGATATCTTATTTTTACCAAAAAAAAAACACTGGCATAGAATGACTTTATCGAAGAAAAAAAAAAATGAAGAAGAAACATTTATTACGACCTTACCTCACTCAAAAATATAAATAACGAGTTTTGATTTTTGATTTTCAATGATTAGTTATCTCAAACGGGTTATTGTATATTGTACAGCGGTAGATTATTGAAACACAGACCATTGTGAACGGAGAACACGGTCGTAAGATGTAACTCTGACTCGAATCGTCGAATATTATTGGCATAATTAATCATTTCAGAATCGATGACACATAACGTACAAACATGTTATACAGTAGTATACAGTAGTTACACAGTAATGCGTGTGATCGGGTTCGTGTTAATTTCGGTTATAAGACCAACGCGATGCATCGTTCGGTACAACGACGATCGATGGACCACGCGAGAATTACTTATACCCATTGCGCATTGTGTAACAACTATGGATGATGGCGCGGTAAAACTATATGGCTGAAATTACAAGACGACAGAAACACAGTGGAGCGGACGTGTGCGGAAATTGTTTTTTCAACGAATCGATTGTAAAACGTGATTAAATTTGAAATTAAATGGCTTTTGTTTTTTTTTTTTATTAGTATTATTCAAATATATTATTTTTAATTACAAATACCTAAATGCTTTATCATTTTCGATTATAATCCAACGGATTTTAGTTATTTAGATATGTTAATTGTAATAAAACGATAACATTTTGAACAATTATAATACAAGTTGGAAAACCTATTTTTTCGATGATTCTTACGTCCGATTATTTAAACAATCGCATAAAAATTACGTTAAATTTGTCGTCGGATACTAATACGTGGAAGGCGCTCTCGCGTGGCTGATAAATATACAACCGTATCACATATTTATACGTCATAATGTTATGTAAGTTGTTTATGATTTTAATGTTTTCGGAACTTTATGTATTAACAAAGTGGTTAAAGAGAAACGATGAAGTCCTAAAACTGGCATACTTTAATTCTTGCGTTGACCCCGCAGAATAAAGTAAATTTTATGAGCAGTACAAGCCATGTTTGGAAAATGTTTGAAATTCCCTGCGAAACTTTTCGACCCTAAAAACTCTTTCCACCTCGTCCAATTTGTTGGTTGTAACGCACGTTGTTCCGCTGCGAACAATTATTTTCAATATTTTAAAACGTCAGACGTAACGATCTCAAATATGTGTTGTGAAATAAAATTCCTCGATGGCTAAACGTGAAACAATGTAATATCTTTTTAAAGACGTCAAGACGAAAATTGGAAACGAAATGGAAAACTAAAATCAAAGAAATACACAATTGAGTTTTGAAAATATATATATGTATATAACAGTGAATGATTCACGTCATTATACTTTTATATTTCGTGTTGGCACACTTTGAAAAATGTTTTGTAAGTAGCCGATAAATCATCATTGAACCCGTGTTGGTATAATGTTCTTTGTATTTTAATCATAAACTGAAAACACGAGTTTCAAAACTTGTGAACGTTATTTAAATACACGAAACAAACGAGATTCAGAAAAACGAAAGGACGTATTACAATTTCTCACGCCGTTTATAATTTTATTCCAGCCAAGATTATATTAATAATAAAACTTTGCAAGCCCATTATTATTTTAATGGAATAATTTTTGCGTTTGAAAAACAATTAAAATCATCGGTCTCGATATCTACGTTGAAATTTAAAAGCAATCGACTGTTTACTTCTCTCGGTTTTCGTTTCGATTTTATTTTTTTATTTTTCAAAAACTTCGAAGGAATTCGAAAAACGAATTGTTTTTATGTCTTTAATTCCATAGTGCTCTGTTTGATTTTTATCTACAAAACATGAGGTAAATGAAACTTGTACTCATTAAAAACATGTTCGGAAATCGTTCTGAGGAAAAAATCATTTGTAAATCATTTTGTTCGTACAATCAACAATATCATGTCGGAAATAATTCATTTATTTGAAGGTGAATACATATATTTATTTTAAATACTTAAAGTTTCAAAAATAAAACGATTGTTTTTCTAACAACAACAATTGTTAGTTGAAATATATTTCACGAGAACGTACGACGAAAAATTAATCAAAATCAAATTCAAATTCAAATTTCCAATGTTTAATTATTATGTTTCGTATAATGAAGCGTGTTATTATGAATTCGTCACATAATGCAAAAACCACATTTAGGTTTTAATGGGTTTTACACAAGTTTGTTATATATTTTAGTAAATAATATATTATACGAATAGTCGTGTGTTCACGTGTTTTATTATATGTAAAAATTAATTTTCAAAATCGTTTGGTTTTTTCTGGATTGTATATATATATATATACTACCTGACCCGGAAAACGTTGTTTTGCCATATATTTCTAGTGAATTTTGAAGTACAAAAAAAATAGCTAACTTATTGCAAGTATGTGGCGTCGGCTTCTACGATTGAAAGAGGAATGGAGCGCGCACGCACGCAATTTCCGTAAAAGTTATGTAATAATATATGACGTTGCCAATCGGTCGAGCTTATCGACCAATGACGATAGATTTGCATGCGATCGTATTCGATCGGCCAATGAAAAAAATTCTATTGTATTCGTTCTATTGTTCATCGCACGCACGCAGCAATTTCGATAAAAGTTGTGTAACTATATGATATTGCAAAATCAATACCTTTTGGTAAAGATCGTCGGGATTTTCGATGACATAATCAAATTTATTTATATAAAATGCAAATTACCACGCACTCACTGACAATTTTACCCCTTCTAACCCCCTTAGGGGTTGAATTTTGGAAAATCCTTTCTTGTGGGCCCCCTGCTATATAAAACGAAACTATTGACCAAATTTAATACCACAAAGCTCCAGTGGCCCCGGATTTTTTCCATTTTTACCCCTTTTAACCCCCTTAGGGTTAATTTTCTTAATGTTTTTTTTCTTCTCCCGACAATAACAAAAACAAAAAGAAAAAAAGAATTAGCTAAATCAGTTTAGAATGTACGTGAAAATTATTCAATCTTATATTTTTTTTTTGCGATAGGATTATTTATTTCTTTTTTTGTACAATTTTGTTTACGTTGCTATGCAAACGATGTATAGTTTTTGCTATTTATTTACATCCGAAATCATAATTGGATCTTTTATTTTAAATCAAAATCGACTACATTAAAATCGAATACAAAATGTCGCACGACACGATGGTCCCACCGACGCTGGACAGAATAAAAGAACCGGATACCGCAGGAATCGAGGTCGTCGTTCCATTGGAGCGGGCATCGTCGACGAGTTTGTTCTGCAAGATATGCCTGAATGGAGAGAGTGACGAAAAACTGCTGCAGCCATGTCTTTGCAGAGGTAAAATAAATTAATGCAAACGCGATCGGCTTTTACGTCATGCCGACTAAACTCGTACGGCGCGCGGGGCTCTGGTAACGAATTTTAAATTGGCTCCTATCCGTCGAATATCTCGAACGTTTGAATACAATCCAAACAAACTATACCGTACGACACGAAACATAAAACTGGTCTAACGATTTGTGTAGATCGCGTGCCGATAGAAATATTGTTTTACAGAAAGAAAAAAATCCGAGTGAATATAACAAATTGTAGTATTCAACCAGCTACATTACTTTTCCTGGGTTCCGTGAAAACAGTAATTTATAGTTAATTTTTAGAACAGATTGGGTTTCGTGAGAGTATTGTAATTGTGTCCACTAATCAGCTTATAACGTGGTATTTAATTTTAATTAAATAAAACAAGTATTGTTTTCATCTAAGATAATACTCCCTTTTCGAAAGGAGAATAATTTGACATGAAATTATTTGTAATTTTTACTTAATTTTCCAACGTAGAAGACGATAAAAATCTAGGAAAGAACTTCACAGAAGCTGAAAAATGCACGAACTTCTCTTTGTTTTATGCTTAATTGCGTCACCGATCGTGTGTACGATCATCAGAAATGTTTCCTTAGATAGACTCTTTAATAGACTATTTATTAACAATGGCGAATGCCACGATCGTTGTTTTCAATTATTTAAAGTAATTATTTTTTACGTGACAGCAAATTTTTAATGAAATCATAAGGAAACTTATTAACAGCGAAAAACAGAAATCTCACCTGCGAGTTATCGAGCCGATAACTTAGTGTTTGCTCAAATATTTCGATTTCAATTTTCATGCGACCCGGAATTGGTATCGTACAGAATTGTAAAATGTTATGTTATTTGACCGTGGAAATAGATAACGAATAACGGTCGGGTCGAGCAGCTGACTAGGTCTATCCGGTCCGAGTTAAATACACTAAATTCAAACTTTTCTTCTATATATTATCGAATACATACTTTATATCTCTATGAATTAGAATAATCGTCTTTGAGTAAGTATCATAAGTGATACGCGCACAGAAAAATTCGTAACCATTCCGATCAGAGTTATTAAATAAATTCCATTTTTGTATAATTTCTAATAAAATACCTGCAGACATGAGTTATACGCGTGCGCGATGACATTGATATGTAAAAATAATTTATTCGGGTCTTGTGAACGATTTTAAAATTTTACTTTAATAACGAGAATATTTATAATATTTATTATATTACTTATGATATTTTTTTTTCTCCTCGAGATAATGTATGACGGTAATATTCTTCAAAACGGTTTTCTTTCCTTTTTTTTTTTTTTAAATAAAACGCCGCGCACACATAAATGTCATAAGTTAAAAGGAATAAAAATAAAATGTGTGTGCGTTCAAGTTATCAAGACTTCGCTATACATTAGTAAAGAAATAAAACGCATACTCGGAATGAATAGGAAAATATAATACAAAACAATTCAATTTATTTAGATTTGAAATATTAAAATGAGAATATTTTCTATAAATCGTATTCTATGAATAATAGTATTAGATGATACAACGACGGGGAAGAAAATGTTGATTACCATGCACCACGGCCATGGCGACACTATTTTTCTAAAGCACTAAGGGGCCGAACGATCGTTATTTTCAAATCGAATAATTCGGTATTATCGTGTCAAATAAATTGTCGGGTTCTAGTTGAGATAAGAAGGAATGAAATTGTTCACAAACTACTATACAAAGTTCACGACGTGTGAATGCCGCTTTTTGAAATTCGAATTTATTACCGCCACGTAGATTATAATATTATATTTAATGCGAGACCGGCGGCGAGAAAGGTATTATTTTATTTATTGTTCATATGGCTCGATGGGAATCCGCGAAACGCGACATAAATCAGAACGTACACGCGTTTAGTTTTTTAACTTAAAACATAAAATTAAAACACGAGACATTATCACGTGGTTGAAAGAAAACAAGTGTCGACTTTACGGACAACAATATTTATATTTTGTATATATAAATGGACCGAAAAAACTATCAGCAGAGTTCGTTCCGTATTCCGTACATACACTTTACACTAGCGCCCCCGTTAAATGTCGACGACGGGAAAAAGTTTGGCAGCCGTGGAGGATTGTCTGGGTTGTTCACTTTCCCATTCTGGCGTATTGAATTACCAACGTGCGTTTTGGAACAAATCTAAAATTCTAACTACCTATTCTTGCCCGCGAAAGAGAAAATAAGAGAAGTGCATACATGTGTATGTATACTATATGATCACTGTTGCTAAATCTACAAAAAAAAAATAAATAAATAATAAAATAAAATAGCTTCAACGACTTTTCGCGAACAGTTTATTATAAATTTACGAAAAGGAAGTGAAAGTTATTTACGTTCGAATTAATTATAAAACGTTTCGCCCCGGTAATATTTGTGGTTTTTGAACGAGAATTTCAAATGAATGAAAAAACAAACCCAAAAACCAATAAATCATCATAATATCTACGTGCATTTCCTTTCGGCGGTAGTTACGTGGATAATAATAATTATTGCTTCGCGTGTTTGTTAAAATTAAAACAAGGATTTTGATTGTTTTTATTCGAAATACACCACCGCGACCACCACCGTTCACATCAATACATTCGTTAACATGACCAACAAATACTTAAGAGATAATTATTATATTTATTTGGTATATACGACGATTCGCGAGCGCGTTTCTGAGACTCGATTACTATTTTCTAATAAATATTATTTATATAATATATAGTTCATAAAATATTTTATACTTAACGATTTAAATTTTATAATCTTTGTGTACTCACTGGTTTTTTTTTGACAATTATTTGGTCAATACGCTACTTAATATTCGCATTGAAAAAAAAGAATTCTTACCTGTAAACAAAAGAAAAAAATATTCAATGAATAAAGGCAGTATTAAGAGATATTATCACAATGGCAATAAAAAAAAAGGGGGTGGTGGTTTAACATGGTTCAACTCTGATTTTCTGTATATTTAATATTTAATAGAACAATACATATTCAGTGGAGCCCGCTTATGAAAAAAGACGTTGTCCAAATACCCAAATCGCGTTATTTCCGGATTAAAATACAAAAAACCTATTTACTGATGTTTAAACATTTACCGATATTCTAACTACTGATTACGTGTATATTGATTTAAAATAATGATTGTTGTTGTGACGTATCGAAAGATTTTTTTTTTTTGATAAACGCGCGGGCTCGTTGTAGATGAATGAAATGACCATTATTCGGTTCAAAACGGCATCGTTATTTTCGGATTATTGTATTGTATCGCGCGCGTAGTACACGAACAAAATTTCCGTAAATGAGCTAAAAAAAAAAAATCGACCAAACAACATATCGCTATTACCGGCATCGTTTTATAAGCGAATTCTCCCGTAGATATTCCGATTTTAATTTCTCGTGATTTATATTGTATAATATATTATTCGGCACGCTCATTTTGATAAGACGGCGTGTCATATAGACAATATCAATACATTCTTGTCGCGCGTACCAATGGCGTCGTGTTCGACAAATAAAAATAACATGTTAAATAACACATAATGGAATAGTGACCGTTTTATAAATTATTTATTTATTTATTTTTTCCAAAATTCGTCGTCTCGGGATGGATATATTTTATTGTTTCTGAACTTGTTCTATAAAACCAGTAGAAATAATATCTTTGTACGAGAATAATGGATATAGTGAAATTCGGAAAACTACTCGTGAATTTAATTTATAGTTCTTCCTGTCGTATGATTTGTATTCGCGAGTGTTACCAACCATAATATCTATATTTTAAAACAACATAATAAAGTATCGAAAACAGAGGTAGATCTATTTTCGGTTTTTTTTTTTTTTCATTCTTTTCTAGAGAAAAATTAAAAACTCTAAGCAATAGAAAATAATTTATCATCGTTTCTCTCAGGTCACTCGAATAATAAAAACGGTCGTAGTCGTGAGTAGAAAATAACGATTGAGTAAAAACTTGTAGAGAAAGTCGGTGAAAAATACGATCGTATAACGTTATATATTTTATAGTCGGTGTTCGCTTACATATCATTTCGCGTGTACGTCACGGAGACCAAATTATGAGATACATTCTAATAAAATGTAGACATGTAAAAATAGTGTTCATAAACGTTGGGACATTATTAAATTCTTTGAAACAGTTCTCGGCGCATACCATAAATAAGATTAAACATAACTATTCGCGTAATATTATGAAAACGGCGTAATAATAAATGTAAAGCTGTAGTAATAATAATAATGTACGTATTGTGCAACATTATATAAGCAATAGACATAATAACGTGTAGGTTGCGAATTAATTTAAATAATAGTTGAAATGCGAATGCGCGCCGCGTCGAATAAAACACGAATAAAATAATCATGATCGACGACGGTCCTGGGATTTTTTTTTTTTTTCTAACGTCGAGTGAGGTTTCTTTAAAATAGTATAGTGCGTTTGTAATTCGATATGAAAATATGAGAAAACAGATTCTATTTTAAAGTCGACTCTAACAATGATATATTATGTTATGACTGTTATGAGGAATAGTTCGGCGTCGTCGTCGGTATTTATAAATACAATATTATAACGTCATGATATTCCCCATTCCAGTTGTATAACTTCGATTTCACCGACGATTCATCGCAAATGTATTCGTTTGAGTCAAATGATGTTCATGATCTCTGTGAATGGGGTGTACAGATAATGAGTTATTCACACTAAAATCGCTGTGTAAATGGGGTTTTTTTTATAATCTATCAATTTATTGCACTGAAAGGATTTCGTTACCACGGTTCTTTGCACAGCGTTAAATACGACACAACACTAAAAATGTAATTAAAACTTACGATTAATTTCTCCCTCTCTTTCTTTCTCTGTCTATATATATTATAAATTATTTTATTGAACATTAAACAAGCGAGATAGTCAAATCGATTAAAGTTGTGCGTAAAACGCTTAAACGCCGCGCGCGTTTTATTAAATAAATTGAAATTGTAATTATATTTAAGTAATTAAATAATTTAACAATAATATTGTTTTTGAATATTTGTATTTTAGCTCGACGAGCGCGTTTGTTTGAGGTATTAAGAATTTGACTGAACGATATGATTTTGAAAATACAATAATAATTACGGGGACGATAACGACGTCGAGCGTACGTTTTTTAAATGCACCGCATAAATAAGGGCCGAAATGTTGTAACAAAAAAAAAAAAACCACACACACTCGCACAACGAATACAGTGTTGTACCTACCTATCAATGAATTTTGAGTTTTTATTTCATTTCCTCGTGTTGGATTGCATACAAAATACGGTTGCTCGGCCCGACCGTTTTGATAATAAGAATAATTATCTCGACTAAAATAAATATTCATTCGAGAGGGGAAAATATAGAGCGCGTACAACAGATATACGAATAGCTTTTTGTGGGGCGAAATAAATATGAGCCAACGGTGAAAAAGTTTTCCCATCCGTCATTGTGAAGTCACGTATATTTGAAAATCGTCGTCTTTGGGAACGAACCAGAGGACGATATTGCATGCAAAGTGCGACCTATTTAGCCGTGAAAAATTATTTTAATAAATGTGTTAATAACGAAAATAAAAAATGAAGTGTGTACAGGATACAGAGATAGAGAGAGAGAGAGAGAGAGAGAGAGAGAGTGGGCATCGACACTCGTCCGTTTACCTCCGTGTGAAATTCAATGTTGTGTTATTAAACTACACACAAATAATATAAAAGCCATGATAAATCATATAAAACGATTTCGAGTGTGGCTCGATTTACCGACATAGTGTTGTTGGTTCGAGGGATTTTTTTTATTTTTAACCGTCGACAATCATATAATAATAATAATAAAATTGGAATATATTTGAGAGGAGCCGCCGTGCATTATGGGAATAATAATAAAACGCCGATCGTTTTTTTTTTTTTTTTGCATTTTTTCCGCCCCTCCACCAATATCTCACTCTCGTTCGTCTTTGGCATTATATTCGTCACGGTCTTGATTATTGACAGCTAAACGGGAGTGAAGAAAAAAAAATCAAAAAACTCGCCGTCAATATTAAAACCACTACGGTTGAAGAACAAGTTTTGACTGCGTAATATCGTCGCGTAGTGAGTTGACTTTATGTAAAACGTTACTCGTATAATATTATCCCCGAAAGTATAAAATTCCAAATTTAACACGACATTCTCAAAATTCCGAAAACTTGCCGATAAAACTTTGAGTCAAATACCATTTATTATGACTAACGTATATACACGACCAGTGGCGAAAAGACTTTAGGATTATAGACACAACGTCGTAAACTGTTTTATTCCCCGGCGGGATGGATTGAAGCGGTATATTCAGGTACACGCTCCCGACAATTCCCCGAGGTCGATGGGGTTTTTTTTTTGTTTTTTTTTATTTTTTTAATATTATTTCTCGGAAAACGAATTACAAAAATGACCCGATACATGTCTCGTCGGGCATTCAGTCGACAGGCGGCATTCGCGAACAAAACGTCGAAATGCTCATCTCCAAACCGAGATAATAATATTAACTATATTGTTCCGTTGAAATAGCGTACGAAAAAAGATAAATTATATATTGCCACGGCGAACCCATAAAAATAACGAAATAACATATAATCGGTCTCGTTCTCGGCGAATTTCATAGAATACCACAAGTATAATGCATTTATTCTCGCGAGTCTTTATAACGAGTTGAGATAATTTCCAAAACGATAACTTTATAACGTTTATATATTATATGTTACGTACATTAAAATAATCGTGTGTGCTGCACGCATTTCCAAACAGGTCTACTAAAATTCAATACTCATTAAAATTATGTTATTTTGCGAACGTTTATAATTATATGAAATGAAAAATAAAGTAACGCGCCATGTGACAAAGAGTTACAGGAGTGATAGGGTAATACAACGACACAGTTCACGATCGAAATAACAAATAATAATTATTATAACACGACGCTATCGAATATTACGTAAAACCGTCACGCAACAATCATTATTGTAATATTATTTTTCTATTTTTTCCCCGACAAACGGTCACATACTCGGGGCGTCATCATTGAGTGGCACCCATATTTTATTGTGACTGACTCTGCAGAATTTTTAATGGCTCGACGCTCTTACAAGACGGTCGCGCGCCATTATATAACAACGGACACTGCGCGCGTTCGTCGTACACGTTTGACCGTTCTAGAATAACAAACGCCGTATAATATTATTTAGTACGACGGACGAGAGTGTTTTACACGTTGTTGGTGTTCGACGAGCGATAAATTAAATAAATAAAACGACGGTTTTAATATTCAGTTTGTTTTTTTTTATGGTAAAAATGTTTATGTTTTCCAATAAAAAATACGACGTCTTTACGCATATGGCCGAAAACGTACGAGATAATGCGAATGTTAAAATAAAATAAAAAAAAAAAACCGTCAAGTAACGGAAGATTTGTGAAATCTAAAATAAATAATAGAGACGATTTAGTTTTTTTTTTTGTTTCGATAACACACTGTTATTTCAACGCGTTCGAT
The DNA here is from genome assembly GCA_948098885.1 of Drepanosiphum platanoidis. Taxonomy (NCBI): domain Eukaryota; kingdom Metazoa; phylum Arthropoda; class Insecta; order Hemiptera; family Aphididae; genus Drepanosiphum; species Drepanosiphum platanoidis. The sequence goes on along the minus strand of OX402534.1, from coordinate 6,052,333 downwards.
ATTGTATAGTATTTTATCGGTTATCACACGTTTTATTCATAAAACGTCAATAAAATACGCACGGACATTTTTATGCGACATATTCTAATGATCGTATCGGAACCCCCTCTTTCTTTTTTTTTTCGAGTTGAAAATGACATTACTAAAAGCCGTATTAGTATATTATGTTGTATACGATCGTTTTGTGTTCGAAAAATCAATTTCCTCCGTCTATAAAAACGAGTTACTCTCTTACACGCGTCCGTTTATGGTTCGTTCAACTCTGCAGTACCCCCCCACGCGTTAAATATTTATCACCGAAATCTCGGATTTCGTTCTCTAGGAATTCAGATTTTTATCGATTCGGTTTCACGGACACACAGCGCACTCCGTCCATAATAAAAAATAGTAAAATAGTACCTAATCGAATATATTTTTCGTTTAGATAAATTTGAAGCGTTGTTTACAGCGTATCACTGTCACCCTTTGATAAAGGGTTTTTATCAAACCTTTTCATCGCTTTAATTAATGATAACGATAAATCTATGCAATTAACGCGTTAAAGATTAAAATTTATTACAAGTTTGCAATTAAAATTTACCACACCCGATATTTATAGCGTCGAAATACGGTTTAATAGATTTTTTTTTTATCGTTGTACAATATTTACGCGCATATAAATTGAACGTATTATTTTATGAATAGTTGTCAATAATCTATCGGTTGGCTAAAAACGTTCAAATGGGAAGGAGGAAAAAAAAACGATTCCCCATCAGAAACATTACCAATTATATATTTTTATGTTTTTTTGGCAAAATTGCATGAGAAATTTGATTTTAGATTTAAATTAGATAAATTTAGCATGAACTTTCGACGTACAACTCTCACAAGTTCGAAATCGGTGATACGTGGATACGCGAGAATACGATCGATACTACTTAGAATAACTTACCTAGATACTTAGAAAATAGAACGAATAGAGTTTGGAAAAACATCACTTTAATTACGATTTAGGAGGAGGCATCTTCGTCGCGAGACCCCGTGACGAGAGATTTGATAAATATTATTTGTACATAGCATTGATACGAATTGATTTAGCAAAGAATACAGTCGATAATTGAACACACGATATCATGTGTATCATATAAATGTGTGACTAAATACGAGAGAGAGAGAGATAATGTTAACCAAACGAGCAAAATAACCATGATGAATGAATAACAACAATATAAAGTGAAACTAGGAATTCTCGGTAACAGTCGGGTGATTTTCGGTATTAGTCGGGGTTTTTGCGGTTTGACCACCTCGCGCGCGTTACGACTCGAAATCCCGTCGCTATGTGACTACATTTTGAAATCGTTTTTCGAACGTGACACAGGAACGGTGGCCAACATACACCTGACGTGCCTGGAGAGATGGATCAACGAGTGCGGCGTCGACAAGTGCGAACTGTGTCTGTATCAGTTTGCGTCCAATCAAACGCGCCGGTATCCGGTATGGCAGTCGATCGCGATATGGATACGTCAGCCCATTCACAGGCAAGTGATGTACTCGGATCTGGCGGTCGTGATCATAATGACCTTGGTGGTCGCTTTTTTGATCACGTCACTGGCGGTGGGATTGAAATCGTTTTGGACCCTGGAGCACGAAAGGTATGATTCTCACTGTCGTATTTCCGCCGACGCGCGACGGCGATATTATCGCGCGCGTGCTCTACACAACACAAATACGCTTGCTCGCAGCTTGACCCGCCGTCGTTGTGTCTCGATGGAAATACGTATCTCCGTAGTAGACATTGATTGTTGTTATGAAATATTTAGATTCAATACACGGTTTTATGTGAAGGAGGAGTCGCGCGCGTAAAACACTCATAATAATCGAGTTTGTATTTTCGTCTTTTAACCCACGGGGGAAAATTACAATTGCATTTTTCGTTTCTGAACGATTTAGTTTCTTCTTTCCATTTAGAAAGGAAAAAATTAATATCAACGGATACTTCTACAGAGAACGACTATAGTAGACCACCCTGTATATTCATGTAATTATCAAAACGTATTTTATCTGCGAGACCCCCACTCTTTGCAATAAATGATATGCGTACAGACGATTTCGTCACCCACGCAGAAACGGAATCGAATTGTACTTTTAGATAGATATATATGTATATACTAAAAACGTATTTTATATTTATTTACGTCAACCGCAGATCATCAAACGATGACGCGGTCTTGTGATGTTATCGTAGATCGATATCGCCCGAAAACATTCACACGTTTCTGCACTCGTCACTGTTTTTACAATTCTAAACATATTTTACTTCTCGCTCCTGTGTTTAACGCTCGCGGCACTCCCGACGTTTTCGTCTGTAGTAACATGTCAGTGTATGCATATTTTCTGGCACGTTCAAGACCCTCAAAACAAAATGTCACGTAATAACCGACGGCGACAATCAAAAACAAAATAACTATCGTTTATGTCCCTGACGAGGCCTACGCGTATCATCCGATGATTAAAAAAATAATTATGCCGTCTCACGCGAACAGTGCAAAAATTAGATAGTTTTTTAAATTTTACAAATGTCTACTCATAAATCGTTTTGTTACTACTTCTCCAACAAAAATAAAATACAACTTTATTCGTCGAGTGAAATTATTTTTTGAGTGTGACACTGCAAAAATCCTATTTGTGATGCAAAGCATGTATAATCAGTATACCTAATGTTCGACTTTTGTCGAAAAAAAAACAATTTTTCAGTTCAATTGTTTACAGATACACGGAATTAGTGGGCTGCATATTTTTTATCATATTCATTACGATTGTGGTGATCGGGTATGTTTTATGCATGTGGTCGATTCTTAAGGACAACATCCAACCATGGTACAGGTGGTGGAAGAATTGCAACGACATCAGGTTGAACCGCGATCGATTGACTGGTCCAAACGTATAATTTGGTAATTTCTTTGATATGTATAATATTATTATGCATCGGTTTTGGCTAATTTACGGCGCGCAGCGGTGCGAAGTAATTCTGATTAAAAAATTAATTCTTAATTCTAAAGTTAATCTCATTTAAATATTTTACGCTGTTGACGTCCGCCGTCCCCAAAACCGATTAAATTTATACCAAAGTAATCATTCATCGGTCTTATTATTATTATTATTATTATTAATTTATTTACTTTTTTTTTTGTTTTTTTGATTTTCGATCGAGGAAGCGTGTTTTTGACCAAGAGCTCAAAAAAGCACGACAGATGATGACGTCCGAGGATTTGGCACCCGATTTTGTATCGTCAACTTTAAACTACCGCCATTATAATATTGTAATTGATCCTAAATGTCACAACCTATCGACTTTCCAATTGGCAATTTCACCTCTTCTCAACGAAAACAATTTTACCGATGGAAGAACCAACTTCACGCTGCACCTCCGCCTTATTTTGTGGCTATAAACTACTGTTAATATTTTTCGATTGATATTTCATAATTGCAACGTCGACTTTGGTATAATTTTCAATTTGATGTTTTATCCGTAAACAAAATGATAAGGTATCAATCTTATCTACGGAAAAGATAAGTTGTTAATTTTAAAAACAAAGTCGCGTGTCATTACGAAATATCAATCGAAAAATATTAACAGTAGTTTAAAGCCACAAAATAGGGTGAATTCGATTTTAATGTTCGATTTTTTAACCACATTGCAAATTGTACAATTCAACGGTATATTTTAATAATATTTTTAAATAAGACGTGTATATTTTATTTGTGTAAAGAAATTTTAAACAATTAAATTTTATTTCATTTTATTTATTTTAATTATTTTATACTGATTAAAAAATTATTTATATCTACTAAATCGAATAAACGCATAAACTATGAATGTGTTCATATCTACTACACGCATTACTAAATATTATATAATCTATTGTTTATATCTGATTCATAAAGAACACAAAGGTCGACAATGTATCTTTATTAGAGTTGAAATGGATCAACAAACATTTCGAAGCAGAAATCATAATACAAATTCGCTGAAATGAATCTATAGAAAATAATGATTTGAAAGTGGAGAAGTCGAAACAGAGACAATGGTCAAATATTCGTCACACGTGGGAAAACTACATATTTAAGTAGTTATTACTGTTTGATATACCCATTTGGGCAGATCGTTTTAAGCGTACGCGCTTTAAACTGAATCAGAATACTAACAAATATAATATATAAAAAAAAAATCTTCTGACCATAGTTTTGATTAAATTGTGAACATATGGCAATGAACTATTGAATAATTAATAGTTATCATTATGTTGTAAATTTTATTTAAAAAAAACGCATTAGTTCAGTGTGGCGTTCGTGATTTTTGCAAACCAGTTGTAACGACTCAACTGGTATGCATAATTAACTACGAGTATAGTAACGATAGTTTGCGGTGGCACGCCATTGTCACGTCGTTAATTAAATAATTGTTTGCACTTTGAGTGCTTTAATTTGCATCTCCAAAGTTATTAAAAAAAAGAAACTAATTTTAAGTAGTCGATAAGTACAAAAACAAAAAAAAAAACTGACGATTTAATTGATTAATGGTAAAATTGGCTATTGGTTTTATTGAATTTAAACTCTAATACTATTTGATTTTTTACTGGAGTTTATAGTAGGTCATGAATCGGAATTAACGAAGATAAAAAATAAAAAATAAATTTTACTCGAGAGATTTTAGAACGATCGTTAAGTAATCATCGATGATGATAATTAAAACTAAGTGAAAAACAACCGCCCGTATAAATAGATATACTCTGCGGACTAATTATTTGTTATTTAAACTGGAAATCGAAGCATCAACCGTCATCAAACTGTTATACAATACTGTCCCGTTTTTTATTTTTCGAAATTATACACTACGCGCGTACGATATTGTTTTATAAAAATACGAAAAAATAAAAATAAAAATAATTACGCCGAACAGTAAAATAACATGACAGTATCATGTTTTACGTAATAATCGCGTCGTACATAATACTTTTTTGTTGAAAAAAAGAAATTAAATACTAATTATAAAAATATCCCTGACTAGACTAACTTTTCGTCGTGGTGTTTTCCTTTTTTTTACAAGTCGGAAAAAAGTCGAGATTTTGTCGCACGAGACATTTTTGAATCACTTTTCATGCGTACCTCCAATATTCATTATAATTGGAATTTACAGCGGAAAACGTAATTCTTTTTTCTCATTCTTGACGTATTTAATGAGACAAGCAGGGTTTTCTCGGGGAAAAAAAAAGTTTACTTTCACAACAAAATGGAATTAAATAAAATGAAAAATAAAAAGTAGAGGACACAATTGCCCGGTCGTTTCTACTATAAAATACGAGACGCCGAAATGTAGAATAGTCAAACGATATGAAGAAAACTGACCGTGGACGTTGAGTTAGAAAATCGTAAAAGTTCCATTTCAATATTAAAGAATATACGTATATGTTTATATTTAGTATTTTCTATTTTAATACGACTTTTACCTGGAATTTTTTAACGAACGTAAAGTTGTAAAAACGTTGTACAATACACGAAACGGGGTTTCTTCTTCTTTTACTTCTTTGACTAATGTTTTACATTGAATATATATATAAGTTTTTCGAAAATTCAAGTTAAGAAAATATCGAATTTTTAAATCACACTAAATCACACGGTACTATATCCAACGATTTCATCAAATATTCGAATAAATATACGACGAATAGCGAAGTTAAATATTTAGAATCAACCCGGGGCAAACGTCGATTTTAAACGAATAGGCATTCGTCATAATTTTGGACCAATATGTTCTATAAACATTCTTACAGTGTAAAAAACGTTTCTATGTATTTTTATATCAGCGACTAACCAGGCGAATGGGCACAAACACGATTTTCTAGAGAGTAAAAGTCTTATTTTATATTATTATTTAAAAGTCATTGATACGTCCACACATTGTATTTCTCTCGTATCCGCCGAATAAATGATCAAAAACGGCAAATACGACTAAAGAAAAAATTATTGTGATAACTGTGGATAGTAGATAAAGTACCGACCACAACAATTAAACCATTTGACGAATTTTGTTTCACATCTCATATCTATTATACGCTATGACAGATACACTGTTATTATACTTCAATTGAAAATATTAATATAAATAATATGATATTGATTTAACCAAAACAGATTGATATTAAATAATTCTGAACATGTCAAAAGTTGATACTACAAATATACATGTCAATTTAGATTTCGACTGGAAGTATTAATGTGGTTGATTCGATGAAGAGAATATTAAATTTAGTAATAATGTAATTTTAATTATTCAAAGAATAAGTCGTATTTATAAAAAAAAAAAAAAAAAACGCGTAAAATATGTATGTTATGCTTTGAAATGACTAAAAAACTGTGAGTTATTAAAACTAAATTAAATTTTTTATACGAAAGAAAATACAATAGCACTAAACAGCCGTTTCTATTGATATTAAAAACACATTTTTTTTTCTTTTTGAGGCTTATGATTTTTTTTTTTACGCTTTTATTTTCTTAAAACAAATTCTTCTTGACTGTTTATTTTTGGAGAAGTGATATTTATCATAACAATTTAAGATTTGTATAAAAAAAAAAAACGTCAGTCTTGCGTTTTCAATGTAAACCAATTTTATACAATAATACTTTCAAATTCAAAGGGTTCAAAATAAATTATTTTAAATTTGAATAATTCATGTTTTATTATTCTGAATTACAAATTTTGTCGAAATTGATTTAATAATATGATTGTATTATTCTCGTGAGATTACACCGCATTTCGAGGTTCAGTAAAAACTTAAAACAATTAAAAATGTGTGCAAGCTGATATGAATTGAAGAACGAGATCTATTCGTAAGAAGTCATTATGAAAATAGATAGTTTTCTCGCATTTATAAATTACCATAATATTTGCCGCTTATAGAATATAGTTAAGAGTGAATAAATATTATAATCTATTTCAGTTGGGAATCCATATTTGAGGCGCGTTTATCATATTTCTATTCGCGCATCGTTCAGGTATTTCATGCTGAAAATTCTTGTGTGATGTGGGAAAATTCGATTCCATCGAGTTTGTCGTCCTCTAGAGACACGAATGGAAATGAAATCAACTTAGTTTGCAGTTGACAGTTTCTTAACTCGTAGCCGTAACGAATGTTCATCATTTAAATTTGCCACAGTTGAAAATTTCAATTCTGATGCAATTCAGAGTGCAATAATAATATAGCCGATGAATGAGCATTGTTTGAATTTAAAAAATAATCCCCGTATTATCGATGGCACTAGACATTTTACGATCAATAATTTTTATTTTATTTTCATCAGACAATTTTCATAATAACACCGGGATGATTAATTAATTTGCGATATAATATTTATCTTGTCATCTTGTTCGTTGCAAATAAATGAGAAAAAAATTATGTTCAATATATTATTTATATGCAATGTTTTTTTTTTTCTTTCTATAATGATTATTAAAATGAAACCACCTCAACAACCACGAAAAATCGATACGAAATGTCGAACGACTATAAGACATATTTTAAGCGTGTTCATCGATCATTGTACGACGTACGTACGTACACAATAAATGGTGCGATGATTAGGCATCAATTTAAAAACTTCCCAAACTGATGTCACTTGCAGGCGTGCTCCTCAAAATTAAGGCATGAACATACTTTATTCGTTACTTAAAAGTTAGTTCCAATATTTTATTATACGAATTCCATAGAAAGAAGCAAAACATTTTTTTTTCAGCGTTTCTTTTTAGTTTTCTTAAAACCAAAATCATATACATTTATAAGTGAGAGTTTTTTCTTTGCGCAAAACTTTTTTTTTATATTTCAGTATCGTAGTTGCACCACAAAAAATTCAAACATCGTTCATTAAAACGATTTTTGGTTCCATCGTTTGGAGTTGTTTCATCCTCGTAAATGAAATGAGTGCCATCAATTTTCACCAAAATAATTAGTCTTATAATCAACATTTTGAATGTCTTTTTATAGAAAATGTTACTACTTTAAATAATTCAGAAAAACTATGGCGGCGTTGGGGTGCAAAATATTTTTGGACGGCTATATCCGACAACGGCGACGATCTAAACAAGACTGAGACAATGAACCAGTAATAACTGATAAAAGAAAAAATAAAAAGATCAAAGAAAGCCAACAACAATTATCATCTGACGGAATTCACCTCAACTCTACTTGCTCTACTATTGTCTAGGCAGGTAGTAGGCGGCGGAGTGTGTGATAATAAAAACCGAATTGTCTGAAAAAAAAAAAAATCTCTCTCCGAAAATGTATGCCATGACATGTGCTTCATTTGCCTCGTTCTCAGAGCCTTTATTTGTCATATAATTTTTAGTTAATGAAATTCTTTTAATTCTTATTTTTACAATTAATTACACTATTATAATATTTACTAACATAACTTATCTGTATAATAACGACTAGTGGCGGAATGAAATTAATAAAAAATCATATTAAAACTGTCAGTCGAATTCATTGTCATACAATATAATCATCAAATACTTGTATCAATATTAATTGTTCACATCGAAAATAAGTTGAGCCGGATAACTGGACGTGTCGGATTACCGAGACTTCACAATCGAGTACAATATTCAAACGTCGAACACGCCGTTACCTAACGATGTCGGTATACACAATGCGTGGTATAAATACGAATTCCAACATGGAATGAACGCTATAGCGAATACATATTTCGTATATATAAGTATGTGTGTGTAGGAATAATAATTCATTGAGACGTCAAAAATTCGGGACGAATGATCGGAGCGAAATACCTGAGCAAAAGAGATCGGTTCTCTTGAATTCAACGTCGGAATGATTTGAGATATATATATATATATATTTATTATATGTCAACCGTAGCGGTAGATATAGGAGTGTAAAATTATAAACTCACACCGCGGCGGCAGTCGTCGTATAATGTAAAATCGAGCCGGGAAGTCGAAAAAAATAATTAAAACCGAGATTAACACTCGGGAGGAATGGAGAGAGGTCACGGTGATACTAGGAAAATTAATAAATAAAATCATCGTAAAATTCATTCGTCCCGACGACGACGACGACGATACGTGGAGGTTTTATAATTATTATTTTATTTTTTTTTATTTTTATCAATATACGCGTTCTCATATTGTTTATACACAGCACAGATACACAAACACGAGCGGGCGTATATCATGATATACGCGTATGTATAATATCGTCGTTTATCGCCTGTTAAACATAAACGGCGAGGCAGTGGCGGCGGTGGCGGTGGATAATCAGGATGAAATATTTATGACGAGCGGAAAGTCGGCAGCGCGAACACCCGGCCGCACACTCGAACCGTATATTCGGCGGGCGGCCGGGCGCGTGTTGACATTTACGATCGTTATAAATCATTTTAAACGAGTCAGATGTTTTTGATGTGCCTCGGTGAAAAACGTTATGCATGCCACTGTCGGCGACGACGAGACAACGGGCCGCGCCGCCGTTCGTCACCACTGCGAACGTATATGGCGAACACATATTATTGTGTGTGTGTGTGTGTGTAGCAAAGCTTTGATGCTGTCCGAACAACAGATTCTGTTGCAGAGATATAATACAAGAGACGGTAAGACTTTTAAAAAACTTTTATTTTTCACTTACAAACGTTTAAAAACTTCATCAATTTGACTTTTTGTTTTCTATTCGTTTTTATGTCTACCTAGATACAATCGTCGGTTGTAACACTACCAACATGGTCGTTATTTTATTTCAATTGTAACTGTCTATTACAACAGGTGACCGACAACATTTTACTTTTTTTTTAAAAAAAAAAAACAAAAACAAAAGCTTAAATCTGAAATTAAATAAGTTTCAGAAAATATAAAAAAGAAAAATACGATATTACGACTTAAATCTGTTGTGGTAAAATTTTTCCTTTTTAAAAATAGTTTTGATGGTTTGAAAGTGACTGTATTTCAGCAATAATAGAAATAATAAACAACAACCAATGGTGTAAATGTTGAGATTTTCTCCCCACGAATACGATTTAAAATAATAGACTTAAATAATTGTATTAGTTGTTAAAACTCCCTTTGGGAAAATCTTGTTTGCGCAGATAAAACAAAGTACCAAATTCTCAAACAGACGTTGAAAATCGTAACAAAATATAATGTCGGTTAATATTCAGAATATTTACAAAATAAATCCAATTTTAATTTTTAATAATTCAATTAATTTATGTTATTATTAAGGCTGCTACTCCGCATGACTTAACGGTTATGTCAACAGTAACTACACAATATATACTGTGTTATTTGTTTATCATTCAATGATTGGCTTTTGAATACGGTAATAGACTTTATGGTGGATTATAGAAAAATAAATATTCTTCCGTTTTAACGAGCCACTTGTCGATGACAACTGTTTTAAATAGATCTGTACGATTGCAGCGAACAGGTTTTTGGCCATAAGAAAATATAATACGTTTAAAGAAAATAAATTTATATATTATTTTGATAGGAAATATTATATCGTTATTTTATCAAAATTATTTATTTCACGCCATAGACTATATTATACTTGTGTATGTATAAATAAATCATTATTTTTTTTATTTATTTATTTATTGATTTTTTTTTTTTTTTTTTTAACAGACACTTATACATAATCTTTTGATCGTTTTCAAAATGAAAATGTTTAACTTGGAATGAGTTTGTTCGGTCAATTTGTTCACTAAATTATTAATTTATTTAATTGCTATGGGGTATTATCTGTATTAAACGGCAAAGGAGTTCGACTAAGTATTATAAATGGTTATTAATTCTCAAGTACAGCGAGTACGGCTCATTACAGAAAAGCAGTATAAATAGATACTTATTTAATAAGAGGTATATCGTCTTTCATTAATATCGTAAAATAAATAATTTAATCATAAAATAACACGACACTTATAATACGTAGTTTTAGAGAAAACTAATTTGATTACTTATTTAGTCATTATTAATTATAATTATATTGTACTATTGTCTATTGGCGTACCTTTGGAAACAATGTCAACATAAAAAAAAAATCGTTAAAATCATTTACGCCCGTTTTACGATTCAAGAACAAAATACACACACAACGTATTATGTTTAAAGTTGAAAAAAAAAGTTTATACGTCAAGAGTATAATCGGATAGATATACGTTTAATATACATATGTAGTGTACCTACCATTCGTAATTTTACATGATTCAATATTTTTTTTAATTACTTTTATAATATTCATGGATTTTTATATCAAAATATGGTCAGGTATACTCAGTTTATAAGAAATGAAATGTTTCTAAATTTCGGAAGATGCAGAGGAAAATTTAAAAGGTTTATATGACATTTAAGTGACTGATTCAAAGAATTAAAATTAAATTTATCAAAGCCGATTTCTGGTGAAAAGAATAAACTCGTAATAAATTCATGATTACTTTGTATGAGTGATCTGCAGTATCTAAAATGTAATAAAAAAACCCATTCTGTACTTGAAAACATTCTAGATTCCCGCGCAAAACGCCCAACATCTGACTTTCGTTTCTCAAAAATAGGGAGAATCTGCTCCCCCCTCCCCCGGCAAAAATAATACCTTGTCGTGCGTTCACTGCACGTTGCGAGTTTTCGACCGAGGTGTAAACAATCTGTGAAATCCAAAACGTCCTATAGACCGTTAATAATCAAATCGGACGTTTGTTATTAATTATTCAATGCACTCATGCTGGGAAATAATCCAAACGGGGGCTACAAGGTGGATCCATTATTATTCATTCGTTGTGCACTTGTTGCTGTACATTATGCCGTATTATCGTCATGTACCGGAGCGTATATGTTTAAATTTACACCATATTGTGTAGTCGCGGGTAGAGGAGACGCCGCGCCGCCGCGGTAGCGTATCACAATGATATGGCTCGAGCACGACAAGAATTATACGCCCTCGTGAAAAGACCGTCGTTTTTTACCGTTTTATCGTTCGCGCGACGAAGTGAAACTTGTTTCTCAATTTCTATATCCAATATTATACGAAAAGACTATATTATGTAGAACAACTAAATATTTACACGGTTAGATTGTCAGTGAGAAAGTTGTCAGGATGCGTTTTCAAACGAATGAAAGCTGATTTAGTCTATATATTTTATATCAGTGACAATTATTTCAGTAATTATTTCAATAAATATTAGTAGTTCTTAAAAATAAAATGGGAAAAAGTACAAATACCATACGGGTTATTTTCGGAAATGTCTGTTATCACAAGATACAGATCGATAGCGAATATTTAATTCAATATTGATCTACTTCAATAAGTACTATCTACAGTGGAATCTTAAGGAAGAATACGCATATTGGATTTAAAATATTATAAAAAAAGGCACTCAACGAATTTTCAAGAGATGATATACATTTTTTCATCGTGAAATGGTACTACGATTTTTCAACGCATAATGACTGATGTACTTAATAAAAATAGTTTTTAATAAATTTCAAACAATCAAATACTAATATTAAGTCATTAATTTTCAAACTTTTTTTACACGAATAAAATGTCAAAGTTCAATATATTATTATGTACTAATGTAGTTATGGAGAAAAAAAATAAAAACCGATGAGCATCGGGTGCTAATAATATTTACGAATTATCAACATCTGCCGGATAAATGTTGGAAAGTACTTTTATTGTATAAACTGTAATGGCGTATAGTTAACAGATTTAACACATATTGCAAAAACCTTTTGCGCGCTCGCATGCTCACAATCATACACTCAAAATATTTTCGAACACTTTCTATATTTTTTTTTATCACATGTTCACACGTTTTTCGGACTAATATTACGAAACACTAACTAACGCATTATTCGAATACTTTGAATTCGATTTTGTAATCGAGTTTTTGAATTACATTTATAATGCACAGCTATTAAAAAGTTTTACTTTTTAAATGGCGTAGACTAATCGATAAGTTATTATAAGATTTATAAGTTTTAAAGTATACATGATATGCGAACGGCTATAAAACTGCAGCGCTGACACGAATTTTTATTTTTGATTAAAGAAATTATACTATGCAAAATTATCAGAAAAACATCTTATATATATAGCAAACTACACGAGAAATACGATGCAAAAACGTTTTGCTTTTGTGGAAAAATAAAAGTTAAGTTTAAAGTTAAGAGTTAATTTTATTTTTAATAACTCAATAAACTCATAGGTAAAATTTAAAAAAGTAACATTACTTAATTAAAAATAAGTAACTACTTTTGTTGGCATTACAAAGAACATATTGATTTTACAAAAACGATGTTTTTATTTAATTTTATACGTATTGTTCTGTTTATTATATAAATATGATATTATCATTAGACATTTTCTTTAAATATTTCTTTACATAAAACTTCTTACTAAAACTATTTCACTTAAATTAAGTGTTTTTATTTATTCAATTATTTTGAAACCGCATTTTAAAACAAATTTATGTATTTTTCATTAATTAGGACTTGAAAATGAGTAATTAAATAATAACGCCACGTTTTAGAAGAAAATTTAACTCGTTAAGTTATAAGTTACTACCTTAGTATAAAAAGTACCTAGCTCGTTATGTAACTCAGTTAAAAATAACTTGACTTTTTATTTAACTTTGTCATTTTTAACTCGTTAACGCCCAACGTTGATCATATCATTTATATCGACCACGATGATATTTTGTATACATTGTTACGAGCTCTCGGCTTTTACGGGCTCGCGACATAATTATACAAACACGAAACACAGTTAACGTTATCAGCATCCGGCTCGCGGCGCATCGCGGACGGATAATTCAACAAATGGTGACGATATAATAGCATGCCTTCGTCGGCCGTCTCATTTTTCACGATTAGAATAATAATTATGGACAAGGCGAGTATAGAAATTATACCAGACGTTTTTGCGACAGTTATACACGTAACACTAAATCGAGATAAATGTGTTCTTATAACGAACCGAGAACGCCGTTTTTATTGTTTACGTAGATACCCGAATGTACGATATATAATTATTATATATTTATATTTATGCACACGTTTTACATAAGTAGGTATCAAAGAGTTTATTTAAAACAAAAAACAAACATGCACATGTGCACATATCATTATACACATACACTTTGATACGCTTCGGTTTCGTTTGTTCTCGATTTCGTTACAAATGAAAATATCATAGTAATGGGAAAAGTCACAAAGAAAACACACGGCATAACACACTCACATACACATTGTATACCTACAATTCGAGCAATTATTATCCACGTTAAGCATACGCCATATATACTACACATTTCGTCTGTATCCTTTTGATATATACTTAATTAAAACAAATGGAACTCACATAATATTTTGCCACAGCAAGGAGGTACTTTATGATGCATCTCTTACGCAATTTAAAATCCTCGATTAATAAAACCGAGTAATTATGTTTTTTAATTTTTTTTTTTTATGAAACGCATCAATGTTTCCTTTCGCGTATCCTTTGTCGAATTTTTAGTTGGAAAAATCCATTGTAAAGACTTGAAATTTGTATGGTTTGAAATTATTCTATTCGTACAATCTGTTATTACATACTTTCTCCCAAAAGAATAATCCACTAACTAAATATGAGTCTATATCACATATATTATTAAAGGAAACTCCCCGTGGAGGCCCCTTGACCGGATCTTATTAATGCTATGAATATTGGGATGTTAATACTCGAATTCAATGATAATTTTCGTTTTTCAAACGTTAGAAAGTTATGTTTCAAATTTAATTAGTCGCTATTGTGTCTCACGCATATAAATTATAAATATAGTATATATAATAACGACTATATATTCACGTTGAAAAGAATTTTTTGAATCAAAATTTTGAGTAAAAAAACATTATTTTAATATAGATATCTAGGTTAAAAGAAATGAAAAGAAAGAAAAAATAAAAATTTCAAAGTAAAAATAACGTGATGAGATATTAAACCTACATATTTATAATATATGTTACCTGAAAACGCGATTGTAATACGCGCCAGTAATATCATGTTAATAATAATATGTGACATAGAAATAAGTTACAGGCGATTCGAGTCACTTTACATAATAAGCAACATTTCAACTACCGGTAATTTATTTTTGAAAATTCAAATAACGCGCGATTCTTCAAATATCGTAATATTTACTATATTATTTAATGTGCACAATGTATTTTGCGTGCGCGAGCGTGTGTGTGTGTGTGTGTATGAGCACACGCTTGCGTTTGAGTATTTAACGATATACGAATAAAACGACGTAGAGGTATAGCAGTATAAGCAAGTATATCAATAGTAACTGCAATTTATTTATGGTATCATATTAGTATGTAATGTAGTCTATAAAAAAAAATTGCTTTCATAAATACTTTCAATATATGCCTCATCACTTCATAACACTTCCTACATGATATTCAAATGAAACAGCCAACTATAGTGTTTCAAATATATTTTTTATACAAGTTTTAATATTATAATAGAAAAGAATATCATATAAACACTGATATTTACTTATATATATATAAATATATACACGCACACATACACACGCACGACTGAACATTTGAAGTTAAGTGTAGATAAGTAGCATAACGTGTAGCTTACACGTTACCGCTCACATACATTATTCTTCTCGTGCAAAAATCAATAATAGGCGACGGAGAAACTCAATATTATATATTATGTACTATAATAGTATTTTGACATTTCAAACTGGTATATTTTTAATGGCACTCCGAAGGACTAAGGCTCCGAATAGGATTGGATTAAACATAATTTTTATTACATTATCTAAATAAAATCCATATCTCTTTGAATATATGTATATGCATATAAATACAACTTGTATATATAATATAAAGCGTAGTGTATAATATTCGGAATCTCATCCCCAGGACCTTCTCTGTAAAACGGGTTTTGCATTATAAATTATGCGTTTTAATTAGTGTGAAGGGAGAGGACATTTCGGTGTCCTGAAATATCCTGCCATCGCGCGGTATACGATATATATATATATTAATTTGATTACGTCATTTTTTCCCCCTCTGCGTCTCTTTTTACTGTCCGCCCTGCAACCCGGGCATACATATTATTTGTGTAGACATCAGAGCGCTAAATTTCGGTGAGTTGATTATAAAACAATTTATCCTACTCGACGAGGGTATTCATTAAAACAGTCTGGAACAATAAATCGATAGTCCTAATATTGAAAAGAGCTCTTTGATTAAATTGGTTTACACAAATGTTAGCTTATGGTACAATAATTATTGTACACTCAATGTTTAGAAAATTACCATGTTCGTATCATGACAGAGAGTATTATATCCACTATGTAAATTAAATTTCGTATATGTAATTGGTGAAAACGAATTCTATGCATAGTTCTAAAATAATTAAGTAAAGTAATAAATACTTTATTAAATAAAAAATGGTTTAGTTCATAAAATATTTAACGTCCAAAATTTATATGTGATTTTATCCTATAGTTGTTAAAAAAGAAAAATAATATTATAGAGTAAAAGATAACACGATATTATTAAAAAAATATGTTATTTACGTATGACAGAATAAATAGATATTAACTTTTCAACATATATTAGAAACATTAAAAAACAAACGAGAACATATTTTTAAATATTTTGTAATTTAAATTTTTCCATAGTTTAAACTAAAATGGATAAGTAAAAAAAATACTTTAGTTGAAATATGAGTTACAGTACAAGTGAATATTAACTGATATTGTTATATCGATCTTATAAATTTGAAATTAATGTACCGTTTCTTTAGAAAATTGATTCTAAGTGAAGGACGGCGAATGGATCAGTCTCTATGTTCCTAGATAGGAAATCTAAAGAATCTATTTCTAAATCAAAATTCGTTAAAATGTTCGGTTTTATAAATATAATTTTCTGTTAAAAATATATCGTCTAAACCGGTCTAAACTTTACGTATTTTTTATAATTTAATTTTGTTTTAACTAATTCACAAATCGGTGGTAAAAAAATTAACTTTATACAGCTTACGCGTGCTCCGCCGACTTGTCGTGTAGACCGAAAATATAACAACGCGTACGTATATTTTTAAGTTTTATTTTCGAAAAAACGAATGAAAATGTACAAATACTTGTCTGTGGTGCGTGAAAAATATTATTTGAAAAACCCTGATAACCAAAATTTGGCACTATACCCAGAAAAAGTTCGCCACCCTCGTCGTCGGAGGTTATGAAACTATATCATTTATTATAACGCGTGCGAATGTTATAGTCGTAGGCTATTAACATAATATCCTCGCCGATTTTTTCGAACGGGTCATTATCGTTTAAAGACTTAACAGTGGCAACGCGTCGAGATATTAACTCGCACGGGTTAAATATATACAATGAACACTTTTATGGGTATTGTTTTTTACGCACTTGAAATCATTGAAGTATTATTCTTAAATCGACCAAGAAATAATAGTTTTCACCTTTCTTTCCGACTTTTTATGTCCGTTCTGGTACCGAACCATATTATAATATTATAGTTCTACATTGGAAATAGAAATTGAATATTCACAATGAGATTTTCCAGTCGAGCGACCGCCTTATTTAAATGAAGAGTGTATTATTTTCAGTTCAATAACTTTTTATTCTTTATAATGGTTTAATACAGTTCTAATAAATTAAGAAAATAATGTCAACAACCATAATATTTTATTGTGTTCATACACTTGCACTCGTAAAATATTTTTAATAATGACCCAAAATCGTCGGAGAATTCATATACATCTAAGTACATGTTTTTTTTTTTTCCGCCGACTTGGATAACGTGGGTAACTCGTCCTGAGCGATCACGTAAGTCATCAAATTGGTTTTGTACACTTTCATTATATAGTTTATCAAATGACGTACTTTGTTCCACGTACAAACGCCTACACACACCCACACTCTCACAGGTATACCTTCGAACTACTATCTACTAGGGACTATTTTTTCTTTACCGAGCACGGTAAATAATAAGCTCACACAGTATTATCCAGAAGGACTCGTTTCGCATAAACAAAAAAGTTTCGTCAAGCCATTAAATATTCCTGGCGCAATCCGACAAGTTTTTGTTTTTTCTCCTACGAAGAACAATATCCAAGTCTCTGATATTTTTTCTTTTCACTTTTTCTCCAACAATCCACGAATCTAACGCTGAGCACATTTTTAAACTTTTTTCTTTTTCCTTTTTTTTTTTTTTTTTTTTTAATATTGTATAAATATAATGTTTGTTGGCGGAAAATACGTGAAGCAAACGAAAAAAAATCCAAACAAAAAATGTATATTACCACTTTAATCGACTTTAGTTTAAAAACAGCGAAAAAGTTTTTCACGTCAAAAACATGATTACATACAATATTGTTTGGCAGTAGTGAATATGCACGTACATTTAAATCAAAAACCGTTCGAGAATTTACATTATTATTAAAATTTGTTTTCTATATATTATTATTATTATTATTATTATTATTTATACGTTTAGCCAGATGGTCAGAGTATTCGGATAATTTATACTTTGAAAACGTGTTTGGATAATATAATACGCGTTTCGAATATTTATTTCATTGCCTGCGCACACTCACTTATTTATAATAGTTATCATCACCCGGGAGGCTCAATAGTACAGCGTGAATAATGAATATGTACGTATACACAATAAATTACGGAAAATAAAGAACAATAACAACAGAGATAATAAAAATACAACAATAGGTGAGCTTAACATTAAAAATTAATTACTATTACAACAAGAGAGAGAAAAAAACTATACGCTTTAGGTGTAATCTAGACCTTTCGCATGAAAAAAAAAAAATCGATATATTTTTCGACAAACATTCTGCTGTATACGGTGTTATGCAGAATTAAAATCACGAGATCGTCGGGGTCGAATAGGAAACAGAAATTTATAGAGTCCAATTATTTATAACAAATATATAAGGTTAGTGTTGTGATTAACAAACTGGCTTGGAAGGATTTAAAATTAAAATTGAATTAGGTTAGCTTTAATTAAGTTATACATCTACCATGACAAGTTAATTATTTATAACTTTATGCATTACTTTTATGTATCTATCGAATCGACTTTGAGTCAGTTTTGGAAAAACCTATATAAACCAAGTAAGATTTCGGCCAAAGGCCAATCGTCATTATTTTTATTTATTTGAGAAACAAGTTCTTGTCGTTCGTACAAGTTAAAAGGAAAGCGTTTACCTTAGGGTCAATATTAATGGATAAATTCTATAAACAACCACGAGCGTTCGGGACCAACGTACAAAAGAAACTTTTCTCGATTCCCGAGGACTCGGTAGGATCAAAACAACGCACATCGGACATGCAGTTGCCGCACACGTGTGTAAACAAACCACAGAATCAGATACACACAGAATTCTTTATGATTAAACCCCACGCCAAGTAAGTGAAATGAAAATATTTAGACTGTGTTATATTTTTTATAATATGAAAAACTACTATCTTTAGTGGTTGCGTTACTGAAGGTACTTACACAATATTATCTCTTCGATAGTTGACTGAAATAAAGTGTACGAAATGAAACTATTATTATCATTTTAGTTTTGGAAAGCGATAAAATTCGGAACGCTTAAGCAATAATGTTGAAAACAATTTTTTTTTTTTAAAAAAAAAAAAAAACAAAAATGAAAAAGTAGATAAAACATGTCCCGCAAGAACCAAAATTTGCCATCGGTAGGAGAAAATCAATAAAAACCCGGTGTAAAAATAATACAATATTTTCGATTTGGCTATTTTTTTAATCATGTACCCACAGATAATAATGTTGGCGTAGAAAAAACAGTTAATCTGTGTTCGGACGATGTTTGTGACATAGGTTAAAATAATAAGCACATCACGGAAAATACCAAAAGAAACTACCGAGAAATCAACGACGAAGTGGACGATGCAATAAAAATAAGTATACAATGAAATGTCATCAAAAGAAGCGAACCAATCGAAAACAAAACAATTCTGAGAATGACGCCGACGCGTGTATCTTTTCTATTTTTGCACCTTAAAAAAAAGTTTAAAAAATGGAATCACGAACGCTTAAATGTAACTTACTTCATCCGATAACAATTAAAACGTTTTCTTACATTTGGGATACCGTACCCAATTACAAATGACAATAATTAATGTATTTTGAACACAATATTTACCTAAAGAAATTACTTTTTTTTTTCTAGAATTTTGTTCAGTTTTATTTTTAATAATTTTACTTGGTTTTCCGGCTTAAAAATATTATTTTTTAATTTCGAAACTTGTTTTCATTAATTAAAACAAAATAGTTTTACTAAATGAAAAAAAAGATATCAAGTTTTTCACAATGATAAAAAAAATACAAAAATTATGTTTGTACGGAGAAAATTTTTTCCCGGAAATTACGAGACAGTAAACAATTTAAAGAATAACATATAACAAAAAAAAAATTAAATATTTTTTTAACCAATTAAAAGTGTTTTAATATACATTTAATAGTGTATCCAAATATATAACATTTCAACTTTATACAAATGCATACTATCGTGTATGTCATAGTATTATAATCCCTTTAATTTTAAAATATCGTTTAAAACAAATTTAAGTAGAGTAGTTACAGTCCGTGACTGATGAGGCAATATTTTTAGATTGTGTGAGGAAAGTTTTGATTTTAAATGATGGAGAATTAATTTTTTTATTTGTTTGTCATTGCGTTTTTCTCTTCGCGAAAAATGTGATAGATTTTCAACTAAATGGTTTACGTTAACAAATGTTGTTTAGTTGGTAGTTTGGTACCCGTACTTTTCTGTTTTTTAAATTAAAAATAATTTAACTTAGATATCGAACAAGTATTCTGACGATCAATTATAAACAACATGTTTTACAATATGTGCTACAATATGTTTTAAATGTGTCAACAATACGAATTTTTAAAAGTGAACATTAATGTACCTGTAGTTAAGTACTTAAAATATTACCTATCGTTTAAAATACAACATTTTCAATGATATATTTTGTATCATTAAATAAGTGAATGTAATGTTTGATAAGCTAAGCACACGAGTATATACAGTCGTAGGATTGATAAAATATTTATCTCGAAAATAAAACGTCCTATATTGATGTTATCATAATAATATTTAGAGTCAAAATAGAAAGGGAATATGGATTTTTTTTAAATTATATTTATGCATGTGTAAAAAAATCATACACTTGACGTATCCCACGTTTATGAAAAAATAAATAGGTAAACAATCGACATCACAGAATTAATTATTAGCACGTTGTTATAATAATAATAATAATAATGATAGTTAAAATAATAATATTAATAGTAATAATAATAATAATAATATCGTGATAGTCGTAATGGTAGTATTAAATCGATTTTTAAACGGATTATTTACTCTCACTACTCTTTGACCGTGACCAGGGGCATGTTTAAACATTTTACGCTTATGAGCATTTCAAATATTTCCGGATAAATTAATACATTAAAATGTTTTAACAAAATAACAAAATAATAAAATTTTGTGGTTACATAGAATAGATTAGTTTAGAATAGTTACATAAATTAATGATAATACATTTAAAATGTGCGTTTAAACTCCATTTTTTAGACCATGAATCAATTACACTTTTGTTATACAGCTATTTTAGTATTTTATATTCAATTAGGAGAATTGCATAATATCTGTTTTAACAACATAAGATAAATTTTAAGTTTAATCTTTTAGATTAGAATTATGAAATATAATAATACTTTAAAAGACCCATATATATCAAAGGAGTTCACCTCTAACTGAACAACTGACATTTCATCGACGTCTGCGAGTTATTCGCAGTGTCATTAGATGTGTACGTTATACGAATATAGAAGAATATTGAGATTTAATCAACTTTATCGATTACGCGCCAGCTAACTACTTTCCACATAATTTCATAATGATATATGTCAAAAAACAAATACAATCAATTATTGCTAAAATCAGATAATTAAATACTCGTACAATTCTACAGATTTTCCGGCCTGCGAAATTCGGCGCTCCAGGCAATACTTGTGCATAAATACTACCCTGAACGTGACACTTCGGCCGTGACACGACAACAATGGCGTGCGAGCATTGTGAATCGCGTTTTTCGCGTATTGGAACGCAGGTCGAAGATTTCCTAAATATTAATGCATGCATATACCCCAGGACTGATCGAAACAGTTTTGTGACAAAACCGTCGACGGCGATAATTTCAAGGGTTTGCCGCAGCGTATACAGGGTGGCCCACTGTGATATCCCCACGGAAATATCCCCGTAGATGTATGTTTATAATTTTATATTTTATGTTACAGTGCAATTTAAAATAAAGCATTAAATACTTGTTGACAGATTTATATTTTCATCCATTAACGGGCTGGAAAAATAATTTTTTTTTTTTTCACGGCAACACCTTTACAGTCGCGTAAATTCGTCGGTCTTTATTACTGCTAAGCTATTGACCATTATGACCAGATACGATAGCAGAGCTGTATAAATGCCTCAATATAAATAAATCTATCATAAAACGTTAAACATGGAATCTTATTTACACCGGTTTATTAATTAGCCAATTTAATATCCATCGGAATGCTATGATGTGCCACCCTGTACAATAACACGGGAGTCCGCTAACCACCTTTTCCGACCATGGAATATAGGTTGGAGCTATTCTGTACGTATATAGAGATCAACCATCACCGTCACCGCCCCTGATTCATCCAACCCCTCCGACCCGGAACCAAAGGTTTTCCGAAGGACTTGACGGCAGTCCGGAGGTTTGGGTAGGGAGGCACGCGCGGACGAAGGTCCTAACCATAAACGTCACTTTTGATAAATCGCAAGGCAAAGACAATGGGCTAGGCGATTCGAAGCCGGTACCCCTCCCATCTGATAATAGTGTACATATTACATATACGTGTGGGCGTGTGACGTTCACGTGTGTCAGTGTGTGTTTGTGTATGTGCACACGTATTCTGAAAACAGTCCCCGCGAATATCGACAACAATGCCAGACTCTGGCCCAATTAACGATGGATTGCTTATCGATTTATTACGGTCTTATTTGATCTTATATGTGGCTTACCAGAGCTAAACACATCGTTTGGAGTGATAAAATATTGTCATATCCATAGGAAAAATCTGCCAAACCGTTTAACGTTATGATTTATCCGAAAAAAATTAGAAAAAAAATCACCTGGACACACCAGATGTATAGTGATGATTTATACCTCATTTACACCATATCAGATAGATAAAATTCTAAAATATCACGTGACTCTGGAGTGATTTTTATACTCGAATAGTCTTGAAATACAAAACTGAGCTTTCACTCATTCTATATGAAATATATTTTTTAGGGGTTTTTTAAAGATCAAATTAAAATATATATATATACAGCCATTTTAATTATTTTATCTCGTCTCATAGTTTTACATGCGTTTCAACCGTCGACGAATGACAATAGAGTACTTTTGAACGATTTATTTGGTCGTATTTGATAATGGTGCCCGTTATTTTACTGATATCATTTTCTCTTTTATATGATGCAGTATCTTACCAATAGGATCGGAAATTGGATACGAACGAGACGAATTTCATAGATAATCTACTTGTTCGCTAATCCGACTTATTATTATAATATGATATTGAGGAAAGTAAATTGGTTGAAAACGAGAAAAATCTCATTTGCGTATCAGCTTAGATTCAACATTTATATTATAAAACGTATAATATATGGTTGCACACATAATATCATTTAAATTGTCTCGTATTATTATTATTATTATCATACATATATATTAGAGCCCATAAAATGATAAAACGACACCGGAATGAACGTAATTATTATTCCTTTTGTAACAACTGCAGTTTTCTATAGTTGACATTTACTGAACAACTAATTTATTGTTAGAAAAATTATATTAATAATGTACTGTCGAAAAAATTTCCGTTCCGAAGATACAAATTAGTTCATATTAATATCGCGTAAAATATAAAACGGCTGCTTTTTTTATTGTTAACCAAAAAACGCACGGCTCAAAAAACTATCGGTCGACAAAAATATAAGTATATTAAAATCATTAATGATTTAAAATTCAATACATTATAGTTTTAACGTAATGAAAAAAACATTTGAACGTTTGAATATATAAATATATCTAAAACAAATGTTGTGCATGGGACATTAATACGCTGTGTAGCGAATATAAATCGTGCGTAATGTTAATGCTCGAAACAGTTTTGTGCATCACCATTTCCTCGTGAAGCTAAATGAAATGGAAGAGATGAAGAACACCGATACAGATCAAACCCATTACAGCTATTTTAATGTGCTTTATCAGCATTGGATAAAACACGTCTGTGTGTAAAATAGAATAATACGACGGTTAAAAACGTAACGTTGAAGGGACCTACGTTGTGTACGATAATTAATAATGTATAAGTAAAATAATATTATTTTCAATATGTATAAGGTGGGAATTTTTCTTTTACCATAACTAAATTAAATATTTTATTTTGATTATCAAATAAAATTATATTGTAAATTCACGATAAATATTCGCCTAGTCGATCGATTGTAGTTGTTTTACGAGAAATAATTTTACAATACGCCGCGCTAAAGAAATCTTATTAAAGTTTTCTAATATTTTAAACAAAGTCTTCGTAATTTAATTTCGATTTAAATATCATATGTTTGATTAGAATTTCTAAGTATATGCTTTTTAATATTAATAACTACGTTAGAAAAATAGTAGCCATACGAATATTAGGTTTCATCTCAAACTGGTTCTAAGTAAATTATTGTATCTCTATTGATAATCTGAACACAAAAAAGTCTTTCAGTAAAATTACTTAATTTTAAACTTACGAACACGGATAAATTTTAAGTTTTGATGCTTAAATATCACACGATCCCCAACAAATGCAAACAATGAATATATCGATGAAATAAAAGGGGAAAAAATCCTTAAATAAAATAATTCCTTCTTTCAGTAACGGAAAACGAAGGTATTGTTTGTATACTATTGTGACTATAATTAATTAACATTATTGTTTCGATTAAATTGGCAAATGTTGATTGTATGATAATTACTTGTTTCAATTTTAATGTTTCATTGTATAATTACAAAACGTCCTCCAAAGTTTTTTTTTTTTTATTTAAAATGAATGACGAGGTAATGGCATTTATCTCGTCGTTAAAACCCGAACTCTTGCCTACCACCGCCACCACAATTAGAATCGGTAAACCTTTGTGATAGGTATAATTATACACTCTATTTTCAATCTCGAAAATACTACAACGGCAATAATTACTAGAAGGGTTGTCTAAAGTAAACAAATGATTATGATTGTCAATGTTTAAGTACTGTATAATAATATGTAGACAATGTATCTTTTATTTATCAAAATAATATCAATGAAATAGTGAAAATGTTTAAGTCTTTCAGTCGCAATCTTTTTTATATTTTCTGCTTTAAATCACCTAAAAAAATTATTGTTGGATTGGAAGTTTTGTCACGAAATAGGAATAGTCGAGAAAATAGTAAATAAAAGAAGAGGGCAAATGAGATACAAGACACGGATGAGATACAGATGATGGGTGATTTATATTGGTTAATCGGTCTATTTAAATTTGAGACCAATGGTACATTTCGAGAAAAAAAAACGATTCTGAGTGGAAAATGTGTGATGGGTCATCTATAAAAAGTTATCAGATTTTCGTATTTTTATAAAATTGCAGTAAAATTTGATTATTCAAATGTATATTATATTAAGATAATAAATTAAAATAATATCCCTGCACTATATTGAATTGAATATATGTACATTGTACATGTATATAATAATTAAGCCGTGAATTAGCGTTCATTTTGTAAACTAATTTACGTTTTGAAATTAAGGATTTTCTATTTCAGCCTCAATTGCTTCATCCTCGGCGTCCTTGACTCCAGTCATTTACCACTCAAGTCGTCATCTGCAGCCGTAGTGTGACACGCCTTACTTGGCCCTCGCGTTCATCTCAGACGTTATTTCATCTCCTAATTTCTCCGATGAAACTTCTCCGTCTTATGAACGCTTAAGTCGACTATCGCCGTCCAACAACTATAATAATATACAGCCTCTTAACTTCACGCATTCTTTCGTTCTTTTCTTGTTTTCACTTGCGGCCCAGTTTCCCCGAAAATTCGATATCTCATTTGCAGAACAAATCATCGCGCTTTGTCACTCCTAGTCTCCTTTCACCACTAAATGCTATACAACAATCATCTTGAGTATTTTAACCCACCGTAGTGAAAACGCAGTAAAGTTGCATTTTTTTTTTTTTCTTAATTAGAGTTATTTAGGTTGTTATAAAAATGTAGACATTTTAAATGGAACTTTTTCCCAGGTGGTACGCAACGATTTTAAAGATTTGTAGTAAGATAAAAATAAAAAAAGGTCGAAAAATTGCCTGACCTAGCGCGTATTCTACGGTTAAGTATCGCAATAATAGTTATTTCGACCAACAGCTGCATTTAATACCGATTGTCACAGTAGTATATGAAAAAGCTCACTGTGAAAAAGCCAAATAACTTACACAGAAGTATTATTCTCTCGAAACAATGTGTGCTATAAACTTGGCACCAAGACATAGATATTATTTGTGTAGTAAATGTGTATAATATGTGTATGTATATATATTTCAATTTAATTAAATGTGGGTTAAACTGTTCTAAATATTGAGCCAAACGTTACAAATTTAGAAGTTCAGTTTATTTTTGATACCTAGTTTAGTCTAAGTTGTAGAAAACTGAACCTAACAGAATTAAACTATAATGTTTTTAAACTCGATCATGGATTTTTAGTTTATAACGGATTTTAACTGTACCTATTGTTAATGAATTTATGCACATTATAAAAAACAATTATTCACTTTGAATTTGATTTTACATTGAAATACGGTATGTGGGGTTACTTTGATCATTTTTCCATGTTTTTTTAGTTTATTTTTCGTTTAACTGTTGAATTGTAAACACAATATGTTAATTATTTCACTTGGCTCAAATATACATATACACACACAATATACGAGTATATATATATATACATATTTTTATATTTATTTATTTATTTATATATACACACTTGGTGGGGCAGTGAAACGAGCGGTTTTGAAATTATTTTAAAAAACCAATAAGTATTTTTTTTAAAAATTATTTATTTATACCACCTGAAAATATGAAAAATAGCATAACCTAAACAATTTTTAGTTAATTTGTATGAATAACATGAGAAAGATGGCGTCTACTGAAAGTAAGCATTCTTTGATGCGTTAAAAGCTGGACATGACATTTCGCCACATTTTTCGAAAGATTTGTGTCACCTCTTCTCGTGTTCTTTGTTTGAGATCATTAAGTGTCCTCGGTGTGGTTTTGTTATACTCTACCTTCAATATACCCCCGCCGAAAAAAAATCTGAATAAAAACTGATAAATCAGGCGAACTGGGTGGGGAGATGGAAATCCCCATTTCGCGAAATTATGCGATTTGGAAACTACAGCCATTTAAATAAAATGCTTTTACAGCGAACGCATGTTGTGCGGTCCAACGATTCATGATTATTAAATGCTTATATATGTAGAACGTAACTTTAAAATTACAGTACGCCAATATCAATTACAGTGTTTTCCATAGTTTTAAAATCACCCGTTTCACTTCCCCATCCTGTATGTATATATATTAATGCATACAATATTCTTCGATAATTATAATGAAAATAAATTGTTTGAACATTTAAATAAACAAATTTTTAGTGTTAAAATATGTAGGATTTATTTTGATACTATTTTGATACGCCCTTTATTATTCATAGTCTTATCTGGTATTATGGTAAAACCATCAATGTAACAAGAAAACATACTCGTATTTTATGACAATTAACTTTTAAGTTATTTTAATATAACTTAAGTCAGATTATATTGATGGAAAATTGTTTTTCAACTTAATTATTAGTTCGATATACATTTGATTAATTAAACAAATTAATAGATTTAATGTAATATTCGGCGAGTTTTAAAAAAAATAACTTTCCTGTTCTAGTTCGACTTAACTTTAATTTAAACTTCAGTAAGCCTGACGCTCTCCTACTGCAAAAGCTGAAGGAATCACCGGAGGAGCTAAATCCAATGCGATGTATTGGACTTACTAATAGATGGACTAAATCCTATGTATTTTAACCCCTCGTTTTTACCTTAAAATACCAAATATGCGTGAAAATTCTGGGAAAACTGGGAGGAGAGTTATTTGGAAATCACGTAGTCCTCTTTTCTCTTTTCGTGTTGCGTCTGCGAAGCCCGTTTAGGAATAAAACATTCAACTGTTGATGTGATAAAACTCGTGTCTCATCTGGTATAAAATCGGACGAGCGGCCAAGTGGGTACTTTGACTTGTGTGCGCGTCGTAAACCGTATCATATTTAATGTGAAAGAAGGAAAGGGACGTGTACCATTAGCGCTTCGTTCTATAATTCCGTAGCCTTCGTCGACACCCTCGACATTTGCGCGAGCCGCTTACAACGTGAGATGACCACAGCCGCGCGATTAAATCGCATACTTATGGTGGTTATATAATTATTATAATGATATCATCTGCAATTTCGCTGTCTCCGTATATATATATACACACATTCATCTCGACTGTTTTCACGCCAAAATGCCCACTGACTACATACATACACAAAGTGTTTATGGCCCATATAAGTGTTTGGCAAAAGCAAGCACCCGACCCGCCCCCGAACGCCACCACCACCGTCTTTTGGCAATAAAAACAGAAACGTTTTTCCCTCTACCCCATTCCCATTTTCTCTTTCTCTCTTTCTCTCTGCCTATTCGAGTCTATTTTATTTTCGGTTCACGATTTGCCCACCCGCGATGTTCCGTTGTTTCGTATAATAATATAACGTTTTAGTTTTAAATGTCTCGCCGCACCCGTTTTAGAGAAACTAATACTTATAGGCACTGTTAAATATTATGCTATGGATGCGAACCGATAAGTATTTTATAACACAGTTTAATGTCAACGCGCAAATCTCTAGCAACAATCTCATTGGTTTGCGCACTTTTTCCCTTTTTACCTTTGAGTGATTAACAAATATTATTAGAAACAAACGTGTCTCCAGAGTATTTTGGTTTGACGGGTTGTGGTGATTTATCCGTTCATTTAAAAACTAATATTCAAACGAATGGTCGAAAAAATCGAATTATTATAATTTTACGTTTGATACACATGCTAGTATTGAGTATAATTTGAGGTATAATTGTTGATCAAAGCATAATTTGAATTCACAAATAAATCGATCGTCTTTTTAGTTCATTTTAAAGCAGCTATACGTTTAAATTTTAAAAATTTAACCACACAACAATAGAAATACAATAAATGTTTTGGCCAATTTCGTTTGACGCGTCTTGGTCACACGGGAAATTTCTTTCGTCGACCGAAAATAGAAGTCCGATACTGTTTATACACGAGATGGTAACAATATAATATAATATACTGTGACGGTTGACAATTTTATCCGCGACGGTTTTCATATACCGTCCGTCAGCGTGATGTACTCGAAACGGGTCATTTATTTGTTTTATTGCATAACAATTGTAAAGCCGAAGACTTATGTAAAGACCGTAGCCATACTGATAACGCCTCAGCGACCAAAACATAATTTTTAAAAAAAAACCCCATTAAGAAATATGAATTAATTGTGTAATATTATATTATATATTACACAATACATAAATGTATAGAATATTATTTCATACTGTGTAATTTATTTTTGTATGAATTAAAAATATTATGCATTCTCTTATTATGTACATGAATTCGATATATTATTAAATTACTAGTTGTCAAATGTTTATCACCTTATTTGGATTACTAATAGTGAAAATGAGAAGACAGACTCTCTCCGTAACAGAAGTCGTCTTTCCATAGAGACCTCACATTTGTTGCTACAGATATATAAATACAATCTGAATATCAAATAAACATTTATACAGAATATTATCGTAAAATTAAAAAAAAAACTCCCCGATTATACTGACGCGAGAACGTAAAACGCCAAGTCATCAAAAAAGGAATGAATCGCATTTCATTTTGAATTTCCTTCGAAATAATTTCACGATAATTGTTTTCACATTTTTTAGTTCAAGTTAAATAATGCAAATGAATTTTCAATTTTACGCTATGGTAAATACCTAGTATGTCATTATCGAAAGTCCGTTCAACGCGAGGGAAAATACAATGTACGTATTACACGTCCAAACACACCCAATTCTTTAACGAACTAAATAAAAATATAATATTAGAGCAAAAATAGTTATTCGGGCATAATATTAGCACAAAAAAAAAGAAAAAAGAAAATCTACCAAACTGAAACTTCCGGCGAATTACATGCCTCATTTTATCGCTTCAATCGTATATTATATTGACCGATCGAACGTAGAGGTTTATACCTTTTTTTTACCCGAAATCGAATGTTTCGGTTTTTTCCTCCCGCCAAAACGAGATAATGCTGCATAGATTAGACCATTTGTACAGTACAGTTGGATACGACGCGTAATATATTGAGAACTTTTTTGTATTAGCTATATTCCCATGGGACGGCAAACCCAAATCCTACTTTATATCGCGTTTAGAGGAAACCGAAAAAGGACCCGTTTCACACGCGAAAAATTATCACAAATAATCCGACAAAGCACTAACGTCTCACGCTGCCGCCTCAATTAATCGAAAGATAACGAATTTAAGTCTATTCGAATTCACGCCCTCTCTTTAACTAGCTCCGTTTCGCCTCTATTAAACAAGTCCCGTATAGATATGTTTCGCTCAATCAGTCTAGTGTTATATATAATATTACACATATCCACACGATATTTTATTTACTCTTAATTCAACGATTAAATCAACCGAGTGATATAGGTACTATTCGAAACAAAACATATATTTTTAATAGGAACAATATTGCCGTGTTTAGATTACTCGACGAGATTTCTTTTTTTTTCTACCAATTAATAATCACGTTCTTATTTTAACTCCCAACAGAATCTAATGAATACGAATTAATATAATTACCCCGTCGTTTTTTATTTTTTAGTCCAAACGCCGGATTATTACACTGCTGTGTTGAGGAAATGGGACGACAGTATTTTCAGATATAAACGCGTGAGCTGAAGGCAATGCAATAACAGTCACATAAAATTACAAACAGTACAAATGAAGTATTCTATGACCCCGCGAACGACTGTAATACACGGACGTAGTAATAGGCAGCGGTAGAGGCGGTAAAAGTTAAATCGCCACGGCGGTCGCAAGAATGCGCGATGAAACAGATGTTCGAAATGCGAATATATATGTATAATATTTCTCTCCGTGCTTTGGGACCGATGCTGTGCACCAACGATATTTGCCGTATGCGGACGCGTACAATAATGATGATGATAATAATAATAATAATAATAATATATTATTATAACCTAAACTATGCACTCGGAACGACTTTAACCCCCTTTCAACCCCCTCTCGCAGCTCGAATTCGGAAAACATACACACGGATCCCATGTAAACATAATACTACAACTACTGATAATAATAATAATAGAAATACCCGTACAACGATATCACAATTAAATTATTCTATCACGTCGACGACAACGGTACAACATAATGCATTAATACAATCACATAATAATATTAAAATATCATCTATACCGTACGTCTGCCGCGAAAATCGCAAACGTATTGATTGTAATGCGAGCGAAGAATTCACGGCTTTTTATCTAGAACGACTCGATAATGCATTCACGGCGTTACACATTATACTGTGTAATTAGAATATATGTTGTGCGTGTTAAACCTGGCGCATCGAACGATAATAATTGCTATACAGTAATAATAAATTAATAATTAACTGTCGAGAGTATATTTTCACATAAATTTCTAATTGAAAATATTGACCATTACTTTCAATTATTATACTAACGCTAAGTTTCCGTGATTTGCAAAAACGTGTTTCCGCCCGTAGACCAAAAAAATGATGGTGGCGGATTGTAATAATAATAATTAATAGTTTTTACTCTGTTAATAATTTTCAGAAATAAACGCAAATGAAAAGCAACGTGATAGGCGATATTATAAAGAAAAATAAAATAAAATATAAAGGCTGTGGTTTTAGATAAAGGAGCCACCCATTGATGCTACTTTATGAAGTGGAGTCAAACACAATTGATAGAACGAGACCTGGTCTAACCTTAAAATGCATATCGTACAATACTAAATCTATGAAAACGTATTCTTTAGTAGTCTATAGTGTAGCATTATAATTTATATTGAATAAAATGTATTTTCGTTGTTATTCCTATTATAATAATTGCTTATTGCTTGTATTTTACTTTCTTTTTTTTTTTACGTAAAATAAGTACTTACAACAACACTTGCCACAGAGGGGCTATTTTTAATTTATTTTATAAACTTACGATGTAATAATCATTTTTGTTTATTTCGAGAAACACATTATGCATTGTATATAATATTAAATTGTGCGTGCCTTAAAGTTAAGCATTGCCTTTTGTCTAACCACAACATGATGCATTTTCATGGTTCAAGACCTTTTGTTTTTAGCGAATACAGTTTCTGTAAATATTCCTCATACATCTTCTATCTATTGTTTATACGATGTTATTGTTGTGCGTATTTATATTGGCATTTTAAAGAACGAAAAATATTTTGAAAACTAAGAATTTGAAGAAGAAAAAAATATAATGCACAACAAACGACACGGAATCAAATAGTTATAATTTATGCGACAGTTCACGTCGTGGCAAGTGAAATATCAATATAACAATGTTTACATTAAAATATAATTGTCCGATTATAAAAATGATCATCAATAAAATATAAAAAATAAACATGCAATTTTGTATTTCTCAAAAATAAGCTATCACAATATAGTTCTCTTAAATTTCAATTTCAATGTTTGTTTTTTACGTGAGATATTTTTAAACATTACATTTTCAAATACTTCGGATATATCTATGTAGCTGATAAAAATACGATATATATTTTGTGTTAAAAATAACATCAAGTAACGAAAACTAGTTAAAGACGAATCAAATAACAAGTGAAAGAAATTTTCTACCAAAATTAAAAATTTAAGTTTTTAAATCTGTTACAACCATTTGCATATAAAGTTTGCTAAATTTTCAGAGTAATAGGTATAAAATAATAAAGAATTAGCCGATTTTCAAACAGTGTGCATATGTATAAATACGCAGCATAGAACTAATGTGGATTTCAATGTGAGTGCCTTTTGAAAACAATTGTAATAGGTGGGTACTGTTTGTCTTTTTATTTTTCAAAGTTTTACGCTTGATAAATGATTAAAGTTACAATTCAAAACTATCTTATGACCCATAAAATATATTATATTTTATGGCTGAAAGTTGCTGATTTTGGAACTCAAAATTTAACTTAATTTTTTAAGAGATAAAATATTGTTTATAGGTATAATGTGTATAATATATATGTTTTACAGTGCGGTCACAGTTTTGGTAACCGCTAAATATTTCGACCGAATGACCTGCAGTGAATTTTTCTTGGATAGTAAAAATATATTTTTAAATTTATTACTTTATGTATTGTTCGAAATTTAATTCCCGTCAAAAAAGTTTCATAACACTACAACTAGAAAACTTACCTAAATAATATAAGTCTTGTTAAAGGCACAACTATATTGTGTTCGTATACCTATCATATCAAAATTATAAAACTATTATTTTAGAACGCATAATAATTATCACTCATGCCATTTCAAAAATAATCCAGAAAGATGAACGATTTATAATTCTCTCATACAAATTTGAAATTTATCTTAAAAACCGTGAATTGGTCGATGATCGAATTTGGAAAAACCAGTTATGATAGTGTACTTTGAATTAATATGATTAATTAGTGTATATAAATATAATCTATCGAAAAACCACGAGAATAAGTCATTTTGTTCTGGCAGAAAAAGAGTGAGACTGCATTTATTGGACATAGAAAGTGCAACGCTTTCGAGGAAAATTCAATATATTAACATACTCCTCTTACATTTACAAAATTTTATGTATATAAATGAAACGATATAGCAGTCATTGAATTCCGCGAGAATAAATGTATATCAACAACTATAAAGAAATTTAAATAATATTGGAATATGATAATGACCTTGCCTTGCCCATGCGTTATTCATGTAAAATAAAAAAAAAGATTACAATACTTTTAGTAATACGCGTGCATACACACTTTCACACTTAAATATTGGGAGAATTAAAAACTTTCGAAATTGACAAGCAAACAGAAATGAACAAAAATATAAATTATTTATAATTTAAGAGAAAAAAAAAAGAACAAACAATATAATAAAACTTAGAAGCGTGGATAAGAATAACGGCATTTTGAGATATAAACTTTTCTCTTCGAAATTCGAAAAAAGTTTTTCTATAAAATATATATGTCTAACCCAAGGTCATACGGCTAAAAAGACTACATATAACACGGATATCTGTTTGTTAAATTTAGGCTCGCAACACATGTAATAGTTCAAAACAATTAAAAACATCGTGGTATTTGAAAAAGGTATAATGTTAACAACGTAATAATTTGAAACGGTGTAAAATAAACACGGTTAAAATGGCGTATTTTGAAGCGTGAAGTGAGAAAGATTTAATATTTTTAAATATACCAAGCGAAACGAATATACGTATGCGTGCAATATCTCATATTCTCGACGAAAATGATTCGAATGAATAAGTAAAAATAACATAGTCGGTTTGTTTCTAAACCCGACTGCATGCAGCGTCGTAGACGAACGTGTTACAACGTATACGTTGACGTAAACTATACACAAGGATTACAGTGGCTGCATTAAATGGGTGTGTTCTTATAGTATATGTATCAAAATGTAATTGTATACCTATACAATACATGGATACTATGAAGTACACGACATGATATATCACGCGACCGTCTAGTGTTATAATATAATAATATATCAGGGTATGTTTTTATTTTTATTTTTTTTTTTTCATCTGCTTTATCCAAAACCAGGTACTGGATGAGGTATACGTTTCACTTTTTTTATTTTTTGCACACGAGCAACTAACCCTTTTCTAACCTCGCGGGTTGTCGACCCTCGTCGTACGCACGACCCGAGAAGACACGTCGTATTTCGTATCGATGTGTAATGTTTTTAGCAATATAATATTTTTTTAATTTCACGTTCAATAATACTCGTGTACAAAATATGCATTTCGTAACAGGATCGATAAAATATAATTTTCATGAGAGAAACTGATAGAAAGTACAAATAAAAGGTGTCGGAAAAACGTCCTATGCCTGTTAAAATAAAAATTGTTAAAATAAAAGACTCGAATGAGATACGGGGGACGGATGACTGGTAATGGGAAATTTGTCTTATCTATTATTAATCAACAAACCAACTCTTCTAAAAAAAAAATATTTCTGTGAAAATTAATACGAAGTGGATCAGCCTTTATTTCTAAACATTTTTAATTAGAATTCATTGTAACATTTGATTTCGTCGACCATTAATTTTCTACTACTAACAAATTGTTTAGTGACTCTTGTCAAACTTAATGAACTTTTGGAAAAGTCTTATATAACATTTTAAAATTTTAATTATTGCAATTGAAAAAATTGTCGTGGTCTACGTCTGAATCGTATAAAGTAATTAATTATTTCTATACATTTATTATTATGACGGATTGTTTGTGTTTTATGAATTGTTTGTATGGTATTATTCGCAGTACAACATTCAGTAAGTAAGTAAAACTAAGACCACATTTTATACCTACTGTAATATAACCACGTTTCGGTTTGAGTTTAAGCATGCAAAGAATTCGTGTGTCGGATAATACTGCATGATATTTATCCCGGAAAGGGTTATTCTTTTATATATTACTATACACGGGGAGGAAGTAAAAGAGAGTCCATTTCTAATTACAATCGGAACTGAGGCCAGAGCCGTTAACAAAGAGTGGACCCTCTGGGGGAATAATTGGAAATCTCATATATAATATTAGTAAGGAAAAATCCAGCTAGAAAAAAACCCACACACTGTGCAGTCGACAGTTTTTATTAACTTGATCAGAAATAATATTAAGCTATAGAAAATGATACGAAAGGTGTATTGATTTTTTAC
Source organism: Drepanosiphum platanoidis (assembly GCA_948098885.1). Classification (NCBI taxonomy): domain Eukaryota; kingdom Metazoa; phylum Arthropoda; class Insecta; order Hemiptera; family Aphididae; genus Drepanosiphum; species Drepanosiphum platanoidis. Next base: position 6,015,993 of record OX402534.1, on the reverse strand, counting down.
ATGTAACTTGTTGTCTATTCGGTTGTTCTAATGAAAAAATGTCGATCAGGAATTTAATTTCTCTCTCTTTCTCTTTCTCTTTCACTCTCTCTCTCTCTCTCTCTCTCTCTCTCTCTCTCTCTCTCTCTCTCTCTCTCTCTCTCTCTCTCTCTCTCTCTCTCTCTCTCGATATGACAAATCTAAAGTGTTTTTTTACATTATAGACTGTGGCCTGCGGTAAAGCCACATAAACTTCATTCTTTCATGCGGAAAATGTAAAATAAAACGCTGTAAAGTCTATTGACAAATACACATCGTGGTAAAAATGGTTCGAATGAAATAAAAATAATAATATTTTCGAGTAAAATTACATTCAACGAGTAAAAAAACAAAAATTCTAAAAAAAAATGCGTATTATAATGTCGTCGTATGAAAACCATTAACATGAACGAATGTTAACAATAGATTGATTTGTTTCAAAGTGGTGACCCCATTTGAGTATTTAAGTAAATCATATCAAGTCCGTACACAAACGTAAGTTTAAAAGATTCAAATTCCCACCCAAACTTTTAAGAAATTTTCAATTACTAAAGGACTGCCAAACAGATTAAAAAATTGAAGATTTAAATTTAAAAGATTTTTTTTTTTATTGCAAATAATTTTAAATTATTATCAATTGATTTCACTATGGTACAATGATTTTGCGATGAAGTGATGAATTTTTGTAAATCATAATGTTTTTTTGACAAATCATATAGTTTTCTATATGATTATAATACATCTATATGATTAGTTTTCTATATGCTTATAAGTTATAACACTTATAACCATTGATCCAGCCATTATATATTCCTCAGACTTCCGAAATTCGTGTTTTGAATTTAGATAATATAATCAAATAAAAACCTTACCTAACTGCTATCAATATCCAAAATGAAATCGGTGTAAAAGCTAAAGAAATATTGCACATTAGGTACGAGTAGTACTTTCGCTAATTGAATTCAATTGTATAAATGTAGTAAATTAACTTTTTATTCGTTGCATTTATTTCAAGTGTACAAAAAAAAAAATGCTTTATTTATTATTAAAATTATATTATATTCTATTCATTTATTATCTAAATTCAATATTATTTGCCATTTGATTTTATATTTTATAATATAAAGGACATCCCCTTCCGAAATTTTGATTTTACTAATATAATACTCACATACAATTTAGATTTGCTCTATACGTTTAATAATATTTATAAATTGTAGATTTATTGTTGAACTACACGAGCAGTTGAGTAGAATTTACTCTATTTATGAATATCAAAAATAATAAGCCAACAATTTCTCAAACACTGAAGATGAACTGTTGTCAAAAGTGACGAAAAATAACACTGATAGACTATAAAGTCAGAGATAGAATAATAAAAACGACTGCGGCGGTGATAAATTTCCAAAGCACCTGCGCCGCCGCCCGCCGGAGTAAAACAATTGCGGCCAATAATATTCCGTTGAGTTCAAACAAAACACTATGTATACATATAATGGATTTGTAAGAGCGTACTGTCATTGTGTATATACCTAGCATGACACAAACTTTGAAATTCACGCGCACGCGCTCGGTCGAATTCGATTTGGAATTATTGAGGTCAGGTGACTTTGGGTATCAGCAAAATTCAAAACACGTTCTCACGGCGCGCGGAAGAGATAGAAAGTTTCCTGTTGAACGAGGCGCGCGCGCGTGGGGTCGGGAAGTTCCGGTATGGAAAACTCAAGCCGATCCGATAAACCAAACCTGCGACTTTATACTTTACTCAGCTTTATACTAGTATATAAATATGTGTATGTAAGTGTATGTGTGCGCGCGCGCGCGCGCACGGATATGTATGTACATGCATACAGGGTGTTCTTCCTGACCTATAGATTTTTTCCCTGAATAATCTTTTCGAAAACAGACAATTTTTCGTCGAATTTAGTTAAATTTAGTTCAGTAAATAATTATTTAAGAGTGAATATTTTCCAAAAATCTGACGAATAATTCGTAGGACTAATATTTCTAAAGACAATACCTAATGTTAAAATTTTAAATTCCCTTTGAGTTTTCGAATCACGCTGTGACTTTTGAATTTTTTTTAAATCAAGACAATTAGATCAAGACAACTTCACAGTAAGTTTTATATTAAAAGTGTAGTACATACTATAAATGAATGATCACTAATGACACTAGTGACACTTAATATTTTAATTCATTTTCGTGTTAACGGATACAAGTTTAGTATAAAATAGTTTAGTTTGCAATTCAGACGCATATTAAGTAGTCAAAACTTATATATATTTGTAATTATTATATTAAATGAAATTCTGTTTTTCATCAATAATAATGTTTTACTAATTATCATTAAACCAATTTTTTCAAAAGACATCACTACAATATGCCTAATTTAGACTTCAAACAACGTATGGCAAATTACTTCTAGTTTAAAAGTGGTGTTATAGTGGCGGAATTAATTTTTCCATTATTTTATTATGTAAAATTTAAAAATCGTTAAAAGTACATTACCATTCAATCATCATCCGGTAATTTATTAATTTAAAAATTTCACTCACCTGAAAAAAAAAAAATTTAAATTAGTACAGATAATTTAAACAGAATATAAAGTTCAATTGTTTTCTAGTTGGTACATCGAATTACCAAGTATTTAAACATAAAATGATTTTAAACAAAATTTAATCATTCAATTGTATTATTATTATTATTATTATAACAATTATTAGCAGATACACTATAAACAGCACACGTGTTATAACGTTCTTTTCCATAAAATAATATGCCGTTCTATGAAATGTTTGCTCTTTTAAATTTCTTTGAATATATCCCTGTGTTGTTGTTACGGTTGTTTTTTCAGAGGTAAAATATCAGGGAAAAAGTCATACAGTTCCCTCAATTCCCTCGTGTTCTCCGAAGAGGTTAAAAGCTAAAAAAAAGGAGCATATTATGGCCAAAGGTATCGCCGGGGTTGTTTTTTCACATGTTTATGCATTGGGTTATCTAAATTATAAGGGTGTTAGAAATAGCTAGTGTGAACAAAACCAGTCAGTAAAGGTCAGACCCATTGGACACACTCATTCGCTACAACCATCCTCGAAAAACTACTTATGTTGTTGCACGCAATAAAGCCAATTTTATAAAATAAACACTTTTTTATACAATAGAAGTTGATGGGCTCGCTACGTGTGTAAATTAATTTTTCAGCGTATTTAAATACGCTTTCTCCATTTAAATAAAAACAAAAAATGTTCAACAAAATGAGATATCGTTTCATATCTCCTCTTTTCATCTTTTGAAGTCAATTAAAATTGATAATAATTAAAAAAAAATTAATTATGCTTCGTTCGAATTGTAATAAAACGTTTTTAATAAAAATCAAAAAATTATGATTAGAAAATTTGTATGTTTGCAAATAAAAAAATAAATATTATTTTGAGTCATAACTCATAACCATTTGTGAATGGTTATGACTTGATAAGAAATACATAATAATACTCGAATAATGACGACTCATTATGTAAGTAAGAGATTTGTAAATTTCAAATAAATAAATCAAAACCTGAAAAAGTGTTCATCTGTTTTCGTTTGTTCAGCGAGCTCATATATATGACGGCTAAGTGTAAAGTTTAAAAACAATCATCAGTCGTGACATAACCAAGTAATTGTTTGTGATTTATGATTTTAAAAAGCAAAAAGTAAAACTGTTTTTAATTACTCTTACACACATACATATATGTGTGTGAATAGTGTATGTATTATTTTTCAAAATATCTGACCAAAAGTTAAACCTGCTGAAAAAGTAGAAAGTTTTTCCTTAGAGGCCCAACATTTTTAACGTAGAAAGTTTATAATTTCATTTTTTTTTTTTTTTTTGTGATTTACTTTCAGCATACAAGATCATAATATTATAATTAGTGCTGAAATGACTAACTATTAAAATTTTAGGCATGGAATGAATTAATTATATGTAAAATAAAAAAAAAAACAATAATTCCGTACCTATTACTTGTATTAAATAGTATCTCATGCGATCATAATAAAGCATACACAAAAATGTTTTATTTTTCTTGAAAAAAAAAAACTGTTTGCTAGCTTTTTAAAGGATTTGACACGTACACATTGTGTAGGCGGTGTGGATATATACCTATATACACACGGATAACTGAGAATGTGCCAACATAATAATAATAATATACAAATCGTTCTAAACGCTTTATTCGACAAAAAGGAAAAAGGATCGTACGTGTTCAATATATCTAACCTCACTGTGATTTTTCGAAATTCACAACGGTCTTTACACATCAAGTTAAATAAAGTTCATATTTATTACTTACACAGTAAAAAAAAAAATAGGACCTGTCTCGCGTCTACCTAATGGGTGAGAGATCAAACGGCGAAATTGATGTAGCGGTGGGATTTTTGTGAAGTATGGAAATATGGTTCAATCATTGTGATGAAAAAAAAATATCTAGTTCTGTTTTTTCCATAAAAGATATTGCGTTCAAATGTAACTTTCAGCTGTGTAAAATATTAAAGTGTCATCTATAGGGGGAAAAAATGTTGTTTTCGAAGTTGAGTGAATTTTAATAATTTGATTTGTAATGTAAAATATGATTTTTTATTATTTCTTAAAAAAATTTGAATGGAATGAACACATATCCAAATGTGATAAACCATTGAAAATCTTATTGAAAAAAATGTAATTAAATTTATTTTAGTGAGTTGACTAAAAAAATTAAAAATTTTCTAGGAAAGTTTTTAAATATTATAACAAATAGTTATAGGAAATTATAATCTTTTTTTAAATATGAAATTTTTACGCATCAAACGAGCCAGCTCAGGTTAGACAAGTTATTAAAAAAATTAATATTTAAAAATATAAACTACAAATAAACTTAAAATTATATTAACTATTAGAAGTTATTATGATTTTGACAATATTAATTTTATTCTTATAATTTTTTTTTACACTACTTATCAATTAATTTTGCAAGCATAAAATAATATTATAATAGCCAAGTTAGCATAGTTTTACACATTTTAATTATTAATATCGCATTACAACAGTGTTAAATAAAACAATATCCAATCCATCAGTCAAAACATTATTAGGCAGTAGTAGTAGTGGGCAATGACTATATATAAATTAAATATAATTAAGACTTTAATTATACATCAAAACATTATAACGATTGTGTATTTATTATTCTAAAGTATTGTTGACATTTTATGTCTCTGTATACATATTTAAAAGTTTTCTCTTCAGTAGTATTGCTAGAGTGAGTTGGTTTTAGTTTTAAATAAATTAATGAAACTTAATTTTAAAAAGTTTATGTTACGTAAATATTTATTAACATTTTTTTATCCGCAATGTTATTAAACTGTTCCAACTCTGAACTATCGTTTTTGGAATTTCAGCAATAATATTGTTTTCCGTTTGAATATAATTTGTTGATAACATCAGGTTGAAATTTATTATTGTATAGTTATTAATTAAGTCGGATGAAATAAATAAAGACATTAGGTCAGCACGAGGAACGCGTCCATAAAACGTCACATAACTTCTGTTTAAAACCTGACCTACACAGTTTCTAACCGCAAACATTCTACGTTTCATTTCAGAGTTACACGATTTGCAGTCGACTGAACGCATTTTAAAATCAATAGTTTCACCAGACTGTATTATTAACTGGTCCATTAACGATTTTTCCAACGAAGTTCGTTCGGCATGTAAATTTTTAACCAGAAAAATTATCGTTACATCGGTAAGTCAATAAATTTATAAAGAATTTGGGTTTAATAACGGAAACAGTATAGCATTGAGATAAGTGAGCGATGTGTATGTATTTAATGGAATTCGAACACATATGAAAATATTTTTAACATTTACCCTAAAATGTATTAATTGTGAATAAATGTTTGTTGACCCAGATACGTACGAGTTATAGTGCGGGCAAGAGTATTATGTATGTTTCACGGGACCCATAAAACGTGTAAGTGCCAAAATCAAAATTCACTGGCGACTACCGTTCCGAGTAATTTTAAAAAAAGATTTCAAACTGATGATCTTAATCGATATCACATTAGGACTTCACGAATAATCCAATAAAGTTTGCATTATTTATGCCATGTTTGTATTATCTTCACGTTACACATCGCCATTAGTGTGTCAGGCGAAGCATCGCGCACGATATATTTGACGGATAAAAAGTAATGACGAAATTAAATTATTTATAGATAAGTTAACAATACAGGTACTTCATAAAAATTACGAATAAATTGACGTACGCGATAAAATGTTTGGAACTTATTAATCGGTTTCTATTTTTATAGACCTTATATATAGGTGTTTTGTCGATGAGTCGAATGGAGAGAAGAGATAAACAATTTCCTATTTGAAGTGTACATCATAAAACATTATTGACGGATCAGTTTCAAACATTTTCAGTTTCCCCGAACGATTAAACATCGTCACTCATTATTACTGTTTCTAATATTATGTGACGATGTCGCTATAAAATATTTATCGAATTATTAATAACGCTGATACCCTAGCTGTCAATACAAGCATTTAATAAAGAAGTATAAACTATATGATATAAATTTATGTTATTATATGAGGAGTCTATAGGGAGCAAAATTCTTCACAGACTATTTCAAATAGTATACAATCCTATAGTAAAGTTTATTCAAGTGCATACCTCAATGTTAAGTTCTGAACTCTGTCAGACACCATCAAATTAATAGAATTAAACCAATAGTAACAATATTTTAAGGATGCGACGTTGTTTTAGGCATAATTTGCCTCAGGCAGTTGTGAATGATTTTAATGGTGGTTATTTTGACTGTCATATTTCGTAAGTGAAAATTAGAGTCAAGAAAAAATATGGCATCTTATGCAGATTTCTAAATAATAACGCATGAAATAAAATATTAACTTATGTCGTTAAAAAGAAATTAAAATAGTATTATGTTTCATCTTTCTTTCATTTTTGCATATTTTTTATCATTTTTTCTCTTAAACCGATAAGTTATGTAATAAGTATAATAAATTAATATGTAATACCAGAGGATAGTTTATTATCCTTTAGTATTACATAGTATTCAATTTGTTAATCACGGTTTACAATGCCTACGTAGACCGCTGCTATCAAATTCCGTGAGATAAGTCGACTAGAATCACTTTTATTTAAAACTAAATAAATATAGAATTAATAATGAAAGGATATCAAAATTTAAAAAAAATGTTTAGTGACAAATATATTTTTCCTCGAGCCTCCTTTCTCTAAAGAGAGTGGTGCTTCTTAGTAGTTTCGGAGTGCCCTACAGATTTCTAAGCAGTCGGTACCGTAATCGCTGGTATGATTTTATAAGCTACGTCACCCCCACTTCTCAAGAGTATTGTTTCTCACGGGGCAGAAACGATAGAGCAAGTAGTATTATATTCAAAATTATAGTACATATATTATGATTATAAGTGTTTTGGCTGTTGCAGGGAACACACCTGACGCGTACGCATGCGCTCAAAGGGACCCGACGAAGACCCATTAGTGTCCACCATATCCGTACCCAGTCATGGGTCCGACAAGAAAATTAATTTCCGACGAGATTCCCCAAACCCCTTTTCTCCACATACACGTGAAGTGAATATTCCGGAGGGACGTGATATATTAGTTGATTATACGACACACGAGTCATAGTACACCGAATAACACTATAAAAAATAGTCGTCGTCATCGATTTTTATATTTGATCGTCGACAATTAAAGTAATATAACATACGCAGATTGATTATTTTAACATAAATTATACCACCAACACAAAAATAAACCGTAAAATAATTAGAGATCTATTCGATTTTAATGTACTATTGAACGACTCTCACGAGATAAATACTAAATTCGATATTCATTTAATTCTTGAAAAAGTTTCATCCCTCGGATAGAAAAAAAAATTTAATCAAATTTAGACATTAGAACGAAAGTCTCGTGTTTACGAATTACGCATCAACGAATACACAATATCGTAATATCGTAAAAATTAACATCACGCGGTATCAATCAATTAGTAATTACTAATTACGTAGTAAAGATGATTATTACTAATGTTTAAACGGCGAGACGAGTGTAGTGGAGATATCTGTTTTAAGGTTATACTAACGTATTATCATTTTTCGAGAAGGGGCCTGATCGCGTCGAAATAGTCGCCCCGTTGGCCTATATAGGCGGGTATTTAATACACGTAGGTATATATTTTGGCTTTGCCCGACGGTCTGGTAGGACGGGGGTATGCGGAGGAAGAGAGTTTCTTGTTTGTCACCGCCGCGCCGCCGCGTGCATTCACTTAAATCTACAGCCACCGCAGGAGCGACGGTATCTCTTCATTGCACAGGGGGTGAGGCACAGAGAGGGGTCCAGGAAAAGAGAAGTAGCGGTGTCAACGGCGCCGGCGTCGGCTATGGGATTTGTCCTTAAGCTCTCGTGAGTCGTTATATCCTCTACACTTTCATCGGTTTAATAATTACCACGGCTCGCCGGTCCCTCCTGCCCGTGCCACGCCGTAGTCGCGCCACCTTTTGTCGGATTAGTTAATTCGCGTCTGTTAATAATATATTATAGACGACTTATCTTGTTGTAAATTGTAATGCTCTTCTCCGAGAGCAGAATTAAGCGGCGAAATCAAACGCGTACAATATGGCAACGGTATACTATATCTCGTGCGTGCAAACCTCACGTGCGCAAAACCGAATGGAAATAAAATATTATGAAAATGTCCGAACAACACCCGTTGCACTTTACCGGTAATCATAATTCATGCTCGTATTGTTATCGTGTGTGGTATATCATACCGTTTGCATAGGGTATATAATATTATAAAAACGTAATTAATCACATAAATAGCCTATTTTGTCGTGGTATTATTATTATTATTACAACAACTACCTACGATTATAGGTAATCCTTGGATTAGATCGATTTTTTTAAAAAGGGCCACATTATTTATTTTTTTATTATTTATTCATTTACCTATTTATTTTCGAAATACGGGTTTTTCACAAATTGTATTTTTAATTTAAAATTAAGGATTAACTTAAGTTTTTTACAACTTAAGTTTTTTACAACTAAAATTTTATTTGAAAAATGTTCCATTCGAGTACTGCAGCATATCAATTTAATGAAAATGCCCAATAATTACCCAAATTGCACGATACAGCTAAGATTTTATCATAAGGAAATGGTTCGATCAGCGATAAATAATTGATTACTACATCACAAAAAAATTTATAAAATTTTACAACCGTATATAAATACCACAGTCAGACCACAAGTTAAAAAGAAAAAAAGAAAACTAATCGCATAAACAAATATTGCGGCGACAAAACAAACTAATATCGCGATCATTGAAAAACAACGCGGCAGTAAACGAAATTACGGTCAAATAAAATAACATGAAAATATGATCACGGTAATTGAAATAATAGAATTCTTACCTTGGTGACCAAACGCGTGCGTCAGATTTCACCACCACGGTGTAACCAACACAGAACGGCGATTTGAAGAGATAAAAAACGGACACGTGAAACGGAATCGTCGCGAACGCGACAAACGGCACACGGCGAAAATGGCGACGAAAACGACACGGAAAATTCTATAGTTACATTATTATTATAATTATACATTAGCGAACTATATAAATTTTTTTATTCCTACAATTTTAACGAGACAATTTAAATCTTCGTTAACCAACGTGATCGTGACGCAAACACGATAATAATATATCGGAAAAAAAAATAACCACATAAACCGTTACGAAAGGCAAACGATAAAAATAGCGTCGGCGGCGACGGCGACGACACGAAAAACGACGAGACCCTATTTGAGACACACACGACACACGATAAACGACCGAAATCAACTGGTTCGATGACGACATTACCGGCGGCGACTAGGTAAAACGCGTCGGTAACGGAAGGGGGAGGGAGATGGCTAAAGGTGTTTCGAGATTTCTCGGAATCGTCAGCGCGATCTTTAGAAGAATTACCCCTCGTTTCGCTGGAACCGTGTCCCGTGATCTATTTGTTTTTGTTATCCGCGTTACCATGTGTCCATTGATTATACGTAGAACAGACAGATAGCCCGCGGTATAGGGGTTTTCGACTACTAAAATAATTTTATATTTATAGTTATCAATGATAACTTATCATGTTAATACAAACTGCCGATAGGTGGCGTTGCATAAATGAAAAAATAATTTTTTCTGAAATTACATATTTATAATACAATTTTCGTTTTTACAATAAATACAAAAATATAGATTTAAAAATTGTCCATAGGCTGAATCGAAATTTTCATTGTCCCATAGAAGTATAATTTACAGTTCAAACAGGGCGTAAAAACATACGTTTTCATCGAGGTAAACTTTTTAAAAATAATTAATGTTAATTTTATATTGTATATTATAACCTGTATAAAATATGACAGCGACAATTTTTTCTGACTATTCGTATTACCTACAGTGGCGTATCTGAGATAATAATGTAATAATTATGTAGCTAAATGTTATGATATTGTATTACTTGTATTTATACCTATTTATTTATTTTAGAGATGTTTCTAAAGATTCAGAATTAAATGTCTCAAATGATGAAATATTTCAGTCATCTATGAATACAACTTTTATACATACTATAAATGAAGAAAATATTCATGACTCTACTGTAGGTAAGCTTATTTAATAAATGCCTAACATTTTTAATTATTATTATTTATTTATTTTATAGATGTTTCTAAAGGTTCAGAATTAAATGTCTCAAATGATGAAATATTTCAGTCATCTATGAATACAACTTTTATACATACTATAAATGAAGAAAATATTTATGAATCTACTGCAGGTAAGCTTATTAATTAATAAATGCCTAACATTTTTCTAAAAATTATGTCAATTTAAAATAATGTTATTGTACAGCTAAATGTTCCTGTTATTTATTATATTGATGTTACCCTTACTCAAGATTCAGAATTAAATGTTTCAAATGATGGATTTGAAAATATCCCCTGATACCCTAAACCTGAGATTCAAATTGATAATTCATTGGATATACATGATTCTACTTCAGGTAAGTTAATTAAAATACATTACATTTTTCTACGTTGTTGATATATAATAATTTAGTAAAATATATATTAAATAAAACCGACTAATATATACACAATTAACAATGTAAAATAAATACATTATTAAACAATACATTTTTAAATCGAAACTGTGTATTACAGTATATTAGAAACAAAAACTTTAATACTTCCGGCCATGTTTTAATTTTATTACCTATATATTTTTCATAAATTGTTTATTTTAAATACACTAGATTGTTTTTAATTAAATTAAATACTTAATATATTAAATAATTATATTTTTTATTCATTTATGAGTTTCTATTTACTTATGACAGTGATTTTGTTTTTTTTTACTTTATAAAATAATATTAATTTATAGTAGATAATATGTTTACCTATATATTACCTACTGACCATCAATTTTTACTAAAGTGTAATGTGCAAGTCTGGATTAAATAAATATAGGCTGGGTTAGATATTACTAATTATTAATTAACAATGACTGTAAAAAGTATAAAGTAATTCCTAATATACTAACAAAATATTATTAAATATATTAAATTATTTTAATACAAACTATTAAATATATACAATAATTTTAATTTTAATAAATTTTAGCTATGCTTAAGGAGATAAAAAAAATCATACTATTGTTATTATAAATTTGTATTGTAATTAATGATGATTTTAAATAAATAACATAACTTTTTTACTACATAAAAAAAATTAAAATAAAATAACATAAAGGTCTTGCCTTTAGTATTATAATGAAGTGTGCAAAAAAGTCACGATCGGTTCCGATTAAAAATCATCATCGGGTGTATAAGTCCTAATATATTATTTTTTTTTTTGGTTATATTGAATAGTAAATTAATAGGTATCTTTTTTAATACATTAGTTCCTATTAAATTGGTTACTTAATTAATTAATTACTTTTTACTTCTTATTAATAGGTTTTAATATAAATAATTATCATAATAATTATCCAACTGACAGAATATATTTCAAAGAAAATATTAAGAGCAATCATATTAAAAGATGTATTTTATCATATGGACCATATATTGTTTTTCACCTGAAAAGGTGAATAGATTTGCTACTGAATAATTTATGTAAGGACACTATTCCAAGTTGAATACCATTACTATATGTATATTATTGTAAAAAACAATAAAAGCCCTTCCCTCAAACTGACACTAGTAATAAACTAATAATTTCAATAATCATGTACTTCAATAATAATAATACTATGTTGCCTCGTTGGCACAACCAAAACATAAATAAGTTGACTGTTTGAATATATACAAATGAATCATATGATTAAATGTAATAATAAACTGTACCTCAAATATTGGCTTGTTTGTGGCGCCATCGCAATACAATAATGAACGAATGTGATGCACCTATTGTGGCTGGCCCGCGTTAAGTGATCGCGAATTCTTTACACGCACAAATCGAAACGAAACGAAAAAAATTGTTATATTTTTACCATCCGAGCCATGACAGCGACTCGCGGAACACCAAAATCAAAATGGCGGCAATCGCACCGACCACGACGAATACGATACGAAACGACGACGACGTCAAAAAACGCACACTCCGAAGCCTTTACCGGCTTGGATTAGACGTCGTCCGAGCCTCGACGGAATCGTTGAAAATCCGAAGGCGACGGCCATTACACTCGCGTAATGGATCGCGCGCCGGACGCGACGGCGGCGGCGATACGATACGAAACGACGACGACGTCAAAAAACGCACACTCGAAGCCTTTACCGGCTTGTATTAGACGTCGTCCGAGCCTCGACGGAATCGTTGAAACTCCGAAGGCGACGGCCATTACACTCGCGTAATGGGTCGCGCACCGGACGCGACGGCGGCGGCGATACGATAGGAAAAATACGGAAAATAACGATGGTACGGTAGTATTTTAGCGACGAAATAAATTGGTTGCGCCCACGCGACCGCCGTGAGACGTGCGATTATTCGTCGATAAATACTATTACCATCGCCGCGAAACGAAATTGTTGAAACCGTGAAACGAGACAATGGCGGTCGGCATAAAATTCTCGAAACACGGACCCGTTCGGAGAGCCCTAACACATACACGCGAACCGACGAAAACTGAAGCAACGGAAGGGAAATCCCTGCGGCCCCTGCGTCGGCCGAAACGGTTGAAACGAACAGCCAATGACGACGATTTACGAATTCATGGAAAGTGATTTTTTTGTAACGGTTTTTTTACGAAAATCTGTCGCGACAGACCGCGACCGTGGTATCCGTCCGCGGCGAGCGTCCACGCCGTCGTCGTTCCGTCATGGCGGCCACGCGACCACGCGGCCACACGGCGATAGCGGCGGATCTGCAACGCGTCGCGTCTTATATTACAATCGGAAACGGAAAATTCGAGTGCCGCGCGGCACGCCGCGCCGTTCGAGTGCTTCGCGCCGCCCGCAGTGCTATTTATTCTATAATCGACGCTATGTGTCCTAACCACGGGACGATTTCGAAAACCGAATAGTCTAAAAGTTGCGAGCAAACGATCGCGCGATAGGCGACTCCTGCTTATCTCGAAGCGATATCACTCTAGAAAGCAACAGCTGATGTCAGCGAGTCACACCACTACTCAGATATTAAAAATCCCCCCCTTCCTCGCTATGATCGCCGGCGATAAACAACTATAGTTCCGACGCGTTTTGCGTTATTAATTATTATGACAATCGAAACAACTGGTAACTTGGAACAATTTTGTTATAATCGTGTTTAACTATATATTTAAATTATTAATTTATTACTATTGAAGTATTAATTGTTTATTTTGCTAATCGTGTATTACTTTTTAATTATTGTAGGACGCATGGTATGTATGTGTGTGACTTGTGCCTGTGCGCTCAAGACACATGAATCAAGAAGTCGAAGAAGTTTTATTCTTATATTGAATGATTTGTGTAAGTATTACCATTGATTAAGTATATTAAGTATTAAGTATTATGTACTTAATCAATGGTATTACTACGTACAAGTAGTTCGTATAATTTATATGTATAAAAATATAAGTAAGTAGCTATTGCACCGTGCGCCTACAATCGTTGGAATATTTTTCAATAACAAGACAACACATGGACGCCGTTTGTTTTGACAATTAATTTAGCATAATGAAATCAACTTATATTCATTACCTAATTAATATAATATAGATAGTAGGTATTAACCTAACCTGCCTATAGGGTAATAGGTAAAAAATGTATTTATTTATAGTGAGTAGGTACTTTAATTTTTCTACATACTTTAATTACACATATTCATACTTTTACAAAGATTTAACATATTGTAGTATGAAATATAAAATTAATTAATCTAATAAATTAGCTAGAATTGTAAATAATATAAAGCTAGCATTTTAAACTAATATTAATTTAATAAAACAAATAAATTATAAAGCTAATAACTTCTCAAGAATATCCCCTACGTATAATTATGCCGATGTATACTTAAAAGTAGTTTCAATAAATTTTATATTGGTAAAACAAATCATGATTTAAAATCTAGATATTAAGAACACAATTCTAAAATAAAATTGAAAAAGATTGCTCCAAATTCTAATTTTGCATAACATCATTTAGAAATATTAAATAACCAAACCAATATTTATATTAATTCTGTATTAGAAGAATTGCATATTATACATAATGAAGTTAGGAAAAATAAATTTAATAATATCATAAATGGACAAACAGATTTAAAAAATAATATTCTCTTTCAACATTTTTCAGATAATAGTAAATAACCAAAGAACAATTTAATTCTATGTCAACATATCTATAATCAATATCTTTAACTAAACATCTACTCATCTATGTAAAAAGAATTTTCATTTGTATTCAAACATTTCATTTTATACTCGGTACGTTCTTTACACTTGAAAATGCAATTTTATTCGAAACCGGTCGTAACAAATTTGCACTCTTTATTATAATACTTCAGACAAGACTTATTTATTTCATTTATATATTTAATAGTTTTAATAAACAATTTTATGTATTTTATAATACTTAGTCATGATTAAACTACTATAGTAAATAATTATAAAATAACTTTACCTACTGGGGATCTAGTCTAGGTATATAATATGTTTAGGCAATTATTTACCTACATTCGTTAAAATTATTTTCTATAATTAGGCGCCTACTTAAATCATATTTTTTAACAAACATATTATTCTTGTAATTGAATTGGTAATTTTAAGATCAATAATTTATGTAGAAACAAAAATAAAAATTGTTTGAAAATAAATAATATATTAGTAATGGCCAGAGTATTTCTATACCCGAGAGGCAGAAGTGACCAAGTCCGTTAAATTAAAATCTTTAATTTTTTTGTTACAGGTTACAAAAATTTTATTATCCGTTGGCAAGAAGGATGTAGAAAAATGTGTTATTGATTGTTTTATGATTGTTTTTCAATTAACTACTCACTGTATGGTTTGAAACAAAAGCAGTCATTTACAAAATTATCTAGTTACCGTTTGATTATAGGTAAATTGTTTATTTCTCTTCTATGTAGCTAATGCATTATTTGGTTAATTACAGTAGTGTATTTTTTAATACGTAACAAAATTTGCACTCTTTATTATAATACTTCAGACAAGACTTATTTATTTCATTAATATATTAAATAGTTTAAAGAAACAATTTATATATTTTATAATACTTTGTTATGATTAAACTACTAAAGTAAATAATTACAAAATAACTACCTAGTGGCATTTTTATGATCGGACCCGATAAGAATAAAAATAAGAATAACCTAACCTAACCAAATCTATGTTCAGATAGTAATGCAATAATTGTGTTGCTAAATTTTGTAATGTTGTATTACTTGTGTTAATCCCTATTTATTTATTTTATAGATGTTTTTAAAGATTCAGAATTAAATGTCTATAATGATGAAATACTTCAGTCATCTATGTCTCAAATTGATAATGAAAATATTCATGACTCTACTGTAACTCTACTGATGAGCTTATTAATAAAACCCTAACATTTTTCTAAAAATTATGTCAATTTATAATAATGTAATTCTATAGCTAAATGTTGTATTAATACCTAGGTATTTATTATATTGATGTACCCTATCTCAAAATTCAGAATTAAATGTTTCAAATGATGATTACCCCTGATACATAAACCTGAAATTCAAATTGATAATTTATTGGATATACATGATTCTACTTCAGGTAAATTAATTAAAATACATTACATTTTTCTACGTTGTTGATATATAATAATTTAGTAAAATATATATTAAATAAAACTGATTAATATATACACAGTTAACAATGTAAAATAAATACCTAATTTAACAATAATTTTTAAAATCTAAACTGTGTATTACAGTATATTAGAAACCAAAACTTTTATACTTCAGGCCATGTTTTAATTTTATTACCTATAAATTTTTCATAAATTGTTTATTTTAAATACACTAGATTGTTTTTAATTAAATTAAATACTTAATATATTAAATAATTATATTTTTTTTTACTTTATAAAATAATATTAAATTATAGTAGATAATATGTTTATATTACCTACTGACCATCAATTTCTACTAAAGTGTAATGAGCAAGTCTGGATTAAATAAATATAGCCTTGGTTAGATAATATTACTAATAAACAATGACTCTAAAAAGTATAATGTAATTCCTAATATATATTTATCTTTGGTTATATTGAATAGTAAATGAATAGGTATCTATTTTAATATATAAGAACCAATAATATTAATGATTAATTATTTTACTTATTATTATTAGGTTTAAATATTATGCATTATAATTATCCAACTGACAGAATACATTTCAAAGAAAATATTAAGAGCAATCATATTATTCATATTAAAATATGTATTTTATCATATGGACACCAATAGACCAGATATTGTTTTTCACCTGAAAAGGTGAATAGATTTGCTACTCAATAATTTATGAATGGATACTATTCCAAGTTGAATTTCTTTATTATATGTAAATTATTGTAAAAAACATTAATTATATGGCCCTTCTTCAAAATGACACTAGGGCCCAATTTAGCCATTATAGCCAATAGACTGAGTATACGCGCGTTTTATAATAAAAAAATAAAATAAAATAAAACCATTACTATTGTTTTCGTCTAAGATGTATAAGTTACACACGGTTAATACAATATGGTAAATATCATGATAATAATGTTTCAATAGTAGGAGAAAAGAATAGAAATTATTCACTGTAATATACTAATAATTTCAATAATCATGTACTTAAATAATAATAATAATAATAATAATAATAATATGTTGCCTTGTTGGCTCAACCGAATAATAAATAAGTTGGATGTTTGAATACTTATATACAAATTAATCATATTATTAAATGTAATAATAAACTGTACCTCAAATATTGGCTTGTTTGTGGCGCCATCGCAATACAATAATGAACGAATGTGATGCACCTATTGTGACTGGCCCGCTTTAAGTGATCACGAATTCTTTACACGCACAAATCGAAACGAAACGATAAAAAAAGTGTTATATTTTTACCATCCGAGCCGTGACTCGCGAAACACAAAAAACAAAATGGCGGACGGTAAAATGCGCCAAACACCGATAGTACAAACGGCGGCGATCGCACCGACAACGACGAATACGGTACGAAACGACGACGTCAAAAAACGCACACTCGAAGCCTTTACCGGCTTGGATTAGACGTCGTCCGAGCCTCGACGGAATCGTTGAAAATCCGAAGGCGACGGCCATTACACTCGCGTAATGGATCGCGCGCCGGACGCGACGGCGGCGGCGATACGATACGAAACGACGACGACGTCAAAAAACGCACACTCGAAGCCTTTACCGGCTTGTATTAGACGTCGTCCGAGCCTCGACGGAATCGTTGAAACTCCGAAGGCGACGGCCATTACACTCGCGTAATGGGTCGCGCACCGGACGCGACGGCGGCGGCGATACGATAGGAAAAATACGGAAAATAACGATGGTACGGTAGTATTTTAGCGACGAAATAAATTGGTTGCGCCCACGCGACCGCCGTGAGACGTGCGATTATTCGTCGATAAATACTATTACCATCGCCGCGAAACGAAATTGTTGAAACCGTGAAACGAGACAATGGCGGTCGGCATAAAATTCTCGAAACACGGACCCGTTCGGAGAGCCCTAACACATACACGCGAACCGACGAAGACTGAAGCAACGGATAGGGAATCCCAGCGTCCCCCCGGCGTCGGCCGAAACGGTTTAAACGAATAGCCAATGAAGATTCGCGAGCATTCATGGAAAGGGATTTTTTTTGTAACGGTCGTTTTTTTAAACGACCTCCGGAGGGACGACCGCGGTATCCAGAGTACTGTCCACAGCGCGCGACCACGTCGTCGTCGTCGTCCCATCACGGCGGCGGAGCATTCGACGCTGCAACGCGTTTTCATATTTCAATCGAAAACGGAACATTCGAGTGCCGCGCGACACGCCGTTCGAGTGCTTCGCGCCGCACGCAGTGCTGTTTATAATCGACGCTATGTCTGAATCCACGGGACGATTTCGAAAAACGAATAGGCTATACTTAATTTCAAAAATCGCGAGCAAACGATCGCGCGGTTGGGGTGGCTCCGCCTATCTCGAAACGATGTCAAACTATAGATAGCAACAGCTGATGTCAGCGAGTCACACTACTCGGAAATTAAAAATCCCCCTCCTCCGCGCTATGATCGCCGGCGATAAATGACTGCTAAACGATAGCTCGGACGCGTTCTGCCGTTATGACAATCGAAACAACTGGTAACTTGGAACGATTTTGTTATAATCGTGTTTAACTATGTGTAAATTATTTATTTATTACTATTAAAGTATAAATTGTTTATTTTGCTAATCGAGTTTTACTTTTTATTATTGTAGGACGCGTGGTATGTATGTGTGTGACTTGTGGACGCGTGCAAGACTCGAGAGTCAAGAAGTCGAAGAAGTTTTAATCTTAAATCGAATGATTCGAGTAAGTATTACTAGGTACAAGTAGTTCGTATAATTTATATGTATACAAATATAAGTAAATAGCTATCGCACCGTGCGCCGACAGTCGTTGGAATATTTTTGACAATTTACCATGATGAAATCCACTTCTATTAATTACTTAATCGATATAATATAGGTAGTAGGTATTCACCTGACCTACCTACATGGCTAATAGGTAGAAAATATATTTAATTTTAGTGAGTAGGTACTTTAATCTTTCTACATAGTTTTATTACACATATTCATGCTTTTACAAAGATTAAACATATTGTAGTATGAAATATCAAATTAATCAAATATCTAATAAATTCGCTAAAATTGTAAATTATATTGAGGTAGCATTTTAAACTAATTTTAATTTAATAAAACGAAGAAATTATAAAGCTAAAAACTTCTCGAGAATATACCCTACGTTTAATAATGCCGGTGTATATAAACTTAAATGTAGTTGTAACACATTTTATATTGGTAAAACAAATCGATATTAAGAACAAAAATCTGAAATAAAATTGAAAAAGATTGCTCCAAATTCTAATTTTGCATAACATGTTTCTGTATTAGAAGAATTGCATATCATACATAATGAAGTCAGAAAAAATAAATTTAATAATATCATAAATGGACAAACAGATTTAAAAAATAATATTCTCTTTCAATATTTTTCAGATAATAGTAAATTATTGTACAATATATATTATACAATTCTATGTCAACATATCTTTAACTAAACTTCTATTCCTTTATGTAAAAAGAATTTTCATTTGTATTCAAACATTTTATTTTATACTCGGTACGTTCTTTACACTTGAAAATGCAATTTTATTCGAAACCGGTCGTAACAAATTTGCACTCTTTATTATAATACTTCAGACAAGACTTATTTATTTCATTTATATATTTAATAGTTTTAATAAACAATTTTATGTATTTTATAATACTTAGTCATGATTAAACTTCTATAGTAAATAATTATAAAATAACTATACCTACTAGGGATCTAGGTATATAATATGTTTAGGCAAATATTTACCTACATTCGTTAAAATTATTTTCTATAATTAGGCGCTTACTTAAATCATATTTTTTAACAAACATATTATTCTTGTAATTGAATTGGTAATTTTAAGATCAATAATTTATGTAGAAACAAAAATAAAAATTGTTTGAAAATAAATAATATATTAGTAATGGCCAGAGTATTTCTATACCCGAGAGGCAGAAGTGACCAAGTCCGTTAAATTAAAATCTTTAATTTTTTTTGTTACAGATTACAAAAATTTCATTATCTGTTGGCAAGAAGGATGTAGAAAAATGTGTAATGGGCCGATTGTTTTTCAATTAACTACTCACTGTATGGTTTGAAACAAAAGCAGTCATTTACAAAATTATCTAGTTACCGTTTGATTATAGGTAAATTGTTTATTTCTCTTCTATGTAGCTAATGCATTATTTGGTTAATTACAGTAGTCAGTGTATTTTTTAATACAAAACAAGGCTTTTTAGAAAAATGGTAGTTTATATTGAATTGTTAGATTTTTTATTTTGTGTATTAAATGATACGCATTAAATTGAATTTCTATATATTGAGTTTAAGATGCTATGATAAAAGTTTGAACAATTTTAATTTCATTTTCATTGCGTTACTGTTTATAATTATTTTTTACTTAATAGTCGAATTAATTATTATTATATCATATGTTTGTTCAACTTTTTTGTTTTTTAATTTTGTTTAAAGCAACCAATATATTTTATTTTTACATTCTGATTTTATTAACTTCCTTTCAAAGTTATTATAAAAATATTAAATGTTAGACTTACTAATTGCAAGGTATATTTAATATTTTCTATTGACAATTTCTACTTATCTTTGCTGTTATCAACAAAAAAATGCTCTTTACTAGTAAATCATATTATAATATAGTCATATAATAATACTGCATGTCCAATATAAAGTATTAATAAAGTATCAAAATTTGTATGTAAAAAGTTGACATTTGATAGTAAAATAAAATATATTGATCAAAATAAAAACAAAACAAGATTTAATTTTTTTCTTTAACAATTATTATCATTGTTTTTCTGTGTAAAAAAAATATTCTAAAATACTATAAAATTAACTGAGCATAAAATGAATGTAAAATGTCCAAATAATTACCACATATTAACTTGTACATATTTATTATTTATACAAACAATTTAATAACTTTTGATAAGCTAAAGTAGAAATTTAAACCTAATAAAATGTTATCTGAATATTCAATATGTTTCATTCTGTATCACTTAAATATTTTTTTAAATTGTCTTGCTAATGTTTTAAATTGGTTTCAGATGTTAAGAATGCATTTAAAATATCAGAATTGTACCGAAAAAGAAATTGATGAACCATTGGGAACATGGTTATCACATGCACTATACAGAATCAAGGATGCAAAACTATTGTAGAAAGCTGTTTATAATTATACTCCTTTACACGCTAGTTATTATAACAAACTATAATAGGTTTGTTATATAAATAAAATTTAGAATCGACATTAGTTATTAGGAGGACTCGGATTTTGTAGCAAATGCTTCTTTTGAGGGGAATGTGATAGAAAGATAATTCTTATATATAAATACATTTTGAATCGTTCCGATTTCAATGAAATAAACTTTTTTTTGCTTTTTTCCACAAAACCTGCCTTTTATTGCTTTTTCCCCTATTTGGTTCTTTTTAATTTTTACATATTTTCCTTGAAAATTTAACTTATTTCTATTATATTATTCTTGGACTATATTATTATTACCATAAATTCTAAAACCAGTGAAAAAACCAGTAGTAAATGTATGACTGATAAAATAACTATCGTTATTGTGCCGAAATTGTATAGTTTTATCTACAGTTGTATTTACGACTCAATGAAAGGGAAAATTATCTGAATTATATCTGCGTATTTTTATAGCACGTTCTAATACTTAATAGTATTCATAATGGCACTGCACTAAACATAAATGTGGAACAGTATGATTTAAATGATTTAGTTTATATGAAATATGCACCGATTACATCGGTTGATGTGAAAAGGTCTTTTTCTACGTATAAAAATATATTAGCACTCAATAGAATGAGTTTTGATGAAAGTAAC
Organism: Drepanosiphum platanoidis; assembly: GCA_948098885.1. Classification (NCBI taxonomy): domain Eukaryota; kingdom Metazoa; phylum Arthropoda; class Insecta; order Hemiptera; family Aphididae; genus Drepanosiphum; species Drepanosiphum platanoidis. The sequence goes on along the minus strand of OX402534.1, from coordinate 5,993,675 downwards.
TTGATCAAATATATCGTCGTAAATTCCTTTTTTAATATTTAATTTTATGTGTAATTGAAATTTGTTTTTTAGAATTAAATTTAATAAATGCTTTTTTTTTTGGCTACTTAAAATGCTTTTTTAAGGATTTATTTTGCTACAAAATCCTAGCCTATTAAATTTGTAAATAATGTATTTAATTAATTATTAAAATATTTCTAATAGTATCGAAAAAATAAAAGATTTTGTTCGGAGTATTATATAGTGTAAAATATGTTTTATTTATTATTATATTTGTGACAGGTTTTGAGTATAAAATTTGTCGTCGGGTATGAAAAACAAACTCACTGAATATGAAATAAAATGAAAGAATATACAAATGAAAAATGTTTTTACGCAGAGAAATTTTAGTTTGGTATAAAGTATAAAGTTTTAGTTAAAGAGATAGTATTTGTTTATAAAAGTTAATGAGTTTATTTTATTTTTTTAATAATAATGTATCATAGTATTTTACACGGTGGCCCACTGTGATGTTCTGATGAAAATAATATCTCTGTGTATTACATTTTTTTAATGTTTTTGCTATAGTACAATCTTATAATAGGGATCACATTTACCACTACTAAACATAATATTTGTATTTCCCTCTAAACCGGCTTATAAACTTCACAAATTACAGAAGTACGAAAATGTCACGTATCGATACATTGTGATTAACAAATACAATTTATTATTGTTGGTTCGCGTACGTTCGTCTGACCGATTCGAAACTTTGCGTATTCACGGATTAAGTAATCTGTTACTATTTATTATTTATAATATTCAGTAACGTTTCATCTTACACTTTCAAATGTCCCGTATGGAGCAAAACAATCCACGACCGTGGTAATTTGGCTATCGTATTATTATATTAAAACGAAGCCACTATTAACGATCACGGTTATTAATTAGCACCATGGAAAGTTGAATGTTTTCAACCACAACTTGGTAGACTCTAGTAACGTGCATGGTAATCGAACTACGGTAGTAAAAATATACAATCAATCATACCGCTGTATATGACACGGTGTAGGTACATGGGACACGGTGCATACATTTTATGTAACGCAAAAGTGAAGGTCATGAAAAGAAACAAAAGTAATAAATACGTATAAAACACCTACTGCCATTCGTGAAGAACGACTACAGCACGTCTACGATTCAACGATTGAAAATATAGAATTGTAAACCGTTGGTTTTGTAAATATTAAAACGCAATGACCATGTCCGTAAAACAATTCGAACGGAATATTTTCTACTCCGTGGCGAACGAGCAAGAATTTATATCTCAAAATATAAAAACCGACTGATTGTGAAACGTCGGAGAACGCGTGTTTCGTGTTTAAGTCGTATATACGGAAATCACGTTGTGCATTAACATGTTTGCGCTCGGTCAATCGCATCATAACTAACGCCAAGACTGGATTTACATTTTCGGCGTCAGGTACGCGAAAACACGATTCGCGACCTGTATAATTCATTTTCAATGCTAAAATATAATATTAATTACGACGACGTTGCCATGGGGAACGAACGAAACGTGAAATATCGACTGAAATCTAACCGCTGTGATTGCAGGTAACCGCAAGAAAACCTAAACGGGAAACCGTCACCGGTCCTGCAGGTGACCGACGAATGAACTTTATAAAGTTTAAAGTGACCCGGGGTATCGATATATAATAGAAATAATAAAATATGCCATGTACAATTGGTGTTTTGTTTTTTTTTTCAGTTTTGCAAACTTTAGATCGATTTTACGACATTCCGTACAATTTATTATAGAGCAGTCGAATTTGTATTTAGTGTACCAAAAAGTCCATATTATACACAGTTATATTTTATTCTGCTCGGCCAAGTCCCTCGATTAACGTTAAAGTGTATAATTACGTAATACGTCATCATATCAACCACAGCGGGTAGTTATAGTAACATAATAAATGGTACTTGAGTTTTACACGCGACTCTCTTCTAAACGGCGCCATCTGAATATTCGATTGACCTGTCGCCGGCAAAAAAGCGAAACGCTTAAAACGAGGGGGAAATAAAATAATTATGACGCCGAAGTAAACGAAAATATTAAACAATCGTGTTTTCTCACAAAGTCGATATTTCAAGAGTGCTAAAAAAGAACGCGTGAGTAGGCGTTTAAAAAAAAATTATTAATAAATAATTAAAGATTGATAAATCGGCATTTAGACGGAACGGGCGCATGGATCAACTGCCGCAGGAGTACTTAAGTATTCGTTTGATTTTGATGTTTGTTTTTTTTTTTTTTCGATTTGAATAACACTATAGTAGCACGTTGATTTTAAACGTTTGCATTATTATTTTACCCAAGTATTATTATGCATAATAAATAATAATTGCATACCAATAATGAAATGGAATCGAATGGTATGGGAAAAAAAAAAAACATTTCCAATTACAATAATAGAATATTTCGGGGTGAAAACGTGACATAATAACGCGTGTGTTTCTATTGAATACGTTTCCAGTGTTGGAGAAAACGATAAAACGTATTGGTAAGAGTGTAATTTTTTTCCACGCCCGACGATAAAACACGTTAAATCGTAATTATTATTGTTCGTTCTGCTTTTACACAAAGGTTTTCGCCATACAATTCGGAGCGGCGTAAAACGATGACCGTATAATATAACAATATGTCCGTACTAATTTTAAGGCCTGAATATTTGAACGATTCGACCTGACCGGGCACAAAACACCCTTTAACCGATAACCGGCGATATAATAATAACGACATTGTGCAGCCGTATCAAATATTCCCGTTGTGTCGTAACGCCGCCGTAGGCCGTGAGAGATAGGGTACTTAGACATGAAAAAAAAAAAATCAAAAAAATCGAGTATTGTTAAGCCCAAAATATGGAATCACTGTGCGGCGCGCGCGTTGTGATGACCGTTCGCGCACGCTTTCGTAAAAATTCAAACCAGAAACGCAGTAAAATATAACGATAGTTTTACGCGTCCGAATATATTTTCGGTAAATCTAAATATTTTAATCGGACTCGTTCCTTTTACGGCGTGCACGCGCGAGATATTTTTCGCAGGAAATATTTAAGGGACGTGTGAATAATAAAAAAAAAAAAACCACCCGAATAACCGCCGCCGTACGTTTCGACGTGGCGTATTTATGTATATACGGCTGTACGCGCCGTGCTGTGCGTGCGTGCGTGCGCGCATGTACTTCGACCGGGACGATAATAATATTATCATACGAAAATTCCGGGCAATTTTTATCAATATTCAGAACTAGCCGGTTCGCGGGCCGAACTTCTCGCGGTGTGGCGGGAGAAAAAAAATTACCTACTCTAGAAAAAAAGCAATCTAACCGTAGAAAATATGCGCTTTTCGTCGACACTAAATAGTCACGCGAAACCGTTCTCCGCGCATGTGTGTATCTGTGTGTGTGTGTGTGTATAATACGACGGAATATTTTTTCACGTTAATTGTATTCGCGAGTTACACACACCAGAAAGTAGAGCACGTGATAAAATACTTGTACATAATAACGCGCGTCGTTTTTTCCTCACTTTTTATTTATTATTTATTTATTTTTTTTTTTAATCGGATGCGAGTGCTTTTGGATAATTGTTCCAATAAAACGTATACGTAAATAAAAAATGGGATTAGATACAGGTACCCTAGTATAAGCGTAACGTCGGTTCCGAATAACGCATCACGTTGGCGATCGGGGGAACCGTTTATATCGATCGGTTGGAGTAAAAAAGTGCGTTTTTATAACGACGAAATAGCCGGTGTTTAATTTGTTAACGCAACGACCGAAGTCGTATGACCGGCCGGTCCTTATAATATATTATAACGGTCGAACCGAACGAACGCGGAATGTAAACTACTCTATTGACGGCCTACTTAAATTTTAGTGAAATGGCGTTTATTCCGAAAACTTTTTTGTTCCAACCGTCTAACGTATAGGTTTGACCTCCCCCCCAATAAAAACAAATAGACTTCTAAGTACGCTTCGGTAAATTACTGCAGTACCCGAGCATCGATAAATATAAAATAACTTTTCTTCTTTTTTTTTTATAAAGAACAATTTTTCGTTTTTGTAACGACACGGACCAACATAAAGTTTATTCTATGGTTTTATACAATACGGTTTCACCATATTTAAAGCAGTGTAAACGATAAAAATACCGGACGTGAATTTCGCAATTTTTATTGTTAGGTAAAAAAAAATATATAAAAATTCACTCGGTTTGGTTACTTCCGCGGAGTCCAACCGAAATTCCGACGCTACGTCATTGTACTACAGTTTATTGTTTTCACGACCGAGTGAAAAGTATACGATTTCATAACCGTTCGGATGTTTCGATTAGACTCCCATTCGCCATGCAATCATTCGTTTTCGGTCGATATCAACGTGTCATAACGTTTCGTTTCAAATCAAATCGAACACGATACCGTACGCGAAAAGTTATACGATAATACCTACTACTAATAATATCATGCCATCTGGCGTTCGTGTAGTTATATTGCGAATTTTTACATTTTCACTTTGGAGCGAAACGAAACGATTGTTAAATTTCAATACGACCGCGAACCCGTGGAAATCCGAATACGAAATCAGATCTCGGGGACGGTTCGCTCGCAAATAGAATAATATAAATTGTTTTTCCAGTGTTCTCGCGGTAACGGCGTTGGCGCGTTATTGCGACCAAACCACACACAACAATAATACTATACGCGTACCGAACCAACCAACAAAATATTCATGTCCGCCGCGTTCGAGCCCCGTCCCCGACGACGCGCAACAACAGTACGATGATAATAACCGTACACCTAATATTTATTTTCCCGCAGAGTGTGGGTGGGTCTGAACCGAAATGGTCTACGGGCGAATAAAAACGACCGTTCTCCGCGCGTACCTACTTAATTCGATCAGGAAATATTATCATCGCGTGGGTACCGCCTCTAATCTCGTTTCAACTCGTTAGACAAATAAATGAAGGTCAACACCCTGCGTGTCGCGTCCCGCAGCAGGATCCCCAGGATCCGAGGGCGCCCCACGCTCGTATATGAGTGCACAAATGTACGGGCTAGACGTAGCTATATTAGACAGTGGCGAAGTGTCAGAGGACACACAACGAGACAACGATCAGAATAATAATAGAGAGTCTAGATAGCCACTGATGTGAAATACGTCATGTATCTGAGATACAATATTGTATTTTGTACCAAGGTGTGCAAGCCACCTTTTCCGAGGTTCTCACTCACTCATATTTGTATATTATAGACTACTTGTATTATTTAATTCGATTACAGATACGAAAACACTTTAATTCAATCAAATGGAATTATTTCATTGCTTATCAACAAATATCGCATGGCTTACGAATACACACTAATTAAAAAACTTTTTCATCAACAGTAAATCCGTCTTAAATTTAGTGTATTTACTATCGAATGAGTAAATTTGTAAAGTACATTTAAAAAACTTATAATAATTTCAAAACCTTGTAAATTGCAAATATTTTATATCACTATTGATACTTTTTCATTCGGTACGTCTCGCCCTGCTCAGCGTATTACTTAATTACAAGTCGAATTCAAATCGATGGTATCGAGCTGCTCGAATTAGACTACATTTTCACAACGATTCGAAGTATTTTGTGTCTCTAGACAAATTGATCGCATTAGAGTATGTGTTATACGACGTGCCATGACTATTGACGACTTTTACAAAGTGGGAGTGTTAGTAATATTAGTATATAAATTTATATCAAGCCTTGAAAACAAAAATAAATAACTACCCGATCGAGACTAGTCGACAGTGGCAATACATCAAAGAATATCTCGAAAAAACTAATCAAAAAGTTAAAAAATTAATCGCGAGTGAATAGTTTTTTGTTTTTTTTTTTTAATTTCATAACACGGACATTGTTTTTATCGTTACGGCGGTCGCAGTATAAACATGATTTTTCGTCGAAATATAATATGTATAGGGACACATATTATTTTGATATTTTTACAGTTGCTTCGTTTTGACCGCGACCGGTGGCCTCGCGATAAAATAATATACCGACAACACGACGACGCGCGGTGGGCCAAACGTCGGGTTCGACGAGAGATTTTAGTCTCTTGTGAAAAAAAATTAATATTAAATTTATACTCAAAGCGTATCTGACCGCATTTTTGTTATTTTTAGTCGGGTTATTTTTTTAATTTTATTTTTCATATACCTTTTTTTTTTTTTTTTGTATTTTTCGATATAGTTTTAATTTTTAACGTAAAGTCACGTTTTGTACGTCACGTGATGGGCAAAAGGCAACCCCGATAAGACAAAACAATATATAATCGTTTAATCCCGAATAAACGTACGAATTAAAAATAAATAAATAACTGACGTCCATAATAAAATATGGTATAATGTGTTTAATTATTAGAATATACTTTTGTTAGGTTTTTTTTTACGCTAGTTTCCACACGTTGTTGTGCAACAACGGCTGGTGACAGGCCTAGGCCTGTAACATACAGCTTTATGTCGGTCAAAACACTTGAAGACCGACGTGTAGGCGTTTCGAATATTTCTCACAAAACCAATCTCGTGCCTCGTTCCCATTTATTCAAATTAAATTGGAAAGAGACTATAAGGTTTCCTCCGAGATTCAATGCGGATAATTGTCGTAGTATTTCACTATTATCGTAAGGATTCCAGGAGCCGAATGAGAAATTTCTAACTCCGGCAACGATATAACAACGTACGAGTACCTACTCCATTTAGATAATGAACGAATTAAATCCTACTTTAATTGTGAGTTTTATATGATTACATTATTCATACTCTCGTATAATATTTAAACTTAATAGAATGTAATTTTTTTGCATTAATTCTTATTTGTTTTACGCATTATGTTACACTGGAGTTGTTTGCACTCTATCGTAAACATGCATTGTACTTAATATATCCGTGGACCCCATCCGTTAAAACTTAAACATATAGAGATAGACGAATAAACAAAACGAAATAAATCCAATTACACGGTTAATAATAATTGTTACCTGTGGCTTTTACACCGCTCGCTCGTATTCACATGAAAATACGAGCGGGCGTGTGTTTATTCTTATCGGAAGTTCACAAGACGTTAATGTCGTATTCATTTTTGCTTGAAATTAAATCGTCTTTGGATTTTGATATCGTACACCCGAAAAGATATTTAATTAAAATTGCTGATGTATACATTACATATTAATATATGTGTATTATTATGTACATGTAATACAAGAAGGACGGTTTGAGAGTTATAATTATTCAGCGCGGGAAGAGTATAGAGAATTATGTCAATAGGTTACTCGTTCGTCCATAATAATATGTAAAACTTGGTTTAGAATCTCTTCAGGATTATTGAAAATAAAAAATTAATTAATCATCAGTATTAAAAACATGTGCTTTGTGATCTTTGTGCGACGTAACCAACGGGTGAAATCCCCAACCATATGTTATTCATGGTAAGCGTTACAATTAGGATTAATTTATAAAAAATAAAATAACGTTTGGTGTATTTTTATTTAAATCTTTTATATAATAAATTATTTTATATATTCGATAATACTTTGTTATTAGGGTTTATTGTAGGTTTTAATAATATATAGATAACACCTTTATATGACATTTATATCGATAACATATATTATATCGAACACCGATCACCACGCTTCCAGGTGTTAAGTGGCGGAAAACGAGAAAAAAAACTTCAATGAAAATAGAATAAACAAATCGTCACGAGGGACAAAATAAATACAAAATCATAGAACGCATTTTTAGAAGGACTTTACGTTACAATAACAACAAATGTCTGTAGTAATTTTTTGCCTTGTATTAATAATTGCGCGTCCGTCGTAAAATGGAAAAAGAAACTTAATTTTCTCATCGTCCGGATCGCAAAATAATTAAACGCTTTACATAGGTTTGGCTTCTATCCGTGTAAAAGTGAACGCGTTCAAAAGCAATTACGATACTTCTAGCGAGGAAAACCCTTAAAAATGCCTAATTACACTGTACGTACAATTAAATAACTTTTCGAGTTCACAAAACGAATCGATAAAATGGTTTCTTGGCCGAGACTTGGTTTTTCTCAGTAAAAAACGTTAACAATTTGTAGCAAAAAAATTATATTTCCTCTAAATTTATTGAATTTCGTGCCGAAAACATTTCGATTTTTAAAAAAAAAAAACGAACAAACAGTACATTATTGATTATTCGTACTGCGGCGTGTAGTTTGTTTTTTAGTTTTTATTTACTAATGAATTTCAAACAACGGTAATTTAATTACTATATACGTTAAATGTCGCTAGCACGACGAGAAGAGATATATATATATATTCTCAACTTATCAATTTCGTGAGTACCTATAGTGAAACTCCATTGATAAAGACTAGAGTAAACTATACGTTTTTCTTTTGACAAACATTTCATTATCGATCGAAGAGTAAAAACACGCGGACCGTTTGTCTTGAAAGCAACCGGCCGAATTGCGACGAGGTGTTATTGGATGTCACAAGTTGCGTAGCGTAGTCGTTACCACGGTTATATACTATGGTAGATAATAGGGTTCGTGGTCGTTACTGATATCATTTTCGACCAACGACGGACTGGTGGTGTGTAAAGTTTCGTATAAGTTTTTATGCTCGTATAATAAAGTTATCCGCGAAAACAAACGGCGTAATAGCGTTGTTCTGGAATTTCAAAAAAAAAAAAAGGAACATTAAATCGACGCGTTTACTCCGACGATGTGCGATTGCCCATGATCTCGTGGTCTTTTCGAGCTGTACGATTGTCTACGAACGCGGTAGATAATCTATACGAATTCGTAAATTAGCGAAAAAACGAGTGTATTGTTGCCAAATCGCGTGTGAGAAATATGCGATTCGCACTTGGTAGTTTCGGTGCAGTCGAACTGCAGAGGCAACGCGCGCAGAAAAGGAAGTGTAAACCGATCAACACTTTGAACACGCGATAAAATATAAAAAAAAATAAAAAGACTGCGATAAACCGTATGTCAAGCTCTCGCACGCATCATAATATAATACGCATTATTTTCGTGTGATCGTCCAAAATCAAAACGTGTTCGTAGTTCTACATATATCCGATTGCGACGCGAATAGACCGATCGAAAAGTGACGACGATATTTTTATTTCGATAAAACCGAATACTTTCATTTTTTTTTCGAGCCGAGAACGCAGAACGAACAAAATTCTAACCAGTCTAACCGATAAATTTCATGTTTTATTATCACACGGGAATTCGAGGAGAAGATTAGGTAAATAAGTAGATTTATTTTTTCATTATTTTTTTTCCCCCTTCGATAGTGAAAACATTTAGGATTGGAGAGAGTGGCGTGGCTGTGTTCGGATAAAATTAGAAGTGTTTTTATTTCCTTTTTCGCCTCTCGTTCCGCGTGTTTTTCTCGATCGTTCTGCTGACGACGACGCGGTCTACGTCCTGCGAATGCGTCGCGCGAACGTCGTATGATATTAATATTGTCTCACACAATACGATAGGATCGTGTTTCAACGTGTTCGGACAAGAATACACCTACTGTATAGTTTTGGCTGACAAAACGACGCGGTGACAATGCCGTCGTAATGTTATAATATTATCATTACCTATTATGTCGCGAACGTGTACGTACTTATATACAGACAGACGTAGAAAATGTCGATAATACGGTACAACGGTATAATAGTATTATTGTCTTGCGAGTCGGAGACGTGTCTGAAACGTTCTATTCGAACGAAACAATAGATGGGAAAAAATTAACAATAACCGTCCTCCGCGATAAACGTCAATAATTATATGGCCCACTGCAAACTATATTAGGTACTCTATACGAATACGAAACCTCAAAGACAAGGGTGTCGTTTAGGAGCCATTATTTCAAAGAGACTGCGTATGCATTGACTTGCGCATGCCAGATAACAATCATTTATAATTAAAAGAAAGAAAAGTGCCGATTGCTCTGCCGAAAACTGCCGTTTCGGCTTTGGGAAAATCGTTTATGCTTTTATTTTACGGGTTCGCTTTCTACGTAGAGTTCAAAAGTAGTTTTATTAATTTTATTCTGTGCGAAAGACGAAAATCTAAACTCGGGAAATTCGGTTCCAACGATTTAGGTCGAGGTGGATCGTCATACATTATTTATATTTCTTTTACACAACTATAAGTTTTCGGTTTCAATTAACTCGCGATTTTAATCACGGCACACGACGATGATAATAATACGCGCGTCTACGTTACATTATCCGATACGTTCCGCGAAGTACCTACGTCTTTACTCGTAAATTATTTTTACGAGCACTTAAAATGTTCGAAACGTCTTATAAACATACGCCACGGTTAACCGAGCTGCCCTTGGAATCGGTTTGCGAACGCGAGGGATTTGTATTTTATAATATATTATTATATATTTCCTTTCGAATACACATAACGATAGCGTAATGACGGCGCGCGCCGAGACGAGCGAAGCGAGACGAGCGCGAGTGTCCGACTTTCTGACCCCGCGAGCGTGCGGTGCCCATGTTGGGTGTCTCTTTTTTTCCTGATCTCATAACTAATGCGAAAACTTCGACTGTGTGGTGAACTGAACGGCTATAATAACCGAACAGAGAAGATCTCGGGACCAGAGTCGAAATGTTTTCGTACCCCGAAATGTGCATATTATGTATAATATATAATATTTATATATTTTTCCTTGGGTCATTCGTTACCCATGCATGTATGGGACCTTATCCCGCGTGACCTTTGTGGCCCGTATTCGACCCGCGTGACCTTTGGAATATTATATTGTTTTTCGTTTCCTTCATGAAAAGAAGACAATCAATCATATTGATTGAAACTATTTGCTACGTTTAAATCTCGTGTTAGCTAAAGAATACTTCCGGATACACACGAATTCGCCCACTTTTAACTAGAAAAAAACCTACCCTCTCTTCCTCCAGTTTAAGTCAGTTATACGCCGTCGACAAAATAAGATTAAAATTCCTAGAGCCGTAAGCGCATTTACATGCCAAAACTGTTCTTGGTTCTTACTTTGTGGACTATTTATTTCTAAAAACTTTTGTCTTTCATAATATAATTTACAAACACGTACATTTTTACATTTCATTTTTTTAATTTTGTAAAAATGCTCTTTTTTTCAAAATTTCGGACCGAATATTTCTCAGTCTGAAAACTATTGCTTATTTTGTCTATCCGTTAATACCCGACGAATGATATTACCGTAATGACTTTCGAAATGGTCAAACGAAATTATAGGTATCTGAGTTACTAATAGAATAAACTATTTTATATGTTCGATCACTACAACTATGAGACCAAAAATTGTGCCAGGTTTTCATCGATTTCATCATCGTGCCAAATATGAACACTCTAAAATCATTTTTTTCGGCGTTTATCTGAGAACTGAAATGTGTATTCGGTGACCTAAGCATTTTTTTTTATAGCATAATCGTTACAATAAATTTTTTATTTTTTTGAACACCATCTAATGGCCAAAACATAAAATACAAACGTCAAATTGTAATATATTCAGTCTCGTTATCATTAATAAGGCAAATACTTAAACACCAATTTTGAAATATTGAATAAATATACATTTCAAACGTAAATATTAGCATATATAAAATTGAAAATAACCGCACTGTCATGAGTCGTTTGAAAAAAAGAAACTTTAAATATTAAACACGTTTCAAAGAACTAAATTTTCTTAATCGGTAACGTTTTACAATCGAAAAATTTGAGATAACTACGTAGAAATGATTTAATTTAAAAACGATTTATAGTTTTTAAAAATATTAGAAACGTTAAATAAGATTTTCCGAAAAGTTTAGTGCTCGTTACTTGAAATATTAAGTCATTGACATTACGCCGAAATCACGCGGACAGAGTGTAGAATAATCAACCTTTAATAATGATTATCTAATTTTGAACTGAAGAATAATCGATAAGAGTGTATCTACACAATTACCGATCGAAAGGCGAAATTGCTCAGAAACGGTCTGGTTCACTATTTTAAAACACCGCACGCCCATAATACGGGTAGATAATAATATAATCATATTATAGCAAGTTTAGAAACGCATTATACTTTTAACGGTAATTGAATCCCAAGATTTCCGATAGACATTAGAGATTAATGTGACTCGCTTCGGCGAAAAAGTATTTTTAGGCATTACGCTCTACTCTTTTTTTTCTTCCCCTCGAATACAATCCGTCAACCGTCGTCATGGTAAGAGAAAAAAAAAATCGATAATATTACATTTTTTTTTTCCGTCTTCCTTTTCATATTCAATAAGTCGAACTTAAGTAATTACACGGACTGCAGTAAATAATAGAACTCGATGTATTATTATTTTTTTATTTCCCCCCTTCTCCTCCGTAATATTCGCTTTAATCACGTACAGTTAAAAGAATAAATCGCTTACCTACTCAATAATCCTCACAATATAACAATTCTAGTTTAATACCGTATAATCTACTAATCGCGCAATAACGATCGCCTATATATAATATGTATATATTTATATTATTAGCTACCCTGTGTTTCAATAACAACGCTATATAATACGTAAGAATGAAATACTAACAATTGTTTTTATTTTTTCAGTGCTCGCAAGCTGGAACAAGCGGGTGGAGAATTTTATCTTCAGCTCTATAAAAAAAAGTATATTGTAGCGATAGATTTTTATGGAATTTATAGGGACAAAAGTCGATCGATCCTCGTGTAGATTTAACGACGAATTTGAATTTGAAAGAAACAATCGAATTAAAAATCAAAAAAACAATTATATAATATGTTTTACTTCTGGACTAGTATTGTTTTACTGCTTATTTAGTAAAAAGATGTTATGAAACATTTATACGCTAATTATTTTTCTCAACTAAAACACGTGTAATAATTATTAATCATAATATTTTACAAGATATTGATTTTTCCAAGCCATAAATATGGTATAGAAATACGAGTATATAGCACAAGTATAATAATTACTATATTGTTAGTTTTTAAACAAAAAGAAACTATATAAATTTAAAAAAAAAAGTAATTTAAATACTCTGACGTGATGTTTAGGTATGCGAGTAAATACGAACACACACATTACATTAAAATTAAAATAATAATTTGCTTTTAGTTATGTCAGTGGGAAAATGTTACGGAGCTGGGGCTTGATCACGCCCCCAACGGTTCACTTTGAATTTTATTTTCGAAACGGTCGCATGAATAATTGGGTAATTATCTTATGGGTCATATGGGTGTACGAATAAACAAACGTCGAGAACCGCTGGTGTAGAATTCATTTTCAAACTAAAACCATGTGGTGCTCCAGTAGAAACAAAATGATATATTCAAATCGTGTACAAAAAAAAAAAAAAAAAAACTATACATCGTGACTTATAGGTCATTGTATACTCTAAAGCGAGACTTTCGAGTTTCGTGAAATATAGATATCTCAGACAGTAGTTGATATTCTAAAATCAAAACATACGGAACCGGTGTAGCCGCGATGAAACGCTCTCCTGATTTTTTCGAGCACAGGAATGATATTATTGTAAAATATTTTTTTTCCTCGCCGTCTCACACGAATACGCCGATCGGAAAACGCCGCTATGGCGCCGATTTCTGTAAACATAATAGGCTGTTCGATTTTCCAGAACTAAACCCGCCACCCCCGCACACTTTCGATCGAATACGACCCACGACACAAGAGCAAAACGAATAAGAAAATTCAAACGTTACCTTAATTATACTTGGGTGGATATAAAAATACACCGGCGCGCGCACAAACACACATACAAATATATATATGCAAATTTAAGGCGATTCGATCGAAACATCACCTAAATCACGTGTTCGGCGCCACCGGTAACACCAGAGTGCTCTTTAAATCGACCCGAAACACAATGTTACAATGTAACAGATAAATATCTTTTGCGCGCTGCTGCAGTGCGATATCGGTCGAATAACAATATACAGCATAATCGGACGAAGCGACGTAATACGCACACGTGTTATTTTTTTTTAACGAGAACCCACTGCAGTACATTCGAGATGTATATATAATATATATACATAGTGAAACGGAGAGAGATAGAACCGAAGAACAAATAATATACGTCGCCGATATGCAAACCTATTGGAAAATGGAAAGGAAAAACCGTATTCGTGTACGTCGAGAAACTACGTTATCATACCGTCTCGTTTTCGTAAATATTCACAGGTATAGCCATAACAACGATGATAATAATAATAATAATAATAATAATAATAATAATAATACGACAAAACTCGTGTGTAATACGAGTGTAAGCTCGCGAGGATGAGACGGAGTTAAGGCGATTGCACGGGTACCGATCGTCTTAGGTGATTTTTCGATTTGCCACGCGCACCGTGCGAGCAGTATTACATGACTTGTAAAAACAAAATGATTTTCGGCCAAAGCGTCTTTAATAATATCATTTGCGCACTTTTATTTTCCTGGTACAACTACAGCGGTCGTCGCGAATGCCAGGTGCATTTTCTAGGGTCGACGTTCAAATCCCACAACGGATTTAACGGATTTTTTTTTATCATATCAATATTATGGTACCTACCATGATTTAAACAGCCGATAATTTTCAAATTTATACAATTTCTACAATTAATGGTAAAACAATGAAAATCTTTGTAATTTTTATATGGTCGGTGCCAAAGAAACGTTAAATCTCTCGCCGGGCTGCGGGCGTACTAAATTATTATCGATATACTAATTGATGATAGGATAGCTTAAACGCCTATTTTCATCGTTCACATAAAATCTTACGACTCGATACGCGGATTTTTCGATGGCGAGCCCGTCCCGAGTTATCGTCCTGGCCCACGCATCTGGTCCGACCGCAGTCGTCCACGCGGAAATCGATACCTACGATAACACGATAATACCTATTGCAGTTGTTCTTCCGAGAATCTAGATCGACATTAATGCAAATCCGTACCCGGCAATATATTACTGTTATTATGTTTTCGACGACAACGCCGCCGCCGTGAGCACGAGAACAATATTCGAGTAAATTAAAAAGACGATAATAATAATAATAATAATATATTACGCATTTTCAGCGATAGACTTTCCGTGTATTCCGGATATTTTATATCCGGATTTGGAAAGTATGTAAGATGAATATGAAATTACGCCCCGATACTATAATATAACCGAGCCCGTCCTCGGTATTACTAAACCGAACAGATATAATCGATAAGCCATCGAGTCGTATTTAATCGACCCGGAGAACTAAAGGTTCAATAGACATATCTACGTTTAATGTTTAAGCCGAAATAATAATATATTTTATAATCTAAGTATTTTATACCGAATGTTACGCGAATTCACGTCTCTTTGTTCACCATCGAAATCTAGCGCTGAAGAAAGTGATATATTATATTTTTCACGTCTTATTTATTTTTTTTATAAAACAGCCAAAGAAGAAAAAAATGTACACCCATCAAAAGTGTTTTAGGGGATCGCCCCACTCGCTTCCCCCATCACCTTCCCCGGGTCGAGTACGAGTATTGTAAAAAACCACGGGGACGACATATTATAAGTATTTTTAATCGTCCGGGAACCGAAACGAATTGATATATATATTTCCAAATTCATACAAAAAATGTATATTACAATAATTATTCTTGTCACGCAAAAATCGAATAGTTTTCGAAATACGAACCCTGCGAGCGCACGGAAAGGAAACGTCGAAACCGTTATCGGCAACGAAGCTCAAAACGTGAAATTTCCCAACGGTTTTCGTCTCCCCGATTTATACGCGTCGTTTTAAAAAGCTCTGATATTATCGTAATAATCGTTCGGAATTCGGAAGTGACTCGCGTGATCACAAACAGCGTAGAGATAATAACCAAAACAGTTCTCGGTGTTCTCGCGGGTATACCAGCCGCCGCCGCAGTTATTACCTTTATCGACCGTGTAGATTTATATATGCATATGTGTTTGCGTATGTTATACTTAACACGCTCGAACATAGATCCGTATTATAAGCATATTACCATATGATTATCATTATTATTACTATACACGGGGATGCGCCGAACGTTACGTTGTAATAATAATACGACGGCCGCCGCCGCCCGCGATGGCCGTTCATGGAACGGAGCCGTACGGCCCCTGTACGCAATATGAATTAATCAGTTATTTATATTACATTATTTGCAAGATCGTTATTATTATGTATACGTCATAGTGAACGCTTCCCGGTGTACAGTCGCGAAGTACGCGCTTACATGCGATGACTTTGTTGCACCGAGGAGAAAAAAAAAAACCGTTAAAATCGATCGCGAAGTAAAAGTAAGAATTATTGCTTTTAAAGTCGATGTATAAATTGCATTGAAAATGCGCAAAAAATTGACGCGAAAACCTCCTGTCACTAAAATAATCATGTCACTATAATAAAATACGGGCACGAGGATATATTCTATTCTACCTATGAATATTATCGATCGTAATCGATCATATTAATTGATTAATAACATAAGATTTACGCATAGCATAGAGCGACCGTACGTCTCGGAATTGTCCTTTTTTTTTAGGTATTTAGTCCTTTTGTCCCGACAAACATCGAACGGGACGCAATACGACCCGTTTTTAGAAGATGGTCTCGTTTTAATCCCATTATCCTTTAATTATTATTATTTTTGTAAGGGAAATTAATATGGTGTTTTCATTAAACGTGAGATCCAATTTCAAATAGCGATATGAAATTGAATTTTTATCCAAAATTATCGTGTCGACAGTGAAATTTATATCGTTTCAAGAATTAAAATGTGGCTCCACGTGGACTCCGGTAATTTAGTTTTATCCAATCGATAATTTTTTTATTTCTAATAGGAATTGAACTAGTATAATAGTCCCTCATATATCTGAAATTCGTTCATAGATTGCTATAAATACCAGTGTGTTTACTTTTACTGAAATTAATTTTTGTTAACTATATTATACTCTATAAGAAGGTGTATCACAAAGATATAACACATATCAATGTAAGTAAAGTTGTCAAATCTCCATAACAAACACTATTTATATTTTATATTGATTATACTGTAATCCGTGTACCAGTATTTTAATATTATATAAACAATAATAAAATCTGTTATATGCAGCGAGACTAACCAATAGTTATTGTCATTGAAACAGTAAATAACCAAAATTAAAAACCATCAAAATTAACAGAATTAAAAAGAATGCAAACGATGTTTTTATCATTATATTATCAATAACACATTTTTGAAAAGATTGTACCTATATAAATTATATTAAAATACAAAAATGTTTTTTTAAAATTTAGTTAGAATGTTATTTATTTGAGGTCAGCTAAAATCGTCTCATTTTTTTTCTTTATAAATAAGGTCACACTTATATACCAAGTACCGATCTGTACATATTATATACATACTTAATCATCAATATTATTATCTTATAGGTCTTTGGAATTTCTCTCGATCAAAACGAGTACCGAAACAGCATCTAATTTCATTAAATCGTCAAAACAATCGAAAATTGCATTTGAACCTTAAAATAAAACAA
The DNA here is from genome assembly GCA_948098885.1 of Drepanosiphum platanoidis. Classification (NCBI taxonomy): domain Eukaryota; kingdom Metazoa; phylum Arthropoda; class Insecta; order Hemiptera; family Aphididae; genus Drepanosiphum; species Drepanosiphum platanoidis. The sequence goes on along the minus strand of OX402534.1, from coordinate 5,976,052 downwards.
ACAAATTCCTAAATGACGTAAATGAATAAATAAAAATACCCGTGAAATTGAAGAAAGTTGTATTTTATATATTGCATATTGCAGCGGTCCACAAACGAATTTCTATTGTAAACGTCAACAAATACTAAACAAAAGTTACAATTGTTACAACAAAGTTCGAGCCTTAACGATAACCGAATAATAATAATAATAATAATAATAATAATAATAATAATATATATTTAATACCGTTGCAGTAGAAGCGGCTTTGTGCGCGTAGTTTAAATTAAAATATAACATCGCGAGGAGCAATAATAATATAAGAGACGAAAATAATAATAATAATAATAATAATAATAATAATGACGACAATAATAAAAGACACGCGCGTTTACCGATGATTCGAGTCAAACATCTACGAGGCGCGGCGGCGGCGACGGAGACTTTCGGCGCACCGCCCGCGGTTGACGACCGTCAGCAGGGTCGGGGGCGGAAGGCCTGTGAAAATTAATAATTTTGCGAATTGCGGTTTAAGGGTATTTACATACTACTGGCCCGTATAGAAGAACCGCCGGGCGTCGGACCGGGTGAAATTAATTTCGTACCGTTTCGACGGAGCGGAGACGCGCGCGCGCGGGAGAAACGACAGTGTTATTTATGATCGAAACGAAACAACATTCTGGAAAGAAGCAGGAGAAGAAAAAAATAAAAATAAAAAATAAATAACACCAAAAGTCGCAACAATAATAATAATAATAATAATAATAATGAGATATTAACGTACAAGAAACTTTTATCGGACTTCTCCGGTTGTATAAATTCTCGAAACTAGGTACGAGCGCGCCAGGCAAAAGTTGTTTTATCGTATTTCGTACAATTGGGACCGCATAGAGTAGCCCATAATATCAAATATTATTATTCGTTCGTTCCCAGTCTCACTCATTCGGTATCACGATTTATGTAAAATAGTACATCGATGAAACCCCATTTTCATAATTTAATTTATATTATTTATATTATTTTTAAATCATTAAATACGCCATACCGCTTTTTAGAAATGGGGTCCGATTTTACCACCGGAGATAATTTTACAAATTTTAATTTTTAATCGGGCAAAAACATTAGCACGATTTTATGGTTTCGGTATGCTAGTGTACACTTGGTTAAAAATTTTAGATATATGTACACGAATTTTTGATTGTAATTTATATACAATGCAATGCATATAATGAATAAATGACATCATCGAATGTATTGTCCTATATTGTATCGGTAAACATTATACCCGATTTAGAGTTCAAAATTTGTTGTTGGAAATGATAATATAATATTTTACTATACAAGCTTAAAAATCTGCTCTAGAATCTGCAATATGGACCACGATGAAAAGTTTGAAACAACATTTTGCACCAAATACATCTACAGTTTTTTTTTTTTTATAACTTATTAAAAATACAATGAAAAAAATGACAACTACGTTATACTATTTTTGTAATATAAAATAAAAACTGTTCAACAGAAACGGATGACTTGTTACTTTTTCAATTTGAAAATCAATTTTTCCAAAAAAAATAAATTCCCTTAGACAATATTCTTCTTCTTTTTATGTGATACGCGTGCAATGCCGTACGTTCGAACATCCGGCAAATCGGACCATAAATAACATATTTTTTGAGTTTTCATAATTTTCACGTATTATATTATCATAATTTGACTACTTGGCGGCTGCGTTGGGCGTCTAGCTGGGTTACTCCCGATACACCTCGATAAATCGAGAAAATAATTGTATGATTTTATAGTGCCATTATTACTTATTATTACGATGTCCTTTTGAATTCGTTCAAAATTAATATTCGCGGAATGTCCGATTTACGCGTACATTCGAACGCTTCTTAACGTCATTATTATTATTATTATTATTATTCTCAAACTCGTACTAAAAAGTTCGACGAATACAAATTATCTGAAGCCATTAAAATTGAAATTCCGCAGTGAAAAAACAATTTTAAATATTGTTTATTTCATCCTCACAGGTAATATGCATACCTTACTTTTATACTTAATATTAAAAAAAAAAATCCATAAAAACACAAATAGCATTTATTCGTCTTTAAATTCGATATAAAATGTAAATTTATTCAGGGAGAGAATTGTATTAGTTAGGTATATGAAATGTAAATTTACTATATTATGTCTGTGCACGGGTGACGGACAAAAACAACAAAACACTATTTATAAGTATCTACTTGCATCATCAGTGTTCATGTAGTATGTAGGTAGTCCATAAACATAACATTCGTAAACAAAATATTTAACAATACACTTGTAATTACTAATCAAGTTCATTTTATTCGACCAATTTGAAAATGCATAATGCTTGAAATATAATATTGTATCGAACATCGAAATGGTTAAATAATGTTTGAAACGTTTTATTAACGAGTCATAATGGCCTACGGATGGATCACCGAAACTAGGTTCAGAACGGTTTTATTATGCAAACGGTTTAATTTGTAATAGGTGTTTCAACATCAAATTGCACATTTCAATATTTTTACTCGAATGGTAGCAGCTTCCCATTGTTTATTAAAAGAAAATATTGATTTTATAAACGAATATTTTGATTAGCATAAAATTTATAATATCTTGTATTGGTGTCACTAAACCAATATTTTTAGAGATATACGAATAACTATTGATAATATTTACTTCAAAACAATCAAAATATAAACAGAAAAGGGCTTTTGTTTCTTTGGGGCGCTGGTGGTGTACATTTGAAACTTAGAGGTACACAAGTCCCCTGTTGCGCCAAGATTGGTTTCGTTGAATATACTCTATAATTTCACCCACTCGTAAAAATAATAATAAATTAATAGTGAATAATACGTATACGTTATAAATCACAATGAAAATTATATCCTGCAGATTTTTTTGTCCTAGAAATATCTACCATGGCCTATGTTGGACCTAGGATAAACGGTCCACTCGTTTCCTTTTCCATACACAGTATTTTTAGAGGTGCTTAGTCAACTCGTTTGACAAGATAAATTCGTTTCAATTATTTTTTATATATTATGTTTTATTTGGATCGAAGGAGGCCCGAGGCTTAGCCGCTCAGGACCTGTGTAAAAATATGTGTAAGCGCCCGCCACGAAAGGCGACTGTAGTAGAAATAAATTAATAATACCGTATTTATTAACGCGCGCGTTCAAAGTCGACCCGTTATTCGCAACGGTATACAATAATAATATTATTATGGAGTTTTCACTGGGTAGTGTGTTATTTATTTTGGCGATACGTTCACACGTTCACAGACAAATGCGAATTGTATTCGCTTGTACATTATGATGCTGAAAACTCTGTTTCCAGTGTTCAAATAATTATTCGACGAATGTGCGAGTATACGCAAAATTTAAATTACCTATTCTAATAAGGAAAACTGCCACAGCTCGTGGCGTATTATATAGTTGTAATACATTAAAAACAGTGAGATGACGGTATTTTCCGCGTCGATTGAAATAAAAGTAAACATTTTTACTCTTCTGAATGGACGATCAATTGGATTAACGAGCTAAACCCGTAAAAACAACTCGAAGAGTTAAAAAGTTTTAATGATCCGACGGCAAGATAAATTAATACGAATTAGTGATTCCTACATCGATACTACAACACCACCACGTACAAACAATATTTTTCCACCGCCGTCGGAGAGTTCAAAACCGCCGATCATCAAAAGTTTGTGACAAAGGAATAATAATAATAATAAAAATGAATAAAATCCAATAGCCCAGAGATCTAATGTCACCGGTTCCGATTTAGTAATCGTTCATACTTCAGATCAATACCGTTTTCTCCACTTTGTATTTACACACGTAGGTATATTTTTGAATTCAATTGTATGGAAATCGAGTCGAATAAAAACTGTATGTAGTGCGTATTCAATAATAGAAGTAATAAAAAAAAGAAAAAACACTATACGAAGCGATTGATTTAATGCAAGACACTTTATAATAAGTACACTTTTACACATTTAGAGTGAATTTACGCTAGCGCGTATCTGACGTTAAAAGAAATGGGTCCCGTGTACACTCTAATGTATAATTTAAACTAGGGATAAATAATAGTAAAAGACAAACACGTCTCGCAATTAAAAAAAACAAATCGACCGTCGAGTAATATTATAGTTTTTAATTTACCTCCGACAATTCCATTTATTTAATGATATTTATTTCATTTGTTTCAGCGATAATAGAAACGATAACGAAAAACAACGAATAGAAATAATAACATACGGCAAAAAGACGATGATATTACATCGATACTGGATTTTACAATCCATACAGCACGGTTTACAGCAAGTAGACAGACGAAAAACAGCGTTTTAGTCGCGTCAAAGGGCAATAGAATAATATTTACGGCACTATATCACGACTTATTATTTTCAGGTAGACTGAACCGAACCGAAGTCGATAGTCGAATCAAAGAAAAAAAACATCTAAAAGCGAACGAAAAGTTTCAATCCAGTTGCCAATCGGATTAGAAAATGATTACGGATTTTTCACTTTCGAATGAAATTATTATTATTATCTTTTTTTTGGTACGCGCCGCGCCGCTTATAAAAATAAAATAATGAAAAATACTTCATTTTGCGTTCGGTTCGACGTAAAAAATAAACGATTCGGTTCGGTCGGCCGTTAAAAAAATCCAGTGCGATTCAACACCGTAAGTATTCAAATTCGACACGCCTAGGATTATTATTATACCCATCGTTATAATATTATTATTGGGATGAATTTAAAATCGCGGCTCACCTTGGCAATTGGCTACGACCGCTATCCAAAAGCACAGACCGCTCAGCTGTATGAATCCCGCGCCGGTCGCCGTGCAGCACATTTCGTATGCGATATTTTTTTTTTTTTTACTATCGCGGGTTTCTCGTACTCAGTCCGGACGCACGACGATCGACGGAAACGACGATCCCGTCATGCCGGAGAACGGCGCGATCGCGAAAAAAACACAAAAACGAAAATCGCACAACAAACTCCGCCGCGAAAAGTCGTCGTCGTCGTCGTTTTTCTTCTCTCGACCGACCGCTTACACGTAACGGAAACCCCGAACAACGACGAGTCGATGATAGAAAACGAAAGAAAAACGAAACGAATAAATAAATTTATTTCCGCGAAACGAAAAGTAAAAAAAAAAAAATATATATACCTATATATGTGTATTTATAACCGACGAATATATTATAATATATTATTATTATCGCAACGACGACAATGAATTTGATTTCCCGGCGATTTTTGGAATCGAACTCCTATACTGTTGTGTATATCGCGACAAACTCGGCGGCGACGGGGACGGACGAAAAATCGCAACGGCGACGGCGACGGCGAGCCGTTACACACACTACGGGGATTTGTGATTCACTAGCGGACTGCGCGCGGTCTCTGCGTTTGATGCCGCCCGATGGCGGGATAGTTTCTCGATTCTGCGCTCCGGTTCGCGCGACCTCCCCGGACGTTAAAAACGACACTGTTCCGCGACGTAGGTGCTGCGCGCGTATATACGTTTTGTATGCGTAATGTTTACACAACGACTCGGCGTGACGCGCGTTAATATTATTCTATTTGCGCGCGCTTGCGATACTATTGCGTTTTAGTTGGTTTTCGACTCGGAATAAGGCCGAAAAAATGAATATATATGAAAAAAAAAAAAAAATCGTTCAATTTAATACATTATAATATAATATAATTATATTACGGCGAGAAAGGGGAATACAGGGAAATTCGGTACTGTCCGGTAAATTTGAATCGCGAATACAAACGATTTTCCACGCAATATTTTTCATTCGATTATTTTATTTTATCGTCGAACGAAAACTATTTTTTTTATACAATATTATGTACTTTTAATATTGTTGGAAAAAAAAACACAAACAATATGACCAAATACGAATATAGGAAGACAAAAGTGAGTTATGCAATAGTTAATAAAACAGTTTAATATAATATACATACTTGACAATATTAATTATTGTCATACTAATTTTATAATCAACATATTAATATGTAAATTTTACTAATAATTTTGTATTAATTTGAAGTACATAATATTAATAGTATTAAACAATGAAATAAAATGATTGAATAAACAAAATTGCTTATATTTGCGATTCAAATTGCCCAGGCCATGTCACCATTGCTCGGTATACATAATGTAATATGTATAGTATAAATCATATCACGATTACAATTTTCTCGTCGATAAATAAATAGGTACTATATTAATATATTATACGAAACGGTTCATTTAACGCGAATCAGGCTTACGCGTTTCTAAATTAACGTTTTTCGAGATATTCTGTAATAATTGTCATACACCTATCGAGACGTTTTCGTAATCTATTGCACCGAATGGAAATTATTACTATTGTTATGAATATATTTTTATATTTTAACTGTTATACATAAAATATAAAATAATTTTAGCTCTTTTAACTTCAAAATTTCAAAAAACCGATGGAAACACTGAGTGTTGTTTGATTAAAATAAAATAATCCTGTAGTTTGGAAGACTCTTTAAATGATTTTGTTCTATTGTTATTCGATGTTATTATTATAATTATACAGAAAAGGCGTAATTGTTAATTAAATAGTAATAAAAATCTAGACGCTGGGCCATGTTTAAGATCTATTATTAAATGTAAGTACGTTACATTAAAATATTTTACTATCGTGCGGTCTTATATAAATATTGGTTTCTTATACTTTTTTTCTTTTGTAGAATAATGCGATATTAATATGATAACAAAAACAAATTAATAATTTGTTTTTTTTTTTTATTCTGATTAAGTTGGGCAAATATTTATTTTGTACTAACCCAACACCACAATTGTTTAAATATGAATTCATTTTTATAAAAAAAAAGTTACAAATTCAGCGAATAAAATCAATTACAAAATATTTCAAATAAATATATAAACTATACACTAATTAGGATGAAAATAAGAAAATAAAACCGTCGATTTCAAATCCTTTTTGGTACGAATCGTATTGATTTTGATATGCTAATAAAAGCGACCAAAAGAATAATTAACTTTATGCTCGGGAAGCAAATTAAATCTAAGAATCGTGTACATACTCGTTTCCAGTGTACTTACCTAAAGATAAATATTGAAACTTCCAAGTATTGGGAAGGTTTAATGTAATTCTCTCTGAATTCTAGTGGAACTTGTTTATCTCTTCGGGGCACGTACACCATATACATGTATACATTATATATATATATGTGTGTGTGTGTGTGTGTGTGTGTGTGTGTGTGTGTGTGTGTGTGTGTGTGTGTGTGTGTGTGTGTGTGTGTGTATATATGAATGTATATGTGTGTATTGGCACTCGTATAATACAATAATTCTACAATAATAGATCTAATTTGTAACAATGCTAACAGATAATTTTTAATAACATTTATCAGAGATTTTGTACGTTAATGTTTTGTGTATATTTATATATATATATATATATATATATATATATAAAGAGAGAGAGAGAGAGAGAGAATAGATTGTCAATAGATGATGAAGCTCACTTATATGTTTTCAAAAAAACTAAACAAATTACAACCAAATACATCAAATTTTTGAAAATTTTCAACACACGGAAATTTCTTTTTTAAGTGGGCAATAAAGTTTAATACAAAAAAAATCGTTTCTTAGTCCTTTTCACGTCTACATTTTGAACTTTAGAGTTCTAACAATTTGTATTGAGTTTTTATTTGTTTGCCAAAGTTGAGAAGAAAAGGATTGATTTATCTGGTAATAGTGCCTATATATACAATAATAGCTATACAATACTACTCAGAAAATTTAAATTTTATTCTCTATAACAGCTGAGTTTTAATATTACGCTTGACTGTACGAAACTAATTTTAAAAACAAGATATTATTGCGTAAAAATTGTAAAAATATTAATCGAATTTTTCTGATTGTTGAATCTGTCCCTCGAGATTATTTTCCCTAATCTATTGGGTTTTCGCTGAAAATTGAAAATTATAAGAAGAAAGTGATTTATTTGATTGTTTGTAGCCCTATATAGATATTTTTAAACTTTAACATTCGAATTTTTAGTCAAATATTTCAGGCAAACTGAGTAGTACACCGGTTTCTCATTTCTCCACTCATGGATATTTAGAAATTTCGTTTTTATATAATTAACAGTTCGATATGAGTATTGAATACCTCGATATTTTCAGAAAAACATCGTGTTCCGAAATATAAATTTAAAAAAAATAATAGTCATTTGAAAAACACCAATTAAAAATAATAACGATGAAAATTATGAACTTTCTGCTTCGAGCCGGGTATTTTTAAATAATTTTTCCAAAACACATACAAATCAATCGAAATAATTAGTGTAGATGGATGTTGTTTTTTTCAAAAATACATATTTTTCAAGTATACGTGTATAGTTACTTATGTTTATATATATATATAATATATTATATATTATAGTGTACGTTTTTGGACTTGAGTAATGAGTTTATAAAGGTTCGACGGAGCCAGTCGAAACCAGCCGCCGAACTTCCTGCAACAGACTGTCGTTTGGGACTGAAGACGACGGACAGTCATTAGTTTTGATATTACAACGTCCCCGCTCGACTAGCCTCCGCGCAAATTAATTTTCTCCCGCAGCTTATGATGTCGGAACACCGGCCGACAGTATTCGCAGATCCGTCACGATTCCATTGCGATCTACCCACAGTTTCGGTGAACGCGTCCGTCACGAGTACAATCGTCTTCGGATCACCGTGTCAAATTCTACGGCTTTTTTTTTTTTTAGTTTTTCCCTTAGGATTCCACTCGGGCGATTGCGTTCACTTTGATCTGACAACGACACGTTTCGTGTTCAAATACACGCGATAATGTCGGAAAAATATATTAATAACAAAGACAAGAATTTCTATGCATTTACTGGTTTTATATTCTGAGTCAAGTTAAGAATACAATGGTTTTACTATTAGGTGAGATTTTTTATTTTTTATGTCTGTCCTCGCGATTTAGATGAGAATAATTGGTCTTGTTTTTAACTTGAGGGCTGGTTTATGGTAGCAAATGTTGTCTAGTTGGTACTTAGTGGGGTCAATCCGAAATTAACAAAAAATTACAAAAACTTGCAAAAGTTACGGAATACCAGGTTTTGACAGTATCTAATTACTATTTTTTTATCGTAACTTAAAAATGAATAATTATAGAAACTTGAAATTTTCAAAGATTATTTATATTTATATTTTTATTTATAAATGGTGTAATTTTTAAAAGATTTAGTATTTTTTTTGAGATTTATTCACCCGCTCTCCTACGCTTGAAATTGTTTTCTCCAAAGCAAATGGCCAATAGTACATTGATTTAAAATTTAAAGGACAATTTCACCGATATTAATCATCCCACTCCAGTCACTTTCATAACTGACAGTGAAATAGCGTAACGTATTATTTTCTATCAATCTGTGTCAGTTTTTGCATAGTAAAAAAGTTTAGATGGATATTTATAATCATTATTTTATTGCATATAAATCTTAGCCCTATTGATAACAACTGTTATTGTAATAATCGTTTACGCGTTTGTTTTCGTATCGGGGTGAGATGATAATATCAACGAACGAAATATCAAGTTTAAAAACAGTGCGCAGTGACGTAAAGTTAAACGCTACAGCCATTGTTATCGTGTCATCGGAACTACAGTTGAAACGGCGATGATATTTTAATAATATCTAATATACGCGAGCAGACATAAAGTTTTCACGATAAATTAAAAATTCGCAAATCGTCCGGATCGCAACACTGCAACCATTATTCTTGTTCCGCAAGTAGTAGACGCGCCATTGAGTACGATATTTGAAATTAAACTTTTTTAAACTTTAAATAATAAGTTTCACGAATTCATTTTTTTTCAATAGAAACGTATTTTCTCGGCAGATTCGAGACGTATTTCCTAGGAATCGTATTTTCGCGTTTGATTACACAACATAACTGTTTTATTGTTATCATCAACCTCTGTCAACGCGCTTTATTTTTAATTCGATTTAATAAATTGATAATATCACCACTGGTGAAAATCTGAAGAATAGAGGAGATATCTGTTTTAAAACTCTGTCAAGCCACCCGGAAAATCAGCACAAACGTAATATGGAAAATATCGTGTAATCTTGTGCACATTTTTAAGAATAAAAATGGATAATCAATATTAAAAATAATATGTTTATAAAACATAATACGAGTATATTATCTATTTGTGTGTATTTCATGGATTAATTATCATGAGTGTCAATCAATATCCGAACGCTGCGGTGACTCGGATTCTTACTGTGTCCATTTAATTAGTCATTTAGAATTATTTTTAATAATAAGATATTAATAAATATGTAATCAATCGTATTATAAAATAAAAATTTACGATGAAGTAAGAATTTAGTAGGTGTTATACAGTTCATTTGATTTTAAATATTCGGTACCGTTACCCACAATGATTTTAATATTAGATAATTCATTTTTAAAAAGCTATAATTGTGCTAAATGTATTAGATTTATTTGTTAAATAACATTGTGATAAACACAATAATAATAATGATAATATCGTAATCGAATTTACACGGTACGCACGAACCTTAGACACGGCCCAGGACGGGCTGTAGAGTTGTGCCACGCCATTAACAAGGGCTGCGGTAATGACGACGCGCGTTCAATGATCCGTATTAACGAGTCGATTCAGAGTCCGCTTTTCATAATTCGGACGAGATTCGTTTGTTATTGTTTCGCGAATACGTTATATAAATCAGACGTCTCGGAAGCGCAATATGTAAAATCAAATGACTCTCAGATGTCGAAAAAATCGGTCGGCGAACGTCGAGTCTCTAACGGGCGGAAATTAGACACAATTACTTCAAGGTGCTGACACTGAACACCGTTGATGTTTCCCTACTGATTGAAAAAGGTGAATTTTATAATTTGCGACTCCGCGCCCCAATCGGAAAACGAGATTTCAAATACTGTACGCGCAGTGCCGCGTAACCTCTGATGACCTGGTAGCGGGTATATTTTATCGTCGAGTCCGCGGAACGTATTCGATTTGTAGAGGTACCTGACGCGTTTTCGAGCTTTTTAGTCAACACGGCCGCACGAGAATTAGCAAATGATTTCGGGCGATATTTGATCAGAGATTTGAGCACGACCGCGCGTGGGCAAACGGACCGTTCCTAATTCGTTGCAAACACGCAATAATATACGTTACAGCCATCGCGAGTCATGGGTTACGCGCGTGCAATAATATTCTGTTTGTTTTGTACGACACGAGTGTTTGGCCTCAGTGGTTTTCGACTCACAGTTATTTTTCGTTTTGTGAAACTACCTAGTTGAGTTTATCGATTTTCGTCGATGCTAAACAGTGTTTGCTCGGACTGCGATATTAACGACACGTGGCCGATCGTTTCGTCACTGAATAATATTTATCGACAATATCGCGCTCGAAACGGTTCCCGTCGTCGTGTACTTATACATTGTATTCGGTAAATTTAGAAAAGCGCACTTTTATTTTTCTACCAGATCACTTAGAAGAAAAAAAATAATACACATGTTCCGAAGAATTTATGTTGAACCTGAACCATAACCGGCGTGGCTCGAAAGAGCACATTCGTAATAAAATATATTGTAAAAGATATAACAATGTAGTATGCACGCTGTCCTTATGATTTTTATTTATCAGTTTTCAACGAATATCGATAATAATACTGGAGAATACAAAATTGTAAAACTATTAATAGATTTATTGCGGCACACTTCAAGGGCGCTCGCGGCACATCGGTTGAAAACCACTGTTAGAAAATATATAAAAAGCATAAATTACCGACGAATTAATATGGAATATTAAACATTTTTATTTGTGCGTGCTATTTCGGACTACTGTTTTAAAGAAAAGGTTATTCATCGAAGCGATATTTCTTTGGCTCTTTTGGTATCGCCGATTTTGCTATTTTTTATTTATTTCCCGAAAATAGTGCCCTTTTGGTAACGGCCGCCGTACTATACATACGTACAATATTCATTCAGCTGGACAATTAAAAAGTGAAGTATTGCTATTTTGGGGTCAGGTTTAAATGAATGGGTGGAGGTGAAAAGACGTGTTTCACTGTACTGATCGTTTTCGGCTTTCCACACCGATCGAAAAGTTTTCGAGTTATCGCAATAATGGTGATATTGTACACGTAGTTACGATTAAATGATATTAAAATGATTTATGTACGATGTTACAGCTAACCGAATCGCGTGATTTGTTTTCGAAATAATATTGATATGGCACGTTCGTACACGTTTAAAATCTATCGTTTCCTACGCACGCAAAATCTAAAGAGAACAACGATAAACGAGCGAATATAGTGGAATATCATAACCTAACCTAATTTAAATGAAAACCAAGCCTGGCGAGAATACACATTATTCCACTAACGACTGTTACACATGACGCTAAAACTATTTCGTCTTACACCGTAGTACAATGCCATGTCAATGAACTTTAATTTATAGTTAACTAGCTGAATATACCCGTCTTTGCCGGGTTTAAGTATAAAAATGTGTATGGCCCAAATAATAATAATAATTGATATTTTCCCGTTATCAGCTGACTGCTATTATTAGACAAACATTCAATATGAATATAGATATACAATTTAAACGTACAAATTTATTTTTACCGACTGACCGACCGACGTCGGTGTGTGTGTGTGTGTGTGTGTAATTATTATATAAAAACATTAATTATATGGCCCTTCTTTCAAAATGACAATATGGCCCAATTTAGCCATTATAGCCAATAGACTGAGTATACGCGCGTTTAATAATTAAAAATAAAATAAAACCATTAGGGATTTTACGAAAATCTGTAGCGACCGCGGTATGTAGTACCGTTTATGTACCAAAGTTCTGTCCGCGGCGCAGTGACGGTCAATGACCTCATCGTCATTACGGCACTGCGGCCACGCGACCACGCGGCCACACAACGACAGCGGCGGAACGTTCACACTGCAACGCGTGCCGCGCGTCGCGTTTTATTATATTATTATAATACTCGCGCCTCCGAGTATACACGCGTATTATAATTTAAAAAATAAAATAAAAACCGTTACTATTTTTTCGTCTACGATGTATACGTTACACACAGATAATACAATATGGTAAATATCATGATAATTATGTTTCAATAATAGGAGAAAAGAATAGTAATTATTCAGTGTAATATACTAATAATTTCAATAATCATGTACCTAAATAATAATAATAATATGTTGCCTCGTTGGCACAACCGAAACATAAATAAGTTGGATGTTTGAATACATATATACAAATGAATCATATTATTATTATAATAATAAACTGTACCTCAAATATTGGCTTGTTTGTGGCGCCATCGCAATACAATAATGAACGAATGTGATGCATCTGTTGTGGCTGGCCCGCTTTAAGTGAACGCGAATTCTTTACACGCACAAATCGAAACGAAACGAAAAAAAAAGTGTTATATTTTCACCATCCGAGCCGTGGCCGTGACTCGCGAAACACCAAAAACAAAATGGCGGACGGGGTAAACCCGTTTTGGCGAACGGTGCAATAATTTGGTTTCGCCCAGGCCGCGCCGCCGCGCCGCCGCCGCTGGCCGGCCCGTTTTAAGCGATCGCGTTTTCTCGCAAAGAAACGAAATATTTTACTTACACAATATTATGAACGCACAGAACAAAACGTTTGGAAAATGTTGCGCGAAGCGTTATCGACGAACGATACTGTTATATTTGTACACTATTCGGGCCGCGGTTGTCACTCGCGAAACACCGCGAAAAAAAATGGCGGACGCCGTTTAGGCGAACGGCGCACCGCGAACGCGCGACCGAGACGAAAAATACGCTCAACACCGAATGTCGATAGTACAAACGGCGGATACGATACGAAACGACGACGACGTCAAAAAACGCACACTCGAAGCCTTTACCGGCTTGGATTAGACGTCGTCGTCCGAGCCTCGACGGAATCGTTGAAACTCCGAAGGCGACGGCCATTACACTCGCGTAATGGGTCGCGCACCGGACGCGACGGCGGCGGCGATACGATAGGAAAAATACGGAAAATAACGATGGTACGGTAGTGTTTTAGCGACGAAATAAATTGGTTGCGCCCACGCGACCGCCGTGAGACGTGCGATTATTCGTCGATAAATACTATTACCATCGCCGCGAGAGGAAATTGTTGAAACCGTGAAACGAGACAATGGCGGTCGGCATAAAATTCTCGGAACACGGACTCGTTCGGAGAGACCTAACACATACACGCGAACCGACGACGACTGACGCGAAAGGGAAAACCGGAAAACCAGTAGGCCCGCGTCGGCCGAAACGGTTGAGAAAACGAACAGCCAATGAGAATTTACGAAGTTCATGGAAAGTAAGTTTTCTTTTTTAACGGTCGTCTTTTTAAAACACCTCCGGACGGACGACCGCGACCGCGGTATCCAGAGTACTGTCCGCAGCGTGCCACGACGTCGACGTCGTCGTCCCGTCGCGGCGGCCACGCGACCACACGGCCACCGCGGCGGAACATTCACGTGCCGCGCGTCGCGTTTTATATTTTAATCGGAAACGGAAAATTCAAGTGCCGCGCGCCGTTCGCGTGATTCGTGCCGCCGCCTGCATGCAGTGCAGAGTGATAACTCGTCGTTATCGGCGATAATATTATTCAGTGCTTCATGACATTTTTGTTATGGAAATTAACTATTTATTTTTAGGCACCGTTGCCCAGTGAAAAACATTTATAATTTGATACGTCATTTGACAACACTGATAGTAATCGTGCGAATAATTTTAACACAGTTAAACCTACTCAACGCTTGTTTATACCAACATTTAATTTCTATAACTACAGACACCTTACCATTTAATGAACAGATTTTTCTATTTTTTTTTTTCCCAATATAACGCGAAGGATAATTTTAATTATTACTACGTATAATATAGGTTTTTGTATTAATTAATAATAAAACCGTTTGACAAATATATAAACACAGTTTGATACCCATCGACCTATGTATTATATTCTTAACGACATATGTTATATT
Source organism: Drepanosiphum platanoidis (assembly GCA_948098885.1). Taxonomy (NCBI): domain Eukaryota; kingdom Metazoa; phylum Arthropoda; class Insecta; order Hemiptera; family Aphididae; genus Drepanosiphum; species Drepanosiphum platanoidis. Next base: position 5,960,926 of record OX402534.1, on the reverse strand, counting down.
AAATTATTAAAGTTATCAATTCGCATAATTAAAATTATGATTGATTCTAAAAAAAAAACCCATTGAAAAATGTTTTCAAAAACTCTAAAGAAAAAAAAAATCTTTATTTTAAATATTGCAAGACTTGATGTACATGGTTTCGAGTAGATATTAATTATTTAAAAACGAACGCTCTCGAGATCAATAAGTTCACATGTATAGTATAATTATTATATGTATAAAAAAACCCGGTAATATTCTGATTGAGAAAAGTGCAGACGATGAGAAATTATAAGACGAGGCGATTTTAACTGATTATGACGTAGTACTTCGTAAACGAAATCTAAACTGGCGTTCGTTAAAATATTAATAACACAGTTTATGCGTTATTAACATAGTAATTACTTCGATGAGATTGAAAATGGCACAGAGTATCGTAAAATGAACGTTAAACTTACAAAGTGATGTCGAGTAAAACAACTCGGGACACAATCTCTTAAAAATGCATACGGCCGCGTTGCACATAAAAATTTTGCCGATTCCGTAACGATTTAATAATTTAGAAAATCCAAAGCAAACAATACTAAATTAAAACTCAAAAGCGTGGACAAATTCACGCTCGTCAGCCACTACAATGTTATTATAACAGTATAATCAATATCAATGAGATGACTCGGATTTTTCCAAAACAAAGAAAGATTTACTGGTGAAAATCAAACTCGTTTCTCACACAAGATGGTTTGTAAAATGTAAGCCACATAGTGTTTGGCTAGATTTCGAAAATATCTGTGCCCATTCACTATCGGCACCCGGATATGAATCGGATTCGTTACCAGATGAAATATTTAACCTTTAAACGCCATCATACTGTTTACCTCATATAACTCGACACGACTGTTCAAATTGAATGTACACAGACTCTTTATGTAGTTATTTTTATTTTTTTATATTATTATTACTATAATATGCATAAACTTAAAAATGAAGTAGTCTCGGAGATCGGGTTACATTTAAGAAGATTATATATGTATATTTTAATATTGCCAGCGGCGTTATTTCAAAAACGATTATTTTCGCAACCGCCGACCTGCATCGTAATTGAATATAACATTGAGAACGATTTATTTAGTAAAATATAGTTTTGTTTCTAGTCTAAAAATCTTTAAATCGATATTGAATTTTTTTTTTTACAACGTGTTAGTATAAAAACTTATTTTCTTATTTGTATTTAATTACATACGAAAATTACCGCTGCGGCGGATTTAATGAATACGAACCGCCTAATCGATCGCCCACTGAAAAAAGGATCGTCGACAGATCGCCGCGCTGCATTTGACCGGCTCACGATAGTTTCAAGTTATCGCTGATAAAGATGGGGAAAAAAAATAATTCAAAAGACGAAATAGAAAGTAAACGTGGTTATGTCGAGACACCTAAGCGCATATCGTATATACGTTTGTCGAACGTTTATTTTAGACGATTTTCCTATCCGGGGCTGTTATTTGTGCCCCTTTTCGCCCACGGAATTCGTTCGGCGCGGTGTCGCGGTGTCAATTAAAACGTTAAAAGTGAATAATGGCGTCGCCGCCGGCCTCTGGCGTGATCGAATCGATCCGAATAGATTACCCCGAGGGAACCAAACTCGTAGCCCTGCGGAGAGACGCGTGTCAAACTATTTCCGAGAGATTTTGGAAAATCTCATCGGTCAACATTGTTACTCCATATGCCTATACATATTTGCCAGGTTTCGATTCTCGCCGATCAATTTATGTAGTTAAATGTTTCGTAACGCACAAGAAAAGTACTCGAATTACCGCATCTGAGGCCTGTGCGTTATTGTTTGAACGTTTAAATTGATTTCGAGCCGAGTAATAAATACGATATACGAGTAATAGACGAAAATAAATATTTTTAATAAAACCTAATATCAATCAATGCGTATAAAATCACGGAGAAACGTATTCCGACAGGTTCAAATCCGTAAAGCGAACCGTCCGTATACGGAGCGTTCAAAGTGTACATTCGCTGGATAGTTAATGTTAACTTTGACGATTGAAAAATACGGCCGCCCACGATAGTAGGCTAATCCGGATCTGCCGCGCAGCCCCCTATCAATATTATTCCCTCGTAATTCAATAATCGTTGCTGATCAAATACTTCGAGCGCTTCGGAATACCTAGGTTGTTATTAAGTTTCTCACCTGTTTGTTTGCACGTCGAGTTTGCACATAATATCATATTGATTTACCCCGTTTTAAACGCAATATTCCCTCCGTAATAATAATATTCATGAACCACTGAGTAACCGCGGTTAGTTTGTAGCACATTAACATACGATTACTTTTCAGAACTATGTATATATTATAGGCTGGCGCTACTGTCCCGCTACCCCGACTGCGATGCACTTCCACAACCCTAGCGCTAGACGACGACGAATCTACGTTTTCCCCCCGGAATAAAACAAAATCGTAAATCCAACGAATGAAAATCGATTAGACCAATGTCATTTAAATCACACGCCCCATTCGCAGGGCACGTCTTCAATACCTGCGTTATTTTATTTTTTTTTCTTCTCATGTCACAAGTTCACCGCTAACGACCACTATGATCTGAAATAGCGTAAAATATATTAATTGGCAACGATATTATAATATTATGACACTATTGTTCGGCCGAACGAAGAGGAAAACAAACAACAGTATAAATTGTTTTGCCTACTAAATAATAATATATCATAATCATGTTCGTATCGCATGTTTTGATAGATTCATTAAAAACCATTGTCGTTTCGTTACGCAAACCACGTTTATTTTCATTATAATTTTTATTTTATTTTTCGCTACAATTATAAAACTATATTTCAAATTAATTAATTTTCAAACTCGACAGTATCATTTTGAATGCTAAAATATTTTCCGATTAACCGATTATTAATTATTATTATAGCCAAAGTATTTATAAACGTATTAATTTTACTATTATAAAATGTTATGCGAAAATCGCAATTTTCAACGCGAAAGAGTTTTTCAACAAAATTTCAAAATCTAAGCGACTCAAAAATTATGAAAAATAATTTCTATAGGTAACTCGAGAACACTGAAATTCATCTAAAAACTTTTTCTATGCACGCTACCGCCAAGATAAACAGTTCGGATAAAACCTCCCTTTACAAGCTTAAACTTCATCGGTTATGTAACATTCAGGAAGTATGCAAATTTAATACATGTCCTACAAAACATAGTGTAAACATGTTTTCGTTAAAGTACGAGTATGTACAAATAAATACTAATATAATAGCTCAAAAATATTACAATAAAAAGTTATAATTCGTTAAAAAAAAAAAATCCTATACAAAGTATTTATTAGTTAATTTTTTTAAGACGTATAATAAAAAATAACATTAAAATACTCGTTCTAATTCGAAAACCAAGGAGAACGAAACATCACGATGGAAGATGACAAATTATTTTGTGACAGCAATCACAACGGAATGTTTTGATAATTCTAGGCACGAAACAATTTAAGCTCCGAGAGTCGTTCGTCAAGGCAGTCTTATCAATCGAACGACAACAGAACGTGCGAACGTCTGCGGCGTTTTTCGATGCAAAATCCACGAAAACAAAACACGGTAAATTAATGAGCGAGCGTGTTTTTTTACCGATAAAATTCAATCGTTTTCGCACAATCCGAACTCCGAACAGAGTATTTATTTATTTTTTTCGAATAATGCAGAAATATAATATATATAGCTTATTGACATTAAAATTAATAATAAACCATTATCGCGGGCCACCGGGAGAGCACAATAGCCTGATCTCAGTTTTTTAATTTGCTTTTTCTTTTTTTTAATAACCCGTTTCTCATTTTGAAATATCCATCGCTACACGTAACGTGTCGAATTCAACGCTTTACCCGATTTGAATATAAATCACATTAATAATCATAAACGTTTTCGAGTATCAAAAACAATCGCATCATGATCATATTATTATACCTAATATTTATATACATACTCAACTGTTATAATTCATACTGAATCGCGATAACCGTCAAGTCGAAATATATAATTCAAATAGTTACAGCTATAAGGCATGATTAAAATACAGAATAGAAGTCCGTATTATTTGTCGACGCGTCGAAACGTCACTCTGTGTTTTTAAAATATTCCGTCCTACTTGTTTTACTCAGCTCACATTGTCTTTTAGAAAAAATATTTTGACAAATACTCTAGTAAAAAATTAACGTCAATGTATATCTTAACAGATAATATCAGCAATCACTATTCCTATATTCCACCTTTTTGAAAACATCTAATTCGACCTTGAACCAAAATTGTGTTTCAAACCATTTTGGACATATTATATTTCCTAAATTTGAGTGTTGTAGTGATAAGTATCTACATAAAATAAAATCTATGACTCATAGGATTCAAAACACATTGCGTACTTACTTTAACGAAAACTCCACGTTAGCTGACAATCAGCTACAAAAAGACAAAATCTTTATTCGTCGAGAAAAACGCGATTACGAGTCATTCGGACGGCCGTATCCGTATTATATGCGCGCGTATTCGTCCCTACTGCTCGGCCAAGAGGTTATAAATCGTGCGGACTCTTTCCCGAAAAGTAGCCGTACCTGCAGCGGCAGGTGGCGAATCCGACGGTTTTTAAATTACGCCGCGGCGTAGTGTTTTGTTAAACGCCTCTTAAACACGCCATACGACCGGTGATTTGGACATATGTTTCGGCGGAGAGGGGAAATACTGTATAATAAGTGTTTCAGCCAACTATATTCATCCATAAATAATGAAACAACGCGGTTGAAGTCTTCATGATCGTTTACGCGACTTGCCGGGTAAACGTTGAAAGCACGTAAGGTACGGGTTCGACCACTAGAGTCGTGACAAACTGAAATTCGAATCCGACTATCGAATAAAATATTCAAATATTTTCATCATAACCATATTATACGAGACAAGCGATATAACCACTAAATGAAAATAAACTATTTAATTACAACGATAAATATAATAGTTCATTATACGCGTAAACATTATAAAAATGTGTTTATGTTATTTTAACGTTCAAATCGTAATCGTGTGAGTTAGACAATAGTTATTTGGATTATGTCTATACACGAAACATTAGTCAAGTTTAAGCTCGACGCATTTTCAAAATCGTATGCGGTTCGTAACGCCGTTTTGTCGTAACATTATCATAGACTTTTAAAAACAATTGACTTTGCAGAAGAAAAAAAAGGTTTATAGTATTTTGAATTTCGACGGCATCACGTTTCACGTCTTCGTGGTAGGAATACGGCGGCGCGTGTTATACATTATACCGTATTATATTAAACCGCGAAACGTATCCGAGATGAAATTACGACGAATTTTTAAATTTATATTCAGTTACGTGATTCGGATTTTTATTGTTCGTTACAACGCGTATCGCGTTACAACGCGTAAGCGCTCGCGATTCGTCTGACAAAAAAAAAAAAAACTTCTTTTGGATTTTGCACTTAAAAATTATTTGTCTTCCTTAACTCTTGCTTTAATTTATAACGGCCACTACTGTTGTGTACGTACGTACGGTGAAACAGTCATAACTTAAGTCCTTAGAGACACAAATGTTTTTCTTGCACTCTCCGCGGAGGGAAAATAAATGTGCCAGAACCGTGGCCATTGGTAATGATGATAATAATAATAATAATAATAATAGTAATAATAATAACGGGGTTTCGTATAAATTATTTATAATATACGGCAAGATTTTATGTTTTAAATACAAATTTGTTATCAACTATAATAGTTGGCTCCCCGGTCACTCGTTGAAATTTCGTACGGATCGAATTATCATATATCAGTAGAATGTCAATATTTTATGGTTTTCAGGAAATATTTTCACATTATAATGTTTTTGCACTTCCTCTCTCGTTGCGTGACCGGGCGACAGATGCGATCAATTAATAATATTTATCGCGTGCATTAAATCGTTGATGGTGACATTGATAAAAAAAAAAAACATAACCGCAGAAACGAATAAATCATCGACTTCTAAAATCACACTTCATAGTAATCACTCTTTCTCTCTCTCCCTCTCTCTCTCGATGCTAAATGCAAATATTTCAAGTCTTTAGTTGTGACCCTGACTGAAAAATCAAATCGAGTGGTCATATTGTAATTTAAATCAAAACCAAATTGGTCAGAGTATCTTTGAACTATTTTAATGATAAATTATTGTACGTATCGCATTAAACATGAAAATATAACATTCTAACCGATCGGAAGTTGTACTGAAATACGAGCGAAGCCAGAAGAATATATTTATTTATAAAAACCCAATGTTATTAACAAAGCAGCTGCTAGTTGTAGTAATAGTACTAATAGTAGTTAATTAGTGAAATGCAAAAACATAATATAAACAACTACTCTGTACTCGATTATATCAAATTTATTTTACAACGATATTTTTCTCTTTTTGTCCACACATTTTTGGTCAGCAAAAAACTACCCACAAACGGTTTTGTGCAGTAGATTCCATTAGATTGGAAATTATGCACAAAGAGTTAATCGATATAAAAACAGAGTGATTTTCGATTTTCTCATATGCTATTTGTGAAGATATAAGAACGAAAAACTCCAAACAAATGCCGACGAATAAAAAACGTTATATTATTTTAATTCGATAAAAATAAGTGATTTTGTGTTTTATTCCGACTCACGACCGATGCGAAAAAAAACTTTACGGTCAGTTGGCATTATTGCTCGTTTACCGACGCGAGTGTTCTCGACTGGCAACTACGATATATTATTTCACCGACCTTCGACCGGAATCGTTTTTCGATTGTGATGACTCGTCGTTGGTCTCGAATTTCTACACAAATAGACTTACACGACGACCCAGTGGAGGATTTATGGGACTGCGAACTATGCGGTCACGTTGGATGGCGCGTTTCAAGGGGACGGTACATTTTTTGGAAAGCGATTTTCTATCTTTCTCTTTTTTTTTCTAATTTAATTCACTAACGTATATGAAAAATGAAATTCGGTTATTGGAAATTCGTATTTATCCGTCTATTAACGCTGCCCGCGAATGTTATCGTACTACGTATGTAGATAAAATACAAACATAATATATTTTCACCGTTCTCTAAAAAATTCATTGAAAACAACGTCGACGTTATATAAAGTGTTATATTGTACATTAAAACTGACGCTGATTCTGTTTGATTTGAGGGGGGTATAAGGTAGAGATAAGGATCGTTAAATAAATTATTGATTCGGATCGACAGAAAGTCCTGATCGCGCGAATCGACGTCAGTGCCAACAGCCGGGCGAGGAACGAAAGGATTTACGTTCTTCAAACGTATTAAGCCAATATAACTGTGTTACGACGGGATTTCGAACCGTGCAGGTTTTACGACCGGCGTGCTGTGGCATACGTATTGTCGTTTTAGCGTTTCGTCCTTTTATCGGCGATTATCGGGTCACGCGGTCACCGTTCGATTGTTATTACGACGTGACGTCGAGCACAGGACGTCTCTACGACGACGACGACGACGCGCAGGATATCGCGATATTTTAATCTGGGAGGAGGGCAACGAAAATAGTGTCGAGAAAAACGATGTTCGCGGACGATATGACAATGTGTGTGTATACATAAAGTTGCTGGAGTATGTAATTCGAAAAAGAGCGACCGCTATTATGTCAAGTGAATTTTATCTAAGCCGTTTTTTTTTTTCCCTCCCATATAATATATATAATATAATACGTGTATACAGATCGCGGGTCTTTGCGCTCGGTCTACCGTACGCGTTTCGGGGAATTTACTACTACGTCGCATTATGTATATCCACTCGAACGTTTTTATATTCGGCCACTCCGATTTTTCCATTGTGTTCGATTACGTTGCACGCACACGGGGCGCGGGTTTCCGAAAAAAAAAAAGAAAAAAAAGAAAAAGACGATAGCAACGATTCGCGCGCGTACTCGTACGAGGTAAATAATATTTCGTACAAAAAAATAATACCTAACACGCGCGCGCGCGCGCGCGCGATAACTCGCCGCCGCCGCAGAAGGTGGGGCTGGCAGACGAGTCATCCGAGAGCATGCGATTCGCAGCGCTCGCGAACGGGTTTTCAACGTTATCGTAGAGCGTTCGTGTCGTGCAGGTCGATTATGGTTTTTTTTCATTTTTTTGTTCCGGTTGACGACGAACCCTTTCCTCGCCACACCGAGGGCCGGAAAGGAACGACGATTTTTATTAGTGTTTTTCTAAAAGATACCTAATTCTTCGACAGAGTGGCCGAAAGGAAACGCGCTGACGTTACCGATTCGAACCGGACCGAGGGCGGGCTTTCCGTCTCAAAGCAAGTGACCGATCAGAAAAAAAAACAAAAACCCGAATGGATTTTTGCCGGATTGACAGAAATATTATTTAACCAGCTAGGCCGGATATGAAGCCGCATGTGCCCATGGCAGGAATTTATAAAAACAATTATTTATTTATTTATTTTTAAATCATAATTTACAATATATAATTTGAGCTTGTGTCAGAGATAGAGATTACGAATGAAAAACACAGTTCACAAGAGACAACTGCAGCCGACAATATTTGTCGTAACGTCGTATTATTCTTAATGAATTCGGTTATAAATGACATAATGTTACACTCTGATCATTTCAACCGTCCGATGGTTTGACATTCAAACACCGTACAGACGCCAGTGCGATAAATAAACTAAAAATCCATGAAATACGTTCGATGGCCGAAGAAGATTCTACAAAATATTAGGGCTTTGGAAAATACAATTAAGAAAACGGCGTATTTAATCGTTAAATTTATAAAGCAATGGTACGAACAAATTATTTACAGAACGACTGCCATTTTATAAATTTTTTATACTCAGTTAAAATTCTGACTTGTTCGTGACACAAATGAAACTTTTTTTTTTATTGGAAGACATAACAACTTCTTAGAATTTCGTTTTCCAGATACGATCTGTGATTAGAGTGTACAAGTTAATTTGTAATGTCTTCGGCATTAAAACGAAATAAAATAATTGTCGATTTAATTATAATATCTTGTACCTTTTCGAATAAAATAATTTCTCATAATAACAGTAGAAACTCTTTACAACTAAACTTTACGACGAAAACTCTATATTTTTTAAATATAACATAATAACGGTCGGTTTGCTTTATAGCCCGTACATTAATTTTCATTTTTTATAGCACGTTAGTCACTCTCGATAACGGAACAATATATTTTATAGTAAAATTTACGTGCGATCGTGTTTTATGTTCAAATAATAATCGAATAAATGCTGAAATTTCAAAGATCTACTGCATTCTTTCACCATCCATTTTTATCACCGATATCGAATACGTATTCTTTTATAATTGACATAATATCTGACATTAGATACACGGTAACGGTAGTAACAAAATACTCATGTAATGTAAAAATAATATTATGTAAATGAATAAAATATAAATATTGATTTTTTGTCTACCATGAAAACTTTCCATAATTAAAGAAATCTCTTCGTTCTTTGTGATTCAGTTATTGAGAGATTAAACTGTATATAGCACTATTTACTCGCTTACACATATGAAATTAACTTAGATTCATTTTCCAAAATGTTTATGAGAATTTGAAATTCCAAAACATTATTATGTTGTATTTATTTTATTCTTATAAACCGTTTTGGCACCACTCGAGTTCAGAATTCGTTAAATACTTCACCTATAGTTCTGTTTACAGATAAGGACGATTTATTTAACATAAAATATTCAATATTTAATTCTCCGATTTGAATTTGTTTTATATGAAAAATTATAACTACACGAAATCCAAACTTTTTTTACTATACGCCCGATGTCGAAACATTCGAAAAGTTCACAGTTTTCATTAATTTTATGCCCCGTCGGTACTGTTTTTACTAGGCGAGTTATATTATCATTATTATTATTATTATTGCAGCAATAATTGTTTTACTGGATTTGCGCGCGTTTTTGAGTACATATTTTATCGACACCGCGTGGTCATTTAGTGGAACGGAAAACGATAACGCCGCCGTCTTGAATACAAATCGACGGGACGAGTTCGATTTTCGTTCGTTTCGAATGCACCAAATTATAAATGTTTACGGCGGCGTCCATTCTCCCCCTGGAATAGGGATAATGTAAGGATTCCTACTATTTATTATGTTACACAATTCTACCTACGCCGTTTTAATAATTAAAATATAGGTACAACTCGATTTTTAACGCGAGCCATTGTCGAAATTTTTTATTTTATTGTTTTTTTTTTTTTTGTGTTATCTCGTTTCCCTCTCCGGGTTTTACGAGCCACTCGGGGTCATTGTAGTTTTACACACTCGACTTTATACTCTGCGCGTTGTTACGCTATTGACTGATTCTTTTTCATTCTACGCTCGTGGCGTTCTCTACGCGGGTCGCGCGATTCGATATTATCAATTCCGAAACGTTTTAGTCTTGTCAATAGTTTTTTTTTTTTCGCAACGCGCATTCAATTGGTGATTCTTCGACTTTTATACATCGTTTCTGTACACGCGTATAATTCTACTCGTGTATACTTTCAGTCGCGACTCGCATTTAAAGTTACGAACACCACCATCGCATGATATTACGTATTTCTTTCAAATTCAATATTATATAGAACTGAAAAATAATTTTTCCCCACAAGCATACAATATACATCTAGTGCAGTCTTAAGATACCTATACAATAATATTTTTCATATAAAATCCGAATGAAATGTATCGTGCATTTATCAAATCACCAAAACCAATTATAATTCAACGTAACTATCAATGAAGTATAATCATAAAATTTGAATATTGTATATCACCTACCTACCAGTTTTTTTTTTTTTTTTTTTAAATATAATATATATATATATTATATATAAAATAAATCATTCATTATTTTAACGATGCCAGTTTGGCTGTTAAAATATGACATTAAATCGCTCAGAATTGAAACTGTCAAGAGGAACAAAGGCTGAATGAATTTTGAATTGAATATGGTCTTATTTATACTTCCAATAAACCAATGAATGATGGATTTCTAAGATGACAGAGTGGAAATAATAAATTGATAAATTATTAAGGTAGGTATAGCATACCGTAACCAATCCAACTGCTCAAACAGGGGTAATATTCGATTCTCGTAATCACGATTTTCACCAAAGTGCGTTCCCTCCACAATAATATACGATCGTTTGGGACTTGGAAATTGAAAATGATCTAAAAGGTAATATAATATGTAGTACTGTATGAAAATAAAAAAACCCATATCATAAAGGTAGCGAAACAACGTGATTTAACGTTATAGACATATTGAAAAGATTTATTCTATATTATATTTTAAAAAAATATTAATACAGTTTATTAAATTTATATATTTTGATGTGGGTAAAGCTTTATGTGCTGTATAAATGATACGAAATATATTTTACATTTTCGCAATCAAATACTAAATAAAAAAAGTGTGTCTTTTGAAATACATTTTCCTCGTAATTTTACTTTATGCATTTTTCACATGCAAAAAAATATTTAGTAAAATCAGCCGTGTATACTTTTTTCTCTAATTACGATTTGAATAGTCACAATCATAAAAATTTTAAATAAAACCGCGTTCTGAGGGTTGTCGACTCTGTTATAATATCATGTCATCGTGAGATAATTTACAAAATAATTTCATGACACAAAAATCCGAACAAAACTATAATAATTATTCATTCGACTAACATTTGGAACAATTGGAATTCAAACATGTACCACCTTACCCTTCTCGACTGACAGACTGGCAACGCTAACTGGAATGTAGTTCCACTACAGGATAATTCCACGATAACGGTCTCTCATTCTCCAAATACCACATGTATAGTAAAAACATATAATAATAATACGTAATAATAAAGCTGTTTTTGAGGATGAATTTTAGTTACTTAGTGAATACTTTTCTCCTTGCATTTAGCTAAAATATAGAACTTTGAAATTATTGGAAATAATGTTTTGTATTTAAAGAGTTATACCGAGTTCAAAGAGTTGATAGATTTATCGTTTTTTCATTAAAGAAAAAATAGTGAAATTATTACTATAAAATCATGAAACATAATATTTTAAATAATCAGAATAACTCTATAATTTATTATTCATTACAAACTCGGAAATATATATAATTCCAAATAGGTTTTTTTGTTAATATGTAACGCAAAAAATTAATTTTTTAGATAGTGTCGTCGGTTCATCAATAACTCGACTGCAACTGATCAGTTTCAATAGATACCAATGCAAAATTATTGAACACGCATACTAAGTATTTTTATTCTTTTTTTTTTTGAAAATCTAATCATTAAAATACATTATAAATGAGTATTTTTTTTAATATAATTTCGTCATATTTTAGCACAATAACTTTGAAACCAATTGTGTATATTATCTGCGATACAATATACTCAATATAGTAATTATAAATAGCAAAACACTAACATTATAGCCAATATTTTAATTATAATGACTCATGGGCTCCTCAATTCCACGACTCATTTGGGGAGGGGGATTTGGACGTCTTTCGTCACACTTTCATTGCCACCGCGTTATGTCCGTGAAATCGGACCGCGCTACCACTCTATTTCTCGCACTTATCCTGGCGCAAACGACGGCGGAACAACAGAAAAAAAAAAAAAAAATAGAAAAACCACACACGTTTGTACGGTGAAAAACTCCCCTTTAGGTTTTACACCCGGATAATGTTTAGGTGGAAAAATCCAGCGAAATGCAACCGAGAAAATTCAATTTCAAATAATACATACCGCCGCCGCGCCGCCACCGCCACCGCGCGGACGGCCAGAAAGACCATTATATTATGACCGAAAGGAACGGGCGAGGGTTAAAATAAAAGTTACCCCGACGACGACGGTTAGTTATTTATGTGTTTATTTCGTTTGCCCTGCGCGCGATCGGAGCGGCGGCGGCGGCGGCGGCGGCGGCGGTGCGGGCGGGCGGCGACGCACACATAATAGTAACGGTAGAAAAATAATAAAAACGCAACCAGCTGGCTGATACGATTCGGTAATAGCAGTCATTTCCATTTTGATAACGTCGCGCCCGATCGCGATTATTAATTTATAATGATGATAATATACGCGTAACGACATTGCGCGTGAGCGTTACGATACGCAATATTGCTAGTAATCATACGACCGATGACAGATTTTCGGTTTCGAGTCATTCGCGATTTCGTCCGGGTGGGAAGACCGACGACGGGGGTTCGGGAAGAGACGTCGCAGGAGAAACCGTGCTGACACGCGCAGACGGATCGTCGGTGTTCAAATGACCGGAGAAAACGGACGGAGAATTTACGCGCGCGTATATCGTACGACGCACCTGACCTTTGAAGAGCGAGTGTTTCCGGCGGATAAACGTCCGAAATCGTCGGGAAATAAATTGCGCGTTTCCTCACGACTTTGCCGTGTATACGTACCCCACATCCTCTATCGCAACGCCAACGGTGAGTTTGCCTCCGATCGTGTTTCCTCCGTCTCCGTTTCTCTCTCTCTCTCTCTCTCTCTCTCTCTGTCTCCTTTTTTCCCTTCAAATTTAACAGCTGCAGAGCAGGTCTTTCGTTTCGCCGTGATGACTGTTGCAGCGGAGGGTTGTTTTTATTTTTTATCACCCCGTCGTATACAGCTGACCGCGATCGCGGTCGTCGACGGTTTACGACTCAAGCGGGCCGCACGCGAAAAGTCGACGCAACCACTAATGAAATTTGGAAAATAATAAATTCGAATAATGTTTGATAACAATTATATAATACATTAAATAACTGCTGAAAGTTAAATCGTAACAATCTAAAATACGAAATTACAAACTAAAATGAGTAAAAGAATTTATGCACGAAAAATACCTCTACGACTTCCAACAATTTGGAACTTCTAGTGGTTTAATTTTCAAAATGAAACAATATTTGAATTTAGAAATAAATTTACTGTGCATCGGTCGGATCACATTTTTCAAAAAGCAATTAGTTAATAAGATATTTGATATTGAACATATGGTAAATTTTGTAATTTTCAAACTTTTTTTTCTCGTGAAAAAAATGCAAAATTTAAAAAAGTGCTCCGACCGATGCACAGTAGAAGTGTTAAGCTTTCCAAAACTGTTTTCAAAATTTCTCCAAGATTATTACAAGTACCGTTTTTTTTTGGAAGTCGTAAAGGTCTTTTTGACGAAAAATTGACGTGGCTTTCAATGCCTTTAATTGCGTTTTTAAATCGATTTAATATAGTCGATTTATTGGTTTAACTTTTATTCTAATGTGTTCAAGTCATTCATGATTAAAAAAAAAGAAAAAGGCCACGGTGGGATTATACCTATATCCTCTCACTCTCCTCACTATCGTTTGTCGGGAAGGTTTTCGAAATAATATTAACAATAATTATTGTCGTATTGTTGGCATTACTCGTCATGGAATAATCAAAATATTATACGAATTATACGGTTAAAAAAAAAAAAAAAATCGAAACGAAAATCAACTTAACTTTTAATAAACGTTCTTTTTTTTTTCTTTTCTTCTTTTAATAATATTACGAATTCAATTTTAAGAACGATGTCGTTCGTGGCCAGTACGCTCGCCCCTCGTCCCCGCTCAGTGACGGAGTGAATTCATACCACGCCAGATGTTATTTTAATACCCTCGCGTATTCGCTGGCGAATGCGCCCTTGAAACATTCAGTGCGCGCACTGCTTTGCACGTGCATTTCTCTCCCTCATCATCCCCCGTCACTATTAGAATCGTTGTAATACTCGATTGGACCAAAAAAAAATCGTTCGTAATTGTCTTACGATAATAACAGGAATTTCGCGTTCATAAAATACAATATATTATAATATTATACTGTAGTGACGTACTTCGGTTATAAAAAGATTATCTATTAATAATCGTTTTTCTTTTTTTTTAAAATGGTGATTTACAATATTTTTCAAACGATCGTTTGGTGCAAATAATAATGATGTTATTTCTGCTACGTGTGTTATAATTCATTTTTTTCCTAACCTAACCATAATAGTTTCGATGGGTCAGTACTATTATTATACGCTACATCGACGATGACGGAGCTCCGATAATATCAAATAAATACTTCTCTTGTCTCGTTGACGGTCGTTTTTGTTCTTCTAGTTTAGCCCGCACCGCATAATGTCCGCGAGTTTTTGCCGTTACCGTGACATCGCTCTTAGCCGACCCGAATCTGTGCCTCCCCCTACCCCCCCCCCCCCCCATCGGTCGCCTTTCACTGCCCTCTCGGGTCTTCCATTCACTGTAATAATAATCGTCCGCTTGTTTGACACCGTCACGGCAATACCGTTCTCACGATTTCATAAACACAAAAACGGTAAGTCAAAACAAAAAACAAATTCGCAAACACCCCGGGGGGTCGGGGGATAGATATTGGAAAAAAAGTATCTAAACACAAGACGTTATGCGGTACATTAACGAGGTGATGATGTTCAACGTTTTCAAATCGTATCAAGTCGAATTCGCTTCGCGTGATTTTATTGAAATTTTGAAAAACACAATTATTTTGATCAATAAATATCTACAGGCATCTTCTTTCGAATAAATCTAACTGTTCGTGTCTTTGGGTGTAGTTGAAAGGTGTTCTATAATGTTAGAGATACAACATCGGGTTGTTTATACGTAGTACTACATCATCCAGAAAACATGACGTTTAAAAACAAAGAACTTAAATATTTTCTGATTCTTTAACGACACGAACAAAAAACAACAACGTTTAGTTTGATAAAACATAATTCGCGATGAAAGTGCCGGCACACATACCGGTCGATGAGCGCATCTCGTGTCTACGCGTCACAATTTCGATAATAATAATTGTTCGCCATTGTAATATTATACAGTTTTTTTTTTTTATTGTTCATATTTCCTCGTAACGTTTCGTGTCACAGTCCTAACCTAACCGTTTTTTATTGTACAATGACAAGAGTACGGAACGCATAATAATCCCCGAGGTTGAATCAATCTGTTCCGCGGTACAATATTGTTAATATGTCGACTGTACGTGGATAACGTCGGACAAGGCGAATTGTAACATTTTCCTACGGTTTGCATTCGCAAACGACTGATAAATACGTACACGTTGTTTGTCACACTACGGGACAAGCGAACAGTGCGAGAATACTGTTGTATTGACGTATAAAACGTGCACAGCGCGGTTTTAGAATAATTACAATTTAAACGGGTTACCCGACTCGTCGGTTACTCTCTTGGTTAGTCGGGTTCCCCCGGTTACATTTTCTTGTCGACTCCCATTAGTGTAATGGATTCTTTAGCTCATAAATATAGAATCGTTAAACTTTGCTTTGGCAAAATCGTCATTACAAAATGAACCACGGCACTCCAGCGCGTTCGGGTTTTTAAATAATTATTATTATATCGATAACGAGCGTAAACGTCTGATCGAAAACGCATGCGAGAAGATCGCAGTGAAAACGTAATGATATTAATGACGTTCAATTTGAACGGTAGATTTAGAGAAAAGGACAATTTTTCTCCATTTTGAGTACCTACCACTTACGTTTTAGATTCTGCGCTGTGCGAGAAATATTTAGGATTTATAGAATTTTTTTAAAAAGATAATTTTTTTTTCTCTGTCAACACTTTTCGAGTGGTAAATCTGCACCGAAAGTTTTACGATGCAACAACTTTTGAAATTTGAAACTGAACATGGATTTTACTTTGAAAAAGTTATTTGTTCACTATACTTTTCAGTAGTTATTTTCAGCATAAGAAAAAACTATAAAATAAAATATGGAAATAGAATGTTAAATTTTGTCCGACAAGAGCTTATTGTTAGGTACTGAATAAAGCGAGTAACGTATTGGTTTTTCGCCGTTTTTACTTCATTAAAAGTGTAAACGAACATTATTTAATTATAAACCACCATACACGGTTTACTGTGCGTGTCAATAAAAATATTAATTGCGTTTTTTGACTTAAATTTTTAGCCTTTTTTTTTTTGTACGTAGTAATTATTTTTCTCTATTAAGTACCTGGTACATACATTATTGGTAATTAATTGTTTATCGATTCCAATTATTGTTTAATTTTTTTATCATATAAATTCTTTAACGGGTTTTAAATTACCTAATTGAATATTCCGAACCACAATGTGTGCGTATATTGCAAATAAATCTTATCGTGCTTCGGTATCAAAATTGATTTTTATTATTAAAATAATACAAACAAATCGTTCGTAAAAATGTATTTTGAAACTATTGTTGTTCACTAGCACTGAATTATTATGATTTACCTAAAAATAGCATATTTGTAAGGTAGGTAGCCGTTGTGTGGCGCATTATGTTATATATTATTGGTAACATATTATTGTTATAATATTATTATGAAAGTGGTGCGTAAATAATTAAGTATTTTCGTACGGTTTAACGCGTGGACTATATTTCACACCACTACATATTTATAATGATATGCACCTATACCCTTCCTCACCGTCGCTGATGTATTTAGAATATTTAGATGAAAAAATTCAAAAGATTAGTTTGAACAATTTTTAGAAGAAAAAAAAATTGGTAGTGGGACAAGCTAATTCCACCACGGTTTTCATAGCGCTTGTAGTATTGTTGTTATTACCGCGGACTCTCCTCGAATAAACGAAATATACTCGTATAGTCGTAGTCAGATGAGATACGTATAAGAGGGTAGTCCTCCGTTAACAAACCGATGGTCGGAAGAATTCGGCTGACACGCGACGTGTCGTTTTCAAGGCGGAAACCGGAACAGCTGAGTGTTTTTATTTTCTTTGTCGCCGAGAGAAAACGGAAACGACGGAAATACCTACGTCGCAAGTGGTCTAGTAGACTTGTTTTTGGGGTATATTATAATGCTCATAAGTCAGACATTTTCGGAACTCACAAAACTCCGTTGTCCTTTGACAATATCACTTCCGTAACACTTTGATTTCCGACCACGCACACGGTATGACTCACACTCAGCGTCTACTACGTAGTTTGAACTCTTGCCGAAGTCTCTCGAGGGTTTTTTTTTTTTTTATTTTTTTTTATTTATAAGCACACCGTAAATAATATTATATTGAATAGGCGCTGAACGCCACTAGGACGATCGTAATGAAACGCATTAATCATTTGCATCTCAAACACAGCGCACTACCTTTGCGTTACATTTCGTGTATTTGACGATCGAAATACGTTTTTTATTTTTAAATTTAAGATGTCGAATTCGCGCGAAATAGATGGCGTTTTACGGTATTTTTCAAGACCCTACAACAATAAGTATGAAATCACTAAAAAAATAAATAAATAGCGAGTGAAAAAAAAAGAAATGGACACACATCTGCGATGATTTTATTCAAAGAAATTGAAAGCGTTAACAAACTAACTTTTTCAAATCCTCGTGACATTATTGTGATTTAATAGCAATAACAATAGTTTTATACGCAAACATATTATTAAATGCGTTCAAATCGATCAAATCGCTTAGAACTCAATTCATTTTATCCGAATAAAATGATTGTATTCAAACCAAGAGCATATTAAGGTAAAATTTGAAAAAAAAAACAAAAGGAAAAATAATCATATGAAATCTCATCTGAAGATGAAGCAATACAAAGTATACATGTAAGCTGGGTGCCTAGCCATAATTATTATTGCTATCGTATAAAAAACAAATCGTATGATGTACTCAAAAACTATATTAAAAAAGTTTTAATCGAGTAAATAATAAAAGGCTTTCGAGAAAGAAAATCGTTAGAGTATATAAACGCAAGTACCAATTTGAAATGGACTATTAACGTAAACAAGCCATAATTAACGTATACGGCATATCGTAAAACAAGTTAACTGAATACTTAAAATCTGTTTTATTATTATTACTACACGTCCTAACTCGGAGAATATCGTCTTGTCAAAATAAATAGTATCTCTCTCTTCAATACGTTTGTACGCTGTGGATAAAATATAATATTACAAGTGTTACATAAAACGACATATTTACAAGCCGTGACGTACTATTCTTACTATTTGTTCCAATAATTTTTAAAATTTTTTTATCAATTTTTTCTAATTTTGATCAATAACAATAATTGGTTCAATTTATGACGTATTCAACGATTTGTCGATAAACTACAAAAATCGGGCGAATTTTCTATTTTTAATTATGCGGCGCGAAAGACAATAAACGTATTGATCGTTTTCGAATCCTCCACTCTGCCGATCTATTTCGCGAAATCTAGTCAACCTTCAATCACCTCAATCACCGTAAGAGCTCTCCTAGCATTTATATGCTCGGCGATTGGCGAACGGTCTAGTTTTATTATAAGAATATTATATATGTATAACCGCGGGCTCGCTTTTAAGTCGATGTTTGATGTGGTCTTATAATTTTTCCGGGCCCGTTTCGGTCAGGCCTCGACGGGCACGGAGAAGTCCAATTTAACGGGGTTCGCGTTTCACACGTTACAAAGCACATCCAGTTAATTTAGCCGGTAAAATCGGCTAATTCGAAAACGGGTTGCGACTACTTTTGAAGTATACGCGACGCCGCGCCGCGCCGCGCGTAATCGGCCTAGATTATATTAGTGCTTCGGTTCTCGCGCCAAATGCGTCCACTCAATCATACGACATGTAAAACACACGGTTACGAGTAAGATAGACACAACAAAACTGCGGTTTGCCCGGTGATAATTCACGTGGAACGCGTTCGCGTACAGTCGAATGTCGCACAAACGGCCGACAGACAATAATATCGAATTAATGTATGCAGAAACGACTCCGAGAAGAACGATTGATGCGATCTATTTTTTCGTAAACGTTTCACATAATATTATACGTTATTGTTCGGGTCGACGCTGAAAACGTTACTCCGTTCCTAATGCAATAACAGCGTGTCGATTGAGACACTAATAATATTACAATATCGATTGAAAAATAATAATACGCGTGTCGTTTTAGCTATCGCGTAAAATATTGCATCAATGCACCGCAAAGTATATTAAAAAATGCATAAAATGCATCTGTACGACATGCGTACTCGCGCGATTGATCATTAATATTTAATCAGTGAAAATAAATTCGATTTCGACACGTTTCAAATATTATAATCTAAATTTAAACGTTGCACTGCGCTGATCCAGAACTAATAATAATTATTATTTTTTAATTAATATTTCATGCTCGCGTACGCGAGTGCCACTCATCGTACAATATTAATCGTCGTCAACATAAATATTAACATGATCATGCGGTTTTTAATAATCGATAGTGCGATTGATTTCATATATCCGGATAGAGTAGTTAGATATTAAAAATCAAAGATTATTGCGGAAAGTACGTATGCTAACACATGACTGATTAAAATATCCGTTTATACAATAATTTAACCTATCGCACTCAAAGTAGGCGTAAACTGGAGTGGGATAGATGGAGGAGATGATTTATTTTCTCCTGTAAAAATTTAAAAGGACAATTGATTTTTTTATAAAATATGAAACAAATTAATGTTGTTAAAAAAGGCGAAAAGTTATTTCTATGATATACGTATGAAACGAATTTTGTGCTTGAAAATCATTATTTTAGAGCTCGTGCAAAAAAAAAAAAAAATGTAATTTGTATTTAAATCCACTGGGTATATAAAACAACGATTTTAAAATATATGTACATCAACGTTGATTATTTTGTAATAATTAAAAAAAAAAAAACCTTGATTATTTAATACGTATATTACTTAATCATATAAGACTATTATTATGGCATATTGTAGTGAATAGAGACTTCAAACTGTATTTTTAGAGCGAGACGATTTATTTTAGTAAAAATTACGTTAAAATTATAAGAAGTTTAAAAAATATTATTTTTGATGCGTTATAACGTCTGTTTTAACAATGACTTTAAGCTGAAAAAACGAGCTATTTTAGAATGATAAAATGACGAAAAAAAGAATAGGTTTACCTGCTTTGAGAGGTAATTCATTTCTGTCACTGGACTTACTGCGCCACCAAAATGGCATTTGCAACAATACAACTGTGGCGTCCATCGCAACTAGGTAGATTCATAATGACGATTTTATTTAGATATTTAATTTTCTTAAAACGAACGAAAACCAATCGGTAAATTTAATTAAAAAAAATTACGACACACGCATACAATGATGAAGTTGAAAATTATTGAAAAAAAGTGCGCAATTTATGAGCAATAATAAGAATACGAATCGAACTAACTTAAAAAATGCAAGTGATACGTTTGCCCACTTGCCTTATCTCTGAATACTTCACTGATCACAATATTATAGTTTTAAATTCATAGGATTTTCCTAAAAAATCAAGTAGCTTTCGTGTCTTATTTTATATTTTGATGAAAATTTAACGCCTAAGAATAAAATAAATCCAAAAGTCTTTGTTTCGAATCCGCTACAGTTATCTGTCAAAGACCGTTATATGAATAGTTAAAAGTTTAATATTCATACTAGCCGGAATATTGAAATACTAACGTAATGAATATTTCAGAGTTTTAAAAGGAAAACTTAATATTTCTGGAATGCATTTCAGTCTGACGCACTGACACGGTACAACGCTATTTATTCAAACAAGTACGAACGTGAATCGATGTACACCGTTAATGTATAATGTACGTAAGTGAGTATTGTTCAGAATTCTATTCATTTTAATCAACGAATCGCTTAGAAATATTGCGATACATGTTTGGGAACAAAATAAAAGCGTACAAGTTGGTGGTCGTGAATTTAAACCGACTCAAGAGAGATTAAACGTTCTGTCTCTATAAACAAACGTAGTATTATATCAGACAAACGTTATGATTTCAACGAAACGAATTAATAGGAGAAAAAAAAAACCAAAGTATAACAACGAGAAAAAATATATGTATATATTGTTTTCAATTCCGTTTCTTTCAGGTATATGATATTGTATACTCAATATATATATATATATATATAACGTATACTGTTATCACATATACTGCACAAAGTCATCAATCAGTATAGCCGACGTCAGATGAAATGGAGTAGGGCGACGGTGGATCGAGGCGTCGAGTTGGACTTTTTCGAAAGGTCGAAAATATCGCGGATTCCACTGTGGAGCGCCGGATGGAAATCGCCAAGAGTCGTATAGAAATAAACGATTGCCTAGCTGCAGAGTAATTGCTATAAAATTCACTTTAAAAGAATGCCATATGATAACATCAAAGAATCCCTTTGATGTGTTATTCGCTGTCGTTTGCTCACCACAGCGATTCCACTGCAGCAGGACGAACGAAGACGCGCGATGAAATTGTCGAATGGGGGGGAAAAAATCCTTTGGGTATTTTTATTTTTTTTTCCGGCCGCACATACATTACGGGAATAAATTATCGTCAAAGTGCGGGTTACTACTTTTCTTTTTCTCGTCTCTCTACTCTGTCGCCTTTATTTTTATTATTATTATTATTATTTTTTTTTAACTGTAAACGTTTATATATATACGAGTATATATATATATATTTACCGTACGAAAAATAATAAATATACCGGATATTGCAAAACACTTTTTTATTCTTCGATCGACGACTTCTATGCAAGATTTAACATTTCGTTCGTATCTTTAGCCCCAACAAACCGCAGCAATATCGGCAAAACGAAATTTAATCGTTCTTTTACCTTACAAATTCAAGTGCCTCCAGCTTGCTCGCCCTCACACATACACACACACACACACACACACACACAAACAACATCCACGACGAAGAATTCTATACGTTTTTTTTTTTATATTTCAAATAATATTTAAATTCCATTAGTGCGGCGCGGGTACTTTTCCATTTTTTGTCTTTGGGATTTTTTTCAATATTAGTTTATCGGTGTGCAATTTTGCTCGCGCCGAAAATATACTCCTTCCTTTGCTCCGCCGTGTCGCGTCGATTCAATTCAATATAGGCAGACGCGCTTTTCGTATTCTATTGCAAAATGGACGCGAGCCGACTCGCGAACAAAACGACGGAAACCTTAAAATGTCATCAGTGAATACAACGCGACACAGGAGCAGCTGAATTCCATTTTTGTATTTTTTCGCTTGTTTTCAATCATCGAACATCGTTACATCGTTATTAATATTATCGGCACCGCTGAGCGTTCGAAGATTGACATCAGCTCTCTCGAAATAAGCGTAATAACGTTGTTGGCCGAGAGAAAAAAAAAAACAACTTTTGAAAATACATACGCCCGCCTCGCTTATTGGCCTCGGAGCAAAAAAACAAGGTATTCCCGAGTAACCTGAATGCGTCGTATTCTACAGGAGCGAGACGCAAATAATATTTGTATTACGCGACGGCACCGATGAGACGGACTTGGAACGCTCAAACGCAACGTGTCGCATTAATATTACGATTAGTCTATAACTGAACGACATGATATTTTATCTAAGTTTTACTTTCGTATTCAGTAGTTGTTTGATTTCGTCGATATTAAAAATTGTATTTTTATTCGTTTGCCACACGACACGTATGTATACACACTAATATTATAATATAATACACCCATTTAAACCGAGTCGATTGAAAACAGCCTAATTGATATTTGCCCACGGCTAATTGTTGATTGGATTTACTTGTGTGACGGTTCGTTAGGAGTAACGGTCGAATGTGGAATCAGGTGTCGAGATATGGCCGTCGAAAGCTGCCGTTAAATATATATTTACTCAATAGGCGGTTAATTATTATCAATAAATTCACCATCAACACAGCTCATAGTGTTCATATTGTCACCGGCTAATTCGCTGGTCGCTCCGGTCCGTACGAAAATACAATTCTTAAGAAAATTGTATCCGAGGAGCTCATACGAAAACTAGTGAATTATTATACGCTTTGTAATAATCAGGTGGAGCGAGACGTATTATGACAATACAACGATAAGGTATTCTGATTTCGAATTACCGCTAGTATAATATTATCGTACGGATTTATTTATGTTTCTAAAAAGCGATTGATCGAGGCGAATACGGTAAACTTCTTCGCTCGTCGCACTCTCTGACTTGCGTACTAAGCTCGAGAGTGGTCGAAACGTCACGTACGCGGCCGTCGCTTTAATTTTTTCCAATTGACACGTCGATGAGATCAAGCATTGTTTGGGTACTCTCACTCTCACTTTTTCCTACGCGTTTGAAGAGATGTAGAAACAAGAAATATTTTAAGAAATATATTTTTGGCGATTTCGATTCGAAAGTCCTCCTAGTATAAATAAACCAATGAGATAATTATAACGAACGGAGTCGTTAATTATAAATTTGTTTGGGCATTATAAGATTGATTTTAAAATTTTACAGTAACTCTGAAGCCGTTTCTCCGACTTGGGGGTACTCGTATCGCGTTATCGAAACCTCTTTACTTTCAATAACTCGAGAAACGTTTTGTTCGTGATCAAACAAGAAATTTAAACGATTAACCCTATCATGTTCAGAGAACATCGTCAAAACCAGGCCACCGCCGCCGAGCTGCCCACGTGAATCTCAGAGAAACAATCTGGATCTGATTTCCAATAATTAACAGAGGTATTATAAAATTAGACTTTGATTCAGACGTACGTCTAGTAAAAATGTTATAGCAATCGTCATTAACAAAATCCAGAACTATTTTTTACTTGATTTAAAATCTAAATGCGGTGCGATGTTTTATACAGTAAATACACGTAGAAATATACATTATTTCAATTTAAAAAGCACGCTACATTTTTTTTTATTAATTTCGACATTTTTTTTTGAATATTATTTTGTAAAGTTTTACGAAGGCGTGTTGTGTTGGCAATTTTAGTACATAACCACGGCGGGAAACCACTTTTATAGTTCTTTCGTTAATTTTACTAATGTACGAATGTATTATAAGATCGCAACGATCAATAATTTATTGTTGTTTAGTTTATTCAAAAGGATATTATTTATTTTACGTATTTTATTAAAAAAAAAACGATTATTCACATCGGGTTCGGTTTGACAAACTGAAATATTAGTAGACTGGTTCAAAACTAAAATCAATAGTACGGTTCGACGTTAAAAAATATTTCTGGCCGGTACCGTATTATTATTATCATCATTATGAGTTCGACCCACATGTAATTTTAAACACACGATTTGAATTCAATGTTTCGTTTTTGTTTTATCGAGTTGAAAAATGAACACGGTCGAAATAAACAAACGCTCTCATAAAAACCGACTAATGCAAGCTCGGGTCACATGATATTATAATACGTATAGTAATATGTCATTTGGGCTGATAGTAATCTCGCACATCACAGTAGACGATAACATCTATGCGCGCGCACATAATAATACGTATAAACAGTAGTCAGTAATAATATACGATATTATATTATATAGTTAGTTTTACGATTAAATATGTTTTTAAAAAAGCCGACTATAATATACCTGCGAACAAAAATGTCAACGCGTTTATCACGGTACATCAGAAATAACTTTTGTTCACAGCGAACACTGCGTAATATGAAATCCGAAATTTCTCTTTAAAGTAAAACATTATAATATAATCATAATGTACCTACTTTTATTTTTATAACTACAGATGAAAATATCTATATAATATAAAATGAATCGCTGAATGTGTTGCTAAGCGCAAATCTCGAGAGCGGCCGAACCGATTTCGCCAATTATTTTTTCATAATATTCCTTGAAGTACGAGGATGGTTCTCGAGGAGAGAAAAATTAAGAAAATTAACCCTGAGGGGGTTAGAAGGGGTAAAATGTGTTAAAAATGGAAAACGTTATTTCTCGGTCGGATTTGTTTGAAACTTAGCATACATAGTAATGAAAAATCTACCAACTTATTTTTCAAAATTCAACCCTTAAAAGGGGTAAAAGGTGTTAAAAATGAAAATGTTATTTTTTGAAACTTATAGCGCATATATTCTGTAAATCAAATAATGAAAAATCTATTAACAAATTTTTCAAAATTCAATCCCTAATTGGGTTAAAGGGGTTGAAAATGAAGAACGTTATTTCTCCACTCATACCGGGAAAAACTTTTCACGGGCTAGATTTTGAGATGCAACGATCGGCAGCGAGCGCGTGGTAATTTGCATTTTATACAAACAGATTGTTATGTCATCGAAAATCCCGACGATCTTTACCAAAAGGTATTGATTTTGCAATATCATATTATTACACAACTTTTATCGAAATCGCGTGCGTGCGATGAACAATAGAACGAATACAATAGAACTTTTTTCATTGGCCGATCGAATACGATCGCATGCAAATCTATCGTCATTGGTAGATGAGCTCGTGACGTATACAATTAAAGCGACAACCCGACGATGTTTTGCAACGTCATATATTATTACATGACTTTTACCGAAATTGCGTTTCATTCCATTCCTCTTTCAATCGTAGAAGCCGACGCCACATACTTACACAATAAGTAAGTCATTTATTTATACTACAAAATTCACTAGAAATATATGGCAAAACAACGTATGCCGGGTAAGCTAGTTATAATATAAATATTTTTTTTATATGTATTCCGATATAATTGTAACCAGCGCAGCGTTTAATATTATGTTTATCATCTGGCCGAAGTTTTTGTTGTGATAATGATAAATCATAATTAGGGCTGGGAATTCGATGCACTTTGCATTGTTTTCCAAAGCTTACTGTGCAATGCTCGTCTTGTCACAAATTCGTTTTATGTACATTTGAATGAGAATAAGAAAGTTTATTTTGCATTTTTTTTGCATTTTTTGTCATTTTTTAGTTTTTAGGTCATTTTCTTAATTTTTTAGGGCATTTTTGAGTTTTTGGAGCATTTTTTGAGTTTTTTTAAACTAAGTGTATGAATTTGAAATTTTATTTTAAGATTTTTACACCAACATGGTTTTTAAATAAATATAACAGATTATAAGTAGGTATTCGTAATTCGTATTATATAATTGGCTTATCGACGATAAGTTTTATATTTTATTTAATTTTTCGATTTTTATAATACATTTTTAAAACTTTTTATTGTAATTTATACTAAAATTATTAAAAAAAAAAATTTTTAGATAATAAAAGCATTTTTTTAGGGCATTGTTTAGAGTTTTAAGGTCATAAAAGCATTTTTTTTAGGACATTTTTCGGGGTTTTTTAGGGCATTAAATTCCCAGCCCTAATCATAATATATTGTATATACAATTTTATTCGGATACAATAAAAAAAAAAAAAAAACCCTTATAAAACATTTCATTTTACTAAAATCAAAAAGGATTCAATGTGTTCAATAATTTGCGTACAACTTTTAATGGGTTGGAAAAATGTTTTTTTATCAAATACGTTGCCATTCAGTAAATATCTTGCACTATACAGTTGAATATGCATATAAAATCGTAATAGTTATATTAGCTAATAACACGTTATTGTTATACGTATGTGTAATACAATGCGAGCGCCAGTGTACTATGTAATATTGAATAGTGAGCATACTTCGAATTCCTAGGATCGATGACGTGCATTGTACCACGCGCCCAGGCATAATATCGAACAAAATATTATTCTATTTGTACCATACATACTACACTATTGAATAGTTTATAAGTGTTCAGTGAAAATTTTAAGTTCCACGATTGTTATTTACCGAGTTACGATGAAATAATCAATTCGATTTCGTCAAAACCCGGTATTCTGTAAATTTCGCAACTTTTTTTTCATCATTTTCTTTATAGTATCGAGAAAATGTTGGGAAATCAAAAAAAAAAAAAAAAAATGATTTTCTGCGTACACTAACAAGACAATAATATTCACTATCAGATATCGCCCTCGATTTTTATGACCGGACCCAAGTCTTCTAGTTAAAACCGAGTAAACATATACTACATAATAGTACTATCAATACATTCCTCGCTTCGTTTAGAATCCAAACTTACAAAAATCCAAAATAAGAAATCATGGACAAATCAGAACAAGATCTAGTTGAAAAACCTATACTAACCACTTACTACCATAAACCACTACATTTACTATTCAGATGACGTTTTTCCATTAAAAGTACTCAAACAATCGCGGTGGCGTCGTACCTCTATATTGACAAAACTATTGCTCGCTAAAAAATTAATATTTCTTAACAGCGTTCATCAGACGATGATAACATCGATATTATAATTCTCAATCGCGTGCAGCCTGTGATGAAAGATATGGAGACAGATCCCCGGAAGTTTGTTTCTCCTCTGTCGCCCTGAAAAAAAATAAAAAAAATAATAACTGTTCAAAACACCAAACGAATAGGAAAATAGTGTTTTTCTGTTTGAAAAATGTCGCGCCAGCCACGGTGTCCGACGTGCAACGTTCACAAAAAGTAATTTCCTGTTTCGAGATCAACTGCAACGCGATATCGTATTATAAAATACACTCTCTCCGTATATTATTATCGGCTCCGATGTTGTACAATATATTATTCGAAATCGAGATTATACACACGTGGCTATTATTATTAATACCTACGAAAAAAAATATAAAAATTTCCAAGCGCGTACAAGCGCGTCGTTCTGCAACGACCGTTAAAATAAAATACAACAATATGCCAATAATGATTTTATACCGCCTCGACCGAGAAACGTGTTAATTTCCTCACAAATAGCTTTTCGGACGTTCCCAGGGGTCCCGCGGGTATTTAGGCAACAAACGGGCATGCAGGTACTTGATGACGTGTCACGTTATTTCTCCGTTTTCACACGAAATCCTCTAGACGAGTCTCGTCTCTTTAAATAATATTTTACTCGTATCGATCGTACAATACTCTAAACTATAGAGGCGTATATAGAGACACTATCGGGACGAGAACAATATAATAATATACGCGTGTTATTAATATTTATTCAGACAAACGAGTATCGCAATTATACGCTCGCGGCCTATGAAATAACTCGCCGTCGCAATCAAGAGTTTTTTTTTTTATCCGTATACTCGCTTTCGAAATCGAAATAATAACTTTTAACCGTCGTCGTCAACGGGCACTTGACAGCGGTCTGCGTACGTTTTTTTTTCTCTCTCTCGGAATTCTCTCCTCGCGCTCTCCCGCCGCCACCGCGACAACGTTCGTTTGCCCACTCTCGCCGCTCGTTTTCGCGTTCTTCTCTGCACGGATGTGCGCGTACACATAACATGTATTATACGTACACATAGACATTATATTATAGTTGGCGTATAAGGTTGATTTTGAAGCATCAATTAGGAAACTTTGTTGCCGTAAACAGCGGCTGACGGTAGGGGACGATGACGATGTTTACGCGGCGGCGGCGGCGCGACGAGCGAGAGCGAAAAGCGAGGGGGAAAAAAACTGCTTCTCGTACTAGATTATATTATATTTACATCGTAAATAAATAGTAATATAACACGCAGCGACGTGGACGGAGGAAGGAAGGAAGGAAGGAAGGAAGGAAGGATACGCGGTGTAGGTGTGAGCGACGACGTGGTGGGTAGTATTGGCGCGCGTACAGTGTACATTATACTTTGTACGAGTAGCGTGCGGCGGCGGCGGCGGCGGCTGCGGCGCGTTTTCCCTCTCGCCGCCGACGCGCAAGATAACATTATTGCTGCCTGACCGATCACCTGACGTTGTTCCGTAATTAATTAAAATGATTAATGCGCCCCTCCGCCGAGCCGAGTCTGTCCGTCGTATAATATAAAAAGTCTGTTTGTACTTGTTGTTTTTGACTTTCCGGCGTTTAAAAACATCTGCAGCAGCACAAGCAGTAGATCGAGTAGGCGCACCCGCCGTAGTCGCCGCCGTCCGACGTCGGGCGCGGGGGACTTTCGTCTTGTCCGATGATCGACCTCCCAACATCGGATCAATACGTTATAATAATAATAATAATATCTATAATAAGATTCACCGGCGGCGGCGGCTTGGATACGGAGATGAAGCCCTACTGAACTAAGAAGAAAAAAAAAATTTCATAATTTTGGTTTATTTGATGGGAAATTGTGATTTCGCTGAACATTTAGATTGCACAACAAACAAATACCCGCTGTCTCTTTCATCATCGATTGCCTTCATTGCAAAATTATAAACCGCTTTAGAACATGAACACGTAGTGTTAGTCCAATCTAATTCATATATAGTACAACCGTTATGGAAACGTAAGTTTTAAAAACAAGTCGGCCAATACAAATGTGGGTTTAATTTGATATTTTAATTTACAAGTATGATGTAAATATTTGAAACTAATTCATTTTGAATTTTTCTAGTTCCCCTCCCCTCCTGAAGAAAAATCGTATCTACGCCACCAAGTGTCACCACGATGTGTACGCGATCTTTAGAATAAAATGTTTTCTATTCGAACTCGACGTATAAAATTAATGTTGATAAATCAAATATGGTTTCAATGTGTACAGAGTCGCCAAGTCTGAGTACATATTGTATGATTCTAAAATGCAAGAAAAAAAGCTCACCCCAGTAGTGTATACTCGTGTGATTACGATGTCGTTCTAACGTTGTCGAGTCAAAATTTCAATAAAACCCAATCATTTATCGTCAGAGCGTATAATTAAATATATAAAGACAACTATAACGAATATAATTTTCCCGAAATCACTCGCGTCTATAATATTTGAGTAGGCAATGTTTATCAACGTGATGATCATTTAAAGAGAACATTTCAGAAAACCGACAGAGATAACCAAATAATGTATTAAACGTTTCCAACGATGCACGAGTATCGCGTTTAAAATGTTTATAAACGGTGAAAACAATAAAAACCAATTACACGGAAATACGAGGATTTTATTAATAATATTGAATTAATCATTTTATGATTGAAATGCGGCTCCCGCTTTTTACAATTCAAGTTTTTGTTTCCAATTTATACGCCCGTTCAATTCATGCCCGTAATAATAATGACTACCGACGAGCGGATTCAAAGATATTTTACCACAGGCATGTTTATTATAATAAACGAACAGTACTATAGTCTTGTAAGACCAACTTGTTTGAATAACGGTTCGACGTATACATGCGAATATATAAGTTTCAGGCATCAACATAATATATTATGTCTATGGCTGAAACTTTAATAAGTTTTTCGCTATTAAATGTTAACGAATTTCGATTTATTAATTTTTTTTTTTTTTTTCAGTATAAAGCCTACGACGACTTTGGCACTAATGTCGTATTATACTTTTGGCTGTTGTTAAACTTAAATCTAATTATTTAGAAATTCAAATTTTCCCATATAAATGTATTAATTGATTTGTAATATTATTATCTCATTGACACACGCGTCTTTTCGCGTACGCCCGAGTGTATCGTCGAACACGACAACTTTTTTGTCGACAACGCCGTATGCTGGTGAACACTATGACGTAAATGCAGCCGTGGCTATTATTAGCGTACATCTAACACGTACCGTCAAAATCACACTAGATTTTTCATCTCACACACACAAACACTCGTACAGTGTTTACCCCCCGTATGTCAGTCCGCTCCTCCGTTTCACTGCACCAGCAATTTTCTCTCTCAACTCCGACCAAACGTAAACTTAACCTAATACTTAAACGCGTAGCAACCGTTTTACTTTATTGTTAACACGGGACATAACGACCAATGTGACACACACACACCATTTGTTTTCCTAAGCGCCCGGTTTGCTAAAGTTTACGCACACAACAATTAAAAATTATTTATCATTTTACTTTTACTATAGGTTTTTTCAAAAATCAAATAGGATTCGCAGGTGTTAGCATGATAAAAAAAAAAAATGGTATCTTTCAAACGAGTATTCGATATTTTCATTATAATAACGTGATATTCGAATCGATGTTATTACCGAGTCAGGAGGCTCCTCTCAATTTTTAATACAAAATTATCATTGACTTGTGTTAATTATTAATATCCCGAACAATGAAATTTATGTTCTATTTCCATAAGTCGCCAAAATTACGTATATTTATACGTATATTTATATATCTGTAGTAAGTAAAACGTTTCCAAATTTTATATCGTCGGAATTTATTATTTATCTTTCTTTATAGAAAAATATTTATTGATATGATAGGTTTTGTTTTGTTTTTACGATTCGTTAAATATTATTCGAATCGTACTCGACATTCTGCATGCTTATTGTATTAATAAGAATAGTGTTTTTCGTCTTTTAGATTTTTTACCGAACAAATATTATTAAAGTACACGACAACGAATTAAAACACACTCCCATACTATACAATAATACAAATAACAACCCGAAAAAACAAATCATTATTCAACATTTTTTATGTCGTGCAAACATTGAAAAATACATACATAGGTATATATAATAACGAATATATTTAATATTTGTTTTTAGGTTCTTTTAACTTTTTGATTTGAGATTAAAAATTATAATAACGATACGACTAGAATGGGTGAATATCACGTTTGTACGGTTTATCATTATTCACGTCGGGGAATATATCATTTTTATCTCCGTCACGTCAAATATAAAAATAAAAATATTTCGCTTATTTAAATACAGCACATATTTTTACGTATATATTTGAAAAATAATTGGAGCACGAATACTGTTAAAAGATACGGGAAAGACGAATTTACAAATTGAATTTGTTTTATGTTTCCTGTTCTACTAAAAATGTTGAATTACGATGTGAATATAATAAACAAATCCGTATTTTTAATACGCCATGGAGTTTTTTCAATTTTGAGATGCTTGGATTTTTATTGTTTTTTTCTATCTTTTTTCAGCAAACAATTTTAAGGGTATTATGTTTTGAGAAAATGTCAACACTCAAAACGCAAAGTAAATATTTATTCATTATTCAATAATAATTATTGTATTATAACTCAGATTTATAAAAAGTACAAGACGAACAGTGTTTATTTTTTTTGATTTATAAGAAAAACTACCTGAAAAACCTTCACTTACTCATTGACGTTTAGGCGTGTTTAACAAATTACATTTTAATCGATCTTAAGTAATTTCGAAAATGATAAGTAATTTTTTTTTTTTTTTTTGATTTTTGTTTACGAGTTTATACAAGTTTTCAACACTGTATCATTTTATTAATGGATATATTATAGAGTACCTATATAATTATTTATAATTAAACCTTCTAATGCACGACGCGATCAATCATAAGTTGTTATTATGTGTTATAATGTTGTGTATAGTGTTGAGAAACAACTTTTAGTTCCAATAACGTCAGTTGCGTAAAAACCAAGTTGAAATTTTTGAATCAAAACCGAAATAGGGCAGGAAAAAACGAAAAAGTGAAACGATGACAAATTTTTCATAATATTAATCGTTAGTGAAATAGCATCTATCATAAAACTATATCAGTGTGCGCGCTGACTATAGGCTGCGTAAAAAAAAGGTTCGCACGGAAAAAAGAGAACAAACCAAAACAAATTATAAAAGTAAAAACGATTGAGACCGCGCCGATACTATAATAATGATAATATCACAACGATTGTTTTATTGTTGAATAATTGCCGACCTCGAATAGTTTCAGACGGGAGACGAAGAAACGAAGAAAAGCGTTTAGAATATATAAAATAATAATAGCCAACTCGAACCTAAAATCATTTAACCGTTTGGTCGAAACTCTTTGGTAAAATAAATACTTATCGAAATAGGTAAATAAATCAAATCACTATAGTAAATCGTATGATGTTATAGAAGAGCGTCATAAAAATGTAGTTGGTTTTATAATCATCGCCTATAAAATAATCGTTTTTGCCATAAAACATGATACTATAAAAAGATACGTATTACCATTTTATTCAGTGTGGTTTTAAGCATTTTAAACAGCAAACATAAAGTGTCCTTATTGTAGATAAGATTTGTGTTCGGGTTAAAGAAAAAACGACTACATAATCAGTTGTAACCCTGCGGTTTTTAATGATATTTTTTTTTGTTTAGATCTAGGTATTCGTTTGCGATTTATTTTCAAGGAGTGAAATTATGCTAAGCATTTATTTTGAAATATTTTAAATAATCATCAAAACTATCGGATTACCTACCTTAAATGTATTTTTTTGAAGTCATAAATAATGAGTTAAGATTTACCGGAATTTATTGTACTGCAATCAATGAAAATTGAATCGTTTATTACAGAAACCACATAAACTATTAATCTTTACAATTATTTGAGAAAAAAACGGCTTGTTTTTTTTTTTAATTTTCAGTCGTACGCACAAAATAATTGTATTCAATAACACAAACGCAATCGTCAAGAGTGTGTTTCTCCAAACATGCAGTTAAAAACTACCAAACATCAAAATAAAATAGTTCTGAAAATAAATTTGAAAAGTTCAAAATCGTAGAATATCGTAATTGTAAATATGTTGATGTTAAAACTGATTAACTAGTAGATCTCCATTCACGAACATACACGTGTGAAAATATGTTTGATCTTAAAACTTATAATACTAAGATCTTCGATGAAAACTCAAAAAAAAATATTTAAAAATAATCGAACTCTTTATGAACTTAAAAACATGAAAAAAAACTAATAATACATTCATAATATTGAGTAATTATTAAAATTATTAAATCTTTACTTAAAAATAGATAAATAATTATTGTATTTAATTTGTTTGCTTTTACAGAAAAAACAAGGCTGAAGTCATCATCCCTACCGTACTCATGTAATAGGTATTACATTTTTTAAGTCGGATAAAATAATAATACACGATTAACTATGGACTAATATATTTTTGTCCATTTATCAAAATATAGTAAAATAAATTTTTCAATTTATCAAATTTACGGTTTGCTGACATTTAGGTCAGTGGTTTCTCGGAACGAGGGGTGGGCGATATGAAAAATATATTACGAGGAGCAATACATAACAACTGTGGTCTGTGATACGTAAGAATTAAAAACTATTCGTTGTTAATTTTTTTTCTTATCGTTTCACGAAACAAAATATTATTTTTAAATAATTACAATGATAATATTTACGAATATCACTATAAACTATTATACTAAACGGCGGGTAAAATGTATTACCGTAAGATAATATAAATATAAAAGTTCTAAAAAAAAAAAAAAAAACGGATCGATACATCCGACACCGAGCTTTCACAGATCACCTTAAATGAATACTTATCATAGATGTCGTTTATGATATATATCTACATGAATGCACATACATATTTGAGTTTTTAGACAATATCACGTTGTCACGTATTAATTTATCGATTTATCTAACGACAAAGTAAATTTAATATATATTATATATCTTACGCAGGTATTTTAGTTAAATCGATTTAGGGTTTAAATTGAAATAGGGTCTTGGGGAAATAAAAGAAAGAATTAAAATAATATTATTAGATTACGATTTCAAACTTTGAATTCTTTGGGTGAATGCATGCGCAAGAAAATTTAGGATTTTTTTTTTTAAATAGCAACCCTTAATTTTTTAAAGAGGCGCGAATCTGTAGATTTTTTTTATTATTTTACTTTCATTAACAATCACTGGTTTTTAACTAAAAATTTACTGAGTTGCAGCTATTTGGAATTCGAAAATAATCGGATTAATTCCAACTGAAATATACTTACCTCTTAGCGTTAACACTGAACAATGAACACTTATCAAACGCACATCGACACACTTTTTAAATCCTCGTGGTGCATAATATTAATATAAGATATACAATTTTCTCGAGTAAGAAATATATATACAATATCTATTTATGTCGATTTTATAGATGAATTTCTGTAGGCGAATGTTTATATTAATGATAAAAATCCCATATGGAAATGTAAACGGTAATAATTATTATTATCGTAATGAATTAGCGCGTTTTGGTATTTTACACAGCAAATGTCGGTTGATAAATAACTTTGATTATTAAAACCCTTCGGTATGACTGCAATTTATTAAACCAGGATTTAATTCAACTATGTATATGCATCGTGCGGGTCCAATAGCTTTGGATTATTGATGGCTGAAGTATTTACCAAAAGAGCTAGTCGCATCTACTCAGCTATTTCATTTCTCGCAAATCTCTTTTGAACTGAAATTCAACACAGTTCTCCCTATTGATAAATCATTGGAGTATATTATTCCCCTTTAGAAGTCCATTTTACCAGAACGTACGTTCGTTCATTGGAAATAAAGAGAAATAAAAAAAGATTCAAACGTCGTCGCTTCATTATTTACTTGTTTATTTATTTATGAATAAACGTAATAAGTCATATTACTTTCCACTTAGTACATTCTGATTGGCAATAAAAGTTAAAACATATAACATTCAAATACACAATATTATAAAGAATAACTTTGTACTAACGAAGTTTAAGGTACCGCCATTAATATTTTCTTATCGGTCATGATAAAACAAGGAGTATTTTTGCAAAAGTTACCGTTTCTTTTCTAGCTTTCTTATTTCAATTGATATAAGTGCGGTTACATAAATTTAATTGATCGACTAGTTTTTGAAAAGTAATTTTTGATAATTTGATGTTCAAAGATTTGAGTTCCAATACGGAACACGCCCACCACAAGACTGACAAAATAACAATCAAAAAAAAACTAAACAATTTTTCTCTCGGCGAATCACCAGTTGTACACGCAGTGATGTACAAACACATGTTAAGAGAACACAATGTACATTGCCTAGTGCATTTTATGGAAACATAAAACCACTAATCGTTAAACATTATCGTTTTGTTTAACCCGTCACCGGGAGCAACATTCATAACACGGTGCATTTCAACATTTAGACCGACTATTCAAGTTCGAATTAAATTCGAAACGATAGACTTTTCATTTTAAAACGTAAGTACTTAATAACGTCTATACGTTTATTTTGTCATTTGTTTATTCGAATTTTATTGGCAGTCGACGTTTCTGTAGGACATTCGAGAGTGGGTCGACACGAAAATAATATTTGAAATACCTACGCGCTGCGCGAAACTTTTCACGAGATTCAGCGACGTTTATTCCCTGTTGCGGTGGCAGTTGGTTGCTAAATATTATGTTATTATTGTACAGTTTTCGGTCTGTCGAATCAAACGCATTCAAATAACAGAAACGGAAACGTTATATAAGTTTCGGGTTACCCACTACTACTACTACTACTATTACTACTCGTCGTCTCACGGGTTTGATCTAATTGAAAAAAAATGTAACCACAGCCCGTGTAACGTTTATTCAGCACGGAAAACAAACATCGCCTCGGCGGGCGGTTCCCACCTCTGCGATGTTTTTCTGCAATTTATTGTTGTTCTGGAGCGAAGAGAAAGACAGAGAACGCGTACAAGGGGAGGATAGAGACCTCGGCAGATGCGGCTTGTTCTCATTGTGCCCAGCTGACAATACGGGCAGACAGAGTTAAAATAGTGTGCGCGCACACACACACACACACACCACGACCAGCATGCCCCCGCACTACAGAAATATAGCAATATTGTGTTTTGGCCGTCGACGACGACTTCGTATTCATAAACTGCTTTGAATAACAATACTAATAATATAAACTATAAAAAAAAAAAGGAAGGATTGTGTGGCAATGGCGGCCAATGGAAAATTGGGTCGAACTTATCTCAGATTACCGTGCCTAGTTGAGTTAAATGCATTGCGAATGAATTGGTAACCATTAAAATTTCTATAGCGATTCAAAATATTGTCAGATACGGTAAAAAAAAAAATGACACGGTTTTACATTTTAGGGGGGGGGCCCTTCCTCCCGTCTTTTTCAAACAATATTCGAGTAGATATAAATTTGCATATTATAATTCGTTGTACGTAAAAAAAAAAACAAAAAAAAATCAATTAATCAATAAGCTAAATTGATTATTTTGATTTATATTCATCGTTCGAACAATAAACGTAATATTACTATGAGATTTGCGAATTTGTTATAATATTCTATTAAAACATTCATTTTACTGCAGCAAATACGTTTCAAAATATATTTCATTTCCGTTCCGTACATTGATAATATAATAATTTTAATGTTGGCCGAATTTTTCTTTCTTTATTTTCTCAAATGAAAAACAGTTTCACTGTCGGATTTAACCAATTGAGTTTATGAAGAAATCAATCAATTATAATATGGATACCAATTTAATTTTGCAATTTTAAAAATAAATTACAGTATTACTATTTACGTATATATTTACGTATATACTATGAAATTTAAATAAATTAAATTGCATTACATTCATAAAGAACTTTACTACTTTCATACAACGATTTGATTTAAACATTTTTATTTTACCAACTATCTGTCAGAAAAAAAAAAGTAATGAGAATGAAACGAATAACGCTCAGATATAAGATATAGTATATTACACTATTTTTATAAATATCGGTTTTAATATATCACCAGGTCCAATTATAAAGGACGACAAACTGTGACATAAACTGATAGAAATATTAATAATTAAGAAAAATTTTAGGGCGAAAATTAGGCCTCCCCTAATTTTATGTTTCGAATTCGTGCAAATAGATGAAAACATAATGTACCGATATCGAGTAAATATTACTTCGGGAAAGTCAGAGTGGATTTTTGATGGAAAAAAAGTATGTTCAGACGTTTTGAAAACGATAGAGTTGCGAGTGTTATTTCAGATGCGCCTTTCTCATCTAACGAAAAGTCTGATAGATTTATTAGGTTAAGTGTGATCGGTCAACGGTACTACTACTACGTATGGTACAAACGACTTTGAAGACGACGCGACGGTCAACAGAACGAATAATAAAGGTGTGCCGCCGCCGGTTTAAGGGTTACTTTGGCTCGTTTTGTTTGAACTGTTTTCGGGACCAATCCGTCGAGAGCGCGTCAAAACGGTCTCGGCAATCCTTTTCATACATCCTGTGCGTATCTCTAATTTGTTTACGACCACGATACGTTTTTTGATCGATTTACCTGGGCAGTTGATGGTGGATAGAAAAATGCATAAAAATAAAGTGTTATCGATATTTTTATGTCCAAACTCCAAGTCGAAACATGTAGACGCATAATAGATCCGTATTTAATTTAAAAACTCACTTTTTGTCGTCAATTTTTGAACGAGTTTGTTGGGTCAAACTCGACTCTAGTCAGTTTAGATGTTCTGTTTAGAGTCAACCGAGAAAACTTTATTCAGACTTCAGTTTCGAAAGTCGGATAGTGCCTAAGAAAGACGAGCAAGTCGAGCAGTCAACCTATTCCTAACTGAATATATATATACGAATATATATGTGTATCGAATAACGCTATTCTCGGAAGGACGAAAAGGACGAGGTTGTACTGGGAACTATGAACAGACATCGAACACGAAAAGCACGTCGAGTTGGATTGGTAATTTTACGCAACGAATACACAGAACCTACCACAAACAAACACGATCACGGCACGTGTGTCCCAACAATGGATCAAAGATTTATCGTATCAATGTATAAAACTCGAGAAAAGACAACATTTAATCTGCCAATAATTATGCAATAAAAGATTACGTACAGATGATGGTAAGAACGAATACGCTAGTGAAAATATATCATACGTTAATGGGAAAGTGTTCGGTTACTGTCAATGTGGCTTTGACCGTTTCCACGTACGTATATTTACTCGAGCATAGTTGTTTTTATTGAATTTCATTTTCTTTTCGGTTTTTGATTTTGATTTTAAAAAGTCCTTTCGTATTTTATATAATATTTTACATTCATATTATCGGCACACGGCGATGACATTTATAACAAATTTTATAGATTTAACTTTGTACTAAATAATATCATGTTCAAAATTCAATTGAAATATCGAATGTATACATACGTATATTTTCTACATGTCTCCTCCAAAGTGGATATTTCAATGTTCATTATTCAGTGGAGGTAAAGTATTCACGTGAACCTTACAGCGGCGTTCGGATTAATAAACGTTTGACATCCTATTTCCTTATATAACGTCGCTCTTATACGTACCTTTTAAAATGCTCCTTGAGAATTTCTTTTTTTTTCGACTCTTTCTAAAATATAAAATTAGTTTTCCACTGAAATGCCGTTCGGTCTTTTTATTTAATACAAAATAACAAATGTCATTGTTGCTATCTAATATTAAATTTGTATCTTGTTAATAAAATGTCCTCACACACACGCAGCCGCGATTTTATCCCCAGATTATATTCATTCTGTCCGGACGGAATGAAGTAAATACCATTTGAATACAAATTAGATTTAAAAATGATTAAAAACTCACGAAAAAAAAACCGTCAACACATAACTTGTGACAACGCATAAATCGACTGTACGGTGGGCGATCGACTACACTAAAAACGGAAATGAGTTTATACGTCATCCCATAATGCTCGTGACTTTTCAATTATCGACAATCGATCAAAAACTAATGGAAACTTATCTCCGCGTGATCACGTGCATTATCGTTATTACCAATAACATCTTTTAAACCCGATGGTGGACAAAACAACAAGGATATTTTTTAACTCGGGAAAGTTGTGTTTTTTCTATTAAAGATAAAAATATCGATGTCGATTGAAATTTTCAAAGCAGAAATCGAGTATACAAATATTGAGTGGACTCTATGATGCGTATACATCGTATACGCATTGAACGTCTGGCCGACGTGCTAGTCTCTTTGCCCGGGAATTGTTCGTGTCGTGTGATCAAAACCTATTTCAGCCGAAATATTATTGCCTCTTTGGTTGTACGGCCGATGGCCGCCACCGACGAAGGACGTTCAAATAATCGATGTAATCGGAGTCGGTACCTATTCTGTGGCACACCGTGCGTTAAATCGTTGCCGGCAGGAATAACGGAATTAAATTCACATTTATATCGTTTCAATCAGCTTATGGGACTGTATATCCTTCGTATATGCGGTAAAATCGAATTTATTTTTCGAGGCCGGACGTATTATTATATTATATTGTTGTTGTGAGTGTAACACAATAATAATAATATAGTCGTGTGTAATCATATCGATAATACACAACAACACAACGATATAAAAATATTATTAAACCCAGATCCGTCCAGGGGCCAGCGTTAATGAAATCGTTAAGTATAATTATATGTAATTGTGTAATAACGAATTGTAAATTTTATCGTTCGAAAAAATAAAAGAAATCTTGGGTAATTATATAATACTAGCTGAATCTATACCCGTCTTTGCCGGGTTGATCAATTGACACGTGACACGCGGCGGCGACTGGTCTAGCGTCTCTCGTCGGTGGCCGTACTATATACTCGTTAGTTTTAACAACAACCCTCACGACAAACTCTACTTACTCGTGGTCATCGTCTCCGCCAGACGGTTTTTCACCAAAAGCGCCGTGCGCGTCTCAGAGGCGGATAAACTGGAAACCGCGCTGACCAAATTTCATACACTCAAAGCTCCAGCGGTTCCGGCCAGGTGAATTTTTCTAGTTTCACCCTTTTTACCCCTTTTAACCACTTTAAGAGTCGAATTTCACAAAATAAAGTTTTTATAGACAATGTTTATTTGTGTTAAAGATACTTAATTTCAGAACAATCGGAACAAAAAAAATTTTACCCATTTAAAACATAAAAAAATTAGATTCTGAGGCCCCCTGCTTCGAAAAAATTTCCCCGGTCATCGGTCCACCCTAAGGCCAGCCCTGATTAAACCTTAAACTAAAGGCACGTGAAGACAGTTTGTAAAACGTGACGTCTATATTTCCATATCGATTTATAAAGATAAAAATGATAAAATAGTGTAATATTACTACTTTGCACTTTTTTTTTTTATCATAACGACGACACTCCGAGCAAGACATATTCGATTTTCATTGTTTTTTTTTCGTCATACATG
This sequence comes from Drepanosiphum platanoidis, assembly GCA_948098885.1. NCBI lineage: Eukaryota > Metazoa > Arthropoda > Insecta > Hemiptera > Aphididae > Drepanosiphum > Drepanosiphum platanoidis. The sequence continues at coordinate 5,919,128 of OX402534.1, read as the reverse complement.
GTATACAACACTTTGTTATAATTTATAGTTGATCAGCTCACTACAGCACGTATATGAAACTTAAAAACGGCCGGATACCGTATACCCATAATACTGCAATTTATAATTATGTTTTGCAAATTAATTCGGTCGGTAGTATTACGAGCTCTTTAGAGACCGCCGCGCCGTCTCGTTTGAAAACAAAAAAAAAAAACAAAAACAAAAACCAATAAAAAGTACACCGACCGATATTGGTACGATAAAAAAGTGTTATCCTACGTATACGTATATATACATATAGAATGCCGCGCATTTATGCACTTGTCACATATTGATTTGATAATACACGGTAGGCGACAGTACTGCAGCGAGCCATATCGTTTTTATATCATTTTCAACAAGCTGTATAATTATGCGAGAACGCGGGGCCGCGCGCCAGTGTGTGTGTTGTAAAGGTTACCTTTGTGGTATACACCTATACGCGAACGTAATACGCGCCCGCGACACTAAAAGGGTTCGCGTCCCAAATATAATTATAAAGGACGACATTTATCTGGGAGACTGTGTGGAAATTACCTTTGCCGCAGTATCGGTTTTTGTGAAATTTATCAGTGAATTTCAGCAAAACGTAAAACTGTATATTATTAACGTGTCTGTATACATTACGCGAGAGCGAGCGCGCGCGCGCGCGCGCACACACACACACACACACACACACACACACACACACAGCAAAAAATATACAGTTAAAAACGAAATACCTTTGGGGGGTACTGTGGCTCGTGTTTGAGGCCGTTATCGGTTAAGTTATGTTATTCGGCCTTTTGTGCGCGCCGTAAAAAAATAAAACGCGATACGATCGCGCGAATGCGTATTCGATTGTAAAATTTCAACCGAAACAGTATTTTCAACGTGTTTTATATTCATATAATAAAATCGTTTGTTTTCGAAAAAAACCGTCGAACCGCTGGAACCGCCGCCGCGCCGTCCGGAAACGAGCCTAAACGGTCCGTCCTGAAATCGACTAGCCCGCTAAAACAATATCGTATATCGTTTTACCGTGATGAGAAATCGAAAAGTCTTTTCGCCACATTAGGTTTTGCTAATTGATAATATGTTTTCATCGAATCGGTAAAACCATTTAAACGACTGCCGCAGCAGTTATACGTACAATTATACTCGCCGAGTTTTTTTAGTGGCAATACTCCCGTCGGACTCTCATCGCCACGTCTAATATGATATTTGATTTCGCCACGGCCAAAGGAGAAAATTCTCCGGACGACGACGCGACGTTTTTATTTCCAGACCACGCGAAACCGTAAAGTTTCACGTGACAATAGACCGTATAATACATTTGCGTTTGATATATAGAACCGTGAAATACCATCTGTACCTCTCGTGTTAATTTCCACACTAAAATATGAACGATTCAAAGTAACGATGAATAATATTCGAAACGTCAGTGTCACTCACACGACACGCACATCTGCTAAACGCTGCGGTAAGTATATACATATATATATATATATATATATAAATACGCTTATGTACGTAGGTGTATATAGTATATTATGTGTGTGAGTGTAGCGAAATAGTAATGTTTTCAACGGAGATGTGTTCTAAACTAACGGACTATGCGATAATGCGAAGCAGGTAAAAGCGATATGGCTTTTTGAAATTTCGACAATACACAGTAGTTATAGTTACGCAAACGTTTATAGTGTTTCGTTTGAACCGGCGGCGGCGCATAGTAGCCAACGCATAGTAGTCGTCGTCATCCAATCGGAATGTGAAACGGGACGAACAAACTTCAAAAACCCCCGGTCGGTTATCGCGTGCGTCAATATCCATTAATTGTCGTCGAGAGGTCGTATATTATTATGCGTCTACGCTTTGAACGGTACAATCATTGTGCCGGCGCGCGTATACGTACGTATTCGACGGGGTAGTTTTATAAACATATTATGCCGTCGTCGTTTGCCCCGCACATTCGAAATGCGTTGAACTTTATACGCGCGCGGCGCACGTAAATTCGCATATTTTATACCTCGGTAGGTGAGTGAGAAGATGCAAAGCGCTGGGCACTTGGCTCGTACAATGGGCCTATTATAGCGAACTAGTTATAAAACGAAATCGACTGAATATTAGTACAGTCAGCAAAGAGTGGAACAAAAGCTTCGGATATCATAATAATAAGCGATCGACCGGAAGTCAAATACAGAAATGCGGTCGTAATCCTCGGCGCGATATTTATATTTATATCATAAACACTCGCACGCAAGACTGGGCACTAACGAGTTGATAAGTTTAAATCGTGTTGACTTAAAGTTAAGTTGATTTCGAACTATCGACCTAACCGTCCTAACCACGTGAGTTTCGAGGAGTTATTTTTCGACTTGATTTTTATAATATTCGACTGTTTTGCGTTCGTTTAAATATAACGTGAAAGTTTTACGTCTCGCGTTCACTATTTCGAGAATAATTATTATTATAACGCGATTGCAGATTAATATTTTATTTTTATGATGGAATTGAAATCTTTATGATGATTTTCTAATAAAATCAACTGCAGACAAATATAACATAATATACGTCTTGTATTCGCTATTTGAAGAAATTACACCGACTTGTATGTTATTAATTATTATATTATATATACCTTCTTGACTAAAATACAATATTAACTACATCCGATTTTGAAAACAACTTTAGCAAAACTCTTTCATGTGAAAAAGTAAGACGGTGGTAAGTTTGGGTCTACTCGATAAGTTTAATGTTCGAAATTAATGTGCCAGGTTTAAAACTAATCGACTGCTTTCGGAGAAAATCGACACGACATTATTAGAAATGAGAAACCATAAATGTACACTATTTTGTCGAAGATATTATAATAATTTTATTGTTGTTTTTACAAGTTTTCTTAGATAGAAACATTTATGCTTGCACGAAAGGAGAAATATATAAAACATATGCATTTGTTTGGAGAAAAAAAGAAAAAGGATATTAAGTGAAACAATTAATTAACATTGGTTTTCCAGGATATGTGTTCGCAAAATCATTAAAGCTTTAAGAACCGTTACCCGTAGTTCCGCACGAGTGTTACTATATAATGCAATATTCTGGACTCTACGCCCAACAAGTAATAAATAACAAAAGCAATTTTGCTTTGAAAGTTTTGAGTATTTACCATCGTCAAACAATGCGTCCGACGTTATACGCGCGAAACTATTTTGAAAAAGAGAAAGATAAACAATCGAGATATTTGTGAAATTACCTTATCACATATATTATACGTTGTAAATATAGTCGGTAAAGTAAGTAAAACAACCCGAGTCCATTAAAAACATATACTAATTCAAAATTTCTGACGAAAACACAATTATTGATATATATCATGCATGTTTATCCTTTATACATATATTTAAAAGAACAGGCCTTTTTTATGTTACCGTTTTGTTACGACGCTTTTTAACTTTTATCCATTTTTTTTTCACAGAGTTGTTCCAAATACCTGCCCGAGTGTCACCACGTCACCCGATTTCAAGGATCTTACGGAAAAAAAATTAAGAAAATTTACCCTAAGGGGGTTAAAAGGGGTAAAAATGGAAAAAATCCGGAGCCACGGGAGCTTTGTGGTATTACTTTTGGTCAATAGTTTCGTTTTATATACCAGAGGCCCCTCAAGAAAGGATTTTCCAAAATTCAATCCCTAAGGGGGTTAGAAGGGTTAAAATGTGTTAAAAATGGAAAACGTTATTTCTCGATCGAGACTTAGCACACATGGTAATGAAAAATCCATTAACTTATTTTTCAAAATTCAACCCCTAATGGGGTTAAAGGGGTTGAAAATGAAGAACGTTATTTCTCCACTCATACCGAGAAAAACTTTTCACGGGCTAGATTTTAAGATGCAACGATCAGCAGCGAGCGCGTGGTAATTTGCATTTTATACAAACAGATTGTTATGTCATCGAAAATCCCGACGATCTTTACCAAAAGGTATTGATTTTGCAATATCATATTATTACACAACTTTTATCGAAATCGCGTGCGTGCGATGAACAATAGAACGAATACAATAGAACTTTTTTCATTGGCCGATCGAATACGATCGCATGCAAATCTATCGTCATTGGTCGATGAGCTCGTGACGTATACAATTAAAGCGAAAACCCGACGATGTTTACCAAAAGGCATTGCAACGTCATATATTATTACATAACTTTTATCGAAATTGCGTGCGTGCGCGCTCCATTCCTCTTTCTATCGTAGACGTCGTCCGCACATATGCTTACAGTAAGTTATTTTTATACTACAAAATTCTCTAGAATCATATGACAAAACAACGTTTGCCCCGGGTCAGCTGGTAAAGTATATCAAATTGTACGTCCACTTTTTTTGAAAACACAAGAAATTTCAATCTCGCGAGTTTCACAATAATAATCGACCAGACTAGCCTACACTATTCTGAACATTTTTATTTCCAAAAACATTTACCTACACGATATAACGAGACGGGTAACAGAAATATTTATATCATATTATTGTGTTTTTGCAGCGATTATTTTTAATAATATTTATTTATTTATGTTATAGTGTCTAGAACGCGCGCGAAGACGAGTACGACCGACAATAAAGATGGCGAAAATGTGTGTGTGTGTGTTTTTATGCGACACGCACGCCCAAACACGAATTCGGGTATTATGTTAGCTTTAAATTCGTCCGTTATAAAATATTATTATACAACGTGTTTACGACTTTTGCGCAAAACTCAAGGGATAAGATATTTCCGGGGGGAGGCCGGCGAAATGGTCAAGTCGCGGCTCTCGAGCGCGGCAGCAGCAGCAGCAGCAGCAGCAGCAGCAGCAGCACTGGCAAAACTAGTGACGCGTTTGGAAACCCGAGGACCTATCGGACGGTATTCGGACGAGTGAACGCGCCGAGAATAAATACGACGCGATATAAATTAAGTTATCGCATACGCGAGGTCGTTGTCCAAAAGAGCTGCTCCGGTCTTGGTCGTAAAAGCCGGACAATACGTTTCGGACGAGACGGATATAATATGCGAACGAGGACGATTCGATTACCGCGCGCGAAGACGTCCCACAAGGCGCGGCGGAACGGTAAAGTAACGGAGCAAAACAAACATTCCGGTTTTGACCGAAAACGGTCCGGCGCGGCATATTATATCGTCGTCATTCGCCGTGCAATTTGTGACGGGACGTGAACGATTTCCCATTACGTCCGAGACTACAGGCGTTGTCACGAGACACGAGTTCGCGTCGGATGGCCAACTGTACGTGCGCCTAGCGTGAATATTAAAAAAAAAAAGAAAAACCAACGTTTTAATACTTATTATTTACACGACGACGCGCGACGTATCGAAATCCGGTCCGATATGCGAACACAGATTTCAAAACACCGAACAGAGTCAAGCTGAAAAATATAAAAAATACAAAATGTCGCGACCAAGACGGGAAAACGAAGATCGAAAATCACAAAAAAAACAAACACATTTCGGGTACGTATTGGTTTTCGAATGACTATGGTTTATTTCGTATACTCGGACGAAAAACTCATAGCTCACCTGGACGTTTAAATCAATAGTCCGGTCCGAGTTTGGCTCGATACGTTCGAATTTCACGTGACCCTATGCAATCGCGCCTCACGCGCGCGATAAACAGCCGATAACGTCGACCGTAGCGTCTCGCTACTCGACGGAGAAAAGGAAATATTTTTGTTCACAAGCGCACCCGAATAAAGCGTTTTATCGTCTTAAAATTAGAGTCAAATTTACAACACTCACGTATGTATAAAAATTCCCCGCCCAGCATTCGATACTGTCTTTGGCATTTTCCTTGTATTCGAGTCGGTAGTTTCGACAAACTATATATTGGTCGACCACTGCCTAGGCACACCTAGGGCCAAACGTTCTCGACGAGTAAATCGTTCGCCACTGCGAACAACCGCGCGAGCCGATTTAATTTGATTTTCCTATTTTCGTTGACAAATAATACGCTCGAAATGCCGAGCGTGCCGACGACGATGATAATATATAATAATAACGTGGAGAAAAGGTATAAAAGAGCGCGCGCGCGCGCGCGCGTAAACCATCCGCCCGGAATCGATGCGGTCGCGCGAGCTAGTCGCTATTAAAATATCGCGTGTAATAATAATAATGATAATAACGACGATAACAACGATAATACTTAATAATAAATAAAATAATAAACGGTTCTCGCGGCGCGTTTTTCCCGCACTTCATTAGCTCTCGGTCGCCGAGGGTAGAAAAGGCGGAGGCCATATCCGCTCGCCCTCGAACGAATGTCGCTGACTCGACGCTCGCGATAATACCCGGGACCCCGTCCGCGTTCCCGTCGTTCGGGCCGCGTACACGAGCTCAGCACAATACCTAAGCGTTTGCCGAATACGCTCGGTCGGTTATCACGACGTCGTCGTCGTCGTCGTCGTCATTTTCGTACGGAGCGATTTGCTCGAAACGACGGCGACGCCCGAAACGGTTTGACGGGGTAGGTTTTTATTTTTTCCCCCGTTATTTTTATTATTATTAAAAGACAGACGACGGACGTGCTCGAGATTTTCAAACGGCACGTTATACGTAGGTCGTACAGTTTAGCGCAGTCGGACGGCGCCGCCGGTCGTCGCGGCAGGTTGCGGGCGACGCGTTTCTATATCGTATTTTTTCCAACCCCCCCCAGATATTTAATTATTATGTATACCTACATATCATAGTCATAAGATATTTTCATTATAAATATAAAATAAACATAACAATAATATATTATGTACAAATTAAAATTTAATAAAACAGCTTAAATTTCAATTAACCTGTGATTATGAATCGACTCTTAAACATCCACCACAGAAAAAAAATCTATCTACGCCACTGATGTATATATTAATTATACTTTATTATATTCGTATTTCGAGCACCGTCGTCGGATTCGGTCCGATTATTGTACGTGATTTTCCTTTTATCTATTCTATTTAACCGAGAAACTTCAATTATCCGCGCTCGTTTTAGCTTTTAAAAACGTCGTAAAAAAAATAAAAATAAAAGCATTAGTCTCCGAAAGTCGCTCTAGTCGCGTGGCACTTCTGGCCCTTGGGAGCCTTCCTGCAGTATACTATTCTGAATAATAAAAAAAAAAAAAAATCACGTATATATATATAATTAAGCGTCATCAAACTTATTTACCATAGGTCTGTATAGATTGTAAATGTTTAAACGGGGTTTTCTTTAAATAATAAAAAGAAAAAAAAAGAGATGTTTATTATTTATTCCGCGCGCTTTATGAGAAATTATTATACCCAGCTCAATCCGGAGACTCGGTTTGACACCAACATTTTTAGACGTTTCTTTGAACGAGCAATTTTTTTCGATTCAAGTCGTCGTTATTTCAATTGAAATCAACGATTGCCGTTGAGTTTATTATTGTCATTATCGACGGCTTGCTTTGTGGAAATTCGTATTCGAGTAATAGATATTAGAAATTCGTGTAAGAAGAAGAAAGACCGCTTGGATATACGAGTCGAAACGTTACAATATACGCGTGTTCAATCCAGTCGAGTGCTGTGCGTTCGTTTCGTTATTTTCCCGCGATATTCGGTGTGGATTTTCCGCACATTTTGGCGTTTTAAACTTAATCGAATAAACTTTCCGACGCGAAGAAAAAACAAAAGTTGTTTTTTAAACTTTTTTCCCTTTTTTTTTTTTTTCACCGGGGTGAAATTAATTAATCGGTAGGTAACTGATTATATTATAATGTACGAGATACAATTCATTTTTTTTTTCCGCGTTAAAGACTTAAAGTGACGCTCGGGAAATTATTATTTCGGATAATTATTTTATACGTGTACGACGACTCGTCGTTACAATGTGAAACTTTATACGCGTTTTCCCGTTTTTTTTTCAAGTATGTATATATTATTAATACAAACGTCAGACGCAAAACACAAACTTTGGCTTCTCGCGGCGGAGGAGAATTCCCGTTCTGTTTCGTCCTCTCGCAAACCAGTACGTATAGGTATGGTTTTATGCGAAAGTAATCTCTTCTCGCGATTAATAATAATTGTATCAAGCTAATGTCACTTTAAAACCGTATTCATTATGATATTATGTTGTATTTTTAATAGCATTATCAATCGAAAAACGAAAAGTAAGATATACATTTGAAAGTTTGAAAATTTCAATAATCCACAAAGACATGTGACTTACTATAACACGATGGAGGTGATTTACAGATCATATTTTTGGGATTTCTCGTAAGTGTTTCGAATCTCAATGGAGACGATATTAAATTGCATGCGCTGCGTACCCGAAAGGTACACAAATTATAAGATTTTTTTACGAATTAACTAATTATTTAGATCGGGTAAATGTTGGAAACGACGGATAATAATTACTATCGTATAATAGCGGTCGATTTAAAAAAAAAAAAAAATTACATAATCATTTTAATCGCTCAAATATCCGTATTGTTACAGTTTTTTTATATGAGACTCGAAAACAGACGTGTCGAGGTTCTCATAGTAGTCGAATACGAGAAAATAAGCGGTAGACGATGGTGGTACACAACACTCGAACGATGAACATTATTTAGCATTTTAGCTGAATATTAAATGCCACGAAGCATGGCGGTGATTCGTTTGCGAACGATGCACGAAAAACATCATAAAACGAACCTTCACGGTACAACGATAACACTGTTGGCATATTAGCGTTACTCCGCGCGGTAAGTGTATAACAGTTTACCGTAAAAAGTTTTATTCGTATTTATTTATTTTTTTTTTCAATCTACACGATAATAATTTGACGATTATATTATTATAATACCTACACAAACGATTTGATTTACAGCAGTCGCGGTAACTTTTGTAATTTAATATAATAATAATAAAAAAAAACCGTATCGTCGCGATTTTTAGTACGGACATAATTGTGCGGCGCGCGTGCGCGCGTGTGTGTATAAATTACTATTATCATTACCGTCGCGACTGCGGTTGACAGATATGCTGCGGCGCGGCGTTATACTACTTTCACGTCGATTCGAACATCACAAAAACCGTCTGTTTCAGACTATTATGATAAAAACACACGGCGATAATGATATAGCGCTGCTGCGGGGACGAGAAAAGTCGCGGTCTCGAGAGCGAATATTATTTATCTTCATAAATTTCGTCCGGTTATTTAATTTGACTCGGCCTTTTATATATCGCGACTTCCGTTTATAGTGAAAAATATAACGCTAAAAGACGAATGACCTTGACTCGCCTTTCAAAAAAAAAAAAAAACAAAAAAACCGAAATAATGATACGAGGGGGAAAAAAACTGATTTATGACCGCGCGTACGGTTCAGTCAATACAAAAAAAAAAAAAAAACCATGCGGTGTATAATTAGGTGTATTTTGTGAACATAGATAAAATTTTAGGACAAGAGAAATGACATTATTATATACCTACAACACCTTATAATGAAACAGTGCGTGGCAAAAGAGAGATTAACCGTGATTTATGAATATCTGTGTGGGTTTTTTTTTAAATACGTATATAGCAGCTATCTGCGTTTTTTAAAATGAAGATTATACCCATATTGTGTGCGTAATACAATGCGCTTTGTGGTCTCTGTGAATCTAATCGTCGTATAATGAATTATAAGGCGTGCGAATGTCATTCGTTTTTAATAAATCTACCTTCGTGTACAAAACCTAATGGGTTTTATTTTTTTTTCTAAAGAAGAAAAACGACGCAATTATAACGTTTTATAAAAAAAAAATACACGTTTATTTGTAATAATTATTTCGATCGGAATTTAAATAACGACGACCTGATGTCAGGGTCTTGTTCTGGAAGGCGCCCGATGTAGTCGTATCACCCGATAGTTGGTAGTTTAGGAATGGTCTCCTGGTCGACTTGGTTGATGGGATCTTTTCTCGGGGAGATTGCTAGGGAATGAACACGTTTAATTAGGTATGAGTTTCGGAGATTTTTTTTTTTTTTTTTTTAGTTTCGCGCGAAAACAGAGGTGGCCAGTGCGAACCTGAGCGAGTTCGTTTAGCGTTTGAATTCTCAGATCATTATGGAGATTATTACTTACGACGTACTTACTACGGAGTAGAAACGATTTGGCCGAGGCAGATTGACTGGAATACGTAATATTTCACGTTCGAGAACGTTTTCGGAATAACAATATTTAATTTAAAACAGTTGAACTTTGTGTTTCCAACGACCATTGCTGGAATAATTTTAATATCGACTGGCATAATTTTGTCATATCGTGAGCAACGTGAAATTAAAATACAGCCTACAGATCATAAAACGTTGAACATTAACATTATATCTAGGGCCAGACACCGGGTGGAATTTAAAAAAAAAACAACTCTACTTTCAAACATCCTGTGTGAAAAATACAAATATTTTAAGACCTGAAATACACAAAAGTACTTTGAATTATCTACCGGCCGTCAAAATAACGACGAGGAGTGAGAAATGTACTTAAAAAGTGAACGAGAAAGAAAACGAGTTAAATCGATAACGAAAAAATATTAGAAAACATCGTCGAAAAGTTCAAAGCGACTTGCCTTTTTAAATGGGATTTGAAATAATTATTGCACTCGTCAATGCACTGCGGCCGCCTCGAGTTGCGTCGCGTCGGATGTTTTCGTTCGATGTCTAAGGTCCAAGAGTCTCGGGCGATAATAATATAAAAAAAAGAGAAAAAAGGGCAAAAGTGACAACGGTAATAAAACTATTATAGCTCAGTCGCATTGTCTCGCGGAGTTTCGCGCGATACGTCAAGGAAAAAAAAAAAAAAAACCTTTGTCGGAACCGTCGGCGAAGGCGTGACGAGTATAAGTAAAAATAAAATAAACGAAAACGTTTTCGGAATGTCCGGGCCGGAACGACGAGAAAATTTATCGGTCGTTTAATAGAAAGACACGGGCGACGACGACGACGACGACGACGGGCGGGGGGAAGATCTTTTCCTTATTTAATTGATTCGGCCGATCAATCAGTCAGCTTCTGGTCCCGGCGGAACCACCTCGATTGCAATTTCCTGGCCGGTTTACCCTGCCCCCTCCCCCCCCCCATTCGCCCTACCGAGCCGGTGTGCGCTCTGTCCTCGGGTCCGGAGTTGACGACATATCGCCTCATTTTTTACATCCGTCTCTGCGCGGACACTTCCGAAACAGTTTATTTCATACTTTCTCGCCGATCCGTTACGTCATATTACGATTATTCTTTATTTCGCTCGTCTATTATTTTCCGTACTTAATCGTATTCCCGACCGCGACGACATTAGTCCGCTCGCATATACTGCGAAAATCCCGCGAAACATGGAAATATCGCGTTTTTCCGCCGCCGCCGCCGTCGAGGTTGTTCCCCGTTAGCGTTCCGAAATCGTCGAATCGGCAAAAGTCGTTTGACTTTCTTCTTTTTTTTTTCTTCTCCTCATACTGAAAAATATTCGTTTCAGACCCTCATTTTTTAACGGTGCGGACGGTGCGGATTCGAGTCTAATCCAAAATAGTTTTCCGTCAAATCTTTTTGAAAAAAAAATATCAAAAACGTGTTTATATATATTTTATTAAATAATTTCGATTTAATCGTTAAAGCGTCTACTTATTAACTAAAACGAGACTTAATATTTTATCAAGCAATACATTTTGCACTTTTTTCGTGTAGACGTTTTTGGCGTTTGATACATCACTCGGTAGTTGTTTAATATTTCACGTTTCGAACTTCTGGTGCGACCAGTTCCGAGTGGTGTCCAACAGTACTCTTTTGTCGATAGTTATTATATATTTTCATATGTATTATTAATATTACACTTTGAGGTGACGTTTTCCTTTACAAGTGCGTTTTAAATCAATCACTCCGCCGCGCACACGATTTGGTTTAGATTTCTCTCAAAAGCAGTATTTATTTTTTTTTGTAGTCACCTCGGAGGAGGTGAAATTTTTTTTCAAACGACTCCTACACGCGAGGCTATTTATATGGTTTTCTACGGTTGTATAATTAAGTACGTGGTAATATATTCGTCCGGCGTGCTCGTTCAACGTACGACTTTTGTGTAAATAATCGTTTCGGTAAAAAGTTTAATTTAATTTCGCGAAAAATTGTATTCGAAAAATAATATTACAACATCATAGTAAATGATGACGTATATACGCGCATATTGCTATATTAAATACTATAAGTATTTAAGTAGGGACACATTTTAATTAAAACGCCGAAACTTCAAATTAAACGTGGTATTTTTATTGTCTTTATTTTAATTTAAAATTAAATTCATTATTTAATCTAGAATTCGCTTAATTAATATTGTCTGCGTATAAAAACGTAATATTAAGACACAAAAAGTGTTGTTGTATTACAATAACAATAATAATAATAATAATAATTGTAAAAACGTTTTAAATTGTTTCGACAGAGTTATTGACGTTGTTGGAAAAAAAATTTTAAAAAAAATACTTATCCGAAACAATAGGTTTTTGTATCGATAGATTTACTCACTGACTTTACTATAAAAGGCCGAAAAAATAATTTTCAAACTTCTCTCCCAAACATTTCTTTTGAATTTAAACGCTACCGAATTTGAAATTGTAGTTCTACTTCTACTAGACTTGATGCTTTTAAAATCGCACCGTAAGATTAATATTATGTCGATGTTTAAGTTTTCACGTGTCACAGTTATAAATCAAAAAAAAAAAAAAAATCAAAATCAAGTCGCTTATTGCCGAAACACCACGATAGATAAATAAACAGAAAAAACCGAAACGGTGTAATATATATTATGCGAAAACGCGCATGATAAAATACAGTATTTTAGCTCTGTTTATCGCGAACAAATGTGCAAATGCCACTTGGCCGGTTCTTCCGTAGATTACGAAAATATGTAAATTCCCATAAAATCCGACGGTAACGGTATCGCCGGACGTTATCCGAATCGATACTCGTACACGACGCGATAAATGTTAATAATATAGATCCGCCACGGACGGCGGCGAGATACTCTCGGGATTCATCACTGCGTTTATTTCCGTTTCGCACCGCAAACACAACGCGCCCTTGACACTTTTCGCGTAAGAAGTTTAAATGTTTAAAATCCCCCAATAACTTCATAAACCATCTCCCAGGTGTGTAGTTAATCGCTTCGAGTCGGTGGTCGGATATTGTCGTTCGTCTGCACGTATACGTCTATGATAATTGTGCACACTTGTAAAAGACGCAAAGTTTTGTTTTTTTTTTCACACGCCACGTCGTCGGCAGTAAAAACCCGTCATAAAACAAAGTGCGAATAATGCTGTCCGTCAATGCGTCGAGTCATCAACCGAACGTCCCGCCGAGTATTATAATAAATACAAAAATAAACCGTTTGTTTGAAAACGAAAACTACGCGTTTCCCGTTTTGCCTAATATCATATTGTTTACTTTGTCGTCGTCACACGTCCGCAATAAATATCGCGTAAAACGTACATTATTGTAGGTACTACTCGGGTGTAGGTATATAATTCATAGCTGTCGCGCGGAGTATTCGCCGCGAGCCGACGACGACGACGACGCCCGCGCGTGTTAACACCGTTTCGGTATTTTTTACGTTTTATTTATTTTTTTTTAGTTTTTATTATTATTTTTTTTTGCTGTTGTTTGTAAGCGCGGGAAACGTCAAACGCCACGAGCATAATTTCGTTTTAATTACAAGTAAGCAAAAACATAATAACCGAAAAGTTGAATTAAAGGTAACCCGGTCGTGTTTTTGTTTATTTTTGTGACACAACTGTTGGGAAACTTTTCGGAAACAAAAAGAAAATCGGGTCGACACACAAACACTGCGTATGTATATTTCACCCAGACGAGTATACGTAATAATAATAATAATATTATCGTATAGTTACGTTTAGAATACGTTATTGATCAAAAAAAGAAAAAAGAATGCGAATAAAGAATGCTGAAGGTATGTCGTGTATCATGTCAGTACGGTCTCGTCGTGCGTACGTATACACGTTGTATCACATGTCCTTTTTTAATTTCGGAAAAAAGAAAAGAAGAATACGCTAGAATATCTAAAACGGACGTGGTAAGATGGATCTTCTATCAGGACGTACGTAATAAAATATTTTTACGACGACGTCGTCGCGCCGTTAAAACGCTCGGACGGACTCGGATCGAATCGTATCCGGTATGCGCGTTTATCGATGCGAAAACAGCTCGCAACTGATCTCGCGCTTTCGGAGGTAAAAAAGAGTGTTTTTTTTTTAATATTTTATTTTCTCGCCGCGCGCGCGCGCCGACATACTCGTATATTCTATTCTATTCGCGTGTCAAATATTGTTTCGTGCGTCGTTGATCGTAAATCGTCCTCCGACGACGACGACGCGCGACGCCTAGGTGTGTGCAAGAGAACCGCATTTAATTAAAACGTTGCGAAAAAACAAAACGAGGTGACACACATATTATTATTATTATTATTATTCGCGCTAAAAGGGACGTAAACACTCTGTAAGCTCCTGCGCGCGTGCCACTTGTAATTCGAGATTATGTTGATACAAATGAAAAAACGCAATATAAACGTAACCAAACGTGAAAATAACGCACAATAGTAATCACAATAAACTAAAACGGACCGAGCAACGCGGACTTCCCGAAACGTATAAACAACAATAATTATTATTATTATCATAGCCTTCGGCTCGCATAACTTATTGTTTATAATATGGCGTCGCATAATTTATACTTATATCGTATTAAAACACGATATTATAAAAATGTTATTATTTAAAATGGAAACGGAACAAAGAATAGCACGATCAATGTTGTAGTAATAATAATAATAATATCGTATGCCGTTCGCACAAAAAAATATCCGATCGCGTCTTAATTTCCGACGAATTCCATTACCTCGGCTCTTCGAAAAAACCAAATATCTCCGGATTACGTTCGACGAGCGACGATCCACGAGAAAAATTCTAAACGTCAGATCGAGTTTACTGCGATTAAAGCTTTCACGCCAAACCCTTTGCGTACCTAATACGATCGGCGGGGACGTGCGAGTTCTAGTAAATTTCCTTCTCCTCCTCCTCCGACGACAGTGTCGTTTACCGAAATCGAGTATACGATTATTCCAAAGACAATGTGTACGTTAACAATAAACATTTGATATTTTCACGAAAACGGACGTTGTACGCGTGCGTATGCGTTCGAACGTCGAGAAAATACGGTTGTCTTCGGCAATAAAATATAATACGATATTTCCGTTATGAGTTCATTGTTCCCGATAAACAGCTAATACGCTCCGAGTATATAATATAAGATTATATCATGTCCGATACGTTTAACGATTTTTCCAGAATATCGTATTCTTCCCGAAAACTCAAACGACGCACTAACGTCGCATACGCCGTACCCGACTTAAATAATATATTTTTAGTCTAAAAGTTTTCGATCGATAGTGGGAAAATATTTTTATTCGAGTGGAAAATTAATCATCATCCGGGGCAGTTTACTCCGAAAAACGTAGAATATCATATCGTTGTCGTCTGCGCACGAATAAGTGTGTGTCCGTTGTATTCAAAAAGATTCCTATAACGATCAACATAGTGCGTGTACCTACCCCGAAGTCGGGTAAATTTTATCCGAATTCAATTCGTATAGTTATTTTACGAAAAGTGTGTGGTAAAAGTACATTTTTAATCATAATAATTTACAATAAAGTCAGAAATATTTCACTGAAATCGTAGACGTATTTGGCAGGCATAAACACGTCGTTGTCGCGATAAACGGCCGATTCCGGAACAGATATCTCGACAAATATCTGTCGACGATATTATCGAACAATAAGTTATGAATTCCAATTTTTTAGTTTGAGAACGGCGGCGGCGCCCGGTGAATATTTACTGACAAATCGCCGACGATTTGGTTTTGCGTAACGGAAGCACACGTTGACGACACTGTGCAATGTGACTATGGTCTTAATATTTATCGACAGAGTCCCTAAACGGTCCCATAAGTTATTGTTTTGTCTCGTGTCAACGGGAATAAAGACAATAATTTATTATCGTACGACGCGTCGTCGTCGTCGCGGCGCAAAACACGATCGGCCAGTTGACCGTGCGTATTGTTTTTTTATTTTTATTTTTATTTTTCTTCCTACGCCATTTCAGAACGCCACGCGAACGCGTCCTGAGAAATTAATCGCGACGTTTCGTAATAACAGCTAAATTGATGTTAATGGTCTTACAGTTAATTTCGAAAAACCTCCCGGAGGGCTTGGACGTAATCGAATTACCCGGCCGCCCCCGCGCGTAACAAGTAACAGGTCATTCGCCTTTGCTCTTAAAAATTAATTTACCGCCCCGGCAAGTAGCAATTCAAAACATTATTATTAACCCGAGTTCGAATCAAATTAAACGACCCATCGTCGTCGGCGTTTCCGAATTTCGTCTACCGCAGTTGGATATCGTACTAATACGCGCGCGCGCGCACGATCGATTAAATATTATATACTTGTAAGTCTGCGGTCATAAAACGTATTTAATTAAGTTTTCCGTGACGTTTCACAATCGAGACTTCGTTTTTTTTTTCCCCCCGTTTTAAAATATAACTCATTGAACGAGACGAATAAATTGACGATTAGTCCGTTTTTTCTTTAACTATTTCATCGTTATCAGACGAAATACATACAAGATCATACAAGATTCCACAAACGTCTAAGGTTAGGTTAAAAAACCAGTTGTTTGTTGGACAAACGAAAATAATCCAAGAAAAATAAATAAACAGAACGGCTCCGGACTCTGCAAGACGTGCGCAGATTATGTTGCCGTGCGTAATATCGGTGTACTCGTAAAGTTCTCGTTTAAAATGGAAAAACACAAGGAAAAAGATAATAAAAAGAGAAAAAATCGAATAGATACGCCGCCGCCGCCGCGGCGATAAAATAGGCGAGATTTGTTTTTGTTTTTTTAATTACGAGAACCGCGAGGAGATAACGGCATCCGTTATATGATTTATGTGATTCCGCCGCCGCGTGTACACGCACGGAAAGGACGTACTTGAACATTCATATCACCGAGATTTCGTGTCGTTCCGAAACTCTTATAGTGATTCGTCGGGTGTATATAAATGTTTAAGGACACGTTTTACAAGCGCATATATGTATAAGTCGGGACATTCGGGTCGTATAAATCTGTATAGCCGAGAACGAGAGACACACAAGACGTAGGTCGTTAGAGAAACCCGGCGTTTTACCGCCCTGCTGCAGTTTCTCGACGATACGGGGGACCGAGGGGTAACGCCCCGGAGTGGTCGTGGACATTTGTGGGTCAATTCCTGTTGTCACACGGCGAACTCGGAGGAATATAGAGTTTGCGAGATAGAGAGAGAGAGAGAGAAAAAAGGAAAAAAGGAAAAGAAAAAAAAACGGGACATTTGTCATGGGACTAGATTGAAATGTTTGTATTCAAAATGTGTCTTCTCCGAGAGTTTTTTTTTTTTTTTCTCTTCTTCTTGCTTTCTCTTACCAGAATCCCATCAAAGGTCTTACTATCCGGCGAGAGGACCGCGGCGAGGCAAATGCGTTTTAAATGGAAGAGGAGACCGCGACGGCTCTTTAGACTCGCCGGCGCTGCTGGGCTGTCCTTAATATCGTATTCCGTGCGATTAAGTCGGTCTCCGGTAATGGCATATGTAGAGGACTGCGGCGGCAGGGGAGGAGCGCGTATACGCCGCGGATAACGGTTTAGGGATAAGACAACGGTCATTGTGTTAAATGTTCTGCGAACATACAAGGGACGAAACGTGCCATAAAAACATTTGTTTAACTACCCGCAGTAAACATCGAGTGCGTATAATGTTTAAAACGTTACTTTCCCCCCCCCCCCCCCGCCGAACTTTCGCTACTGATTTAGAGTGGTCTAATATTATTGTCACGTGGATTTTAATGTTTTCGGTGTAATAGATAAACAATATTATTATATCGCTACGGTGTGAGATACGCCTGCGGTGTGTTTTCGGAGTTTTATATCGATTTTGAAACCATGTTCCATCATAACGAGTGCAACAACAATGTTATTTTGACGATAAAGAAACCGGAATCAATTTTAAGCGTTGACGTCATCGTAGACTCGAGCGAAGTTTTAAAATTAAAATACAATACATAAAACGAGTAGGTTTTTGATTAATTCGGTGAGGAAAAAGTTGCTGCGTGATCGGCGAGGCGTTGAGATTTCCGAAAACGTAAACTGTAATCGAATGATTGAAACTAGTTGAACATTTCGAGATTCGAATAGTTAACATAATAAGACGTTGGTTTCTTCGAATATTATAAAAACCTTATTTCAAGAAAAATAATGCGTATTAACGATTAACCGTCACGACGTATCCGCAGCATTTCGAAACGTGCTACAACGTGGTTGCAACGGAAAAGTGCGAAATCGTAATAATTGTCGACACGCGCGCATTAAAATGCCGTAATTCGGTACTAGTTTTTTTTTTTTTTTAAATTTTTTTCATCACAAACGCGTAATATCAGAAATCTGCACCGTTGCATTCGGGACGAGGGACAACAAGACCGAGTGGAAGAAACGCATTTGGAATTCAGCACGCACAGGTGATTTGGCCGTGCCGCGCGCCGGAACACACAAAGTCCTGCGAAAAAATCAGCTCGATCGAACAACTTTTACATCCGTTTAGTCCTTCGCAACTAACTTTTAGTCGTATAACGCGCATAGGACGTGTCACATCTAAATCCGAGGTGTCTAATACGCCTGAAATATGACCCGGGATCTGAATCGGGTATCCGCCGGCCGCCGACGGTTTATCCTTCGGACAACTTTTATCGCCTCTCTCCCGCGCCCTTTATTTTCACCCCTCGCTCGCTCTCGCGCTCTGTCTATTTTTATCTCTTTATATTTCTTTCTTTCTCCCGCCGCGCCGCCTCGGCCACGAGCTACTTCGTCCCACCCCCTCGCCGTTCGTTTGTGAATACGCGCGTTTCGGAGATGAAGAAAAATGTTCAAAGTTATATTCGCGTCGGATTTAAGTACACCCCTAAAGTTAATTGTAAAATATCGTTTCGGGCCGTAATGAGAGAATTAAAAAAAAAAAAAAAAAAATGTTCTAACTAACCGCAAGCTTTGTGTTGTTTTAATTTAACGCCGCGAGTCGAAAAAGTTATAAAAATACGTTTTACACACGGAACACGTTTAACACGAATATATTGTAATTTTAAACTAAACCGAGCCTGTCCGTCAAGGCGTATAATGTGTTAGGTTGTGCAGCGTGAAACGGTTGTTTTTTTCCTCTCTCTCTCTCTCTGTTTTCACTCGTTTCACAAAGCTTTTCTATATCATTTAATTTGCACATAGTAATATCGACTGTGCGATAAGAATTATATACAATAAAACGGGGGGGGGAAAAAAAAAACAAATCCGTGTGTACCCTTATTACTTAAAATGTTATTTAAATCGACAGAGAGAGAGAGAAAAAAAACACTCCCGCAATAAAAAAAAAAAAAAAACGCAATGCGCGAGAACAATATACTTTTGTATTAATAACGGTGCGTGTGCCATATTATATTACTAAAATATTATTATTATACGGCGGCGTCGTCCATACGCGTTTATAATTTATATGAAATCCAATTAAAAACAATTATTACGTTTAATTATCGTACGCGCGCAAAGCGAAATACATTATTTTAACTGCGTCCGCGGACGACGATAATACACGTCGTACACGATATTAGGTTATCTTTGATCGACCGTTTTGACATTTTGCCGCGACCGATTCGCGATTGAAACGACGACGCGCGCTCGGTATTCCGCGTTGTGTAGGCAAATTATCCGTCGCGAAAGAATTTCGCCGCGATCAAATCGATTATAGCTGTGCGGAAAACAAAAGACCTCTACGAGTCGAGTGCATGATATATTTTTTAATAATAATCAGAGGATCGTGTGAACTGACGTCTCGGCGGGCACACGTTTTAAATCGTACAATGGACTGACGGTGTACATCAGGCATGTCAAACACGCGGCCCGCGGCTATCAATATTAATGTGCAAAAAAGAAAATATTAATGTCGTGTAATGACTATTTTAGATTCTTAGAGAATGGTTTATTTGGTATACATTATAATACTGTCTTATCTTCTGATAAACTATAATCGAATAAGGTCTGGATTAATTTAGTTGTAATTGCTGTATTCGTAAACATAAAGAATACAATTGAAAAATGATACAAAATATGTATTTTTTCGCTAAATTTTTATGTGCGGCCCAAATAGTAAACTTTTCAATATATTTGGCCCACCTGATACTTTGAGTTTGACATGCCTGGTGTACATCGACACTGTCCGTCGCGATTAGACAGACTATTAGAAATTTTGGAAAATACGATTATTACACACCGCGAACGGGTAGGAAACATCAGACTTAAACTTTGGCGGTGTTCGTTTTTATAAGTCGAAGTAAAGAAAAAAAACAAGTTTAATTTTTCATAACTTTTTACCTTGACTAAATATCCGTTTACTTTTTTAACTCGTCCCGACAGAATTAACTCGACTTAATTGTTTACATCTTTGTTGCGATAATTTTACGTTTTGTACACAATCAAACCGTTTACTGTCCACGTTTATTTATTAGTGAGCTACGTAATAATCGAATCTTTTTTAACAATAACAAATCGGCAATTATCTATTATAATATAATATATATTTGTTCCCCCGCCATTCGATTGGACTATTTAATATTTATAAATAGTTTTCATAGGCGTAAACTATTAGTGAGGCAAATGGTATTTTCAACGTGCCCCCGTAGACGTCTCTTTCGGACTTTTCCAGGTGACTCCGGAGCTCGATAGCCCCCCCCCCCCCCGATTCTGGTCCGCGACAGGATACCGCAATAATTTGGTTCGCGTTATCGAACCGTAAACTTGTCTCTTGAGCGCCGTGTCACGCGAGACAAAGGGGTCGAGTGATAAGGGTCCAGAACAAACGTGAGGCGCACGCAAAGGAAACCGTCGAATGTGTCGCAGTTGTCAGTCTAAAGTAGGGACGGGAGAACACTCGGTCGCCTTAAAGATTCCAATCATTTGACGAGGATCGTTCGATTGATTATTCGGCCGGAGGATTCGTGTTCGTTCGTTCGTCTGGACCACGGACGGACACGAATTGAATTTTTCATCCCAATCAATCGGATAAACGGAAGAACCAAAAAGAACCAAAAGAAGACGGACTGGCGATATTCGTGTTTTCGCGGCGGCGCGGCGCGGTGTAAACGTTGTTCGTAAAAGGTTATCGAAAACAATTTCGGTGAAAACCGTTTTCAAAAATTAATCAAACTGTGATATCAGTTGAACACGATTAAGAACAAAAGCGATGACGGTGGTCGACGCATTTGAACAACCTACGAGAAACAAAGGCGGTCGCGAATAGTATAAATACAGGTCGAAATCCGACAAGGCGATCTGTTGTCTCAGCACTGCGAACATAATACACACCCCGAACACGAGACCAAAACAACAACCGATCGAGACTGAAATATCCGAAAAAATATGAATATGAGTATCGGATAGTCACGCCAAGTATTTAATACTTACACTCGGTCGATGAAATGTTATAACATCATTTCGTTATAACAGAAAGTAATTGTACAATTTCTAATAATATGTGTAAAGATATATGAAAAAATTAAACTCGTCCCCGCGAGAAAAAAAAAAAATCGTCGGAGCGCACGGGTACCTCGGGGAGTGTAAGGGACGTTTTGAGCAACAAACATATTATAAATATTAAAATAATATATCGTGACGCGATACGAGAGAAAACCGATAAATTACACGGAGGAAGTAGACGGGCCTTTTAGATAAGATTTACCATAACTCTGCGGGGGATATATTATAACATAACATCATACGGAGGATATTAAAATGCGTACACGATAAGTACGACAATTTATTGAACTTATTTTCACGTGAACGTTTGAAAAGTAAACGTAAGGATAATAATACAAATTTCGAAACTTTCAAAGAGATTCATAAATTACCGAAATAAAATACACACTTAAGTACCTACTAAAACGTATAATTGCGAGCTAAACGATAAATTCTTGATTTAAGGTTTTCGCTGGATCGTTAACCAAGTTATTCAAATAAAGTGTACCTTAATTAATGCAATTATTGCAAAACGCGTTTCCCTCGGATATATGTAAAAAAAAAAATCAAGAGCAATATAAATACTCGAGTGACGTGCTTCGTATATTCTCTACCCCCTACTCTAATTTCACCAACGATTTTACGTTTAAAATAATACCGTAGCTACGGAACAACAGTCGAACGGTTTAAACGAAAACCGAAATAGATTTCGCGTCGATAACGAAAAAGCAGTAACAATAACGATAAACTTTAATAATATTATCATTTTAATAACAATAATAATCGTTCGTGTATTCTACGTTTATTCAATTTGAAATACAAACGGTAAAAACACGGTAACAGATTATTATTATTATTATTAAATTAGAATGAATTTTTAATTATTCCGAGTATTGTGTACGAGCGGGCACACGGTTCTTTCCACTCACGCGAGATCTTACGTAGTACAAAATAATAACATTAATATCTCGAGTTCATAAAATTCACGCCGGCGTGTGCGAGTCTGCTTTCCAGCGTTTTAGTTTCTATTGTCCGTCACAATGGACACGGTAAACAATGCCGTTAAATTCATAACGCGAAGAATTCGCACGACATTAATTATTAATATTCTTGTAAGTATACGTCACACGCTTACTACATATACATATATATTTATATATATATATGTATATATTACATATATAATCACATGTGCTTGCGCTTTCATATAATTTTCGGTGTACGACATTTGAAAGTATATTTCATCTCTATTCTCGCCTTAACGACCGCAATCGGAATCGGCTGCGCTCTCGTTTGCGCCCCTGCTCGACAACCTTAATTCATCAATGTTTCTTCGCTCTACAGTCGTTCGAAACACCTTATAATAAGTGTGTATAAGGATTCGGATTTCGAAGAGCGACACGATTACGAGAAATGAGAAAACACATGGGTAAAAATAAAATAACATTAATCGTTTTTAGAGTTTATTTTTAAATGATACTTGTCGGAAAATAAAAAATAAAAAAAAAATCATCCGAACGCGAGTAAAAAGAACAAGCTTTTGATTTTACAGATGCGAAAATTCGCACTATACGCGCGCAAAACGTTTATGTAAAATTTTAAAACAATATTCACCCGTACTTTTGTCGTAATCTCGTAATTTCGTTTGGAACTCGGTTTAATAAACAAGTACGTATATTATTACCCGTGTGTCTGTTCGGAGAATTTTTCATTTTATGTTATTTTTTTTTTTTTTTTGTGTTGTTTTACGTTATAAGCCATAACTCGGCGGATAAAGTAACGCGGCGGCGGCGACGACACACCCCAGAAACTTTACAAACGAGTTTCGGCGAAGCACTACAAAGTCTTCTGTTATTTGGTTTTCGACACTTTGTCCTACAATAAGCCTCGTGTTCCCTGGTTAATTATTTTGAATGTCTCAAAAATCAGTATTTATTGACTTTTTTCTTCCAATCAGGCGGCACTCGAGAGAGGGAGAGTGGGCCGAAACAAACGACGACTCGAGTATAAGCGAAATAATAATCTCCTTTTGCCGGCGCGCGGCGTCTGTCACCGATATTGTTTTTGAATTCGAAACGAGCCGCGGCTCAATCGCCCATCGTCGTGCATCCGGTTCGTTTTTTCATTATACGATCGTAACGAAAACGTCTCGGGAAATGTGTTGCGAACGAGCGCCGCCGCCGCCGTCCGGCGGAAATAATTGATTATCCACGTGTCTCGACGGACGAAACGCGGGCAGAGCGGGCCACTTGAAAAATAATTTCAAAACCAGATTTGGGTTGGAAACGTCAAAAAAATATGTACGCATCCGGAACGCGTACCTCCGAAAGAGACACACGACCGGGAATGGCCGTTCATTAATCAAAAAACGCTGAGCAAACTTTAAATCGCCATCTGCCGCTTTTTGACAATGCAACAAATCCACGTGCTCTCGCGAATTTATAGAAAAACCTTCGACGTGCAGGGCGTGCAGCAGCGCGAGAACGGCGGCGGCGGAGAGGGTGAAAAAAAAACCGTTTGAAATTCATGGGACGCCGCCCGTCCGGGTCAAACGACTCTGTCGGACCACATAGAGGCCAGTTGACTCGTCATTAAGACCCCGGCCATTATATTTTTTTACGTGTACGAGTGAAAAATTATTTTCACCCGATAACGGGGGACTCGACCGAAAAAGACCGGTTAGTCGGGTTAGTTTTAACCGCGAAAAACAGAAATTTCGACGTAAAGATTTTCGTTGATGTTTATTTTTTTTCGACTATATAAAAATTTTAAATTACACCTTATTTTACTTCGGTCTGCCGATGTGCTTTATTTTGTGATTTAGAAGAACAAAAACATCGCAGAAAGTTTTTCAGATTTGTTGTGAAAACGTAAGGAATAATAAACGTTACTGACGGTACAATAACAGAACAAATTATTCCGAGTACATGTGAAAACCGATAAAAATATAAAATTCCAAACACTGTTTCGTGTTTCATTTTAATAGTTCCCGGAACATCGCGGTCATTTATTTATTTGTAACGTCACTCGCGGCGGCGTAATTTTATTTCATATTGTAAAAATCATAAACCAACGGCTACATTAATTAATTGGTTTACCGGTAAAATAAAAAAAAGAACAATGTCTGTTCGTCAATGTCATTTCGTTTACATATTTTTCGGCTTTTTCGGTCGGCGCCGTTTCGGTCTTGGCTCGCGGCCGACGAAACGAAAAGATATTACGTACGTGTGTAATACAGTCGTGAGATAAAAAATAAACTACAAAGACATAATAATCGTATATTTTTGAATTGCCAACGGACCAGTCTCTTCTAAACGTTGATATTACGCACTTGGGTGCATTTAAGAGGGCCGTCGTCGTGCGGCACCACGTGGACGCGTTGTACACATTTTCGTCCGTTTTTTGGTTTAGTTCTCTCCTAGACCCAATAGTTTCAACGCCTCGACTTACTTTAACATAATTTCGTTTTGTTCTTTTTACACCATAATTAATATAATACAGCGTATAATCTGCACGTTTGATAAATAATATTTTCGACTCTTTTCTGCAATATCGTTTGGTTCGAGTGATAGTTTTCGTTGTTTTTTCGCGAACACGTCTGATTTACGGCGACGACGTTGCCGCGCGAATTTCATTCGCAGAATTCCATCGAAACGTACAAATGTGGTGCTCGTTTGTGGCTGATAAAAAGCATGGATCACAGTGATGAGCGTGAAAAATAAATTTCAACCCGAGAGAAATACAGTTGAAACTGGTCAACGGAAAACCGAGTAATAAACGGAACTATTATATTTAACGTCCGACAAGTCGTCGCGTGTAAACCGGCCTTTGCGCGAAAACACACGACGGTGTGAATCAATAGATTCCCCGTTTCGCTCGGGTTCTAAAACGCATTCTCTGACGGCGGCAACAATTAATAACGAAACTCGCCCCGTCGTCGTCGGTCCGAGTCTTTTCATTCGTAGGGCCTGCGGGCTTTTTTTTTCCTTTTCGTTTTTTTCCCTATCGCGTGTACTTTAAGTGCAGCTTAATAATTATTGATACTCGATGAATTTACACGGGTACGTGGGGCGTGACATCGAGAGACCCTCGAGTCGAGATAATGAGAAATTAGGGTGTCACGTCTCGCCGCCCGCCCGCCCGCCCGCCCCCTCGAATCGTTTTGATTTTGCGTATGGATCTCTTCCGTCAGGATCAAAGGAAAACATCTGTAAATTGCGGGCTATGGGAACCGCAGAGAATGGCATTGTAATTGCGCGAACGGACATTGATAGTGTAACGCGGAAGTGATTTAAATTTTCGCAGACCGCTAGGAGACGGGACGAATTTCAATCAGACAAAGAAGCGAACGATTACCCCCGGTCCCTTACCGTTACATTTTATTTATTAAAACACTGCGCCGAAAATTAATTTGTTCGACGAAAAATGCGAAATTAATTTTTTTCTACTCGCAACACGGACACACTGCAGTTTAATTAAATTCATATACGCGCGCGCATATACATATTATATTATGTAATCGTCCGTCTGACATTTGACATTTGACAAATTTATTTGGAATTTGTTCATTAAAAACGATGTTATCGTCGTCGAGTTGGCGTGTCAAATACATTCGGTCAATACTAAATGATAATATATATATTTTTATCGAATAGTAATAGCGTGATGAGTGACTATAAAACTATCCTGAAACGTCCATGTCCGGCGACCGATAGAATATCATGTTTCATCGCAGAAAAAGAAACGCGCACACACATCGCGCTGCACGGCTAATCGAAATAGTTGACTATGACGAAATCGAAAAAACAGATATAGATCACGAAGGAACTTTTAATATAATTTTCAAGAGTTTTTGACGAGCCAAAATTATTTCATTGACATTTACATCGTTTACAACGTTTTTCTACGAGAAACTGAAGTTGAAAATCGAAACATTTTTTCTAGAACTCATCGTGTTCACATTTATTAAACCCGAGCACACCGCTACACGTGCAGCTTGTATGCACGCGGATGATGTTTTCGTTACATCGGATGTGTAAAAAAAAAATCTATAAATATTACGTATTCGAGCGTATTTTCCCGATCCTTTGTCACGCGCGAATAAAATCACCGGGAAAGGATTCAAACGCTCGTCACCGGCGTTGCACATAAATAATAATTTGTCTCTCCGACGACGACGCGATTTTTCTCCTTTTATCGTCGGCAATCTAATGGGAGGCCGCCGCCACCGCCGTTTCTCTTTCTCTCTTTTCCCTCCCCCCCTTCCCCTTTATCCCTCTGCTACCAACCTCGCTCTCGCAGGCAGAGTTATTTAAATTCGTTCGGTCCGGAATCGTCGTCAAAACGCCGCCGCCGCCGCCGTCGAAATTGGCGTCGGATCATCCATTTTGCAGACGACTGTAAATCGAGCGTTAAAATCATGTATATTATTTTATATATTGTCAAGAACGCGCGCGTTCCGAACAATAATAATAATACACTATGAATGCGAGCCGTCCTCTAAAGGCACAGGGACAGTTTTGAAATATTCAACATAAAACCATTATCGTTATTAGGAAGTCGGACCGCTGCACTTTTCCTCGTGCATTAACAATACTTGCAGTTTACAATACATGATTGCCACCCACGACGTACCTGCACATAATTTATGCGCGTTTACGTATATATACGAGACGTACGGAATATATAGTATATGCACGTGACCACTCGCGGGCTCGGAGTTTTCGCGACCGTAACTTCGAAGGCGATCCTGACCGCACTAGTTTTTCACAGACCGATTATAATACATTCTGCAATGAAAACGGCAAACTCGCATTAATCCCTCGGTAGTTTCACTGCGGCCGTGCGACTAAAACGTATTGTATTGTATTCAGTCCGATGAAAATCGTGTTTACGAGTCGATAATTTTCCAGACACTCGGTCACGCGGCAGACAATGTATTGTACATTATACCTGATATTATTATGTAGGTAGCCATCGAAAATATGTCCTTAAAATTGAAAAAACGTACAGACATGGCGAGAAAGTTCGAAAAAAAAAAAAAACGCCTCGAAATATGCAAAAATATGCGAAATAATAATTTCATATGTTTAATCGCGGTATCGTGAAATGGATTTCCGTGTCGCCTAGCATTTAAATACGACTTGGCGAGATTGATATGCAAATGCATGAACTTGCCGCTTATTAGCATAATATATTTTTGTATAAATGGTACATAAAACTGTGCGAGGGTTGACGCGTAGGTTTACAGAATTAATTAGTACGTAATTTTCGTAGGAGGTGTAATGAACTGGTTTACTTTTATAATCAAGTGACGCGACATTATATGAAACGTTTTTTAATAAGCTTCTTTCTGACAGGTCTAAATTTTCTTTTATGCCATTTCTACAACTCGCTGTGAGCTGATAAATAAATAAAAAACAAGTCTAATACGGATAAGATAAATCGTACGATATAATACTTATAAAGAAGAATAGTTAATATCGCGCTGGTCTTTTTACAACGTCGTCGAATAAATTTGTTTTGAGTGTGGCTCGAAGCGCGTCCATAAAAGTAAATTGTATTCATAATATCTCTTGCATTATAATAACTATATAATTTTAAGGTAATTTTATGGTTAGACATTTATAATTGAGTGTATTTGATTTAATTTTTGTTTTAACGAGTGCCGTTTAACGGTTTTATTTACTTTTGTGGTGGTAGAACGTCGAGTTTGACTTTTTATTAGTACATAATAATATCGAATTTAAACTTTTTTTCAACACGTTCGTGTTTTATCACTCTTATTAGGATTATTACACCGAGTTGGACGGTTGATTACAACAGTTTATGCATTTTGTAGCTCTATAATAATATTGTTTGCGAGCAAGATGTATATTCGTTTTTGACGTTTTGCAAACCTACGGTTTTCAACGACAACAAAAAAAGCGTGTAGCAAAATAACATGACCATAAAATCACGTATCTCGAGTTATAATAACATGATATTACGGTCTCGTTGTTGGAAGACTCGGAATGGAATTTGAATCACACGTCTATTGTTATAAAATGAAAACAAAAAACAAGACGAGCGTCTAGAAAAGTGTCTCGAAAACAGAACTATAAAGTGGTTTACCGTTCCAGTATTCGGCGGTCATTCAAAAACGAACTTAAGGTTTCGAAACCCAAGTTGAAACGCGCACCAAAAACAAATTCAATTTAATACGTACTCGGATGTCGAGGCCAAGCGAGTTATAAAAACTTCTGTTATTATGAGGTGTATTTTATTTTTTTTTCGTGCCGAGGAAAACATATTATACTCGACACGAGTGGGGACCACTTAAAATTATGTCGAATAAATATTTATCGCGTTGACAATCTAATTAATCTAGTTAATTCTCGGAGACATCTCGAGACATCGCCAAAGGGTAGCAGCAACCCGAGAAATGATAATTCATTTTAGATAATATATAAACGTTCGCTTTCTTACGTTTCTCCGTCGTTCTAATACGCGCCGCTATTCCAGATTCGCATATTCTATAGAGACTTGTGCAAATAGCAAACAATGCGTCTCCGGTAATTTTCCGGCAATAGTGCGTTGTTTCGCAAACATATTCTCCGAGCGTACAACTTTGTTTCATTATAATATTTATTTATTTCGACGTTTGGCCGAACAAATCGCATTTTGATAGGGTCGGCCGTCGGATGTGTAATCAGCTAATGACAATTCCATGGCATGCAATTTCGTTCATACGTCAAAACTAGAACCACCGCGCTGTAAATATAACGTCCGGCCCGTCGTTGTTGCCGAGCCTAAACCGTTCCCACGGGTGTCTCGAGCATTATTATTACGGCGGTAGGCCGCGGGGCGAATATTTTCCATCCGACCGAAATCAATCGAGTAAATGCAAAGGGTTTTTTTTTTTCAATTTTTCTCCCGGCGCGGCGATGAGAAACCACTTACTTGTTTTTATTTTATTTTTTTCATAAAAACCATAACAATAATAATATACGTTTACGCAAACGCGACGTGTACGCTATGCCACGGATACTTGGTTCGGCTTAAAGATTTACGAACAACCGAAACGCAACGGATCGACGGTTTTTTTTTTTTATAACCAGCGGTCCGGCGAGCGATATCGTCCTCTTTTATGTTTTATAGTTTTATTAAAAAAAAAAACGTACCGATTGAACGTTTAATGGTACGCGCGGCGACAAAAACGACTCGAGTATAAAGTGCATTGTGCAACTGTAATAAAATATACGGCGTTTATTATAATATACGTATATATTCGTACCCCACTTGATATGCGATAGATAATAATTTACGATTAAATTATTCTCATTATTATTACTCTGCGCGACACGAGGGGAAAATATGTTTTTACTCGATTTGATTTACCGGTTATTTACCCGTCACTAGGCGTTGTCAATTTCATGGTTGGTTTGGCGACACTATTTAACAGCTCCCGGGCTCGGTAGCCGCGAACAAACGCGTTTTTCACCCAGAAACCTCGCGTATTACGTACGGGCCGTCGAAATCCGTCTTCGGAATCAATGTCGCGCCGGGAAACTCGTTTTCAATAATTTCGATTAGCAAGTCGAGCCGCAGCGTAGAAACGGAAATCTCACTCGAGAAAAAACACATTTACGGAGTGTACGTTATTTTCGGAAGGTTTTTCGCCGTTGTTTTTAAAGAACGTCACGTCAACGGTCGTTCAAAACCAGAAATCAATAATTCGGTTCGATACGACGAATAATATCCGTCTTTTTAATACGCCCGATATTATATATATACAGGGTGGGGCAGTGAATCGGGCGATTTTAAAATAACTATAAAAACCCAACAAGTATTTTTTTTAACAAATATATATTTTATATAACCTGAAAGTATATAAAATAGCATTAAAGAAGTGTTAATTTGTTATTTAATTTTTATGAAATGATATCTGCAAGATGGCGTCCATTTCGAAGCAAGCATTCGTGAAGGCGTCTTTGAAAACCGGTCATGACGTTTCGCAGAATTTCCGGTGAGATTTGTGTCACCTCTTCTCGTACTCTTTGTTTAAGATCATCAAGTGTCCTTAGTGGTGTTTGGTATACTCTACTTTTGATACACCCCCTCACAGAAAAAAATCACAGGCCGTTAAATCAGGCGAACGTGGAGGCCATGGAATATTCCCATTTCGAGAAATTATGCGGTTCGGAAACAAATCTTTTAGAATATTCGCTCTAGCTGTACGACTCGTGTAGCCCCATCTTGCAGATATCATTTATAAAAATTAAATAACAAATTAACACTTCTTTAATGCTATTTTATATACTTTCAGGTTATATAAAATATATATTTGTTAAAAAAAATACTTGTTGGGTTTTTATAGTTATTTTAAAATCGCCCGATTCACTGCCCCACCCTGTATAATATATATATATATATATATATTGTGTGTGATATTATAACGAATTCGAGAGTGCTGCTGTCCCCCGCCTACGCGCGAACCATTACGACCGATCGATCGTTGTGTTGCACGGGAGAAAATAAAAAATATTATTCTATTCGCGTCACAATGGGCGATGGGCGCGGGGCGGTACGACGACCGTGGAAACGAAATTACACGTGCGTTTCGAGTAAAAAATATTATTATTATTATTATTATTATTATTGTAGACGGAATAGGTTTTATACATTTTTTTTTTTTTATGACACTCCCCCCGCGAGTCAGACACCGGCGGGATATTCGGCGGGATATTTACTGCGCGTACGGATACGAGGCAAATGCGGCGGCGGCGGCGGAAAATCGTCCGTATATTACAGGTATTCTCTGCCCGCAACGTTCTCCTTTTCCTAATGCATTTACATAACTCTGATTGTATATTTTTCCCCGTGCGCGCCGCGCCGGTGTAACATCGAGGCCCCGCACTACTACTTTTATCCGACGTTTTACGATTCATAAATTCCCGAGAGTCGGTCGGCGACGGCGGCGATATAGGGACCGGTGCCGCGCGGTTATTGGTCGACGGCGGTGTCACAAAGTTTTACGCGCTCCGGAACTGTAATATGTCGGAGGAGAGGAAATAAAAATATAATCCGAAACCCGGTAAAGTTTAACGCGGCGGCGGCGGCGGCGTCGTCGTCGTCGAATCTTCGCAGCCGACGCGAAACCGGACACGACTCTAATGCGAACGGTCGTCGAATTCCGAGTCACGAAACAATCGTTTATTTCGGTCGCTTTTTTTCATTTCGTGTACGCGAAAAATACTCGAAAAAACAGTCCGACTTCAGTACGAGTACTTCGGGTAGCAAATCGTATCGCACTTGATCGTTAATTTTTCTCACCGGATAATATGACACGTAGCCAAAAACAAGTACATCTATGTACACGTCATGTAGAAAACAGCACAGACTACATTCTCGTCAAATTTCCGGCAATTTTTTCAATTTGATTATTATTATTTACATATTTGACTAATCCGCGAAATTAAATAATTTTCGAAAACTGATGTATCGAACCACTTGAACGCGCAGTAGTTCCACATAATAATACCGCCATATTTCCTTTCGGTTGTTATTCATAATTTATTAATTATGCACAATATTATAATCATACATTTAGACGGGACGTTTGCTTTGATAGCACGCGCTATAATGCCAGCAGTGGGTTTCAAGGATCGGTCGTTGTTGTTGGACTTTGAATATGTTTTTAAACTAAGGGAGAATGCTGACTAATTGGCTGCCCTCGGGCTCGGCGGTCGCTCTCCCTCACGTATTTTAATAGTAATAATAATAATAATAAAAAAAATGATATCGCTATGTAATGTAAGTATAATATTATGTATGCATATATAGTATGGGAATAAATATTAATTTATTAATATATTTGTATACGTTATTCGCATGTACAGCAATTAAAAATGGCAAATTACACAGAGCATAAGAAAAGTATGATTTTATGTTACCTGTTTGAAATTTAAATGCGATTTTCCGCAAAACAGTACGACTCGCCTATAATGGAGTATTTGTGACGCGATTGGAAAAAAAAACAAAACGAGCTATTGAAAACCGCGGCTGAAAAGTAAACGATCAAACTACCAAGGCCCGTCTCAAACACGGAGTACCTACGTACCGAGATTACGAGACGACTGTACCGAGAACGAACGCGACGAGTGAAAAAATCCTCATCAATTCAATAAACGGATATTTATTGTATAAAACTATATTTGGAATTGAATTCGAACGGGTCAAAGCAATAAAGGTAGTATACGCAACGTATTCTATCGTATATAATTGGTCTTGTGGTGGGTTTTCAATTAAATTTCTAATCGTGTTCGATGTGATCAACCTCGGGGTAGTTTTCATTATCAATTTACAATCATTACGATTCAATAGTCTAGTCATTGCTGCATATCGTGTACGTTTTTTTTTTTTTCAAACAAACGTGTAAAGTCTAATATTAAATATACGTACATGATATTATTGTACCCGTGAAGAATATAGTTTATAAACTACTTTGAGTGGACTTAAGAAATTGGTATTTTTATTGACATTAAAATGATAATATAACAAATTTTGTTTCTAACGTTTTATAGTCACCAACACTATAACGTACGATTAAATCGAAAGTATCAATGATATTATATTTTGAAGATTAAATTCGTTTTGAATTTTGGCACGATTTTTTTCTTTTTCCTCAAATCGAAAAAACAATAATAAATATTGATATGTTTAGTCGCACGACTTGCGTGTAAAAACTCGATGTGTGTTTGTAAAAACTCTGCGTATAGTTTATGAACGTTTCTAGGTTTATTTCGAAAAAAAAAAAAAACACACTCCTCGACGTGGGTGGCGTAGTTCAAAACCTTTCAATCTGAACGCAACGTACGTGCTTAAGAGGGCACAACTTCACAAAAATATCATACATACATATTTGCATGCGAGTGAAAGAATTATATTTGTTATGAAAATCGAAAGTTTGTGTGCCGGGCTCTCGTAAAAACATTCTTAGAATTTTTAGTTTGACTAGGAAACGTGTTTGATCTCGACTGGCACTTTTGTTATCGGATTCTATAATATTAGAAATGATTGAATTTCGAAGAGATTTTCCAAAAAAATGTCTAGTGAAAAAAATACTCACGAATGTATAGACTCGCCGTCCAAAATAAATAATATCATGTATAATATTATCATATTATAATATTGTATTATCACAAAATAATGTCTGAATATGTAAAAAAAATAAAAAAAAAACGTTTTTCGACAGAGATCTTTCATTAGAATAAATACAAATAAATAATAACAACACAAGACAATTGCGGAATCTTTGAAAACCCCCACTTTGCCGGGCTCTTAAATTTATAATTATGTTTTTTTAAACGGGACGTAGAAAATATCAAAAAAATACAAATAAATTATAATTAAGAAAAGCCGTGGTCATGACGTTATGATCGTTTTGCAATTTGCAAATTGATTGAAATAAAATACAATATAACATTCAAACACGGTGTTTGAACGACGCGACGGGCGACGCGGTATGCAATCAAGAATTTTATTTCGGTTCTTTTGTACGCTGGAATCACGTCGAACGAAATATTTTACTTATCAATAAATTTAACGTTTTATTTTACCCAATATATTAATTTTATTACGTTTTGTTGTTTAATATGTCATATTATTATTTCTCAGGTTTTTCGATATAACTCGATGAAAAATTCCAAGGGCAATATAAAAATACACGGGTAGGATGGTATCTTACAAAGGTTTATTTACACAATTGTGATGAAAAATTCAAATTATTCTGATTTTAGAAGTTATTTGAATATTTAATTCCAATGCCGTTGAAATATAAAACGAAAAGAACGGAATTTAAATCCACTATATTATTGTTTACTATTCTGTTAGAATATTTAGGAACACCTTATGGTTTTAACTACACGGCTGTAGCTCAGATATGTCACAAGGGGTGTAAAATATAGTTTCATACATATTATGATATAACACATACGTCACATTAACTCTGTCGCGGTCGTAATCGCACGACGGACGTCCGCGATAGCGCGAAAAACCGGTTTGGCCGGCGGCAACGGCGCGTGCCGCGAAAAACCGGTTTGGCCGGCGGCAACGGCGCGTGCCGCCGGCGAGGGAGAGCGGGCGGCGCGCGGCGGCACGACGAAGTTTACTCAGTCGCCGACCGCCGCGCCGACCGGATCGGATTTTTTTTTCGAAAACGTACATTGTGCCGATTAAAATATAAATATTCTAAATTCGCGTTAACTCGTCGTCTTGCGTACTATTCGCGTGTGCGCGCCAAGAGCATTTCTAGAAGGTGTCATTTGGAACGAAAAGAGAACGTCCGTCAAGACGACTGCGCGAACCGTGAGTACCGTTTATTTTATTAATAGTTTTACGACAGTTACCGAGACACCGTAGATTTAAGATCGATTATCGAACGCGAAAATGGCGTCGTCGCGCGCGTCCGGGCAATGACGACGGCCGAGTAACCGTTGTAGTGACCACCCGGTTCGCGCGGTAAGAGTGGTCGCGGATTATATACGTAGTAGTATACTATATAATATCGTCGTCGTCGTGAAAAAATATGTCTGTTTATTTTGTAGAAAAATACGTATGCCATCGCCTGATCGCTCGTTATTTTCCATTCGAATTCTTCGTCGAGGCGAATAGACTAACTGACTAAACGAAAAACGTTTGATGCCGACCTGGCGCGTGTGTGTGTGTGATTTCGGTGCCGCCGCCGAGTTCTACCGAATCCGATTAATTACGACCGCGTAACCGACGCCTCGTGTGCAGCACAAAGCCCGTCGTCGGCTGCGCGACAACGACATAATTGTGTTAGATTTCGTTCGCGCGCATTCGTTTTCCGTGCGGTATTTTATACACGGATAGTACCCGCGGTATGGTGTAACCTGCGCCGCGCAATTTTAATCTTATCCGAAATAATCATTTCCGCGGGATGCCTTTCGTATTTTCGCGTGATTTGTGAGCCGAAATTCACATGTCCGCCCCCCCCCCCCCCGTGAGTAATTGTTTCCGCGAGCAGCCGACTACGTACTGCAGTGCGCCCGCGAAGTTTACAAAACAATAGTTTTCCGCTTGCAGCTGCCGAGTGCAGCGCGTAAAAGTAATTATTTCGCCAAACGAAACGAAAATCACGTATGTGACGCGTACACACTTTGCCCCGTCTGAATTGGCCTTTGGCACCGACCCGGACGTTTTAAAAGCGGTCATCTCGCGAACGCGATTCGTCCGAAACGGCGAAACCCGTCAAGTCGCGCGCCCCCACGTGCCGGTTTTACCTGACCCGTAGTTTCTCTGCCGATCAACGTGGGGCGTGTGGTGGTTTTTCGCCCACGAGCCCGTACGATTTTCCGTCGAAATCCGCACGGTTTAGGTTTTTATTTTTTTCTTCGTAAATGACCATATTATTATGACATGCATTGACACACAAATCATATTATGTATCACCAGCGTATCGGTTTCTATAATAATTAGTAATTTTTTTTTCCTTAATTTACCCAATTCAAACCGCTGAGAGATTTCCGTCTGAATTACTACCAGGAGGCACACAAACGTGAAATCAGTTGAGCTGGTACTGACGTTTTGTTTTAAAAATTTAAAAAATTATAATTTAAGTACCTACACACACCATCGAGCCGATAGTCGTTTTATTATCTACGCGCCGTCGACGTCACGGCCGGTCTCGTCTGACGTCAAACGTTAGCGATTTAATGCCTTTGTGACGTGAGTGAACCGATTCACAGGACGCAACCACCGGTAATAGGGGTGATACATGATTTCATATTTGTACTACGCAATAATGACGATTTCGTAATCAGGCTTTGTCACTCAGATAACCGCTCGTCTTTACACATCAACATACCGCATAGTAGGCCCTACAAACACACACACACACACCACATGTCTACACATATATACATTATATATTACAAATGTGTATCGCGGGTTATGTTGGCAATGTACTGGTATTAATCAATTGCGAGGACTACGGTCGATGTCTTTTACTTTTTTTGAATATTACTTAAAAATCATAAAACTGCGATAAAGTTATTGAAATAACATTATGTCGTATATCATTAATAGGATTTTCGGTATCATAATAAATAATATTTACTTGGTAAAAATGAAACGAAATAATAAACCGCTATTGTTATAATGACTATATTGTAGGACGAATTGCGTGTAGTACAACAACGATCGTATCTAATATTATTCATTTTTTTTTTCAACGCCTTAAAATATAAATAACATTTTCCTCTATACGAAATAATTATTTATTTTCTAAAGTTTTATTATTTTACGTAATCGGTAGATTCCATAGCGTTACAATATCCGTTGTATAGTTTCGCATTACATATTATTATTATTATTATTATTATGGCTGCACGAATTTGTACGTATACGTATAGTATATGGCGCACGCGCGGAGAGTGTTTTATGCGTTACTTTCGTGTGTTTCAAGTGACTCTTGCGCGCAAATGAATAAGACCTTATTCTTCTCCTTCTCCTCCCGGACACTCATTATGCGAGAGTTACCGAGAAACAAACTGTAGCAAATAATAATACGTTATATTATGTCACCAGTACAATGCCGTAAAATAC
Source organism: Drepanosiphum platanoidis (assembly GCA_948098885.1). Lineage (NCBI taxonomy): Eukaryota > Metazoa > Arthropoda > Insecta > Hemiptera > Aphididae > Drepanosiphum > Drepanosiphum platanoidis. The sequence goes on along the minus strand of OX402534.1, from coordinate 5,881,874 downwards.
GTGTCCCCCCCCCTCTCGCTTCCCCGTCGCTGAATGATTTCGTTTCCATAATATTATTATACTCGTATACAAATGTACGTACGCGCGTACTTGAGGGTCTTTCGCAGTTTGTGTTCGCCAAATGAATATTACACTCTCAAAGGGAAACGTCTCTGACAGATGTATTATAGCTGTAATATAATATCGCGTATTATATTATTATTATGCGTATATAATTTTGCGCATCTTTTGTCGGCAACAAAATCAAATCGTCATCCGTTTTACAAGTTTTTCACATTTAAACACCATTATGCCACGCGTAATAACGATATTATAATATCATAATCGTGCCTTGCAATAATTATACGTTATTTATTCAAACGCCCGGGTCGATTATTGAAGTCTGACGAGACTCGTGTCCCGAGATCTATGACTACGTGACATGTTCTTAATATTATTTAACACGTTCACGGCCACGGTATAATTTGGAAAGTCTGTTAAAAATACCCGGGTCAAATAAATCCGTATACAAATCAATGGACGCCCCATGTCAACTATACTTGACATGGGGCCGTGAACGTGAATTTTTATAATCGTGTTGAATTCTTAAAAATAAAATACAAATAGAGTTCTTTTTTTTTCCGATTGGTATCGTATCGTATCTATATTTCACTCGTGAAGTGAGAAAGAAGTTTTTTTTTCCCCTAAAATCTTTCAACATTTTTCTAAATGAAAATAACAATTTATCGTAGAATATAACAGGGCGTTATTTTATTATCTTTTAGAGAAGTAATAATATTATATTTGGGTCCACGTTTATAAATAACCCGCGCCACATTATTCCGTATGGGAAATTCAGTTTTGGATGATTGAATAACTCAAAATTTCGATATCAAATTATGTTCGATAAGTCTCAACCGTCATTTTTGTAGTTCTCTCAAGTTTCTAGGTCGATAAAGTATTTAGTATATAGTTCACCGTTTTATGTATATTATATAATATATATGATTTAGTTTGCGCCTGCCGTTCATCATTATGTTTACGATAGTGTGTAGGCACCGGTTTTGACTTCGTTTTCGATTAATGACAATTAATTACCTTGTCCCGTTCATGTGCAACGAACAATCTTTGTTATAATATTCCATTATCGAGTTAACAGGATAAACCAGAAATTCACGGATCACCGACTAAGTTTTCGTATTTTTTCCCCTTTTTTTATGACGTATTGCGTTATCATACTTTTTCTACATACTATTATGTATATATTTAACGTGTCTACGTGGGGTTGTACGTATACTGGTTGCATAGTTAATGTTTAATTTTCGAAAATATAAATCGTCGTATAAAAGAAATTTCCGTACATCTAAAGACACTATAATAAAATTGAGAAAATCCTGACATAACGTACGACATTAAACGTTTGTTTATAATATAAACATATTAAAATATACATTTAATTAATTCGTATTAATATAAATTTCAAATGATTTTTGTATTTTAATCAAAAAAAAAATAAAAATAATCGGGTTATAAATGAAATAACAATGCGTTTCGAAAATCTCAACTCGTACTTTTTTTTTTTAACTACACACACATTGGGAAATAATAATATAATCCCCGTTATAAACTGAACTCCTCTAAGTATCGTTTTAAAAATTTTATGAAATAATAACGCACACAAACGCAGTCCTTTTAAAATAGAAGTATACGTATACTTTTTCAAGTAGTCTGATAACAATAAATTGTACGTCGGTATTTTCTTAATATGAATATAGTATTATATATTTTTATCGTCTTAACACAGTCTCATATACCACGGTTTCGCATTACGTCGAGGTGGTCGCAACTCGTATAGTATTATACACAAGTAGTAATTCACACGCATGAAAAACCTTTTCGTTCGTTTGAAGTACCTTTCGCGCGAATTAATAAGACCTTCTCCCCGGGTCCGTGTTGTTTTGCATCATTCGAGAATTACCTAGAAAATGATTCCGTCCCCGTGCATTATATTATTATTTTATACGTAGGTATTGTCTAGTCGATTGTGTTTCGAGATTGGCGTGTTCGCTGAACGATTAATTATTTTAAATGTAAAATAAATTCCGTTTCTCTATTATAAATTATAATAATATAATAAATCATTAAAATTATATTTAACTAAAATACACTTGGTTAATTATTTATAGTCAAATTACTAATTATTATTGCTGACCGATAATTCAATGTCAATATAGAATAAACACATTAGTTCAATTCCATAATTTCCATGCAAAACATTGCAACTTATATTACCGAGTAATTATAAATTCATGCATTTTAGGTAACATGAGAATGTAGTATAACTAAAACAGTAAAATATAAACAAATATAATTTCTTCGCGAGGCGTTATTTTTCTCTTTTTAATACTATCTCTACGAAGCTGATATTTTTCAAACTTATAGCATTTAAAACATAACTCGTGTATAAACAATAATTATTGACAAATATTTCAAATAAACCAATAGAATATGAAATTAATTCGTATAATATAAAAGTTAATTGGGAATTTCATTGTTGATATTTAAAATACACTGTCGAGATCCGGATATTGATTCCGAGAAAATTGGATTGAATATTAATCGTAAGCCCGTTCTTAAAAAATCTAATAAATAAAACAATTTAACAAATGGGTTTAAATTATAACGATAATAAACGGAAAATTTTAAGTTTTTTTTCTTCGTGCTTTTGAGGAGATACATTTGAAGTGTAGACACTGTAAATATTTCTGATGAAATTGTGGTTTATATAGTATATACCTTAGTAATAGTCAAGTATTATATCTGTCTCTGGTTTCCGAGTGATTGAATGTATCGCGTGAAACTTTTAGAGTACTTTCAACGTCTCATACTCTCATCGAGTGTTTTTCAATAAAGAGAGAGATGGAGGGAGAGAAAAGAGCAGGAAAAAACACATAAACACTGTGAATTTGTAAAGCAGTATTTCGTAATACGTTCACAGTTGTAAATTATTTATCGTGTCTGATCCCTCCTCCTTCGTTTCGAAATAGCATGCGACCTCACGTATACCTTTCGGAAAGCTATTTTTCGATATATTTTTCTTATTTTAAATTTGATTAAAAAAGAAAATTTATTTTATCGAATTCCATAAATTTTGTCGATTTTTCGTTATTTATCAGTTTTTTCGATTATAATAATAAACTGTAGAACAAATTTCGAAAAAGATCCCTACTAAAAGTACTAAAAAAAAATTTACTACCAGAAACGTTTTCTAAAAATTGAAAATAGGAACAAATCTTCTGAGAACGTGATGATGGAAAAAAAAAATTAAAATAAAACACATCATAATGATACCATAACATTAATTCTAGCTTCATATTGAGTCTTAAGTTCTGTGTACTAGTTCGCAAATGTTCGGCGAATAGGTCGAATAGCTTGAACAGCGGTTAGGTTAGTCGGTGTCGTGTCGGTTTTTTGATAAAGGTCAAATTTTCGTTTAGACGGTTATTTTGGTTAGTTAAGCAACTGGGCGATTGTATCTACACTCGGTTCAAGTAAAAAAAACTTCTTAAAAATTCTATGGTAAATTTGAACCGAATTTTTTTGAGGTAAAAATGATTGTTATGTAAACTCGGCTCGATTACAAATAAAAACATGCTCTTCTCATATCAGTCATATCTAATAAGAATTTGTCATCGTTTTAAATTTTTAAACACCATTTAGCATGACTCAGATGACTTCGCTAGAAGGCGATTCTTATTATCCATCGAAAATTAATTAGTTTAATTTTAATTTCATTAAAATGTACTAACATTTATCTCATGATTGACTAATTTTTATTATCATTATTAAACAAATCGTATAACAGCATAAAACCAACTTTTTTCTTTTAAACTTCTCGTTTTGGAATTGATATAAAATTTATATACTCATACTCGGGTAAGTAAAATTTCCTTTTTTTAATACGTCGCAAATCATGTATTCGATATTTTTTCTTCATCGTTGTACATTTAAAAAGTATGATTTTTATTTAGAATTTTGAAATCGAAATGGGTTTTTTTAACTAATTATTTCGACATAAGTTTTGATTTGAGTTTCTTTTAATTTGTTTTTACGACGGAATATTTAAAAATAATTATCATCGGTTTGTATGGTAAACAATCGACATTTTCCGTCACCTGTTATCGCTGGGCGAGTTTGCGACAAAACAGGTGGTCCCCCGCCGCGTACGTTCGACTCGTTTGTCTGACAAAACGTCGTTGTTGTTTGACGTGGACCTCGAAAAATGGTCTCCTTTTAGAGGAAACGTTGAGAGTGTTTTGAAAGTTTTACGTGCGATATCCAATAATTCGGAAACAGATATTATAATACTCGACTATTACTACATAGCTAAATATAGGTATATTCTGATTTCATATAAAAATATCCACAGCGTCCGTATCTCTCTCTTCAGGTATACGTTAAAATCGCGACGAAAAAAAAAAATACGAGCATATTATGTTGACAATTTCCGTCTATACCAGTGGTTCCCAACCTTTTTTTAATCTACGCCCCCCTTTGTAGATTTTCGAAACTCTCGCGCCCCCCACCCCCACCTTCTATAACGTGAAAAATATATCACTTTTTTATGTACTTTACGAAGAAATTATAAAATATCCGGGATGAATTCAATTTCATTGATGATAATAATTATAATTTTTCATATTTTCCCTACATTTTAAAATAAAAATAATTTAATAAATAAAAATTGTATTTTGTAATGACTGCTTGCGGCTCCCCAGCAATGTGTACACGCCCCCCAAGGGGGACGCCCCCCCCCCAGTTTGGGAACCAGTGGTCTATACCGAGTAATAATAATAATAATTTAAGGAGGTTTTCGAAAACGGCGCGCGAAAATGTCTCGCCTCTCACTCTTTATCTATCCGTCTCTCTATCCCAGTCCTCAAGTCTGGCGGTGGCGGCGGCGGCGGCGGTCCGCGCCGTAACGACGCGGCGGCGCCTCCGAGGTAATTAAGACCGCCGCGCCGCCGGACACGTCATCCGACCCGGCGGCGGCGGCGACGAGAAGGGCGACGGCGCGCGGGGACAGTGGTGTTGACCGCAGAGCGTAAATGTCGTCGCCGCCGCCGAATGCGTGTGCGGGTGGGCGAACGCGTGCGCGTGTGCTAATGTAATCCTCCGGCGGTGTGTCGCGTCGCCGGACGGGAAGGGCGCGCATTGTGTTTGCGTACGGGGCATAACCGCCCGAATAATAATAATAATAATAATAATAACACAATGAACCTCGCTGGAGAGAGGGGGGGTGGAATTTTAGGGGTAGTGACGCGCCACCCCTACGCGTAATTAGGATTCATGAATCGCCGCCGCCGCCGCCGCCACATCAGGCGCGCCCGGCTCGCGCACCGACGAACGAAAAAAAAAAAACATTGAAAACAAAAAAAAAAATTACAAAAAAACCGGAACAAAACGAGCCGGCGCGCGTCGCGTCGCGCGCACACTTCCCGGTGACCGACACCCGTGTAATTGAAATTTATCACCGACGACGGGCACAATGACCTCCGCCGCTCGCGATTACCGGACTATATTATTATTATTAAAACACATATTATTTTAATATTTATACGCCGCCGTTATTATATTATTATCATATAATACAATATCATAAGATAATTACCGGGTTTTCGCCCGTATTTGTATGGACTTTTTTTTCTCTTCCGTGAAGGTACGGCGGCGGCGGCGGCGACGACGCCGCGGCGCGTCGCGTCGCGTCGAGGTATGACGGCCGTATATCATTTTTTTCCCCCGAATCTTTACAAAAGACCGGTGGACGGTTTTTATTTTTTCGCTCGTCGCATACAACGCGCGTGGTATAATATTCCGTTACGAGCACGATAATTATTATTGTCGTACCCGAGAGCGCAATAATGATTCGACGATTAACGTTCTCCTACTGTTCTGGCGTTATTACGACGCGCGTGATACATCATCTCCGCGCGTCCTTTATTTACGTTTTTTTTTTTTTCGCTCTAATCTTTGCGAAACGCCGCGCCGTCGCCGCCGACCGCGCTTCAACTATCACGTCAATATAATATAATTCTCGTATACACAATAGCAACTCGAACGGTCTGATAATAATAATACGTAATGTGTTCTGATCGATCGCATTCTACGACGACGTAGATCCTTCGTCTGTCACGCGCGCGTCTCCGCCGGAAACGTCGCTAGCGCTCTTGTCGCTCCGTGATGTATTATCTGTACGAGCAGCACGGAGCAGGTATATTACGCTCTCTAGACATATGTGTTTTATGTAAACACCATATTTGTACGGTGTAAATATTTATCTAATGCACTTGGGCGCTATGTTATTATTATCGTCCCGCCGCACGTACCTATGTATATACCTGCACCGCTCGTCGTCTGTATAGTATATATAATAGAGACCGCCGCCGCCTCCGTTGCACAGGACGTTCAACAGGACGAAATATCGTCGACATATAGCCTCCCCACGCGCGTGTGATGCCAACAAGTATTGCGTGACCGCCGCGGACGTTGTGTTTTTTTTTTTTCACGCACCCGGCGTTCGTTTAGCGTGCCCGAGACCTCGACGGAATTATACGCACGCAACGGCGCGGCGTCGCGTAGACGAAATATTTTTACATATTTTTTTTTTCATTAAGCCGGAGTTGAATATTTTAAAAACTTTAGAAATTATCTTAGGGAATACGATTTTACGATTATTGTCGGCGAATCGAAAAAATTATACCAATCGCATAGGTGTTCAGCCCGTTAGATCCATACTATACAATGAGTATACCGATTCGGTTTCGGTAATATTATTTTTAATTTAAATTTAAAAGTATTTGTAGAAATCAAGTCGAATCATGTATTCATTCCCACGTCTGCGTAGATAAAATACTCTTTAAAAAGGCTTTGAAAAACATTTTTGAACACTAATTTATAAATAAAATTTTCTAATTGGGAAGTAAATTATTTTTTAATTCATATTTAGTATTTCATTTGAGTTTTTTTCAAACATATTATAAGTATGGAACAACAACAATAAGTAATATTAATTCGTTTTTTTTTTTTATGATAATAACATGCGCGGGTGACTTTGATGGTGTTAAAAATAAAACATCACAACTTTATCGACTGTTATAAAATCGCATTGTTTATTTTAGATAATAATAAAATGTGCGTATAAGTTCAACGTGCTGATTTAAATCAATAATTTTAGGGTACCTTCTGTAATTTGTTTCCAACAGATTATAAACGTATAAACACACGTTTCGTAGTCTATAGTAAAGTTTCGGTAAAGGATCAAAGAACATAATAATTATTTTACCTTTTAAAGTACATCAACATATATCTACAGAATTTTATAATTCGTTTTATCATAAAAAAAAAAAAAAAGTGTTGTTGACAGTTACTTATTACAAAAGCTTATTTGAAATTTTATTTTGTTTTACTAAAAAAAAAAAACAAAACATAAAGAAATCGTTTTAAAAGATTGTTGCTAAGTGTTGGATTCAATTTATTTAAAGCGTTTTTAGTTTTTTAATCTATATTAACAAATATTCATAAACGATATAAAAATTGAACATTTTTCTGATTCCCTAGAATGATAAAAAAAATCTATTGTTCTCGTTTGTTTTAACTATACAATTTTAATTAAGAAAGATACTAATTAAAACAAGTGATTTTGAATTATACGTAAAAACAATTTAAGATGGGTAAAGTCGAGTGCAGTGTACAGCAAGACTGATTTTATTTTAACGATTATTTCTACTCTGTTCTTCGATTTAATTAAAATTATTCGAATAAATATTGGCTCAACTCTAAATTAAATAATGGTTTCTTCTGATTAATGTTTATACTTCAGTGACAAATAACAGTAATTATTTAAAGTTAGACCAAGATCGGTGGACTTATACACTGATGAGTGAAATTAAATTTAGTTTTACTCGTACAATTGATTCGAATTTTTTTAACAAAATATATCAATACAAAGAATGTATTTATAGTGCATAGATTTTACATTATTATCTCAAGATAGTGCATTATATATATTTTCATAACATTTTGCTTATTCTTTTGGATGACAAATTGAGTACCGACCTTTAGTTTTTTCGTAAATAATTCTATTAAATTCAAAATTATAACTTATAAGTCTAGAATTACGATTCCAGTTTTTGCGGTTTCGAAATATTATAATCAAATGAAAACTAAAATTTATATTTATAACAATAATATCTGCCCATCGTTCTTTTCATATAAATATGTTTGTTTTGTTCTTAATTGATTTTCAACGAATAAAAATCGGTAATAAATAATAAATGTAAATAATTGATTACATTTTCTCTTGATAACATATTTTTAAGAACGCAGTTGTTTAGAATTTTGGAGAATACTCTATCTCCAGGGCGAACCATAATAATTAATGTATAAATATAAATCAAATTTAATCATATAAACTATCATCAATACCGATTGAATCTATTAATTAAAGCTATCGTGTTAAATTTCACCAAAACGTTCATTATACATATGATATATGAACAAGACGAGGGACTAAACAAGATTAAATACTCATTTAAACAACAACGATTTGTGAACTATAACACAGATTTTATTTGTTGATATTACAATAAATTCGTTTGAAATGGAAAAAAAATAAAATTAACTCAAATTAAAACTAATTATATATTCTAATTATCCGTAAAAACGTAAAATGTATCGAATTAAAACTAAAGAAAAAGACCGTCTTGTTTGAATATTCTCATTTCCCCTTGTTACGCGATACGTCAAAGCCAAAAAAAGACATACGTTAATAATAATTTTCTTGTTCGAATAATTGCGTACGCGCACTTGGATATTTATAATACGCCATGAATATTATCGTTTTCTATAATTTACAGTAAAAAAGTCTTATTCTAATTATTATTTTCGTCATAGTTCTATAGTACCGTGTGTTATCTCGATGGTTTTCCGAGAAACAACCTTATTATTCACGTTCAGAATAAATCTGAAATATGGTCGGTCGACTGTACATGTATCTCAGTGGAGAACACCTAATAACATGCCGGGAAAATATAAAAATCCTCGCACACGCAACGCGCGTTCCCTTCGTCGTCGTCGTCACACGTCACGCACGACGTCGTCGTATCAAACGTCAACAATGTCGCCGTCACGGGCGCGCGGCGGGTTCTTATCGCATTTTGGTTTCTCGTCGTTGCCGTTTTTTATTTTTTGAATTTTTTTCTCTCTCTCTCATCCTTCGCAAAACGACGAAAAAAAGAAATTAAATTTACTCGAATACACACATCCGTTCTCGGGACTCGATGGCGTAGTACACTACTACTCTCCTGTATTATATAGAATAATACGCCACTACGACGAAGGGGGCGAAAAAAAACCGCACCGGCGGCGGCGAACAGTGCGAACTACTCCATCGGGCGAATAAAGTTAATTTGCATGGAATTTGAATTTTTATTCGCCGTTTTTTATCAAATGCGAAGCGTATTTTTATTTTTATTTTTATTATGATTATTTTTATTTTTTTCGCCACATTTCCCCTCTCGGTAATCGAGAACTATTCGCCTCGCACTTCTCCACCACGCTATTACGCCGCCGCCGCCGCCGCCATCATCACCGTGTCCGAAATTTTTCAAAAATACCACCGCCGCCGTCGATTGAGACGACTCCCATTAAACATTCGTCCGTTTCGATACGACGCGGCACCGATAGAGGAATTTATATCGACGAACATTTTTTTTTCTTTTTTTTTTTTTCCAGGAGTTTTATTACTTTTTTCCCTTTTTTTTTTTTTATCGTGCTATTGGGAAATGACAATACGTTCGATTTTCGACGATTATCTCACATCGCATTCCTCTTCTCTCGCCACTGACGCATAATTTACGTACAAACATAAAATATTGATATTCTCGACATAGTTTTTTTTTATATAACATCGGTGGGGTATGTATTTGGAGAGTGTTTTTTGTTATTATTCGCGTAAAAGCACAATACGTCTAAATTTTTGTCACTTTTTTACGATCATTCTACACGTCATTGTAATCTAATAATCGTTTAAAATATAGGTACAAATAACAGATACGATTGAAAAACTTGTTACCGTATAAATATTACTAAAAAAGAAACCCGTGTAAGACTCATCTTATTTCAATCATTTTTATCACTCTCGGAGTTAAAAAGTTCTCAAAAAAAAAAAAATTAAGATATTTTGTTGGTCTTATTAGTTATTTCATTGTATTCGAATCTGGTGTTTCAAAACCCACGTTTGTCATATAAATCTAGTCATTAACAAAAATCGGATCATGTGAAATATCATGGATTTGATCCATCTGTGTCTTTCTGGCAAGGTCTTTATGGACTCGGTCTATCCTTCGTTGTCTCCCATCGGTATTTTGTTCTTCGGTATCCATTTTGTAACTCGGTCGATTGTCTGCTTTAGGTTTTGTTCGTCTGTTTTCATAGCGGCCCAGGTTTCACACGCATATTATATCGAGCTTACTTAAAGTTAATTTAGATCTGATCGATACTAGTTTAGATTTTAGGATTGTCTTACTGTAATTTTATACTAACGAACCGAACGTTTTCGTATAGTAATTGGCCTGCATAGTTTGATACTCAGATCGTCCGTCTTGTTAGTTTTCGTTTTAGAAAAAAAAAAAACATTTCTTGCAATATTATAAACGAACCGAGTCGCTATGTGTATCAACATCTATGAATTCGTTTTACCAAATTATAATAATAATTGAGTATTTTTATAAGGATTTAACAACAATGCGACGAATCTATCTGAAAACAATAAAATTAACAATACATTTTCCATTATCGATACTGTGACTAACGCGAACTAGATCTTTGATGAAAGATCAAAACAACGGTGTTTCGTTCTGCTCGGTTAAAGTAGACGAATTTGGCATGAAATTTGATCGCTTATCTAGATTACTTTCTAAGTTTACGGAGCATGAAAACAAAAAAAAGGAACTGTAATGTCTGTAATCCGACAATTAAATCTAATAATATCGTGTAGGCTAAAGTAAACGATAAATGAATATATATATATATGTACGTATAAATTCGTCAGATATTTCATGATAAAGAACTAATTTAGACAAAAATGGCTGTAAAGCACGGAAACTATAGAAATTAAGTATGATTTTAGTGCCACTGACAATAAAAAAAAAAAAAAAAAAACATTTAAATGATGCATTAAATCACACTAGAGCACGACATTTCTTTGGTCTCTTAAACGAGAAAATAAACTTCCCGGAAGTCAATCAGGCTTATGAAATATATCGCTGTAATTTGTTAGATCGATTTCTATACCGCATAATACTTTATTAGAAATCGACTTAAAATTTTTCGGAACCGACGACCACGTCGTCGTCGGGTTATTACAAATAATAATTTACTAAATACTGTCAAACCGGTGTTTATATTTCATAAAGAACGGAGACTTTTAGTTCATATAAATGAGTTATAATATCGTGATTTTCCGAGGATAAATGTTTTTCTGACGCACGCGAATCCACGTGAAAAAACCACTTACTCGTTAGAAACGACATAGGCATCTGGTATAGGTATGATTTTTGTTCGGCTTGATGCGGGTGATATTTATTTCCTAAGCTTATTTCATTATTAACTTCGAAAGAAGTTATATTTTGTAGTTAATAAATCATCAAACGTTTTCGGTTCATTATTAAAACACGTGGGGAAATGCATCACGTACACATTTTTTAAGCCTATTAAACTTTAGTCTAACGCGTTATTGCGTTTAGGGCGGTGAGACCATTTGGCCATGTATTACGATGTAGATGACACATCGGAGCCAACACGTAGTTGGTGGTTGATGAAATGATACGACAAAAGTCACTCCTCTAATCGCCGCAGTTATTACAATGATCGCGTAACTTTCTACCGTAACGATTTATATCGATTATTGATGTGTATGTGTGTTTTTTTTTAAAAATCGCGAGATAAACACTCGAATAAAATAATTAAAACTATTAACGACACGATACACAATATATAGTGCGTCCAATTCAACTCGCCGCGCAGATGTATTATTTATTTTAAAATTTTTTAAAATTTACAGCTCAAAATCGTTTTATTTCAAACTGATATGTATTTTGTCGGGTGGTAAAATAAAAAAATCAATTACAATAATCGTTTCGTTTCTTTGGAGAGTAGAATTTTTGTTTAGTTGCTTTATTAGACAAATTAATTAACATATGAACTGCACACACTCGTGTTTGAAGAGGACTCGTACAGTTGTACAATTAATTGTACGTCGTACAAATACCTTTGTCATGTCTACTCGTCTACAGAATTAGGCTTGTTTATATTATGTACATTATATTAACTTTTGATAATAGGCTCCGTTTAAATCGTGTTCGAATATATTCCATGCAGCTTCTTTAACGAGACGTTATTTTACACGGGATATCGGATTACTTTCCAGCCCATTAATTTATCAAATATTACATTTTTGGTTGCGATATTTATACAAGTGTACGTTTACAAATTACATTTGCATAAACGCTTGTAAAATTAATTGCGTCCTATTGTTGATTTACTGGCAATATTGCGTTGTGTAATACAATTTTGTGAAGTTTATCCTCCTCAAGAATAATAAGTGGCTCGTTTGAAATGTTTGTATTCGAACTTAATGATGCGTAAATGTACGTCTGCAGCAAGCACTCGGCGATCTCTTGGTATTTTTCGTACAAGTATCATTCAGTGACTTTTCATTTCGCGCGAAAGAGAGAGAGATAGAGAGAGAGAGAGAGAGAGAGAGAGTGATATAAAAGCCGCACAAAAGAACTATTACTCTGGCCATTCGATATCTAAAAGAGAACGTAGAGTGTGACTATGTCTTACTACAAGGGCTTTGTAACGTCTGGAAAAGTCACGTTTTGGTCAGAGACACGCTTTTGTTTTATTTCAAATTGTTTTTTTTTTTTTGCCAAATTAATAGTCGTTTAAAATAAAAAAAAAAAAAACAATTCAAACGAATTAAAATGTAGTTTTATGTAATTCAATCGATTTAAAAATATCAAATCGTTTATCTTTCCGCAGTATTATCGTGTGCTTGGAATTATTACGCAGCGTCTGATAACATTATTCGAATATGAAAATATTCACGTGTATCGTGAACTTGAACGATCATAAAGTACTCGAGACATTTATTAAAAGGAAAAAATAATAAAATAGATTTCACCATACAGTATGAATGGAAATGTTTTCGCTTTAAATGAATTCCCGTAGTAAATTTTCCAAGTGCCCGACTTGGTGTAAAATAACACACGCTCTCGCGAAAACGTATCCCTTAGCAATATATCTTATTGGTAGACATATTTTGATCAAAACAACTGTTTTAAGTGCGTATTATATAAATTATACATATATATATACGAGTATATAATCCACACTACGTTGGTAATTTTTGACTTTCAGTTATAATTTATATGACGTAGTTAAACGTATAAATAATGTGGTATAATTTCTGTAGATGATTCAGAACGGAAGATTTTAATCTTATACTTTATAGAAAGGGAGAAAATAATGGTATTGAAACCGAACAGATACGTATATATATTATATACATACGAGTATATGCGCGCGCGCGTAGTATTTTCGTGCCTGAGAAATTGGTAGCATTTAATTTGATTGGGAGGAGCAAAATAATTGAAAAATTGTGATAAAGAGTTTACGTCCACAATCAAATATATAGTATATGGGGTTATTCGTTTAAACGAAAACGCCAAATCCAAGAAAACGAATTAATCCGAACAATCGGATTACAATTAACTCATAAAAATAATATAACGTATAAGTATTAAGTATCAGAGTAATGAACTAAACTAAATACTTCAATTAAACCGTTATTTCGTTAGAAAATATGTCGATTTTAATCATATATAATAATCATCTATAAAGAATTACACGTTTCGAGTACTTTCTACTCGTTTTAACAAGACTTAAAATAATATGAAATGAAATATTACATTTAGATACGTTAAAGAAGTACTACTTTCTACTAAATACTTTCTTATTTAAAAATACAAAAACGCCTATAAGTTTGTTCTCTATTATATACGCGTAAACATAATATATTAGAACAGATACAAAATGAAATGTCTCGAACAGTCTAATATTAATGTAATATGTACATGAATATTAATAGTATTTATACACGTTTTTAGGATAATTTATCCTAATAATACGAATTTGCCATGTTTTACTACCGCTCGTTCATTGGGATCTGTTCGATAGATTTTTTAATTCCACCTCGTATAGTAGATAATAATATGCAGTAGAATAACTTCACAAAATATTATTTATAGTTTTACCCGAGGACCCGACGAAATGAATATTTATTTTTTTTTGAAATGCCGAAAACGACGCGATCGTTTGGGCGCGTATTTTTTTTTTGCAACTACTTAGTCGTTTCTAATAAGAAAGTCTTTGGAATAAATCAGCGGCGATAAAACTCGTTTATTATTCGTCGAACACGAAGATTTATCATCGGGCATATTCGATCGCAAATAATATATTGAAACCCGGCGCGCGTGTTCCCTGGAGACAAAACGAGGTCGACGGCGGCGTTTGTGTTGTGGAATTCGCACAATACGAGTCCACAATAACATTATAATAATATAAAGACAATACGATAATTACGTAGAAATTTCGAATTCCCGCCGAATGTAGTTTCTCCCCCCCCTGCCCCATTCTTTCGTACGAAATAATAATTATACATCTGACGACTAATGTGCTGAAATATCATATAATTCGTTTTCATTCATATAATAATTACAGCACGCGCCATAGTTTATAATATCCATTCAACGTTTTACGTTTAATTAAAACAATATAATAATAATTTTATTCCGCGCATTGCATGCGTTCTCACTGCTTCTTCTTATTCGTATGAAAGACAGTCTCGACATCTGTTCATCGGAGGAAACTATTCTTATATCTTCAATATTCTCCCTTACTGCGTGGTGGTTCTTTTGCGTCGAAAAGATTTTTTTCGCCGTTTTCTCGTACGACGCGTCGGGAGATTCGTCAATAACTCACGGTAAATCAATCGTTTAATAATTCGCTATTATTTTTACATCGGAAATAGAAGAATTTTTTTTTGACGATTTTTTTCGCACACGAATTCCTTCTGTAATTTGTTTATTTATTTTTCACCGTTAGCTTTTAGAAAACAAACAAACGACCGTTCCGCGTCCGAGTTACAATAATTATTATCAATATCTAATAATACGAACTATGCGAGTACTTAAAAAGTCGCGAAACTATTACACTTCCGTTCGACACGTCCGCGTGAAATATAATAATATGTAGGCTACATTTCCGGTTATTGGTAAACTCTTATGTTGTTTTATGTCGTAAGACGTTAAAGCAATGTCAGATTGTTTTTCGTTTCGGGTTGTGATTATTATTAGTAAGCTTCAAAAACAATAGTATAAAGTTCGATTCGTTTAGGTCAATAAGACACTATAATGTCGACTCGTTTAATAGAATAAAAAGCAAACGTCACAAGCGTCGTACGCGGGTGCAATGAAATTATCTAATTCCTTTGCGAAATAATAAATAATCATAATTTACTATTAAAAGCGGTATAAATACCGTGCGTTTCACAAACAGCAACCATAAAGTTAAGTTATAATATATTATCAGTAATGCGATGGGACTATAACAGTAATATAATAGAGTATTTACCTTGGATTAGTTTAAGGGGGTTTTAAATCGTCTATTTTTATTTTTATTATTATTGTCATTATTATTTTCTTCTTCTTCTTCTTTTTTTTTTTTTTTTTTTTTTTTTTGCTCGCTTAAAACATAAAGTCCCGGCGAAATTACAAGTACCTACAGCACTCCAATTTAAATTCTGAAACCATTTTAGTTTTTTTTTCTTTACCTGCAGAGTACGCAGAGTGAAAAAAAAAAAAAACGACGATCATATTATAGTCTGTTTTACTTAAAAACTATAATAAAAACGTGATTTTGTTTTTTTTTTTTTTCCGAGCGCTTAGTAAAGTGTTATGTTGTAGTATTTGAAAACCCATCAATGTTCGAAACGGAAAAATAGATTAAAATCGCGAACGCAGTAAACGGTTAAACGATTAAAACGATATTTAAAAAATAACATTACAATCGATGCGAACCATTATGACGCAGTCGTTGTAAGACAATTAAATAATTTTCGCCACATGTCCACTATGGAGTTCAATACGTAACGCGAGATTAAAGGTCTCCAAATAACGGCACACGTCTTTCGTTTTGATTTCAACAAATTTTTTTTATCATAATCAATTAAACAAATTGAATATCGTTTTTGTACCGCGTTTTTCTATCGTACTTCGGGTAACTAAAAATTACAATAACGGATTAATATTTCTTATTGAATTTTATGATATAAGCATATAAGGGGTGTAAGGGGTTTCCACCCTCCCAGATATTTATTTATTTTTTTTTAATGATATTTAATTACCTATTAATATTATAGTAAAATGATATTTTCATTATAAATATAGAATATACGTCATAACAATATATTATATAGAAATAAAAATTAATAAAATTACTTATTTAAATCGACCTATGATTATGACTAGGGCTGAGGACTTCTCGTACTTAAAAATCTAATAATATGCATGCATTTATGCACTTAAAATATGCTCTAAAAATTATTTTATTTTATTATTTTATCTTATAACTTATAAAAAATAACAATTAATTTTCTTTTAAGTCTTCTGGTAAGCCATCCATTGAAGTGATTTCTCCATTCAATATTTTTGAAATTATATTTAATGTTTTATAGCCATTATTTTTTGCTAAAACATCGTCTAGTTTTCGCTGCACTAATTTCCCCACTGAACCTGTAGTTTGCGACAATTTTAAATAGGCATTTTCTATTATCTCAATTCCATCGGATAAAGGCATATTTTTTGCTTGAAGGCGAAAATTTACCACTTCGTCAAAGCTAATTTAAGAACTTAATTCGAAAATTGCCAAATATGATCTTGATTTTTCTAATATACTCAAATATGCATTTATATGCTATAATGACAAAATATGCAAAATATGCAAAGTAAAATTTTTAATTTGATCTCCTGATGTTATGAAACACATTTGTTATTCACTAGAATTTTTCTACGATTTTTCTAAAAAAATTTGAAAAAACTAGAAGTCCTCAGCCCTAATTATGACTCTTAAACACCCCCTCCCCCAAAAAAACTATATTAAATATATAAATATATGTATGGATTTCTACAATTGATTTCTGGTGATTTTGATTTTGAACCATCCTCGCCGGTGGTCGCGTTCGCAACACCCCGTCGAGATCGAGCGGGGGCGAAAACGGTTTCTCTCTTCCTTTTCAGCCACTACTTATACGCCATCATACTTCGATGTCGCAGACCCGTAATGCATATTACACGAGGGTGCTTGCGTACGTAATTTCGATACGCCCGCGTGTCGGTGTATTTTTCGCCCGGCGCGCATCATAATAATAATATTACACCGCGTATACCGCGCCACAATAAAATACATTATTAAACGTTGTCAGAAAGACTACGGCGGCGCTCTGTGTGCCCGCCCGCACTAACAAAATTATATAATACATTAAATAATTACGTACAAACGCCGCGCCGCCGCGTTTGTCCCGCGTTTGACGAGCAACTTTTTTCCTGAATAATATATATTTTAAATCTGATAAAACTCGTGTAATTATAAGTTCTCCCGGCGGCGGCGGAGAGACCGCCACATATTATTATTTCTACGACTCTGGAACTCGTACATTCCAGACAATAAATGTTACATTTCAAAACGATTATGTCGTGTTCGCGTTGTTTGAAAATATATATAAAAAAGACTCATTTTAAAAATATACGAATAATCGTAATAACACATCAGAATTTGAAATAGAGACTCGACTCTTTTAATCGTACAATAATAGTTATTATCGTCGAGCTTTCGTCGGGATCGGATCTTTTTATCAGGATGTGGCGACACGTTTTTTTCACGCTTCAAAATGTCCTTCGGGAATAATATTTGAAAAATATAATTTTACAATCGCGACACCCTGTACATATTATTATATAATGGAGAGATACCTAAACGTTCGGTGTGCTCATCTATGGCCACTATGATTCAACCATTCCGGTCGTGCAGGTCCGTTTATTATTTATTTTTTTTTATCAACTCACCAAACACATATACCGTTTTGCGCACCGATCCCCCGAGAAACACCGTGATATTATTTATGATACACTCTCCTCCTCTGACAAAAAAAAAATAAATAATAATAATAATAACGAAAAAATTTCCAATCATGTTTTATGAAAATATTTCATTTGTCAATTTTTCCGCGTGGTTGCTACATGTGTATGTATTATAATATGTATGTATCAAACCGGAATGCAATTTTGCCGTTGTGAAAAAACAGTATTAAAACTAACACTCGTGTGTTCGTAAAGTACAATTTTCGCAGTGTATTCGATTAATACTTTATTTATATTATTTTTATCCGAGTGTTTTTTTTTTTTTCCATAAAACGTACATTATACATATACGTTTCCATGGGAGATACATACCACCAATAAATATGAATATTATTGTACTTAAAAAACGTATGTTATTCTGTTAAATTAATCGTTTGGCTATACATTTAAATAAATAAATCGATAAATATATTATAAAAGTTTAAAAGGGGAACAAAATAATTTTTATTTCTTGCCAAATTAATTACCTTTTTCTTTTTCACTTTTTCAAGATTTAATTTATACCATCGTTAATCCAACGCTTTGTCCGGTTTCCATAACCATATCATATTATGATATCATTTAAAACATAAAATCCAAAAAAAAAATTTCATTCTCTTTTGAAAACGTTTAAATCAAAACTTGCCGTTTTATTTGATTATTAGCACCTACCTCGGCGTAATGACAATATTCGTTCGACCATCAGGGCACGATGCGTACGCACGTTTCGTAGTAAATTACATCGTCATGTTCGTAAATTGCAATGTCAAAATGTAGTTTTGTTTATGAATCTATTCATTATTTGTGTGAATTATTCAAAACAATTAGAAGTATATCAGTGTCTACGTCATATCGTATAAATATTAATTTTCGTTTTACATTTTATATGAAAAAAAAAAAAAAATGGAATTCTAAGACTTACGGTCGCGTCGCGGTACGAGCGGGTAGTATTTATTGCGGTGAAACTGACGAATCCGATTGATGTCAGCGACTATACTTGGTTTGATTGCATCGCCATTATGATATTCCGCAGTGGCATGCATATCACACGTGCATTGGAATGATGCAATGCGATGTGCATTTGGGCACATCATATATATACGCGTTGCTATACAGACGAATCCGTCGAAAAATCGTATCCGACTTAGTCGCGCGTGACTGCGCCAAACTTGTTGAACAGTAGTTATTCGGACTGGGTCGCATACATAATATTTATTATTATACACGTGCGGCGGCGTGTACGAATAGACACGTTTCCGTGTGCGATAATTTTCAAAATAAATAACCCCCGGAGTGCGCGAACGCTCGTCATGTGACAGAATCGCGTGTTCGCGTAGATGGCATATCGCGGATCGTGTAACGTCTAACGCTGCGGTACGCTCTGAGATTGGGTAGCGTGCTAGCGAAATACGAAAAAAAATAAAAAACCAACTACCGCCATATTCTTATTGGAATCGAGTGTGTTCGTACAATGTGTTGAAGTAAAATGTTTTCCTTCTTTCTTTAAATTTGCCCTCGTGCGGCGTAACCTTTTCGGGGGGATGCAAGTCATTCGGTTGTATTTTTCACATCGTTCCGCTGCCCACTCCAATGTTGCCCGTGATGCAATTGATATAGGCGCTTAGAGTTGCTCATAAATTCGGCTATAGTTGGTTTGAAAACCTCGTAATATCTATCGCGTCGTGCTTATTAGAGAAATCTGAGTTTCTGTCTGATTTAACTCGATTACAATCGGCGGCGTTAGCGTCTGTATAAAATCGAAACGTAATGACGCTTTTTACACCGCCCGAACGACGAGTAAACGTCAAATCAAACGTAATTTCGTCTAAAATATAAATCAACAACGATTTATAAACAAGGTAACTATACAATTTATTGCATAAAAATATAATCCATCTATGAAAATAACTAAATTTTAAACGGATTCTTCCCCTCCCCTCCAGGCTCCCCGTTAACGTTAAATTATTTTAAACAAATGTAATTAATTTTTTTTTTTTTTTTAATCAATCTTTCGCCGCGCGCGCCGCGCCGTCTGTAATCGAATAATAAATAGAATGTTTTGCGCAGACATTCCGCATACGAAAACACGGATACCGTTCGATTAGAATTTTATATAACCGAGAACAATTATCGCAACACGCACGAATGTCGAAAACATAAACGCGCGTAGTAGTAATTATTTCCTTTTTTTCTTTTGGACATTTAATCGAGACGGACGCATGCAGTTGGGCGACGCGAGAAGATTAATAATCATTTTTGTTCATTCTCAGACGCGTGCCTAATAATTGCCGTTTCTGTGTCGTGTCCGCGTCCTGTTAAATTATACGTATCACTCCTCTGCCCGGGCTCTCGACGCGTATTAATTTACATATTAAATTTTAGACGTGTAAAATTTAGAGGACGTCGCCGAATACAACTCGGACGAATCTACTCGGAGAACGGGACGACCGTAAAAGGCTGCTGTTTCCGAGATTTTACCAACCGTCGTCGTCGGCGATTATTATTATCGAGCGGGTTCCCCTCGCGCTAAATTTGAATTTGAATCGAAATAAATTGAACGGTTTTGTCGGCCGTACAAATATCGAATTAGCGGTATTCATCGGACGCGTTGTTTTTCTAACGCCGCCGCCGCGCCGGTTCCTATATAATATTATATACGTAGTCGCGCGAATTTACATTTTCACGCACGAAATGACTATTCGGTCGTCTTTCAAACGTTTTAATCGATACGTAAACGATAAAATATATGACTTTAAGTGTTATATAATAATGTACTCAGTGTTTAAACACGAACAGTTTGATTTTCCGAATCCAATTAAAAGATTGTTCTTTTCAACATTGTATTGAGTTCTTTTGGCGACTGAAAAGACGCTAGACCATAGACGCGATCACGTCGATTTTTCGTAGAACATTTAATTTGAATAATTAATGGCATCTCGTATTATCGTTCGTATATTCATAATTCAATTTTATAGCAATTTATTTCGAACAACGTCGTATTTTTAAACGATCAATTTAGGAAAATTTAAATAAAACAAAATCTCTCTTTTAATTTTTCCCCGTAGTCGGTCAAAGACGTAATAGTAGCATTGTGTCATAAGAGCTCTTCATCATCGATTTGTAACCTTGTCGGTCGTGAAATACTTATTATTGATTTTTCTTAAACAATAATAACATCATTTGATACTATTTACTATCGATCGATCCACTTGACCTGTATCGATTTAAATAATCAATTTAGTTCGTCGAAAAACGAACTCTGTCTGACCTCATTTCATAGGGTTATATTTAAGTCATCTCTCGGAAATCCATCGGTTTTTTGTACCATTTTTCCGTGGTAGTATACTTGATTTTGTTTTTTTTTTTAACTTCGAATTCAATGGAAATCCGGGCTCCACGCGTATAAGATTGTTCAAGGTATATCGACTCTTTGTTTTGTCAGAATTTTACTTTTCTCTCTGGTTTTTCGATTTAAACGACTCCGTTAATGAGAAGAAACCACACTTTTGTTCTCCGCCGTAATTATTTTATGTATTTTTTCGTAACCTCGCGGTAGCCCGCGAGTTCGTGTCTTCTGCCGGATGTTTGAAACGATGTACACTTTAAAAGTCCTCGTTTGTATTACGGCGCGAAGTAATCGTTTTGAGGGTGTGGATTTAAATTTAATAGGAGTTCTTGCACATATAATATATAGTATAGTGTGTATTTTGAAAAACTATTTCAGAACTATATTTTTTAACGTTAGAACTGTTATTTGTTCGACGCGTGTAATACATTTACCAACGTCGGTCGGTCGAAAATAAAATCTTCGCGCGGTACAAAGTCGAATAAATAAAAGAAAAACGAACGAAAATTGTTTCTAAAATATATCATTTATCCAGCAAACAATGCGCGTCGTAAGATTGATAATCGGGCCGTGAATAAATCCTAAACTCGTTGGCGATTTAAACATTGTTCGGCCCGTATTCGGGACTCCCGGAGTGGTCGGAATAAGCCAATTCTCGCAGGACCGCGTGCACGATATGTCCACGCCGCGCCGCCGCCGTGTTCTAATCCGGACGATTGCGTTCTTCGATTGCGTTCGCGTCGCGCAGTCTCGAGACAAATAACGAAACGCATACTTGCCCGGCCCTAATGGTCGCCGACCGTTGAACGGAACCGGCCAACATACCTCGAAAGTATGTATTAAATATTCGCGTATTAATCGGCCACCCGACTCGTATACGTACCCTATAGTCGAGCGTGTGGAATAAATTGTTGCGAAATACTTGCCACGGCCTATTATTATCATAACGCGCGCGCTAATAATTAAACAGTATATACACACCGAAACGAAATGCATTGTTGCTTAATGTATGCCCTCATTAATTCTCCTGATAATTTAGACCTTTATTATAATAAATAAACTGTAAAGTGAAAAAATCAGCGCGACGGACTCGATGTTTGTGTTACCTTTTATTTATTTATTTTTCAAACGCCTTATTATACGTAATATAACTCTCATATAAAATACAAATCGAATGTGTCACACTGCAGTCATCGCGACGACCGCCGTTCGAGATCGGTTCTTTGTAATGTCTACGGACGAGACTCGGAAAGGTATATCGATATTGCGATTGGGATTTTTCAAATCCAATTCTTTTATATTATTATTATCTTTTTATATTCTGATCGTTGGGTGTAAATCTGGTTAGTAGCTGATGATATATCATTATAAGTAGTCGGCCTCACCTATTATCAAGGTTCATGATTATTGCACTAAACATAGAATTGTTAACACAAAACGTAAGTCGCTGTTTAAATATTTATTTCACCGTCATCTCTACACGTTGTTTGTACAAAACGTTATAATATTTAGTTATTTTAAACTGTTGTTTTTTTTTTATAACATTATCATTGTGAGATGATATTCGATAGAAATTTAAAAGCATACGAGTTGGAATAATTTACATTTTGAATTACCCCTAAAGTTGCATTATAATAGTATTTAAACTATGTATAGTTTTAATAAAAAATATTAATATGCATTGCAACAAATTCTCCAGTCACATGGCAAAAGTATGCGTTTTATGATTTTATAAAATATTTATTACAACACTTATTCGAAATGATTAACGGACACTTAAGCTCGGGGGTTGATTTACTACTGGATGGCAAATAAATAAAAGTATACAGAAAATGATTAATAAATCATAGTCACTGTATAGCTCGAGTCCGTGTGTATACTTTTTAAATGCATTTATAAAATAATTAAATGTACTTGGAAATTGATGCGAAAAGAAAAAAAAAAAACTATCGATAAATTTATAATATTCAAGTATTAAACAAAAACGTCACATCTGATATCGTAATAAATGTGTTTTATAATTAATTTAAATTTACTCGTATTTCACTTCGGAGTTGTCCGCGGAAATGATTTCGCAAAAACACTAGATTCTATTTTAACAGTTGAAATGCAATTTCTAGAAATTGAGCTGCGGCCTAGCCGAGAGGGATTTGCGTTTTTGCGATTAGCGATTTTAGCAATTGTATGAAAATAAATATGTAGTCGCGTGCTGTGTGTCGAGCTACACGCGCGATAATCTTTATGATGAAACGCGATGAAACAAAATAGTTTGATATTCGGCGATTAATCGCTGTCAAAGTGTCATCCGTTTTCGGAACAAATCGCGACCGCTGTATTTCTACAGACATCCGAAACCCTCGACACCCAGACCATAAAAACACGACCAAGGTCTAAAGACGTTCTAGTATTGAATAAAAAAAAAAAAACCGGACGATAATGGCAATTCGATTAAACCGATACGATATATTTGTATTTATTAATTCAGGTGGTTATGACAAATAATATTATGTTTTCACACGAGTACATAATGTAATGATCAGGCTAGTATTGGAATTTCGATAAATATTTCGTCGTAGAATCTTGGTCGGACGAGAAAATCAAAATCAAAACGAACGGCATAACGCGCGCGAGGTAAAAACGCATGTAAAATCGCAGCAAATAGCTACGCGCGCGGATCGCTTTCGCCGGGGACGCGCCCTTATATAAATCGATTTTCTCATATTATTTAACGCTTACAAACCCATAATGGAATCCATTGCTATTTTTTTTTAATTTAATTTTTATTATTTTTTCATCTCGGTTGTTGACTTTTAGAACTCGTGTATTGACATTGATTGATATAGTATTGTTTATGTATTTATATATTTGATTGAACAATGGTTATGATCAAACATCGGAATACAAGAAGTCCGTATTGCGACGAGTCGAACAAACTATCAATCCGTTATCCGAGTTTGCAATAGAAGTTTTCGAAGTTTTTCGATTACCGTCTAAAAATTTGAAAAATTCCGTAATTAAACTTTTGACTTGGTCGTGGGGCGGGCCCGTTGTCCATACGGAGGGATGGGGGGGGGAGGATTTAAATAAATACCGTCGTTCTCGTCGAAATATCAAAAAAAAAAAAAAAAAAACTTCCCATTCCGTTTTCTTCGAAAAAAAGATTAACTATTAAAAGCCGGCATTCTCGTTGAGAATTATTATTCATACGGAGCCACCGAAAAGAAATCACCCGTCAGCTAGTATTGTTGTACGATATTTTTCCGTGCCCCTCTGGAAAGTCCGAAGAATTTAAACATAATAATCGATTGATTACGACGCGGGTTGAGTTAGGACGATTTGTTTTATACGAGAACTATTTTGTCTATACAAGAACTATTTGAGACGGTCGTTTTTTTTTCTCTTCTTTTTTTCTCACTCGCGTTCGCCTATCGGCTCTGTGCGCGCACGGTCACCGGACCATGGCGTCGCCATCGCGGCACGTTGCGGACTCGCTCGAAATTCCGATTAAAAATTGCGATGCTCGTTCGCACCGAACGGAATCGGATTCTTAAAATTTTACGTGTGCGCGGGAGTAAATAATATTATATATTATACCTACTTTTTCTATACGTGCGGGTTTAACGGACGGATAACGTACATTTTTCGCGTCGATTTACAGAATTTCGGTCCCGCTAGCCGCCGCCGCCGCCGCGCCGCCAGCAAATTGCTCTGTGTAATCGAAGTTCAACGATGCCGAGTATTATTGCACACCGCAGGGTCCGATAGAGCGTGTAGCAAACAACAATTCGATAAAAGGTTAATTTTCGCGCGTACAAAAGCGTGACGACAAAAGAAAACAGTAACGAAATACCGATAAACACAGTACGTCGTATTTCTGTGTGCTCAGGCCACGGGCTTTTTTACGAGGACACGCTGTAGTAAGATTAATAATTTTAACTCCATTATATGCCGTACGTGTTTACAAATAGTTAAAAATCCGGGAATTTCGTAAACAGAGTGAATAATTATTATAGTTTTCATACTGCCGGACCGTTTTAATATAATTGATACCTGCAGTTCATGACGAGCAATGTGAACTTCAAAAAAACATAATATGGTCGGAGATCGGAGTGGGATAAGAATAGGTGACGAGTGATATTGATATTGATGAATCCGGTCGGTTAGATTTTAAACCAATGTACAGTTGTTTTCTAAAAAAAAAAAAACGATTTCGAGAGAATAAGGTGACGATAATGTTAAATTTTGTCGAGTTTTCATAGATTTTCGTCAGTTTTATTAAATTTTTTTTGGTAAACAATAGTTTTTTCGGTAAAAATTAGTTTTATTTATCTATAGTTGGATCATCTATACTCAAAAAAATATAATAAATATAAATTAAATGACGATCGATTTATACACTCGGTAATTTATATAAAAGATATATATATATATTATTCATAATGAAATCATGCTACCTATCCGTATAACTTTATCTCCGCTCGCGCCTCCGAGTTTCGTCGTGCCAACCCTGTTTTGCGACGACGAAGGGGTTGTTGTTGACGGGGGGTTCGAGAGTTTCTACTATTCGGGACGTGAGGAAATTCCCACGGGCGCGGTCGTCTGCCAAACCGCGCGGATAACGGGCCGAACGGTTCAGAACGGTTTTGGATACGGCCGCGGATCGGGGCGGGCGGCGGGGCACCACTATACGTTGACGCGGTAAAAAAAGTGAAAAAAGTAAAAAAAATAATAATAATTCCTCTATGATTGAAAAATGTCCGCAACACGTTTGATCCCCAGCAGAGTTCAAAAGTTTTTTGGACCTGATTTTTTCTCCCCTCGTCCTCTCTCCCTCTCACCGTACGTATGTATCTATATATACGTATATATATACGTATATATATATACTCGTATATATATATATTGAATAAAGCACTGCGTCGTAGATTTTTTTTTTATCCCATACACGGCTGTTGTACACCCTTTGTCCTTCGGCGAGGGCGAACGGGGTACGGTGGCGGTACTATTCTCGCGTTTCATCCGTGAAAAAAAAAAAAAAAAATGTACACTCGCACATAATGCCGGGAGAAAAAATCAACACGAAATAAAAATTACCCACCGGAATTGAAAATTAATGAAGCGTTCGAGAAAGACGACACCCCCAACAATGAACTTCGGTATAAAGCGGATTTTACCTTTTCAATGGCTCGCGCGCGGGTCTTTTCACGGGCGAAAATAAATTCCAATACTCCGCTGCAGAAGTATATTATGTACGTATATACGAACACGCGCCAATATACGTACGATTATCAGCTTCCATAACGCAGTGCGTTACGCCCTTTTGTTGCACGTTGTTAAATGGGCCGGGTTACGTTTTATTTTTACACAACATTGGTCCACAAACTCAAAACCGTGGACGGGGAAAAAAAAAACATAGTGGCCGCCACAGCACCAGCGGTGCTCGCCGATTCGTTTTGTTACTTTTCAAAACGATTTTTAACGACGACGGACGAAACTTTGTCCTTCACTATATAATATTCTACGCGCGTCCGATAGAGTAATAACACTTTCGATCTACGAATTACATTTACAATATAGTAGATATTATTTATATATACGCACGGGAATCCTCAAAACGCTATTAGAAACGCCGAAAAAAAAAAAAGACGAATATGTATTATTGTATACTCATAATACTCGTATAGAATCATCCAAGTTTTTTAACGGATTTATTACGACGTGATGTCAGTCAAGATTCACCGATACATATCATATCAAAAACAAGTCGTTACAGATGTCAAAAACAAAAAACTAATTTATCTTTCGTTATAATATGGCAATTAAAAACACTATTTTTTTCTTCGATTGCCGCGAATCGTTCCGCTTAGATCTGCTCCTAGCTTACGGTGTTCAAGTCTTCGGCAGTTTTACTTTAAAAAAAAAACCACATCTCTTGTAATATGACTGTAACGTATTTTATAAAAAAAAAAAAAATTAAAACTCTAACATAACCTAATTCCCGTTTTACGGTAAATATGAAACAAGTAGCTCGAGATTTAATTTGCATACACGTATGCGTAAAAAATGTTTTTTAAATATCTGCGGTACTCGTGCCAATATCGTCGAGTATCGTTTCAAAAAGTCATCGCGTTGTTCAAACGTACTTTTGTTATCCAGACATTAATCTCGTCTGCACTGGTGTAGGTCGTTAATCTCTCCGATATGAAAAATAACCGTTTGTTTTGTTTGATATAAGTGGCATTAGTCGGATCGCGATGAGCTCGGCGAAAAGATTTAATATTAACATACTATATTATTGCGAAAATAAAAACGCGTACGCTCTGTTACGGAACAATATAACTCGAAACAAAAGCACATTCGCTCGTAATGTATTTGTATCCTTAAAACGTGATGATTCTAAACGTTACTCGGTTTTCTAAATAAAACAACGATTCATAACCAGCAACGTGATTCACTGTCGTGTTTTAGTCGCGATGCGATATTGTTTTTGTCGAGAAACATTTTTCGGTTTTTATTCTAAAATACGTCATCGGTTGTGTCAGGTACTACCCTACGTAAAGTGTACGACGATATCGAAAAGGCTCGAAACATAACGCGAGATTCGAGAAACGCTGTAATGAGAAGAGATGTCACGGCGGCGGCGGCGGTAGTAATAAAGAAAGAAACAACGAGTGTTTGGCCAGCTTTATCAACTGAAAATAACGAGCTAAAGCTACAGTAAACATAATAAAAAATAACAACAACGTGGGGGAGAGAGAGAGGAAAAAAAACAATGACAATGGCGGACGCGCCTAACACACAAATTCACAGCCAAACGTACCTTTTATTCCGACCGGGAAATTATAAAAAAAAAAAAAAACCACTATAAAGCGAAACTTTTTCGGCCCGCGCGAGTTATAGTTAATAATTTTACCTCGTCCGCTTCTGTAGGAGGCGACTGCAGAATATCGTTATTTTAATAATTTTCATCAAAAATATCCGTCGACATTTCAAATATAACAATATAACGTATAATATTTTAACTATGACTTGTTACGATCGTCATAAATGGCGTCGTCGTCGGTTGGAATATTTAATTGTTTTTGTTCGACTTTATCGAATGAAAAACGCAAGCGCGCCGACGACGATAACACGTCGCATTTCACTATTTCTAATGGCCATTTTTTTTTCTTTTTCTCATAAACTTATTAAAAAGTTTTTCTAAGTCTTTGACTCGTTTGACATGCTCGAATTATCCTTTTCCCGCAAACTTTATCCGCATCGCGTTGTTTTCAAAAAAAAAAAAAAAAAAAAACAGTAGTCCAGGCAGGTAGAGCGTTTATTTTACCGACAACAATTGTTGCGGTCAAACTGTGGATTTCGGTTCATTACTACTAACCGCGACCGTCTCGCACTGTTTAGTAAATTAATTAATTATTTTAATTAAAAAAAATCCCCTTTACCGCCGTCCGAACTTTTACAGATTTGTCAGTGCTCTTCTCATTCCATCTCTCCGGAACGTCCTAGGACTTCACAGCCCATCTCGTTACGATTATTAGTGCCGCGTATCGTTGACCACTATCTTGAATTTTACACAATTTTTATGGGCTAGGGCGATTGATCATTTTTCTTTCGAGTCATCTAAATAGAATAAATGGAAACGTAGCACTCGACTAATGTACGACGAAAACGGGTAGAAAGAACGCGGTCGTTTTGATCACATCAATCGTGTTTTATTAGATGTTTGTGTGTGTGTGTGTGTGTTTTCGACGGGAGGACGACGAAATGTCGTTTTCTCTCGACGACGGCTACGGTGGCGTCGCGCCAGAGTCTGGAAGACGTTTGATTTTGTCGCGGGGGGGAAGAAAAAAAAACACGAAAATAACACCGGTTAATGTAAATTTATTGTGCTTTTTTTTAGCTATGATCATATTATTACATACGTAAACATATTATAACGGAATTTATTTATAAACGAAGAAACTTAATGCTAAAAAGTCGGATCTACTATTATTATTGCTTGTTGTTGTTGTTGTCGTCGTCGTTGTCGTCGTTGTCGTCGTTGTCGTCGGTCTTCTTCTCGACCACGGTCTCGGCGGTGACTCGAGTTGCCGCCGTCACTCCGTCCGTCACTCCCGCGGCGTTCGGGGCCGCGACCGCTTCCAGCACGGTCTTCTTCGATCCCGGCACGATGTCGTCCATTTCCAACGGGGTCATTTCCATTTGTTCAGCCACCTTTTGCAGGTTCACGTTGCCCGTGCCGATCATGCGCGGCACCAGCTCCGGCGCGTTCGCCTTGATCGCCTCGCTCACGTACTCGTCTTCGTTGATATTCTGTTCGGTACAGTGCGCCGTCTGAAACGAATTATCCCGATCGTTATAATTATTGTATCGTTTGGCCGACGCGAGTTAAAGGCAAACGGGGCCCGGGCGACAAAATAAAAGCAAAAATGCTTTGTCATTATGCGCGGTAAAATTTAACCCGAGAACGCACTCGGAAAGCTTAAACTAGTATGCGTTTATTTTATGTGCGAATTTATTTGTATCTATTTCGTTTAGATTAAAATGGATAATATTAACGTATTAAAGTCTATATAAAAACAGAACGGCGTAAGATATGACCTTTTCCTATCAATACGTCATACGTTTTTACTTCATAAATCGTTAGTTTATAAGTTTATAATCTATTTCTCGAATGAAAAAAAAAAAAAAAGTCGCTCGTTTAAAGTTTTCTATAAAATATGCTTAAATATGCAAATCCCTTCAAACATGCATAATATTGCATTTTATATGCATAATACAATTTTTCCTATACTTTCCCCACTAAACAAATTGTTGACATTACGTCAAATTCCCATAAAATTTCGTTCCTACTCTTGTAGTAAAATCATTAAAATTATAACGCGTAAAGATATTTGAACGATTCGCATTTTTTTTCTTTCCAACTCCGTATAAATTAGACCAATCTATTTTAATAAAATAAAATATAAATTCGCCGATAAAAGGCGATTTCATAGACACTCGAGTTGTATACTATATACGTCGGATCACGTCTCACATAATTTATCACCTCGGATAGCATTTTAAAATTCGTCCTCTTATTTTAATTATTATTTTAACCGGCGCGGCGGCGGCGTCGAAACAACACGAAAAATATATTCGTATCAGAATCAATTCGTTCTTCTTTTTTTTTTGACAAACGGAAAAAGAAGTCGCGAAACGCGATGTGCGATACGAGTATGTGCTTTTCTGGTATTCATCGACGACACTCCCGTTCGTCTCGAAACGCGCGAGCGCGAGTATGAATCCGGCGAAATTTCAAACAGCCGTCTCGTCACGCGTAACATGTATTATTTGACTCGCGTACCTGTTATAATATAACGACGACAGTTTATTATTTATTACATTATAATGCGTTTCGCCGCCGTTGTTATTAGGCACAATATTGTACGTTTAATTGTGTATAATCCGTCAGCCGACGAGAGGCAGAGTTCTCTCTCATTCCGCGAAACACCCGGGGAGTTTGCGCGACTGATGAAAAATAGAAAAAACCGAAACGGTCTTGCAACGTCGTCGTCGTCGCGTCACGGTAGAACGCGACATTTATCTTTCGAACAAAAGGTCGCGCCGCCGCCGTGTATAACAATAATAATAATAATAATAATATAATTATTACAGTCGTTATTAGACTCGGTTACTCCTGTCAGATGTTTATGTCCTTTTCTCTCGACTGATCTTTGGAACATTAAGACACACGAGAGTAGATTAGTCTTCGCGAGCGGCGCGCGTAGTCGGCGGCGGCGGCGGCGGCGTGTACGCGCTGCCGGCTAAACCTAATAAAGCAAAAGTTTTTAATAGTGTTTCGGACGCAGCGGAGAGTTGTTGTTGATGTTGTTGCTGTTGTTGTTGTTGTTTTATTATATATATATATATAGTTTGAGTTCTCGGCAGTCACTGTGTGTGCCCCGTTGATTCGGCGGCCCGACGCGTCGTGTGCACCGTGACTCTTAAGCAGGACACGGACACAGGATACGCAGAGGTGAAATCGCAATAGTTTCCTGTGTCGATACAGGGTGGTCCGCCGGACGTCGCGACGTGCCGACAGAGAAACATCTCCTCGGCGGATATTATTTTTTATAAGTACTGAAATGCGGCGGCGGCGTGTGTGTTTAGTGTCGAATTCGCGTTTTCGTCGACCCCGACCGGTCGGGACTAGTATAACTATATTGCGTTTTGCCGTCGAGTAGTAATAGCGAGCAACGACTTAACGGTTGTATTGTCGTCGAACTGGTAATTTAATTTATCTCTTCTCTAATCGTGAAACGGATTATTCGATTTTCCATTAAAAATATCGCGTCCAGTGAATATAATATGGAAATTTCTAAGTCATCGCAAAGAGAAATAACGGATTTACGCCATTTGTGAAAGATAAATTTATCATTTTTTATTAAAAATTATTTGATATATTATTATATCGATGCGGCGGCGGCGCGGCGGTCGAATCCTCGACGTTTCGGTATGGGGCAATATTGTAAATCATAACCTAACCTGATGTCATTATTGGGTTTTTATCCGAGTCACGACGATCGATTTTGGCATACGAAACGTTTTGATCGCCATTGTAGAACATTATTTATATTATATGCAATCTATTATACATAATATTCTTGTAGATCACTCTTTTAAAGTAAGACACAACTCGAACGAGAGCACATTTCCTTTTGAGTTTCTAACCGCTGAATATTTAATTCGTTTTCTTACAGCAAACCGAGAAAATAATTATCCACAAGACCCGTCATGACTAATACATATTGTTAATGGAAATGTTTTCAATTTATAAACGGTACTATAACTAATAACATGAGATTTAAAGACGTTTCCGTGCATCGTTGCTCGGGGTTCGGACTTTGATGTCATAATAAAATACCTATAAAATATTTTGTATATTATTGAATTTTTTTTAAATTTTTTTAAAATATTAAATACGATGCAAATTGATTTACGAATGTCAAATTGTAAAAGTCGATAGACGTTTTTTATCAATTAAAAACATAATATATTATGTAAAATGATAATAAAAAAAAGAGAAAAACGAACATTGAAATTGCGGTGATTTTTCTTTCTAAAACTACCTAAAATTTCCAAAAAGTTGGTTTGTGATAATATCTTAAAATTTGAAAAAGTGCCAAATGAAAAAAATTGTTATTTAGATTCGCGTGTTATCGAAACACATTTTAAACTAAAAATATCACCGTGTTAGATATGAAAAAAAAAGTCTTGAAAGTCACCAAATACACTCGTTAGTCGTTACACGTGTAACAATGTTAAATATTGTTTTCGAATCGTTAAATAACGTGTTTTTTTAATTTTTATTGTTACAGACATTCAAAACTCAAAAACCAACATTATATTCATGGAGAACGCAACGACTATCAAGGTACGTCACACAAAACATATTATATTATTATTAAAACCTGCGAAAAACGTATGACCTATAAAAGTATAACCCATTAATATTATAATATCATAGTTCGATATTTATTTTATCGTACCGATTGAAATAATAATATTTTGAACACTGTGCGTGCGTCGAGGGTAAAACAAATAACCACACAATAGTTCACCCGTTATCGGGGTTTCGGTTTTTTAAAATAAATAATCACAATAAAACGCAAAGCAAGTTATATTTTGAACTGTAATATTTCGGACATAAAATGGAACGTTCTTGTAGCGCGATTTTCTCGGGTTTTTCGAGGCATACATATAATATAATGTCGCAGTCAGAAACGATTATTCCACTGAGATTCTATACGTATTTATTTAGAGCGAGGCGTTTGATTCGATTACTGTAAAATAATAACACGAATCGCGACGTACCGTCGCGCGTCGCAACAACGTCGTCGCGAATAAATTAAAAACCGCGTCGAATAGTCGAGCGGCACGCGAATAAATAATAAATTCACGCGGTGATTTTAACACGGATTTAATCAATGTGTGACCCCCGTGACAACGAAACGTTAAACGCGGGTAATTACGGAAATCCACCGCGATATCGTTTTATTCGTCACGACGACCTTGTCGGAAAGAATTAGGTTCTTCTGTAACGTTCGTAATTAAAAAAAAAAAAATGAAATAAAAAACCCCCGAATGAATTTTCGTATTCACGGATTTTCGCGCGTTTCCGCCGCAATCGTCGTCGTTCGCACTCCTCGGCGTCTCCGCGAGAACCGTTTAGCATAATCTAACGGTCGGCGTTTAGGATCCGGGTTTAGGTTACCGGCTCGCTCGCTAAAAAGACCACTTTTTATTTACTCGTCTCCGTTACCCGTCGGTGATTTCGCGAGCGACGCGTCGCGACGAATATCAAACGCGCCAATTATAACAACAATTATAATATTATACTAGTTGTATACTTTCGCGTTTACGACAATACGAAATACCTAATTCATCTGCGCGCCGACTGCAGTAGAGTATGTGTAGCCCGACGACGACGTTTCCCAACCGTTGGTCCGCGGTTTCGAGTGATTTTTTATATATTTTTTAACTTCAAATCGACCGTGAGTAGTAAAAAATAAAAAAAAAATAACATATTATTCCTAGGCATGATTTAACTACTCGTGTGTATAAACGTATATGGCGTTCCCTGTTTTCTATCGAAATGTCGCGTAAGTCTGACGCCGCGGGAAGTTATTAATATTATTTATTTTTTACGCGATTGATAACACACGTGATATTATCGCTATATAACGTCGTGTCTTACCTGGGCGGCCACGATGACTGTCAGAAGTAGAGCGAAGTTTCGGTTGAATACGTTGAATTTCGCCATTGTAGTCGATGTAAGAGGTTTAATTAACACGGTTTAGGCAAATCGAAAGGCGTCAGAACTGATCTGAAAGCTCGAGAAACTACTAGTGTGACGATCCAATCGTTCGCCACCGTATTTATTCGGACTCGCCAGTGCGCGAAAACGTGCAAATTTTTTTTTTTCACCGTAAAATACTATAATAATTATTCTAATTATACGTGTGTGTGTTTTTTTCTTCTTTTTTTTTTTTTCACAAAAACAACATGTGCCGTGTCAGATATAATAATAATATATATTAATTACGAAAACATTTTACTAATATTTTAATGCACATTTTCGTTTTTCAAATGAACGACATGTTTTGTTCGAAAAAAAAACGAAAAAAAAAACGAAACAAAAAGGTATATTGTATAATATATACGCTCACACACACACACACGCACAAATTAGCGCGAATGATCGATGCCTCTGCTAGAGGTAAATGACGAGTAAAATGGCAATTCTTTTGTTAATACAATATTATTTTCACCGGTAATCGCGCTTTTTTTCTTCTTTTTTTTTTTAAACTATTCGCTGTCGTTATTTCCAACGAAAATGACGTGGCCGGGGATTAAACTGTACGCCGCCGCCGCCGCCGTCGGTATACAAAATATTAAGTCAACGATTTAAAATCGTCAATCGGTCGCTGAACTACAAAATCATATTTATATCATCGCGACAAAAACCCCGTCGAGTACAATAAATTGTGATAACTTTTTATCCGTTTGAAAAAAAAACTCGAATAGGAAGAAGTTTTCATGAAACTCAGAAATAAAATCATCTCGATAAACAAATAAATGTCTTGCGTGGATTCCCTATCATCTTAGGTATGATCAAATGAGTTTACAACGAGCACTAAAACGCTTACTTCGAAACTATGTTCTATTTTACTCATATTTTAAAGGTCATAATTATTTTATAATTTAAATCATACCGTAATGTATAATATTATATTTTATTTATAGTCTTTTTAATTTCGGTATTTTCTCTATCATATATAGTGTACCTCGGGGGTTTATAGAAATAGAAGAATTCGGTTGGTTTAATATGCGTGCAATAGGTCGTTTAAAAAAAAAAGTTTTCTGAATCAATTAAAGACTTTGGAATGACATGTCATTCTCTTAAATCATCTCATCATTATTTTTCTTTTAATCTAATGTTTATCGACAGTAGCACAAAACGGCTGCACGTTTATTCTCAACTGATAATTTGTATATCAATACAAAATCAAATCTCCAACGTTCCGCCGATTCTTCTGTCGCTTAAATTGTTCAATATTATACTTTGCTGCGGTGTTTAAACATTTTCAACAAAAAAAAAAATCAACTTTCAAAAATTTCTTAAAAATGCTAGGGCCTCGCGTAATCCCTCCTTTTTTTTCTCTCTCGAGTATACAAAACTCGCGGTAAAGCGCGATAATATAATATATAATACGTATTATTTTGCGTCTTGGGCGGTTTTTCAAACGTTCCTCCGACGCGCTCGCAAAAATACGTCAGAAAGCGAGACGCGACCGTCCCGGACGGACAAATAATTGCGTTTCGCGCGACACGATAAATACAATAACAATAACAACAATATCATCTCCGCTACGACGTGACATCATTCTAATCGTATATCGAAGCCGGACGTCCGGGGACGTACAATACGTCTGTACGATAATAATAACGGCGGCGGCGGCTGAAAAGAAGGCTTTTTCTTCACACACACATATTTTTTTCCCGTCGCTACACGTCGTCGGCCTTATTTTTTTATTATCGTTATTATTATTATACCGACGACGACGGTGTAGAGCGAATAGTTTACATTTCACTGACGATCGTCGTGTGCGTTTTTAACGATTTGTTTGTTGTTTCCGTCGTCGTACCCGGGCGCGTATCGGGGCGTAGCAGCCCAACTCTCTGCGCCTACCACTTGATATATAAGACGCGCGCGTCCTCGCCGCCGTCGTCGCTCCGCCGTGCATGTCGTATTATAACGACGGCGATACCTATAATATATTATTATAATCGTCGTGTTATAAGGAATTCCTCGAAAAACCCCGCGCGCGCGCGCGATTATTTTGTTTGCACAATAATACTCGATATCGTTTGGCTTTGACGGCGTTCGCGTCAGACGCCTAATGACATGGATATCGTCGCGCTGTAAACATCAGCGGGGGCGCGCGCGCGCGCGCTGTATTTATAATAATAATTGAGAACAATCATTACGATATGCACGTGTCACGTAGGTCGTTTGCTTTCGAGTGGATGAAAAAAAAAAAAAAAAACGGTAATTTGCAAAATATAAAAAACAGGCAGGTAGTGTGAAAAAATATGATTTGTAGTTTGCACTAAAATTAAAATCGCAGTATTAGATTTAAAACGTAAAAAAAAACCACGTGAAATCCATCCTCCAACTCGCGTCTATTTTAAGTTTTTACAGAGCTTTCAAATACGTAATATTATTTGAAACAATCGAATAAAGTTATAGTTCGACGGGTATACTTTTGTAACATTTAACAATGGGTTTATTTTTTCTAAACGTAATATTTTTCGGACCATTTCCCACGGAAAAAAGATGGTATCTAACTATAGAGTAAAATCTAAGTACTATCAATATTTTTTCTCCAAAACTCCTTTTCCAATCCAATAATTATATCTACATTTTAATGCGATTTCATTATTTTCCGTATATAAATTATTATATCATTTGATATACATAAAATACATAATATTATATTATAATATATGTATACTGTAAAATTAATTTAAATTTCGGTGCAAATCACAGGCGCTAATCGACACTACGTCCCGTAAATTACAGAAGCGTATGTTTCTTTTTCTTTTTTCCGGTGCGGCGAACAGAAAACGCCGCGGTGCATATTACACATATTTTATTTATTCCGGGTCAAATTCGGTGCGAATTACAACACACGCGAAACTTTTAGACGACTGCTCGCACTGTGTTCGGACGCGCGTACACGTAATACCTGCGTGAAATGCACCCGACTGTACGTATGCGCCGCCGTTGGCCGTTACGACGCGAAACTACGGGAGATTTAAATCAAGTACTGTTTTAACTTATAATTAAAACCGGTAGTCTACGCTGTCTGGTGCGCGCTGCAGCTATTTCTCGTCGCATAATTATAATATAATTTAGACGCGAACGCGTTTTTCGAAACGAGACCGTCGCGTACAGTTATTGTCGTTCGTCCGGCAAAACACGCGATTTGCGACCTTTTTGCCGTGCGATTTTCGACAACTCGGACGAACCGAACGAAAGATAACCGATTGAAACGCGCCGCGACGTTCATTTTTTTTCGAATAGTTGTCCGAGATGGATTCCTGGTAGTTTTGTAAATCTCCACGCCGTCCAAGCGACTCGGTATAGAACCAATTATAAAGAGTACACGCCTATTATAATTGTTGATTTCGATTTATTAGTTGTAATTCGAACGTTCCGTTAGTTATCGAGAACCGTGTACAATGCGGTCAGGATGGTAAATTAATACAGCGCTCGACTGTTGTTTAGGAGCGCGAGGTGTGTGTAATCGTATTCTTTCGCGTTCGAATCGCACAACGCGGCGCGGATGATTTTTATCTTTAATTACGTCGACCCTTTTTAGAATTTACCACTCGGACAACGAAATCATAATATATACGTATATGTTTCATAACTCCGCCGCGCGATATACGTAACAATAATAACGACAACAATAACACGCGTCGTCCCTTCAAACAATGCACGAACCGCACGCGCGCGTTCGAGCGTAATCTGCGCATATTTCCAAACACACACAATGACGCCGTAATAGGCGTACTATATTTTATTATGACGTGAAGATATTCGGAGTTTACGCCGTTTCGTGTGCAATATTTAACTCGTTCTGCCGCCGCGTTCAAAGTCCTCCTCTCCCGTCGAATATCCGATCGTTTTTAATTTCGCCGTCGTCGTAACGTCCGCGGTCGTCAGGTCCGCCGACAATGTATTTTCTTCTTCTTTCTGCCACGCACTAGTTGAAAACTTTGAGTACCTATTCGAGTGTTCCGCCGCGTTTTCACGGCTCGATAATATTAAATAATATTTATACGTCGCGATAGTACTTGGAAATACGAGTGAACAGGCAGCGCCGATTGTTGAAAGTAAAAAAAAAATAATATCTCGAGAGGAATACATCCCGCGCGTTGTATTCGCGGCATATTGTTCTACGACGAAAAAAAAAAACACCCCCTACCCGTATGCACGTGTTGAACGCGCGATGTGAGCGCAGCCTCTTTATCTCGGACACGAGTTCTGTGCGTGAAACGAACGAGATAAAAAATTACAATACAATGACTTGTCGTCGATCTGTCCGTTTTTATTTTCTTTGAACGTCCTTTGACGTTTGACATAATAGGAGTACCTAGGTATACTCTTTTATACGGTATATTTGTTGTTTAATTCGACGGAACGTTGTTCGATAAACGTCCCATAGAAATCCAAATCGATTCAACAACGCGATTTGACACTTTTATAATAGTCAGACGTTCGGTTAAATTTATATGAGATTCGTGTTGCTTATTGATATTTTTATGGTTTTTTTTTTTTTTACAAATTTTATTTTCAAAAGTATTTTGACTCGCACAAATGAGTAGGTACTATACCTTTGCAGAAACAGCATATTATGTGTTGTAGAGTTGAAGGTCGTTTATTACTAAAATTAAACCAATGTGATCTATCCCAAAGAATATTATTTTCAAAGATATTGTACGTTTTCGTACGGGGTAGCGACTGGGGAGGTCGGGTTTATTTTTATCGCAGAGTATGCGTGCCGAGTTTCAAAAATATCCGACCGGGAACGTTTTCCATTTTTAACACGATTTACCCCTTTTAACCCCCCCCCCCGTCGGGGTTGAATTTCGGAAAATCCGTGCACATCTCCTACCCATATACTACCTACCTGCCAAATTTCAGCTTCATAGGTCAAGTATTTTACGAGATTTCGTGTATAAAAAAGAAAATACCACTAGCTCTTATATTTATAGAATGGAAAAATAAGACTGTTCGTTATGTAACAATAGTAATCGCTACGTAATCGTTTCGTAACAATAATATGAGTAATAACACCGTAATAACAACAATGAGTGGGTTTGCGCGAAATCGGAACACGTGAGAGTTCACGTCATAGCGATACTGCGGGGACGACACGGCCAATGAAAGCCCAGCTGCGCACGCCACCCGACCAATGGCAGCCGAGCCGTGCGCGCGAAAGTGCACCGGCGGCGCTCGGTGTGCCGACGACCAGTATAGTGTCGACTGCGGTCCGGAAAGTTCTTCTCCGTTTTAACTTTGCGATTTTTTTGATTTTTCTCCGTCGACACGATGTCGTCAGTCGTGTGTTTAATATGTTTTTCGTCGACGACTAATCAATCTTTTAAATCGTGAATTTCGCACCCGTTACTACTCAAACTTATTTCACAAGCCGTTGCGAAAACACCGAACCTCGACGACTCGCCGACAGGCCGTAAGTAGTACCGATTATATATTTTATTCGCGGTCTATAGATAGGTATAGTGGGTCTTGGGCGTTTTTACGCCCTTTTTCAGTAAAATCATATTTTTCCACCAGAAATGTTCGGTTATTAGGCAGATATTTAGTACTTTACTATAACGAGTAGGGCTCGGATTTCGTAGCAAAATAAAACCTTAAAAAAAACATTTTGAGTAGCCAAAAAAAAAAGCATTAAATTTAATTCTAAAAAACAAATTTCGATTACACAATATTATATTAAATATTTAAAAGGGAATTTACGACCGTATATTTGGTCAAGTTACTTTCATTAAAACTCATTCTATTGGGTGCTAATATAATATTTTTATGCGTGGAAATAACGATAGTTATTATTTTATCAGTCATACATTTTTTACTGCTTTTTTCACTGGTCTTATAATTTCTGGTAATAATAATATAGTCCAAGTATAATATACATATAGAAATAATTTAAATTTTCAAGAAAATATTATGTAAAAATTAAGAAAAAAAAAACCAAATAAAAAATTTATTTAATTGAAATCGGAACGATTCAAAACGTATTTATATATAAGAATTATGTTTCTATCACATTCCCGTCAAAAGAAGCATTTGCTACAAAATCCGAGTCCTAATAATGAGTAATGACATAACTTATATTTTTTTTTCTATCGCTTTCGTAATAATTCGTAAACATCTCCGTCGAGCTCATTTTTATTTTCAAAAATTTCTTTGAATCAAATCGAATCAAAAATACTACGTACCTATATTAATTTTCATTAGGTTTATTAATTTTTTCATTTTGTTTTATTATTAATAATAATTATTCGTCTATAACTAATACTTATAATTACCAGTTAACACAAGTTATTTAACAGTTTTAAAATAGGTACACCGTTAATCTCTTATTTGATTAAAAATGTGTTTACGATTCATTTATTTCTGGAAAAAAATTTGCCACCTCAGTAGTTTTTCCCAAATGGCGCCGATGCCTTGGGCGGTCTATGTTTTATTCAAATGGGTTTTCGCGGTAACCGATAAATGTGCCGTTATCAATAAAAATGTTCTTTTAATTTATTACATAAACAAAAATTGAAGGCAGGCGGAATTTTTCGCAGCCGCACGCCTCTATTTAATATTAAATCGTTAATCATAATTATTAAAACGTCGATAACTTATCCATAAATAAGGAAAAACGCAGTTTAAACAATCATAATATTTTGAAGCTATTTATTTATTAATTTTTTTTAACAAATCTTCATATTATACATTGTCAATAAAATCCACGGGTTTAATACAATAATAAAAATAATATACAGGCCAAATTCTACCCCGATTCCCTATGGTTTAAACACAAGGCTGGGCATTAACGGGCTAATATGTTAAAAAGTCGATTTTATAACTTTTTATCTTAACGCACTAGTTTTTTATTAGTTTAACTCGACCACCTCTCCGTCAACTTAAACGTAACATTTTCACAACGGTCCTAATCGTTTGAATTTATATTTTTTTTCCGGCGAAACACAATTTTAATTCACTTAATATAAGATTACAACGTTCTCGTTCCGGACATTCTAACTATTTTATGGTGGTAAAAACGCATTCCACTAAAACGAATTAAACGAATTCAAAAACAAACGAAATCGGTTACAAAAGTACATAAATTACACGATACATACATTTTAAATTATTATGTTTAACGCTACATTTATTTTCGCATCTACAAATTATCGATTAAAATATAATAATACGTATAATATACGTATGTATAGCGCGCACGATTCTAACGCGGTATATAAGTTTTTTTTGGCTATGAATTAATTTTTTCAAGGATATTTTCGTAGGATTTTAGAACCCTTTTTTTTCGCGTCGTTTTCCATATAAATTTTTTAAAAAAATAAAAAAAATACTGATATTAATATTTAATGGTTAATAGTTAGTAAATAATAACAAAATATTAATAAATATATTTATTTAAACGATAATAAAATAAAAAAATTAAGTACTCGCCTCTAGTATAATAATAATTAAGCGTGCGGAAAAAGTCACGACCGGTTTCGATTAAACGAAATAATCATCGTCGACGATGTAATTTGCACACTTGATTATAATACTTTTGTTTAAAATATATTCAATAGTTTGTATTAATATAATTTAATATTATATTTTGTCGATATTAATATTTTGTTACGATGACGTGTTTTTAAAGGTTTTTCCAAGGTCCGGATCACTACTTGCTGCCGCCGCCGCCGTTGTTGTTGTTGTTGTTGTTTCTGTACGCGAAATCGTCGTAATCGAACAGCGGGTCGAAGCCGCCGCCCGCGAACGAGCCCCAGCCGCCGCCGCCCACGCCGCCGCTGCCGAACGAGCCCCAGCCGCCGCCGCCGCCGCCGAACGGGTTGATGTTGTTGACGGACGGCACGAACGCGAACGACGGATACGGGCCTGGCCGGGTCCAAGGGGCGCCGCCCCCGCCACCGCCGCCACCGCCGCCGCCGCCCCCGCCGCCGTACGGGAACAGGGCCCCCGCCGGGTTGGGGTAGTAGCCCGAGCCGATGCCGGCGCCGCCGCCCAGGCCCCAGCCCAGGCCGGGATAGGCGGCCGCGGCGGCGGCCATTAGCACCTGTTTGCGCCTGATCAGCCGCGCCAGCAGCGTGTCGATCAGGGGCGTCTCCAGCCCGATGCCCAGCCCGAAGTTGAAGCCGATGGTGTCCGACCCGTCCTGATCGTCGGGCCGTTGTCCGCCGCCGCCGGGCCCGAAACCGCCGCCGCCGCCGCCGCCGCCACCACCGCCGCCGGGCCCGAATCCACCGCCGGGCCCGAAACCGCCGCCCGACCCTCCTCCCGCGGCCACGGACGCCGAGGCCGCTTTCCGCTGGAGCGACGCGACCACGCGAGCCCGGCCGAGCGCCGCGTGCACCGGATCGACGGGACGTCGCTGTGACGGGACGCCGCCGCCGCCG
This sequence comes from Drepanosiphum platanoidis, assembly GCA_948098885.1. Classification (NCBI taxonomy): domain Eukaryota; kingdom Metazoa; phylum Arthropoda; class Insecta; order Hemiptera; family Aphididae; genus Drepanosiphum; species Drepanosiphum platanoidis. The sequence continues at coordinate 5,838,974 of OX402534.1, read as the reverse complement.
TCGCCGACCAGGGCCAGCGCGCGACACCCGCAAAACCAGCACATCAACACCTGCGAAAACGACACGAGGACGACGGTGAGTCGATTATTTTCGATTATTAGTTTATTAAGAACGTATCTCTCGCGCGGGGTTTATAAAACGATTGTGTGCGAAAAAATTTCTTTTGTCGCGTTCCTAGTTGAGTTTTTTAACCCCCCCCCCCCTCCCCGTTTCGCCCCAGACCGATTCGTAACCGTTAAGCCGATTATATCCGGGAGACGCGTATAATTCGTTTCGCGCAACACTGCAGGTGCGAAATATGAAATATCCCTAAAAATTACGTCCGATAACAACGCATTTGCCGCTAGGATTACGTGTTGGCGCGCGCATTGTTATTTATTTGCGTAAAACACGTACAAAAACGTGGGGCCAATTTGAAAGGTGTTTATGATGATATGTGCACCTATTAAAACCACCTGTCGGTATCGAAAAAAAAAAATTAACGATAATAATTCGGAAGTCGATGCATTTTACATTTTTTTTTTTTTTAATCCATGTAGACATTGAGCTAAATATCCGATTCAGACCGGCCGAGCGCCGCGTGCACCGGATCGACGGGACGTCGCTGTGACGGGACGCCGCCGCCGACCAGGGCCAGCGCGCGACACCCGCAAAACCAGCACATCAGCACCTGCGAAAACGACACGAGGACGACGGTGAGTCGATTATTTTCGATTATTAGTTTATTAAGAACGTTGTATTATACGTATCTCTCTCGTGTATAAAACGATTGTGTGCGAAAAAATTTCTTTTGTCGCGTTCCTAGTTGAGTTTTTTTAACCCCCCCCCTCCCCGTTTCGCCCCAGACCGATTCGTAACCGTTAAGCCGATTATATCCGGGCGACGCGTATAATTCGTTTCGCGCAACACTGCAGGTGCGAAATATGAAATATCCCTAAAAATTACGTCCGATAACAACGCATTTGCCGCTAGGATTACGTGTTGGCGCGCGCATTGTTATTTATTTGCGTAAAACACGTACAAAAACGTGGGGCCAATTTGAAAGGTGTTTATGATGATATCTGCACCTATTAAAACCACCTGTCGGTATCGAAAAAAAAAAATTAACGATAATAATTCGGAAGTCGATGCATTTTGCATTTTTTTTTTTTTTTAATCGATGTAGACATTGAGCTAAATATCCGATTCAGACGGTCCGATGAAATTATCTATTATATTATTTTTTGATTTTGCATTTTTCGGCTTTATCGATATCGTTTTATTATCCGTTCCTATAGTTTAAAATCATTTTTTCTGATAATTTACGTCATTTTTTCTAAAATGTAGCGAAGAAGTTTTCTTTAACGCACAATTAACGTTTACTTTTTTTCACTAAACGTAAAAATATAATATAAAAGATACATATAATTTTATTTTAACTTTAAAACGTAGGTTATTGTTGTCAGTGTTACGAAAACAACACTATAGGTACAGTAAAATTAATAAAACCCACGACGTTTGAAATATGATATATTTATAGTTTAAAATTTATATTTATATTTTATTGTCATATTATTGCAAACATTAAAAATGTTTTAAAAATAAATTAGTCACTTTTTTTTACATTTTTTCGTTGCTAAAGTTATTTTATTTCATTGTTGGGTCGCTTTTCATCATTTATTCATACATTTTGAAGTCTCTAATCGACTTCCGAGCCCTAGTGATAACGAATAAAAACTAATCGACGAGGGCTCGTCGTGGGCGTTTTTAAAATTTTAATCTCACCTAACCTAGTAGAGACACGCGCGAGTAACGTTGTTCCGGTTAGTGTGTCGCGAGACGAATTCAAAGAAAAAACTAGCTCTCCTCCGTAAGCGGATAACGTGTATTGTTAACGTTCTGGTAATGCGCGCACTGAGAGCGTTATAGTTTTAAGCAAAACCACATTCTCGCCGGTCGGCTCTAAACGAATTGTTATGAAAAAAACGCGCGTTGCCGTCGCTTTGTGATCGCGATATACTGCCGCTGCGGCAACACTCGAAATTATTTCATCGCGGTCGGATGTTTATTCGCTTTTTAATGGTACGTCAACGGCGCGCCACGCCGCCGCGTTACAAAAGCGTGGAAAATTAACTTCGTTCGAGTACGATAAAGGGCGGCGTAATTTTATTATTTTTCTAAACGAGTCGACGCGCGTCTACGGCGGAATAGAAGACGTAAAACAAACGCGTTAATAATATTTCAAAACGACTTTATCGCGTTAAGTTCGCGTCTCGTGTGTCCGCCCGAACCGATATCTTTTTCGAAGGAGAAAACCTCTCTTTTTTTTCTCTACGAAAAGGCGCGAATAATGTAAAACAAGAAGACGCGTTTACCTAACGATTTCGCGCGGATTATTTTATTATTTTTTTTTTACGATTAATAACAAATATAATATAGTTTATAAATCGTTTAAAGCGGTACAATAGACGCGCGCGCGTCGCCGCCGTCCCCTAGGGCCCGTGACAAATCCTAACCAATGACGTGTGAAATTGTTTACAGTATAATACTGTAATATGTATGTGTATTGTTGTGTGTGACGAATACTTCTTAAAAACACATCACAACGACGACGGCAGCGCGAAATCGTAGTTTTTGAATAATGTAAAGTGATGTTTATTTATACCGCGGCGGGGCGGGGCGGGGTCGTAAACTGTTTTATTATTATGTTTTTTTTTTTTTTTTTAATACTTTATTTTATCGTTTTTTACGTCTTACAAACGATCGCGCGTAGTTCGACCGAAACCGAAATGATATTTTCGTGGTCGACGTCAAAATCACATGCCCCGAAAAAAATTAAAATATTAAATTCATTCGGTTAAGTAATTATGTTTATAATTATTACACGCGTTCAATCGTCAAAATTTGTTTCCCAATATCGGTCGATCGATCTTTTTACAATAAAACCCTGACGATAATATTATAGTAAAGTGCCTATTTCAATGCGCGTCGTATTATTCGTACGCTGGTCATTTTTTCACCGCCGCCGTCTGTCGTAGTTATTGTTATTTTCGGTTCTATCGGATTTTCTTACTTGTCATTGTTATATTGTGCCCCGTAAGTTCCTAAACCGAATAATTCGCATAAAAGTATTGGACAACGGTGATTTTTTTTAACGATGAAAATTCGTCGTACATTCGTGACGAAAGAAATCCCGGCGCGCGTCGTAGATCAACGCTCAGTAATCATAGGATTTTGTCAATGGGGGAGATATACTTCAGCAAATATATAATTTCCTCGAAGGGGGGTGGGTGTGTACACTTACGATCACAACCGTTTACACTTATCATTTACACGCGTAAATTTATAAAACTGTATTCTTTAAAATAGTAATTTAATTTATTTTTATACATAATCTATAATTTTTGTAATATATAACATAACTTATCGGTAAAAAAAAAAAAAAACAGGCCAAGAGGGGGATCTATATCGATAGTAATAATAATAATATGACGATTGCAATACTACGCGGTACGGACTCGGGTACGATTATATTATACGACGGACGGCGCGTTATTATGATAATATATAAACGGGCGCGATAACGCGCGGCGTGCGAGGTGGTCGTCGGCTCGTCGAGTCCGGAGCGAGCGCGAGCGCGCGCGCGCGTCATATAAATTACACGGTTTTTTTTTTTTCGCCGCGTTCGATTCCGTTTTGCCCCGTTTTTCGCCGTATAATTTACGATCCGGATAGGACGCGATAAACGTCGAACGCGCGGTTTATATTATATCATAATATGGAATATTGATATCGCGCGCGCGCGCGCGCGTGTGGTGATGCGCGGATCGATTCCGGCTCGTTTTAAAACGGAGGTGGGTGGGTAGAACGTTTGTTGTTTTAGAACTAGCGCGCGTTTTCGCTCGCATTCTCGCGCGTCAAACTTTTGCGACTCAAAGTGCGACAAAACACGCCTGTTCATGCCAGCGGATTTTTCGTGCGATTTGTTCGGCGACGCCCCATTGATTATATCAGGTTTTTTTTTTAACGAATAGAAATTTGTCTGGGACGATCGCAAAAAAGAAATTCTGATTGCAAATCGTTAACGATGCGCGTTGTGCACTTTCGACAATAATCTTATATATAAAAATGAATCGCAAAATGTGTTGTAAGCGCATAACTCAACAACCCCTGAACATCGATTCCGCTAATTCTTTTTTTTTAAAATATTCCTTGAAGTACGAGGATGGTTTTTACGGAGAGAATTATTATGAAAATTAACCCTAAGGGGGTTAAAAGGGGTAAAAATGGAAAAAATCCTGAGTCACTGGAGCTTTGTGGTATTGAATTTTGTCAATAGTTTCATTTAATATAGCAGAGGCCCCTAAAGAAAGGATTTTTCGAAATTCGACCCCTACCGGAGTTAAAAGGGGTAAAAATGAAAAAAAACTGATAAAATAAAAAGTTATACTGCACACGGGCGAAGCCGGGTTATTCAGCTAGTATACTATATATAATAATTTGTCCTCTCGAAACTCGTCGTTCGACGAACATGCCGAATAAAACTTTGCGCGTCAGTAATACAATTGACGTGGAAATTCGTTTACCTAGCCTGGCCAGCAATTTTTTTCGGTCGACTCGATAAAAAAATACGGCTCGTCGCCCGCGGGTTGCCTAAATAGTGATATCGCGTTTCGTAGTTTTATTCGTTTGGATTTCACGCGTTCGGAATTATCGCGCAAGTGACGGGCGCCCCCCGCGTATCTATATAGCTCCGGGTCTCGCGACGACTCGACGGCACTGCGATATCCATCCTTTGCAGGACCGGCGTGCGACCGAAACGGTTTATCCTCCCCGCGATTCGATAGTAGCTAGACCAACCCTTCTCCCCGCCCCCCAGGAATGTATCCGCGCTAGACTTTCGCTTGCCCGTTGGAAATTTCACATTTACGTCGCCGCCGCCGCCGCGTATACAATATAAATATTTTGGTTCATACTTTGAGCGCGCTGCGATTTTCGAATTTCTCGCCGTCGTTACCGAAACAATACAAATATTTCCATCGTAAATCGTTCGCGACCGTATTTATTTATAGGCAATCTTTCGGTGACGGGGGGGGGGGGGGGGTTTGCCGAATCAAAAGTAGACTGCATTCGATGATGATAAACAAAAAACCGTTTGAAATAATCGCGTTTAATATTTAACAATCGCAATTTTATCCTGTACTTTGTTTTTAGAGCTCGTATTTTCCATACGTAATATTATGATCGTGCGTTAAATTGCATATTTTCGAAACGAAACTATTCTTGAATGGATAAAACCGATAAAATTCCGACGAGTAGTTATTATTAAACGAGAACGTCACGGGTGAAGAAACGAGCCAATTGTAATATTATCGCGTTAAACACTGTGGGCGCACGTTTGTAACTTTTTAAATTTTTTCAACTACACTTTTGGAAATCGTGTTTGTGCGCGTCTAAATGTACGGCGCGCGTTATTTTTAAAAGCGTCTTTTGAATCGTTTTTACGCGTACAAATCCGTTTTCTTGTTACGTGACCACGGTGACGCCGCGATAATAACGATATCGTCGACGGTGTGTTTATTTGATCAAAGCCAGAGCAAACAAATTCATTGAAATCCGTATTGAATTATATATAAGCCGACACGTAGATGCCCGGGTCGTCACGCCGCGCCGGGTCGCTATTTGATAGATTCGCTAAAAAAACACTTTATACCGCCTGCAAATAAATATTTACACTAAACGTTTTAATGCGCGCGGTAGTTATGATTTCGAAAAATACGTTGGAGAAATAAAAATAAAAAACCGAGTTGAAAATAAAAGATCGTTTCGTTCTTCCCGACGCGACGGAAAAGGGCGAAAAAAACCAATCTCGAAAATATTCCGATATCAATGTTTGCCGAGCTCCTACTCTGTTTCCTTTCTAACTGCTATAACGCTTTTCTATATTTTCTTCGTCTTTATATCTTTTGACCCGCTTTTTCCTCTCGGTATTTTAACTAAAAGTAGTTACTTTTAACTACGAGTACCCTAATCTTCGGTTTTCTTTTCCACCCGATAATATGAAATTTACCGTTTGTACATATTTAGTTCTGCATGTTGTGTCTAATAGAGGTGCAAGCATTTTGGCACACGAACTTAAATAATCGTCTCGACTATCGAAACGACGATGTCTTTGTAACTTATTTGCGGAGCGTTTCGACCGGCAGGGGACGATGTCATAACGGCACACTCGTGAGCGCGCGAGCGGACTTAAATTTCGAATTGAGCCCGAGGAAAGTGTACCGCTTAGATGCGAAGGTGGATTTTGCCCCCTACCTTTAAAAACTAGATAAAATTCAAATCGTCTCGCAGTTATTAATAAAGAGGGCTAAACTATTTTTACCGTCTACTGTTTATTCATTTTCCGACACGAAAAAAAAGGTCAATTTTGCCAAATCCATAAAATTTGCGTAGTTTTTTCGTAGTTTTTCTGAAAACTATACGATTTTCAATTCTATATTATATATCGTGCACTTAAATACAAATAGTGTATTAATACGAATCATTCGAATCGATCGCCTCGGCGGAAACTCGAACGCGGGTCGCCTGTAATTCTTATGTATTGGAAAATCTGAAAGCGAGCGATCGAATCGGAGAGTTTCGCCTCGTTTAGAAGAAAAACGGTCGACCCGCCACCGCGTCCGGGACGTCTCGGAACGATTTCTGTCGGCCATCACTGCATGTTCGCGTGAGTCAAAGCCGACGCGGTCTCTCGCGTATATCCTCGGGGGCGCGCGCAACCCCAAACTGCATTCCCGCCGTCGAGTATTATAGCGCGTACTCGACACGATCGAGTGCAACGACAATAACCGAGCGCGCGGTGGTCGGCCGCGCTCGAAATGTGCAAGGAAAACGAACGTGCTCGCCCCCTAACCCTCGCGAATTTCGCCGAAGCGATTTCTCATACCGACTGCCAGCCAGATTGCGCCGCCACCGTAGACGACATAAATTATAGCTGCGTTACAAATCGCGCGCGTTTTATTACATAATAAGATACATATATTACGCGAGTCGGCGCGCGCGAGCGCGGCAGGCGTACGTTTCGGACGTGCGTCATTCGTCGTCGTCGTAATAACATGACGGACGGACGGTTTGCGTTTTTCTGATGAATTGAATCCGCGAGATACGCAGAGCGGCAACAATACGGAAATGATTATATATTATTAAAAACGCGCGTAACGTACGGTATGATGATGATGTAGTTACGCGAGGACGAGTATTTTTCTAAACATCGGTCAGAGTTTTCACCTATCGTCTTCGGTATAAATTCGCCGTCGCGGCAGGGCCGGCAGGACGGACGAGGACGACGTACCTCGAGGAAGCGCCGCCGGCGCCGCGCAATTATTATTCACTCGTGACAGCACTTGTTTGTCTTCGGAACGAACGCGTTTCGGTGCCGCGCCGCCGTTGTTACTACTACACGACACCGTCGTCCTCCCCCCCTCGGAGTCTTATTAAACAAGCGCGGAGAAAATGTACGCGTCTAAAAGCTCTCGACGCGATATTTGTCACGGCCAACATTATTATAACACGGTCGACCAAAGTCGCAAACTGTTATAACACACACGCGCACGCATGCAAAGTCTGAGGGACGTCTCGCGAACGACAAATTCGGCGGGGGGTGGACAAACGTCACGTGTTTTCACCTTCACGCTAATATGATGAAGTTTTACACTTTTACTATATACTTCGCTTTTATTCGTCCGTCTGACGCGTGAACCGGGCGCGTAGTTTTCGTTACGGGCGTCAATGCGAGATTTTTAATTTTTGTGTTCTCCTTTTGGTTTTCAAACTTTTCTCGCGACGTTTTTCCATACCGCCGCAGCCTCTGTGTGTTGTACTCCCTTTTCGCGCGAGTAGCCGACGAAATAAAAACGCCACCGCGATCGGTCCGTTTCGTATTATGATATAGATCGTCAATACTAGTGTTGGCGGCCGACGTACCGACTATAATACACACGTGCGACGCACATTACACGCGACGAAAAGTAAATTTCGTCGCGTTAAATTTATTCCGCGAGAAAAAAACCACACATATACTCGTATATATATATCGTGTATATAGATGCTGCGCGTTGAAATAAGTACTTTCGCAGTGAGATTAAGTTCATTTGTGTAGTTACGTGGAAAAAATGTTTGAGTAGTATTCGCCGAGGGGAGAGAAAAATTGGCCCGCTTTAATCTTTGGCACCATTTGGCACGGTGAAATGAAATAGCGCGCTATTCGGTACGCGCGAATATTATGGCGCTGTCGCCTTACAGCGAAATCAGTGGCGTTTTTTTTGAGGGATGGAATACGAGGACACATTTCCGACCTAGCGTAGTATTTTTATTTTATTTTTTAACGTCGTCGCCACATTATATATATATATATATATTGAATTTACGCGCGTTTGAACTTTCGTAAATTGAAAAAAAAAAAGTGATAATTTAGATTTTTCATGCCTTTTTATTACCCGTATTTGGGGCGTAGAAGTGGGGGGGAAACTGGGACATTTTTCTATTTTTACCGTACTCTACTAATATAATATACGTATTGAATGTATGCGTATTCGAACTACTTTAAAGTAAATTAAAAGTTTTGATAGTTTTAATTGTCCAAATACTAAATAATAGCGTTATCAAAAATTTAAGTAGATAATGTGTCGTCGGACGTGCCAACAACGTGACACCGACTACTCCCTGACACGGCATTGTCGGCGTTACGATTTTAAACTTTTAAGAGGTTTGACCTTTGTTTTGCGCTCGGCTAATCGACTCGAAAACGTACAAATTTAATATCGCAGATGTGCTCCGCGCGTTTCAACGTGTATTTTAAATTCGGTTGCACTTAGAGAACACACACCGCGTTCATTCCGTTAATGCGCCACGTGTACGCATATTTTATTCGCGGATTTTCACGATAAACGATAGCTGTGAAATTACCGTTTTCCTCGGCTCGCGCATGCGATTATTGAAAACCGTTCCGCGACGATATAAATATACATAATATTCATTATAAATCGTACTCACCTGCACGGTCGACGGGTTCATCGCGTCGAGCGTTTGGCGCGGTGGAAAAGTCCTCGTTTTCGACGACCTATAACGGCCGTTATAGTATCCGCACACAAACGATCGTCGTGGTCACGCCGTGTTTCTTGTGCGGCGACTAGGAGCTGTTGTGGACGACGGTGTATTTGAATTTCGAACGATCGACGGGATTTTATACTCGCAATAGGACGCCGTATTTATACACGCGAGTGTCCTTCACGTGTCAGTTCACCCGCGCGCGCGCGTAGATTTCCAGTGTTTTTCACATACCTCTCTCGGCCGGCGAGACGATCGGCGGAGCGCGCGGGGAGCCGGTTCGATATCGGAGGCGAAGAGAGAGACAGAGTAAAAACAAAAAAGGACGAGGAAGGAATAAAAAAAAAAAAGCCTACAGAACTTTTTTGCTCGTGGTTTTTTTCTTTCCCCTCCGCCTCGAAAACAACTAAATTCGATTTGTTACAGTCACAGGACCTCCGCCGCCGCCGCCGAGACAAAGACCCGTAGGTACAACACGTGTATATTCACAATCCGAGACGGTGCGACGGAGGAACGGGGGTGTGAAAAAAATTGAAAACAAATCGACGACCTATACTTGTGTGTATATATGTGCGTGTTTATAACTCGCGTGCGCGTAGGAATTCGATTAGCTCCATTACGGGGCGGTATGTTATTATTGTAATATCGCGTCGACGATGACGCGGTTTTCTCATATTAGCGCGTATCGTCCGCGAAATCGACTGGAGGCGGCGATAAATTGAATATTCATAACGCGAAAATCTCATTGTTTTGCGAACGGACAAAAAGGGTCCGAGAAAACGCGTCCGAATTGAATTAACGACGTTTTTTTGTTTTGTTTTGATTAATAGATTCATCGGGTCACGGCGATTTACACATAGTTTCAAAGCGCACTCTGAGAAAAAAATCGACGGCGAAGTGACGAAATACTCGCGTCCGTCATCTACGTACACCGTCATCTCACCGGAGTTTACAAAGGTTAGAAAGATTTTTTTATCAAACTCGTCCCCGTGACTTTATAATCGCGCGGCACGTATATATTTCTATTATTTAATATGTTAATTAATTTGATCGGTAGTGGAAAAAAAAATTAAACGGCACGTCCCTTGTTCCGGCGAGTCACACTTTGGACTATTGCCGAAGTTTCGAACAATGTCTTTACACGGTAGTTATACTACCTACGAGTACACGTAAACGCGCGGAATAATTTAATTAATTAACTTTTATCAAAAGGGCATCGTGTCGCGGTATGTTGTGTAATATGTGTACAAGTACACGTTTTTTTTTTTTAAAATAAAATAGTTTACCGCGACGCGTTCTGAGCTCTCTCGTATCAGATATTTATAATTAATAAAGATTTTTACCGACCACACTTTTAAACACGTCTATTAATAATATAATGATAATCATAATAATAATAACAAAAAAAAAATAAAAAAAATATTAATTATAATAGTAAGATAAAAAGTTAATCAAATACAATTCTACTTGGGCGCTTTAACGATGAAATTACGGACAACAAAGGAACGGTTTCATTATTTCCACCGTAATTTAGTCTCGGTAACAGTAAATTATTGATCATTATACGACGTATTTAATGCACGTTTTCATTTAATCATTTTGCAAAACGTTTCCTTTCTTTTATTCTATTGAAATACATATTTTTTGTGTTAAATAATTTAAATTAATAACGTTGTTTGTTATAATAATAATAATAATGTAGTCTGACCCTTAAAAAAAGAAAAAAAAAGAAATAATAATAAAAACCGCTGAATTTCCCGACTTATTGTTACAATTATATTTAGACACACGCGCGCATGAATAATATTACCCCATCATTAAATACGGGAATTTTATAATTTTGTTTTTTATAAAAGTGTCGTGAAAAGAAAAAAAAAAAAATCAAACGTAGGATTTAATTGAAAAAAAAAATAAAAAAAGTATAAAGCGAACGGGTTCTCGCTTTATTGAATATGTATACGCGTATAATAGATAGATATAGGAGTCGGATGACATTATCTCGAGGGAAAAGGGATAAAGTGCTAGCGAAGGGGTGAGAAGGATAAAGAGAGAGTGCTATTAATCAATAGACACGTACAGACCGCGCGCGCGGACGACGACGACGATCGGACCGAAGGTGTGGCGGCGGTAAACGACAGGATATAAAGTAGCGGCGACGGTATAATATAGCGCCGGAGGATGGGCAGGACGAACGGGGGCAGGACGACGTATAAAAATCGAAACCGTTTTTGATAGACAATTTCTTTTAATCATTTATCTTCTTCTTCAGGTGTGTGTGTGTGTGTGTGTGTGGGCGCGCGCGCGGGCGGGCGCCCGTGCCGCCGCGGCTCGTCGCGGCCCTCGCCGACAGCGCCTCCGGGGCGTGCACGAGTCTGTTTTGCGCGCGCCACACGCACATACGGACGGACAGACGTAATTTAAATTGATTTCGATCCGCGTGCGACCGACACGAACGCACACGATTTATCTGTCGTCGGGAAAAAATAAAACCGTGTACGGAACGCACGCGGTAAGTATAGCGCCGGCACACATGTGCGTGCTCGCGACGTCCGGCGTGTTTCTTTCTTTTTTTTCTTCTTCTTTTTCCGACGTTTTCTCTCGTGTATACGCCGAGACCGTCGTCGTCGTCGTCGTCGTCGTGAAACGATTCGCCGGAGTTGCCGAAAATCACCGAGTCACTATACTACCCTTCCCCTAGTCACTCGACGAGTTAACGTTATCGCGAAGTGACGTGGTGTAGTTAAACTCGTCTCGATAATGGTTTTAAAAATGTCTTTGATTTACTGCGATTTTTCGACGATCTACCCGAAAAGTCCCCCCCCCCCCCCGTAGTCGTCACAATAAAATGTCCAAATTTGTTGCTTAAATTTTGTAAACTGATCATAACCATTCGGACTGAAAATTTAAATGATATTTTCAAAGTTTACCAGTTGCATGACACACTCTCGGTCGAGTTTCTCGCGTTTCGAACCGGTCACTGCCGAACCTGACCGCTCGCGGATATTTAGGTCGTCGACGTTGGCTCGCGGTGAGTGTATTGGGCGACGACGACGTCCTTTCCGTCGGAATTATTACAAGATAAAAATATTTACCACGTTTGTGCTTGACTTGTTTGTTTTCGCGCGCTTTAAACTAAAACCCGGCCAAAGCGTATAGTACGTTTTCCGTATTATGCGTCATTTAATAAGTCAAAGTAAATTTAACCGTAAATGGATTATTAAAATCGAGCGACACTCCGCCCGGCTTTGATAAATATGTACGAGTGCGTTCTATGTCGCCTGTAACGGCGGCGGTGGCAGTCGTTTCGATTTTAGTTGACGCCGCCACGTTTTTTATTCAGTATCATGTATATAAAATGTACATAACGTATTTATGTAGAAATGTTACAATGTAAGTCTCCATTGGTTCTGCCGCTGCATTCGGAGATCTCATTTTGACGGACTTAAAATCAATTACCCGCTACTCGTCGACGTCGTCGTCTCGGCGGTACCTTTTTTTTCCTCTTCGCCACGTCTCGTCTCTCTCTCTCGCGCGTAACTCTCTGTATATATACAGTACGCGTCTTATTTCTCGCTCCTTTTTATACTTTACATAATATGCAAATGTAACGCTCGTCGGCCATTATAACGCGTACACTGCGTACACAACAAACACGACGTGTGTCACACGTACACCGACTCGGAACATTCACGTGTAGGGGGGCCCGGTTAATTTCAGACTTTGCCCAATTCATTGAAGATAACATTTTAAATCGTATGGATATCGAATTTCAGCGTAAACACATACAGGTAGATACGATTTTTTTATGATACCTTATTATATTTTGTAAGTCTGTCGTATTTTCAACCGTACCGATGTGTTGTCGATTCGCTCGTTATTGTCGAGCCGAAAGGGGCTCGACGACGACAACGACGACATCTTATCCAGCGCCGCGATGACGTGTTTGTTCGTCAAATTTAAATTCTCCAGTCGATATTTAACGTTTGAAAATATACGAAAATAAATCGTAACATTATTATTTTTGCGCGTGGGAAACGTGTTTTTTTTCTCGAGCTCTCGTGTCGCGTTGTATTAAAATACTATTTGAGCTTCGAACGCAGATTTTATGAGGTTACACTACCCCACTAATTGCATTCCTCTCAGAGGTATTTAATTCCCAAACCCGATGTAACGGCGGTCGTCGTCGCAGTCGTACGCCCGCGACCTTTGAGTTGTTTACTGCCGCGGGTTTGGTTTTTTTTTTTTTTTTCATCTTCCACACGCACCTATTTCATCTCCGTCACCGCGGCATAAGTGTTGCCCATTAAAACATACATTTTCATATGTATAATCCGCGTTTCTTCGACGGTGTTTATTCATAACGCAAATCGACCGTCCGTCGATTGCAAGAGCTAAACAACGTTTTTCACAGACCTAATAAAGCGGCGGGGACGTGCGCGACCTTGTTTCCAAGCGCGGGCCACATTCGAATATTTCATACTTCAAAAGACCTTATTTTCGTGCGTTCCGACGAGTACGTCGAAACACGTAATGTTGAGACACCACGAGTTAAAATCGATTTTACGATTTTTCTATAAATTTCTTTCGAATTGTCATCGTTTTCACGGGCCGGTTGTTAATATTTCCGCGGCTTGGGCACTATATATGGAGTCCTCGTTCTACTATCGACTCGACGACTCGGACAACTCAAAGCTCATAACTCGTACCGTCCACGACGCGTTCGTAATAATAACATACAAGTTTTGTAGAACGGAATTAATGATTCGAATAACGTTTTCAACAATATTATTATTATAAAACCAACAGATTTCTTGTAACCAAATTTGTTGGCGTTTCCACCGGATCCCCGACGTAGACAACGATATTATATGTGATATTTATGCCGTGGCTGTAAGCGGTTTGATTGACAAATCGGTCGTGTTCTCATTTCTCACGTGACGCGCGAGCCTTATAGTATCGCCCGGTTAATCCCTGAAGATGTTCTCACGGTCGCAATGTGATTTCGACTTGTTTTCCGAGAGCGAAAAGTACAGTCGAATGATATTTACTGCTGCGCGGCCGGCACGTTTGTCAATCTCAAACTTTGATAAGTCGAAAACTCCGACGACTGGTGGATAAACCTCCGCAAAAGATTCCCGCAAACTTTCCTACGAAAACGGTGTTATTATTAATTTTTTTTCCACCTCGCATTTACGTCGTCACACTCTATTTCGTTATAACCAGGACGGTAAATTAAATGTCACGCCTGACGGAATGAACACAACCCCTCCCGGCGAAGGAACTTCGAAATTAATTATTTGCATTTATACGATATAATAACGGCTGGCCGCCATTGTGTTCGTAGATCACGTGACGCGACCGCGGTCTTTATTTTTATTTTTTCCCAGTAGTTGTTTCTTCATTCTTCTTTGAGGATTACCCGGAATGTTTTCGGAGCTCTTTGATCTCACGACGAGGTTCGCGCGGTTTCGGAGACGGTTTTTTTAAAGCGCGTCTAAGTTACGCGTTGTGTTTTTCGGTCATTGCGTTAGTGAATATTGTTTTAACCCTTTTTTTCTCGATTTTAAATCATAACGTCTCGGCGAAACGACTGGGATTTTCACACAGCGTGGGCAACGGTCGTATTATTTGCCCGATAAAAAAAACGGTACGCGGGAGATGAGATTATAAAAGCGAGACGCTCCTCGGACGACAGGATCGGTGGTCGATACACGGACGATATTTATTGCTGTAAAAAAAAAAAAACAAACAAACAATTATTGTACGCGACGTTTTCTCGTTCTTATCGGTTTAAAATTAACACAAAAACAAAGCGAACGCGCGAATTTCCGGTCCGTAACGCGTAGTACGGCGAGATTTCAGTAGTAAACCGCGTCAAAAATATCGTCGCGAGGACAACCCCGGAGGACCCTCGACGGCGATTTATTATTTCGTTTCGCGAAACGTCGCGGTCTCTTCGCCACCCACCTAAATACGTACCGTAGTCGTCGTAATGGCGTCGGAAACGTTCGCGGCGAATATACGCATCTAACCCGCCCGAGTCCTTTTTGGGATTCCGACCCGTATAAATATTTTTGATTTTCGGCGCAAACCTTTTTTTAATAAATCACTTATACGGCCGTAAACGTTATTTACGCGGCAGTACATTAGCCCCGATCGATATATCGCGCGCGAACGGGGCTCGGCTCCGGAGGAGACCACTCGCCTGTGCGCGACTGACGAAAACGCGAAAGACTTCGCGTAGAACTATCTAATTGTTAGACTTGACGATTGATCGCGGTCGTTTGCTAACAACCGTTTGCTCGTGAACGCGCGCGAAATATACGTATCGTTTAGATAGTTTTTCTTCGAGAGACAAACATTATAATAATAAATTACGAGTCATCCCGATAGAGTCATGCGCTCTTGTTTCGCGTATTTTTAGTCGTAATTTTCGATCGAGACAAACTGTTAATGGTACGTTTCGGTATCGACGAAGTGTGGAACGAAAAAAAAAAGTCGGGAAATAATAAACTCGGTCCGAGACGATGTGCACGCAGCCGCGTTCAATTAAACAAACAAACCGAATCCGGTCGTTATCGCGTCTCGCAACGCCCTACTGCCGGGCAAGAAAATGGTACCTATGGGTCGAGAGTTCAAAGTTCGTGTAAACAAGCAATATGAATCCGGTCGTTATTGCGTCACCGCCGCCTACTTCTCGGCAGGACATACTCGCGGGTGATGTATGTATGTTATCGTCGGGCTTTCTTTTTTCTCTCGTCAATCCTTATCCGGTCGCTATTTCAGTCTCGTAATATCGAGCTTAACCGACTATTTGATTTCGTTTGTTTCAAATGACGTTTGAACGTCGTCGTCTGAATTAAATATTTCGATGAATCCTCCGGTCGTAACGCCGCTGTTCAATTGTTGCGAACGTCTAGCGATAGAAACGAATTCTTTTCGACCATTGTTTTTGAAAACACGTTTCCCTATCAAACTCGAGTGTTTCGGTCTCTTCGGTAATATCGCGAAAAGATCGCCTGGGGCCTCTTTCGCCCCAGTCCAAATCTACGCCGCGAGATATCTCGTTACTCGATACACACATATTATACAGACTCGTATGTCGCGACACGATTGTTTCGAAGCGTGTTCGTTCGAACGAATCCTCGAACCAGTCTCATATTTTCGTCCTGCGGTTCACCTCCCCCCCCCCCCCCGCCGATGCAAGAACACCGATAATAATGTATATTCATTTTCAACTGGCCCGTTTCCAATGGTATATACCTATAAATATATATATGTATATGTATACGTATATATTACAAACACGCGGCCGTAATTTATGCCTCTGGCGCTTAGTGTGCGTGCGCGCGCAGTATCAAAATATTATAATATTGTATACACGCCGCGTGTGACATTTCCAAACCGACAAATCAGGCACCGGGCCAAGTATAGCGATTTGCGACTTTGGCGTACAGACGTCAATATTTGTACGTTTCTTCTGTATATATATGGATATTATATTAATACGCGTGGGTTGTATTATAACGTCGCGATTGATTAAGAGTCTCGGCTCGCGCGCGTAAATTATAATCGTCGTCGTCGCGGAGCGTTTGCTATCCCCCGCGGTTTATCGCGCGCACGACCGAACCCCCCGATTACCGCCGACCACTCCTGATCCTTCCGGGGCCGTCGCGATACCGCATATTGTGACAGCGCCGTCGTCTGGGCCGGGGGGGGGGCAGATTTACAGGCGAACGCGGGCCCGCGTTGTTGACACACTTCATCCCAAAATTTGATTTTAAAATCATTGAAAAAGAAACTATCGTGTGCTGCGCGCGTACGTTTTTATTCGGGTTTAATTAAGTAGAAAACACCTGTTGGATACGTCGTGATTATATAGAACTAATACGACCCGCTAATAATAATAATAATAATAATAAAAGTAGCACCTCGTAATCCAAGACTAGCTCCCCGGCCGTTTATATAGGACTAACGACGGTTTTGAGACGTCAGACCCAATTATTGTCTTATTCGACGGACCACGTGCAGGTTTCACGTGGACCCCGCGGGCGTTTCGATTGTCGACATTAAATCGCCATTTTGCGACGAGTTTCAATTTGCTAAAAATTAACTGCAACTATATGCGAAACTTCTGCGTATATTCCCGAAATTTCTCTATTGAAGTAAGACCGATTTATTCGGAACTTTTTATTAAACTTTCGAGAATTTTCGACCAACTAAAATTATTATTTTATCGACGAAAAGAAAGTAAAAAAGGCAAAAAATAGCAACAATTTCATTCGAAATATTTCAAAATGTATACAGTATGAGTAAAATATTAGCGTTAAGGTTTCAGATCACTTGGATCGGTAATTAAAGAATAACAATGAAATAACTTTTATCGTTTAATCAAAGTCCGTTGATGTATTCGACATCTTTGAGATGTGATTTTCCAATACTTGTAAAATTCGTTTTTTCCGATGAAAATTAGAAAAAGTAAAAATCTTTTGAAAATCATGCCGTTTCTAGATCACGATAGTATTAGATGAAAATTTCAATTGCACCCGGTCATTATTTTTTCGAGTTACGACGAATAAGAAAAAATCGATTTTTATAGATAACCGCACGTAAATGTTGCCGTTTTTTCCCAGGATTTTTTCGAAAAGAGGTTTTTTAAATTCTCTCGACGACGAGACGAATTAATTTCCGCCTAGAAGTCGTCCGCAAAGTCGACGATCGAAGCGAAACGCCACGGCACAGACGCGGTAGAAACGTATAAATGAATAAAACATCGCGGGGCTAAAACTAGCGAAACGTTCCTCTCCGAATCGAAAATATTCTATCGTTCGCGCGCGAGTGTTGTTGTCGTCGTGATGTTATTGTTATCGCGACGACGACCGTCACAAATCGCGAAACCGGCAATCGCGCGGGCAGGAGAAAAAACAAACAAACGAATGAATGAAAAAAACCATCGCGACTTGGTATACGCGTGTTTCGGAGAGAGGGGCCGCCGAGATATCCTTCTGCCGGCCGTTCAACCGGGAAACTCGCCTCCGGAATGACGGCGCGGCCGCGCGTGAAATCGATAGGTATAGATTTCGATCGCTATAAACGCCGCCGTCTACGCGCGCGCGCGTAATTCAATACGCCGCGATAATTATTATCGACGTTTTCGCACGACGATTCTCTTTTGTCGCAGAGTGGTGCGCCGTCGGTTTTCCGCGAGAAAGAAGAAGTTTTACCGCTTTTGTTTTTATTTCTACCCTATACGCTCTCCCCGGCGTCGCCGATCCAGAGGGAAAACGGTTCTGCCACCAGAAGAACTCTGCACGTGTTCGACCATCGGCGTGACAGATCGTTGTTTCGATAGATTTTGGTCCAGTTTTGTATCGCGACGTGCAAAGAATTTAGTTTGACGAATTTCCAAAAAAATAAAAATCTCCTTTTACAATTCGTTCGTCGCGATAACGGACGTCGTCGTTTCGACAGGTATGGAAAAAAATGCCAAACATGACGCGGTTTATTACAATTTTACCAAGCGTGTATTTTGGTTTTACATTTTTACAATATTTTCTTTCTTTATTTAATTATTACACGTTGTGTAACGTCTACTTGTATTTACTAAGTACCGATATTTTCGTTCGTTCCAGCCGACACCTTCTTCAGGACTGGAAATCGAAGCGATGTCTCGACGAATTTAAGACGATTGAAAACTTGTCTGCCGCTCGAAAGCGCGATACACCCGCGCGAGATGCTGCGTGACGTCGAAATTTAACGTTTTCTCCGACCAAAAGGTAAGAAACAAACACACGTAACCGGTAATATTTACGCGCGTATACTATATTTATTATCTCGCGACCCAGACGTTGGGTATCGATCGTTTTAGTTCCCTTCGAAACGTCGCGTCGCCGTGGATGTTTTTAGAATTTTTACCGTCTGTCGAAAGCAATAACCGTTTCGTAACACGTGTGTATGCGCGCGAATTATGCGGTTTCGATTTCGGCACTCGCGAGTATTATACTACCGGTTTCGCGACACGATTTTTTCCCCTCGCGATCCTTTTTTAAACGCTCGTCCGACGACGTCTCGGCCACGCAATAGGAGGCAGGCGGCCGCGCAGTATCACGTCGGCACGGTTTTCGGAGTCGGCTCGCCCGCGCCCGTACCCGCGAGCGAGGGAGAGACTTATTTTTTATGGTTTTGTTGTGTTTGCGCCGCGCCGTGACGCGGACCTATTTTTACGTGTCAACCGGGGGCTGCAGTTACAGCTGTTACTGCCGCCGACGTCGGCCGCCGCGAACAAGGTATTATGTCGGAAATGATTTACGAGTACCTACGTCAAATGACGTATAATATAATAATATTATAAAAACACTGAGGAACTAGAGAAACGCGGGGGAGCCGTACGCTCGGGCGGAGAGGATATGCGTCGACCGTTTCTTTTTTCCCGAACCATCAAAACGTATCGGTTAGCATCGAATTAAAGTGGCGAAATTTATTATCTACCAAAGTGTATACGTCCGAGAACGACTGACCATAAAATATAAAATAAATATAATTTTAAAACGCGGCGGTCGGTGAGACAAAAACGAGCGGAAAAAAAACGCCGGCGGATATACGAGTATTTTTTCCGAGCAATACTCGAATGACGAGAACTCGTCGAAAACATCCGATTTCGTCAGAATTTAATTTTCCATCGTTTACAAACGATTTCTGCGCGTTGGACGTTTTCTTTTTTCTTTTTCGGCTATTCAAAAAAAAAAAATAGAATAAAACACAGCGACGAATCTTGTATTTTTGTCGAATCGTAATAATTTATTACCCGTTTATTGAATAATTATTGTCTGTTTTTATAAATAATATCAGCTGTTTTACGTTTCGGTTTCAAACGTCTTCGGTCATATCTCTCATACATTTTTTTCGGCCTCGAATAAAGCGTAATCATTTTGCTTTGTTTTTTTCGATTGATACTATTGAAAACGCATTTCGTTTAAATTCATTTCGAAACGACTGTCTATCGACTTAAACACTGCACTCGATAATGCACTGTCTCGCGTACAAACTGTAATACGATACACTTTCAACGGACGACGTAAATTTAGACGACAACATCATATAACCGCATCGACCTTACTATGTCTGTTCGATACCTAATCGTACGTTTACCACACTGCCCAAAACTACGATCGTTCGGTCCTATAATTTAGCCATTGTTCACAATGACTGGATAAAATAACTACAATTCTAAACCATCGTCTTCTCGCACGGTTACGCCTTTTGATATTACGTTGATGTTATATAAATAAATATTGTCAAGGACAATACATTATTAAATCGATTTTACGACGATGGAAATTAAAAAAAAAAGAAGTAATTCAACTAATAAATTTACATTTCTATAACGATCTAGCTAGGTATCATAATAAATCTTAAAAACGTGTTTCGTACAGAATTTATATAGACTAATAAATAATTAAAATATGCAAAATTAAATATTTAGAATTGAACGCAAAGAGACAATTTATGTAACGATTTAAAATTAATATTTCATAGGAAATATCTCATAAATTTCATTATTAATTAGAAGCAGCGCGTTATACGCGCGCGCGTTGCATTAATTGCACATTGTTCGCGGCGACTAGGAAACGCGTACATTGTATAATCTATGACGGCGTTATCGAGGACACTAGATGTATTATATTTTTTTTTTTTAATTTACGACGACGAAAAATTAGAAAACTAATAGCTCGCGCATTTCGTCGTAATTTGCAATTATTGAGTTTGAACGTCTAGATTTCCATGTCGCGCGCGTGTCGAACAGAGACTGGGGCCCAATAACAGTATCTCCGATCTCCGTAAAATCAAAAGTTACTCCGAGTATTTCACATGATACGACAACTTTTTCTGAAAACGACGCGACAGTAAGTCGTCGTTGATATTTTAGTCTTGGAATGTGCCGTCGAAATGTTTTAATTTATCGAATGAAAGTCTCGGAAACCATATAGGTCTGTCGTTATTCGTTGCGATTATTAAAAATATAGTTTATTATAGTGATTCGCCGTCGCGATTGTTATTTGCATCGGGAATTCGATACTCCGAAAAAATAATCAAGTCGTTTAACGGACGTTCATAGAGACCGTTACATTTAATTACATTTTCCGTGGTAAATTCTTTATTGCACAACGAAAATCGGAAGTTTCCATTTTGATCGGTCAGACACCACGTGGGTACACCGACCGATTTAGCCGCTCGGAACATTAAACGAAATAAATACATTTAAATCGTGTCGTTAACAACTATAGTAAAATATACACGGGTTCCTCGAAATAAGCATTTCTTATTCTGTATATCGAACATTGACGAGCTTCGTAAACCATTACTAGGGCTCGGAAGTCGATGACCTAAAAAAAACCTTTAAAAACTACTTGGAAAAGTATGAATAAATTATCTAAAAATTGATGGAAAATGACCCGACAATTTTGTCAAATAACGAATGAAAATAACTTTAGTAACGAAAAATTTTTTAAAAAAAAAGTGATTTATTAAGAACAATTTCTTTTTATTGTTTACAATAATATGACTATAAACTATAAATATGTCATATTTCAAACGTCGTCGTCGTGGGTTTTATTAATTTTAGTTTACCTAGTTGTTTTCGTAACACTGACAACAATAACCTACGTTTTAAAAGTTGGATTAAGATTATCTCTTTTATTCTAATAATATTTTCACGTAAACGTTAATTGTACGTTAAAGAAAACTTCTTCGCTATATTTTAGAAAAAATGACGTAAATTATCAGAAAAAATGATTTTAAACGTAGAAACATAACAAAATGATATCAATAAAGCCGAAAATTATAGATGATTTCATCGGACCATCTAAATCATGCCTACATCGATTAAAAATGCATCAACTTCCGAGCCCCCCCGACTATTGCCAATCCAAAAACACACCATGCCAATATATCCGAGTGACCGAGTTTTACTATGTCAACTTAATGAAATAAAATTTGTAGTTTGTACCGCGCGCGACTTACTGAAAGCGACGACGGTTTATTCGTCAAATGGTTTCTTTTACTTCCGTTTTTTATCGATTCGTTAACACGCGTCGGTCGCCGCCGTGCATAGTAGAAAAAAATATAATTAAATGTTTGATTTATCGTGTGATCGAACCGTTTCCAAATCACTCCGGCACGACGCGACGTGGCGTTCTCCGAGTTCAAAACTTTTTTTTATTTATTTTACGTATTTTTCCTGCCGCGGCGAAGCTCAGTATTGTGTGACCGGTGTTTTTGCTTTTATCAAATGTGAAAATTACACCGAAAGTGATTTCGGTAAACAATCGGTTCATTAAATACAAAGGTATGTTTATAACTGAGCTCTCGTATACTTTGAACGCAAAGAGTCGACATATTCGTTTTACTCGTTTCGTAGACATTTTTACGAGGCACTTTAAAACGTAACCGTTTATTAAAATGAAAATTTTCATCGTTTCGCATAAAAACGCGACATAAGAATATCAACTCGACCCAAAGTATACAACTATTAACTTTGAGACGACTAGAAATAAAAAATATAAATATATATCATACGAATAAAAAAAAAAAAAAAACGAAAAATTCATCGCGTTTCAAAATTGATGAATTTACAATGTTCGCATTTATAAACGTCTCACTGTTATAGGCTAACACTGATCGGTATCGATGACGATTTCCATTTTTCTTTCGGTGAATAATTTCAATATATTTTAATAAACCGTTTCCGTACGATCTCGGATTATATTAATTATGAATGTTAATTAATTAATATCGACGTCACTAAACAATGAAAACGGTACGTAATATTATGTTATAATGATTTATTTCTCGCGGCCAAATTAACGACGACGAAACCATTCTATCAGGCTCGTGTTTTGAAAATCGACGCCCGAGGAGACACTCGAGTCTCGCATTTAGTGGTGAAATTGTTTACGTTCGATCTAAAAAAATCAAAATCTAAATGCAAAAGAATGTAAGAATATTAATTTATTCCCGGATTGTCTTTCGTTGTTTTGTTTCTCAAATAGTCTGCGAAAACACTGCGTTATCGTGTTTGAACACAATCAGAGTGTAATAATTTTCATATGAAAAAAATAAAAAAAAAACGTATAAAATATTTTTACTTAATTAACGATTAAACTAAACAACACATTCTCGAGTAACATTTACTAACATATTTTATTACACATCGAAAAAATTATATTTCTCATTCTTATTTTCTACTTAAAATTATAAATTTTAAAATCTAGACGACGCGTCAACATTTTTTAAATATTTTACCGTCTTCGTGTTCTAATTTTTTTTCATTTATGATCTAAAATATTTATATTTTTATAATTTGTTCGCATTAACTCTAGAATAACTGTGCGAATGTTTTTTGTTTTTTTAAATTTACCTTTCGAAACGCCAATCCGATCGAGCTCGTTACCAAAATCTAACCGTGACATGCCAGTAAAATACGTAAATACATTCCTCTCATCGCTCGCGGCCCCTAAAAATATTTAAAAACCGTAAATAAAAATCCTTAGTTAAAAACAATGGCAAACGTAATATTATCGCGGCGAAAGCAGTGATAACGTCGTTTATTTCGTTGTTTCATTGCGGTCGCTCACGTCCAATTAAAATATATTCACGTGTGTCGCGCAAAGAATATTGTCCGATGGCGAGAAAATCACGACATCCGACCGAAAACGGTTTCGAACGAATATACAAATTTTCACGGGCAAATTCGTGAAATTCGATAACTTTTTTTTAAAAATTTCGTCTCTCGGCGCGTTTCGAAACACACACACATGACATTTTCCGGCCGCCCAATAGTTGGACACATTTTTTCGCACGTCTCAGACGCTTTTATAAGAGTATTTGCCGGTCCAAGTGTAAATCCCATTTGATTTTTTCCTCGAAGCGCAGACGGTATAGTAAGCCGTCATCGGAAATCGTGGGAAACGAAAGAATGATTTTACGGTTTTTTTACGAATAAAAAAAAATACGAAAATATCATCGCGTCACGTATTTGTCGGCGTCCTCGCGGACGGAAAACAACGAACCGCGCGTGTTGTTAAAATATTGAAAACGTATTTTTGACGGGAATTAATTCGGCACCCGTTTCGGATGGTAAAAAATCTCTCGCACGATAAAAATCATTGTATTCATATAATATACATTTCTTTCCGTTTTGGTTCGTCGAAACGACCCGGCCAAGGTCGCCAATGCCTTTTACACGTTTCGCCGGACCGACGATAACGGCAAAGTGTACTTTTCCTCCGTTTATACGTATATATATTAAAACGTATACGACTTCAAATGGAACACACATATTATTGTCTGCTGCTATACTACTTATTTATTTATCTTTTTACCGCGACCATCGCGCGCACCCCGCGAAGACGGATGTTATTCTTATTATTGCCATGTTATTGCAAACGGAATGTTACGCGCGCGCGTCCCGCCGTCGTCGTCGGTTCCGAGAATCGAAATATTACGCGACCGAAAACTCGTATAATACATTTATTAACCGACGACCGTTATTTCATTTAAAGAAACGTTTTTCGGATTCAAGAAAACGCGTTTTTTTCCCCTTCGCGGAACAACACTACAACACAATATGACTTTAAACGGCGTTTCTTCGAAGCTCGCATACTCTTATGATAATCGTAACGTCCGACCGATGACGAATATTTGTCTAGACGATGCTTTTCCAACTATAAATAATTCTCGTTCGGATAACATGTGAATACGCGTGTCTTACGACTTTTTCAGTCGTATTCCGGCGAAAACCTTTTTTTCTCTTCGACTTAAAAAGTACTACTTTTTTTTTCTACAATCAATAGAGTAAAAATCATAACGCCGAACAAATAATACGTATATCGTTATGGTATTAGATGCGTTTTGACATTTTTTCTCGATAATAGTTTCCTTCGTCCGGTTCCGTTTATCTTTTTTCCATTATATCAATAAAAATCAACTATTTTAATGATTATAATAAGAGCATTTTATGAATTTTAACGATACATAAATGAAATATATATATATATAATACTGTCACTCATTTCTGCGTATAAAACGTGATTAAGTCGCATTGCCGAGGTCGTCAAAGTCAAAAATATGGCGATATCGTGAATAATTGACGTCAATTTCAGAAATTCGAGATACTTCTTCCGCTCCCGTTCATTCCGCCGTTCGCGTTGGCGACGTCATCAAAATTATGAAAAATATCAAGTCTACCGTTGCACCCGCGGACAACTATGGATTAGGAAATATTTACTTCTTCTGAATCTCTCGTTGGTCAGGCACAACTATACCATATATAACGCGTCGTATTTGACACAGACCGACAAATTCGAATTTTATATACCTACTATCGATTCGGCCCGATTTTCGCGCAGTCCGAACCGTGAAATAAATCGACCTGAAATCCAGCGCGAACCGAGCATATTCCGGCCGCCGCCGCGCGTACGCAAAAGACAAACGCGTCTCGCCGAGACGAATGGAATTCGATTCGAAAACGTCTCTTTTTATTCTCGTCTTTTCGGCGATTTGCATATTTTATTACGCCGCGCGTTGTGTTACTATTACTAGTTGGCCGCAAAAAAGTCTTTTAAAGTCGAAACTAATTATGCCGAAATCCCCGCGAGATTGGCACGTGCTTAGCGAAAAGTTTCTTCCCCAGATTAGAGACGGGCACAGTGTTAGATCCTATGCATTATAATATATATTACAATTTAGTGCCTCTTAAAGGCGGCGGCGGGCGTTTAAAAAACACAATAGAAATATTATCAACGATTTTCATTAAAACGCGTTAGAAATCGGTTCGTAAACATTCGCGCCGATCGTTTTGTTCGCGATCGTACGCCCGAGTAATAATCGAGTTAGGACGCGCGGGGGACGAAATGGGATCGTCGAGGATCGCGGACTTAAATCAATTACCGTCGTGACGCGTCGAGAAAATAATATTCGCACAAACGCCGACGACGACGGGTCGTTTCCTCCGCGGGCGATAAAGGAAACGCCGCCACCGTGTTTCGGTTCGATTTTTTCCAGGCCGCGTCCTTTGCGCGTTCACGTCTATATACCGCGTGCACGAAACGCCGGCCTATTAGGCGCGAAAAAAAGTCCGTATCTCCGAAAGCTGGTGGCGAGCACCAAACACACGCGCGCGCGCGCGCTGATGCGATTTAAAATACGCGTCGTCGTCGTGCGGTAGTAGTAATAATAACAACAATAATAATAATAACGGGTCCTCGTTACGCGCGTCGCGAATTTCGCGGGATAACGAGGTAGATATCGAGTTGTTATCGTATATATATATATCTGGTTTTTTTCCCCGGTGAAAACGACCGCCAAGTTTTTCGCCCGTCACCTCGCGGAAAACGACGACGTTATACCGCCAACTGCGGCGTCGCACTCGTATCATGGCCTGACATTATGCGCTCGTGTCGTTCGGCATCGTCAATCGACTCGGGGGGGTCCGCTTCGTGTGAGATATCGCTGTGAGGGTACGCGCCTAATACGCGCCAACAGCGACCGATTTGTTTGCCGGATCGAAAAGAAAAGGACGACGACGACGACGACGATCTCGCGAGTTTTTTTTCTACCCCCGTCGGGTCGTTCTACCCACCGCGCGCGCGTTCTCTTAAGGGTTCGTTTCGTTTCATTTTTCACGTATTCGCGACGTGAAACCTAACCGATTTTTTCGCAAACACGTTATACTCGGGGAAACCTTTTGTTTTTTTTTCTTTCAAGCGCGCGTTCTACGGTTTTCTAGATACAAAATTATCTTTAATATTGCTCTAACCCCGAATCTGGCACATTGATTTTCAGCGTTCTATATCCGTGATCGGAACACATTCGAATGGAATATTTGTCTCGAACTTATAAGATCAAGTGGATTGTAATAAAAATCAATTATATATTTTCATAACACCGATCAGTTTGATACGAGAACAAATCGTGAGTATAGACGATTGTTATTATTTAATTTTTTTTTTAATTAATTTTTAATGCGTTTTCAGTTATTTTCGTGCACGAACGCATTACATAATAATGACGTTAGTAATGTGTTTTGTGTTGAGATGTCGATGCGTTTTTTTTTCCCGAGTGAAAAATACGTTTACGACGACGACGCCGCGGTTAATTTTTCCGACCGTTTTCGACTAATACATTGGTAATTTGTCGACTAATTAGTTCTCTTTCTAGGTCATTATATAACGTGATAACTTTGTGTACGCGATAATCGTTTTCGAACTGTGCACGATTATAGAGCGAATTGAATAATGGCGACACTAAACGAACACTTTCAGTGAGAAATTACTCGCGGAGGTCGATCGATTCGAACTTGAAAACACGTGCTTTGACGCTTCAAAGTGAGTGTAATACATAGTGTTTCGATACTAGCTGTTTCAGTTCTAATTTTATCATCTTGTGTTCCAGATTATAGAAACATAATCAGTGCGAAATCGACGTACAGAATGCTCAAAATCGATCGTGATCAAACGTTTTCTTTCCTCATGACTCTGGCGAAAAAGGTTTGTCGACATAATATTATTTTATACATTTCGCTTACAGTCATTCGCTGTCATATAAATGTTATACTACACATTTTTCGGTCAAAGTCTTTGAAAAATCAACAGATTGTAGGTACTTGTATCCATAATAAGTGTCATATTAAATCGAATAATAACTTATAGTCAATATATTACGGTCGATAACCGAACGAGTGTCTTAAATATAGTCTGTGCGATTGAGACAAAAGCATTTTAAACGGGCGCGTCGTAACGGCGACTAACTGTAATGATATTGAGTTCGATCGTCGCAATGAATTGTTAATTTAACGACACGCGGTGGTTCCGTTAGCCCAGCCTGAGCGCGAGACTCCTGATTCCCTAAAAAGAACACTCTTTTGTGTTTAATTCAAACGCCATTTATCGACCGCGCTCGTCGCCGGTTTCGGAAGAAAAAAAAAACCTCTTTCGCCATTCACACGACGTGTTAACAATGACCAATAATCATTATTTATCGATGTGTCGACTAATTAGCACTTCTCCGGGGTCTTATTACGACATTGAAATAACGTCGCGTACGCGATAATCGTTTCCCAGGCGATTCGTACGAAATTTGTTACGTCTCCGAACTTCGGAAGTGCATTACGCCGAGTTGTCGAACTGCGCGCAATTACGGAGAGTGAATCCGATTACGAGGACACTAAAATGAACGGCGGTCGATCGATTCGAATTTTAAAAAAAATCAGCGCTCTCTGTTGTCTTATAGTTTACTCTGATTCGCGTGGGAAATAATATTTATATAACAATTTTGGACCCAGTAAAATTGCGCTCTTTGGGTATGAGATTTTAAAACGATAGGTACTTTTCCCCCTGCAGTTGTATACGTATGTTACTCGACACGTTTTATTCGTTTTTCAAATTTTTAGCTATCAATGTTTTATGTTTTTGGTCGATTATTTATTAGTATTGTGCGGCAGTGTTGTTCGTATTGTTCGGCCTTTTCGAAATCGTTCGTTTAGTAAAATATCAAGTAAAATCATCATAGCCCTCCGCATAACATAGAAATACTTTTGATTTTCACGGGCAGCTGTCGAGCCACGTGCAATGGTTATAACTACCGGCTTTCGATGTTCTAAAAAATACGTGCTAAAACCTTGCGGAAATCACACGAAACAAAATATAAAATATAAATTACCGGAAACCAATAGATTCGTAACCGTTATCGAAACACATTTTTAACGAGGAAGCGTCGTCGTCCAACGATTCGAACGTCACCGACGCAATAATAATAATAATACAATGATTTATCGCACAACGTGCGTCACACAGATTAATAAACCTGCGAAAAGACACCTCCCACGCACGCACTACGTCGCGGTTTGAAAACGAGTTTCACGCGAGTAACACACCGCGATATAATGAATAATTATTCGCGTCGAATTCAATTGGATTTCTGATTGAATTTCACAACTTTTATCTGGGGGGTCGTCTTTGGCGACGAAATCGGTCGATTCATTAATATTGTAATTGCTAATTAGTATAAATTATATTTCACCGCGTCTAAAGGGTGGAAGACGACGAACGCGCGCGAGACTGTGCGACATCGCTCAACCGAGATAAGAATAATTGTTTTGTTATTTTCGACGCGTTCGGATTGTCGTTCGTATCTCTTCCCACCGTAATATTTATCGTCTACAGGCCGAACGACAAATCAAAATCGGTTTTGTCGTCGTCAGAGCTCGGCCGACGATATTTGACTTTATCGTGTCGGTGTTTATGATCGGAGAAAGGCGACGAGGCCCGGCGGAACGAGAATCGTTCTCTCGTCTATACGGACGGAAACTTTCCGTCTTTCCGGCCGAGTGGATCGAAATTTCTCAGACGGATCGCGCGCGTTTTCGTCTGAAAAATTCGCCCACGAGCCGCTTTTTTGGCCGAAGGGCAGTCTCTCTCTCTCTCTCTCCGCGCCGTCGTCGGTAAAGTCGTTATTTACTTCCGCCCGTTTCGATATCTCGCCGACTCTTTGAACTAGAAACTATCGGTTTCGTCGTTAAATCGCGTCGCCGGGCCACAATAATAGCGAAAACGAAATATAGCCTATGGGGGGCGGGTATACGTTTAAAATAATATGATATGAACGAACGTTCGGCCGCGTGTCGTCGGAAAATAAGTAATAACAGCAACAGTCGAGTTTGAAATCTAATCGCGTTCGTCGAGTGGGCCGGGCCCGTTTTTTGACCGTTTCTTTTTTTCTACGAATTTTTCTCGTTGATCCCGTCTCGCGTCGCGATCTCTTTATTCCCACGGTTTCGCGTCCAAAAGGGTCGAGAAAAACAGATTTTCAACCAATCGAGACGTACGTAGATAAAAACACATAATGTGGTGCCGAGTAATACGACGCGAACGTCGTTGGCAAACCCGCCGATTGTATTTAAAAACTTTTCGGACATTGAAAACATCATTGTAAACGAATACAAGTAGGTAGTAACCTCAAAACAGTCGAATCCATTTGTCGACGTTGCTCGACGCGATGCGGTGATACATATTCACGCGGTTTAATTTTACGCGCTGTTTTTCGCTCGTTTGTTTCAAATTAATTATCATCGTGCTTTACATCGGAATCGCTTTAGTCGCCCGCGGCCACTCGTACAGTAATATTATTAATAATATGTTAAACGACGACGTTAGAAAATATATCTGCTCGTCACGGCGGCGGCGGTGGCGGCGCGTCAACGGGGAAAACGTGCCGTAATTAATTCGAATATGCGCGTAATTTTATTACACACGGTATGGCGTTTAATTATTTTTTCCTGTCACGCGGCAAACTCCCGTAACACTCAGAGTCACGTGTTTTAGCGAGCGCACACGGCTCGCGCGCGTATAAATGCGTATGTCTGTCTGACGACGACGAACACGTATTATGTTTGTCCTCGAACCGCCCGAGTGAGTTACACTGACGTCCGGCTAAAACTTTGCGCTCCCGAATCACTGCCACGACCGTGTGGCTTTCTTTTATTTCGATTCCAAAGTCGTGACGTCGAGCGAGCAGATTTTCCTCGCGCAAATTAATAATATCGTCCTCTTCGGTCCCGGTGTTTTCGAGGTTTTTCTGTTTGTTTTTTCTCTAGACATTTAATAACGGACGTTTTTAGAAATTAAAACCAACAGAATTCGTATGCGTTTCGTGCCGATCGGAGCGATAAATTTCCAAATACTATACGTAAAGATATTATCCGAATTACACCTGTGCATTTGAAATCCTCCCTCCCCTCGGAACTAGGATATATATCCGGCCCTGAAGTGAATCGGAAAATCAGGGTCCTGCCAGAATCGTAAGCCTGCGGGAGGAGAAAACGGATTTATCGAGTCACGTTTAAAAACGCGTACAGTGTGTCGAAAAACGATCTCTCCCGTCTCGTCACCGCCGCCGTCGCGCGTCGTCTTAAACGTGCCGATAAAATGCTCCTCTCGTGTCGCTAATTAGTCCGATAAAATCAAACCGGATCGCTCGTCAACTTATATTATCATAATAAAGTATTACGATTTTATGGCTCGAAAGACAGTTAAAACTATAGTTAAATTATTTATTGCGCGCGTGTTCAACGACGTTCCGCCGTGTTATTCGATCGGTTTCTTCGGCGGAGCATCGTGGTCGTCGTTTTTTTTTTTATTCCGAAAAAAGAAGGCGCGACGTTTTTTTCTCGATTTGATTGTGAAATGACGCGCGAACTCGGAAGGTCGCAAATAATAATCGGTCCGAATTCGCCGAGCGACGCGGCCAAAGGGCGATGACGTCTTTTTCCAAAATAAAACTCTTTGTGTTGTACGTATTGTATATACCATAAAAAAAAGGTCTATCTGCAGTATATTGTTGTTGAAAATAAGACGCTTATTGCTTAAAATTACATAATATCAGTCGAATAATCGCGTTGCGCAAAAAATAAACCCCAACGACAATGCGAACATAATATACACAATAGAGAAAATATAACGATTTAGTCTGAAAAAAGTATGTATAGCATTTTTAGTAGAGAGAAAATCGATTCTTAAGGAGGACCGCCGACGCCGTGATACCTGTACGTTTTAAAAATAGTTTACCGAGAAGCAGACCGCCTTCGACGTCTGTCCGATATTACCGAACGGACGCGAAAAAATATGTTCTCTTCGAGTTATTTTCAAAGTAAACGCGTTGCTATATTATTACTAGAGTATAATCGCAGTGTTTTCTCATTCCGCAGTCGACTCGAAAGCCCTCTCTCGTTGGCGTTGTCCAGTCGAATCGAAATATCGAATACGGATTATCTTTTCTCGTCGTAATAAAATTCTCTTTGATTTATAATAATTGTTACGATATAAACTTTGGAATTTCGTTTTCGACTCTTCGATACGATTCGCTACCGGACCTGAAGTCGACACTCGGACCAATTTTTTCGAATAGTTATAACATTTGACATTTTCTAAATGTTCTTCTGATCGCGCGATTTTATTTAGTCCTGTCCCGCGCTCGAACTATACTCGGGGCGGGGGCATACACGTTCGAACGCCGCCGAATTATTTAAATTCGGTCCTGCCCTGCGGGATATTTCGCGATCAGACTACCACATCGATCCGGTTCGTGAAATAACGGGTCGCGCGTGGCCGTCGTCATACATCCTCGAAACAATCTAACCTCCCGCGCAAGAGTACTCATAATATACGTCATATATATATATAGAGAGAGAGACGGACTGTTTGTCGTCGCCGAGCCCTTCAGAACTCTCTGCGGTGAGGTCTAGGCCCGATCGGTTAAACGTTTCTAATGGACAAGACGTGTTTATAAGGATTTCGACGACGGTTTTTGTCTCGAAACACATTCGCAATTAGAGCAACCTCCGACGACTCGTTTGTGCCGCCGATACAACACGCGCCCCGAGTATTTCGTCTGTGTGCGCGTTAATGGATGTTCGCTTCTCCTCTTCTTCCTGCGACGACGACGACGACGACGACGACCGCGACGTACTGTTTAGCGGCCCGAATACGACG
The DNA here is from genome assembly GCA_948098885.1 of Drepanosiphum platanoidis. NCBI lineage: Eukaryota > Metazoa > Arthropoda > Insecta > Hemiptera > Aphididae > Drepanosiphum > Drepanosiphum platanoidis. The sequence goes on along the minus strand of OX402534.1, from coordinate 5,806,347 downwards.
ACTACACTGTACTTGGCAACAGTTAATGCGTACACATTTCAGACCGTACGCACACGGGCCCCCCGCGTTTATTAAAACCATTATTTAATCGTCACGGCGACAGTCGTCGAACCCCGGAGCTTCTTGCCAAAGAAAAAAAAAAACAACGAAACGGCGCGGCGTTCGGTTTTTTCTTTTCGCAAAACTACCACTATTCGGAACACTAATACTATTATTATCGACGTTGAATACCGCGGACGAACAATTTACCTATAGTTTTCGACGTCTAACGGATAACATAAACTGTTTTTTTTTTTTTAACAAATGACAATCAATATCCTCTTTCACTCGATCGTTGATCTGCCGTTTGATCTACATTATATAGACATACACGCGATATATGACATTTGTTTTATTATTATAATTATCGTAACGGTCGTTTTGAATATTCCGCCGAACGTTTGGAAATCTATCAAAGTCTATCGTATTATTATTATTGTGTTGCTTCTTTGCGGCGTATATTAAAATCCTCGATTTCCCTTTGGAGCCGAAAACACCTCATTTGTCGAAGTCGGACGATTAGTTTGGCCTGTTTAGGCTCGTAGGAGGTCGTAGGCGTATTACAAACACGCGTCGTATACGCTTTACACGTGATCCTCCGAAGTCTGGTGAAAAAAAAAAGGCCTTCTCGACCTTTTCGTATCCCGCCAACGCCTATGAGTTTTGAAAACTTTCACGTACCACTCGAAACGGTATCGGATATTCACTTAATTTTTTATCAATTTTACTTTATCGCACTCGGATCCGATTTGATGCCGTTTCTTCCATCGCAGTTACGATCTTCCACTCGGTCACGTTTGTCCGCCTGTTTTAATATTTTCCAGTCGAAATATTTACCGTAAGCGTTTCGAACGTGATATTTTTTTAAAATAATTATTATGATTTCAAAGTTTTTTTCATTCGCGTACCGATTACGAGTTTTCCGAGTATTTTTAATGATACACGACCAAGAACCGCCGAGCGTGTTATACTGAGAGTATATAGTTTACGTATGAATGACTACGTTTTGACTTGATAAAAAAAAAAAAAAACCAACAAATTTCTAGGAATTTTTTCGTTTTAAATTATTATTTTTGTATTCTTTTCAAACGCATTTTTTTTTTTTTTTGTATCGATTAGATTTTAAATTAAAAAAAGATCGATCGCTCGCAGCACAGTTCGGCCGAGACTTGAGAATTGAGACACGAATAGCGTGTTTTTTTTTTTTTTTTTTGAGATTCCGAGCGACGCGGAGAATATTACGGATTGACCTCCAGACGTTTTTTTTTATCTGTTCTATACCTGGGATCAAAGTTTCGAGTAGTAAATCTGCACCGAAAGTTTAACGCGACAACTTTTTAGGTCAGCAATCGGACGGACGCGAACGGCACTTTAAGAAGTCATTTTTCGATGGCATTTTTTTTTTTTTTTTTGTTTTTTATAAGTTTTCTTTTGCGCGAGGAAAAAGTGAAAAAGCGAAGAAAAAAAAAAAAAACAAACGCCGTTGAAAATTCCACACCACGGACGACGATTTCTACATTCTTTTGGACGAAACGAGTATAATTCGGTTTTTTTTCTTTTTTTTTTTTTTTGTTCTCTACTAAAACCGCGCACAATCGACGCCGCCGCGTATATACGCGAACGTTATATTCTCGTCTTAATCGAAGGGTTCTCGCGACCATAATCGACCGAAAATTTAAAGCTGTCGGCTAATAGAGTTCTCGCGGTACGCTTACAACTTTAAAACGACGAGTTAATCCTGCTCGTCAGACGCGCGTATATTAACATATAACGCGCCAAGTTTTCTCGGAATTATACATTTTAAATACGACGATTTATCATCGCGCTTTCGAACTATTAAACGCGACGGGACTCTTCGTGCTACCGACACACCGTAGTCTCGACGTTTTCAATGTTATTTTCAAAGTACATATCAAAGTGATAATCGCGCCGTAATCCGACTATACGTAATATTATTATGTGACGTGCGTTTGTTTTTCGTCTCTCGTCTTTGTAGAAACGAAATACTTTCGGAATGCTAAAACGATCACATGATAATCGCACGTCGTAAACGAAATCGATCGTTCTCTTTAAACTTACCTCGGAAAATCGTCCGATCGTTGTTTGCTATAATATATAGTACGCGTTGTTTACGAATCCTTGGAAAGAAAAAAAAAAACATTTTTACATGTTTTCATTGCTATAAAACGTATTCGTCGCGTGAAAAAAAAAAACGTTCTAATAAAAAAGCTACGGATCTTTGACCTCATCATCGGTTGTGTTTGCTAACCTTGGAGTATTTAGAAATAGAATGTTTTTTTTTTCCACGAGATGTCGTCGAAAAGTATATTCGGCGCTAAGTAAGCATGACGGCTGCGAAGACTTAAAAAAGAAAAGAAAAGAATAACAAAATCATCACGTCCGGCTCCTCTAATTATAAAAAAATATTTTCAATATTTCCGAGTCGATTTTCATAATAATAATAATAAAAAAAAAATAAAAATCGTACCTCCACGGCGCAACGTAATCCGTTCGTACTTTGTAGAGATGTCTTATGGTATTAAAAAAAAAAAAAAATCAGAAAAAATATATTACGCTGGTAACAAAAGAAAGAAAAAATCGAGTGGAAGGAGCGATCGTCCTGTACTCTTCCGCCCCATCCTCGACGAAACAGTTCTCCGAATATGGACTGGATAATATTCGGCGGCGGATTTCAAAAAGAAGAAGAGTTAAACGATTTTCGTTTTAGATTTTCTTCCCGCGGCGACAATAATGTAACGACCGTTGTTATTCCAACGCGGTTTGTTTAGATTTCAGCGAGAAGACGATGATGTCCATCATCAGGTCGAAGCTATTACGTCGTCGTCGAGATTGGAATTTCCTTTTTTATCGCGCGTATTATTAAAATAATATCAGAGTCGATCGACTATTTTTTTTTTTTAATTTCAAAACTTATTACAAAATAATATCAGTATAATAATAATTGTACTTTGTACTTGAAACATCGTCGTAAAACAATAGAAACGAAACCGCCGCCGCGGCGTTTTTTTTTATTATTATTCGTTCAATCCGCCGTATTACGTATAGCAAAACGATTATAATTTACGATTATTATTTTTTTTATTTTTTTTTTGTGGTACCGGAGCGAATTTTTTTCGATAATTTAATTTAATTTAATTTTTTTCCGTTCGAAAACTATTCATCGTTGAAATCATGGCGGGTCACGACGCGGGCAGCGAATCGTATCCGCGTCATAATAGCGTATTTGAATATTACATTTTAAGTGCAATTACGGTACATACATAATATCGTTATAGATAGGGTCGGGGGTACTTTATGTGGTCTCGTATCCGCGTCACCCATCTACGCTATCCGAAACCGAATGTTTATAGCCCGGCCGCGTAATATAATCAATACTTAATTGTATTCGAATCGTAATTCAACGCGGTGCACCGGCGTTGCATGTTATTAATATTTATCGCGATCCTCGGCCAGAGTGTAGGTACGCGCGACAGTTTTAGGTTTTACGATGCACCACCATGATATTATAACTAGAGCCCGGAATTATATTCTTTTAAAATAGCCAAAATAACATGCTGCTAATATTCTCTTAAAAAGTTGAAAATATTCTTCCGATATTCTTTAAAAATCATAATAAAATATGCGAAAAATATGCTTTTTTATTAACAATATATTCTCAATACGCAACAAAATTAAGCGAATAATACAAAAACCTGATATAAATACTATATAAAATAGGTATTATTAATAATAATATTTAACATTTAATTATTTTAAATTTTTTATCTTAGATAAAATGGACGGATGGTATATTGTGTAAATATATATAGTATATTTTCAATATCATATCAGTATCACTATTATCGGACATAATAATATAATTTATATTATTTACGTCACTGCGACCAAAAATATCCAACATCTATTCAAATTAATCGATATATTCTCTAATATTCTTTATTATACGAAATATTCTTTTATCTTGAAATATTCTCAAATATGCAAAAAAATACTATTGCCATTAATACACCGGTTTCATGATTCGTAAAGATTTCGAACCCCCTTCTGACTGCATAGGCTCAAAAAAAAATATGCAAAAGAATATAATTCCGGGCTCTAATTATAACACAGTATCGCCGCCGTGTTACGTTTAACGAAATCAATCTATATTTCGTGCAAACATCGTCGTCTATTTTCTTTCGCAGACAGTTGTTGTCGTTTTTCTCCCTCCCCCGTAAAATACAATAGGTACACGTGTTTGTATAGTGTATTCCATTGTGCGATTGTAAAAACAGAGGCGCGTTTGATTTTTCAAGAGAGCGGAGTTGTAAAACGAATCGTTTACGCGGTGGGTTTCTTCGTAGAAAACAAAATCTCACGTCTAGGCGAGGGTTTCGACGACCCGATCGCGGTGCTGCACCACCGCCGCCGTATTCGCATATTTTCGTCGTTTATCTACGACGTCATTGGCCGCGACTTATCGTCTTAATAGACCGCAGTCAAATGTTCGAAAGATTTTAAACTAGAGAGCGCGGAGACGTTCCGGAGTGGAATTGAATTTTTAATCCACTAGTCGAGTCGACTATATAATAATAATTGATTTGTCTGCCCGCGCGTAATACTTACGAGCCGTCTCGTCGTCAATATTGACGTTGGGTGTCGAGACACGCATCGCTTAGTCGTACGATATCATACGGCACGGTTAGAAATCGGTCTCGTCGATCCGACGACGAGCGACTCTCGTTTGGGCGAACTCGATATTAATCGAGAATTCGCTATACTATTAGTCGAAGAACTGCAATTCGTCTTTATTGGCCGAACGGTTTTGCGAGTGTGAACTCTTAAACGAACCTTTCGTTTCTTCCCCTCCACAAATTATTAATCCGCATTTTTAATCGTATTTCACCTGTCCGAGAGAGAAATCGTCGCGTCGTGTATATTTTTTTCTTTTTGAAAAGTCGAGACAAGTTCGAGGAGTCGTCGAGTTTTTGAAAAACGAAACCCACGATTTTAACAACACAAGACGGGTAACATTTAATTAGCGAAATATGAAGTAAAAGATTGTTTTCCGAACGTTGAAATGGTTCCGTCGCATTCATCTCGTTCGAGTGATAACAAACTCTTCAGCAGTAGGCGGGGGGGGGGGATTTTTTTCCCAATTAAAAACACGTAAAAAAATACAAATCGCGGACTTCGACGGACGGAGAAAAACTTAAAAACCTATTCGCGAGAACGAGTCCTGCAGAGTGTGATATATCTTAAGGAAAAAGGAAAAAAAAACCTCAAAATGTAATTGGTGGTTTTTTCGGTTGTGAAAATAAAACCTCAACAATAGTTTCGGAAGTTATTAACTTTAATCATTAGTCGACATCGTTATTTTGATTGTTAGTTTACCCCCGTTTACCTGCGTTTCGGTCGTTTATATTTTTATCCGTGCGATATTATTCGTCCGATTCGATTTTTTTTTTTACACCGTTACGATTCGTTATCGAACAAAATCAAATAATCGTCGTCGAGCGAGAAACGCGTCTCGTTTGTTCGTCGGCCTCGGCCGCAGTTCGTCCGATTTTCACGACGGCCGTTTCGCGACACCCGAGGAGGAAGGAACACGTCATTTCTCTTCGACTCCGGTTCAACCCGCCGCCGCCGTTACGTAACGATGATATAAATCGCGCTAAAATTTCACGCCGAGTCGGCGGTTTTTTTCCCCGAGACCAACAACGTCCAAGGGCCGCGCGCCATCGGAAACGACAAGAAGAAGCCGGCCAATGATAAGTTAAACTTTATTACGTCAGTGATCCCCGCTGAGCCGTCGATAACGGTAACGGCTATTCCGACGGCAGACGAGTGTTATATAATAGCTCCGCGACGACGAATACCAATAACAATGATATCGCACACGCCAACGGTTTCCATCCAACACGGCACATTGAACGCGGCATAATATCGTAATGCTTAGCCGTTATGTATTGTTACAGAGCAAATGTTTGGATGCGATGTGGTTTCGCGACCGGAGGACGAGGGGGCGGGCGTCCCGGATATCCGGAACTCCTCTTGAGCACTCGTTTTACGCCCGCGGCGCGAACGTATGCTAACGAAAAAAAACTCGTTTTTCGGTAACTAATAATACGAGTAATATTAAGTATTATCCGGACTGACATAAAATCACCCGTGAAATTATATTGTTCGAATGATTATTGTTACGAGTGTTTTGAAATAATATTATCGATCGCAGACAAAATATCAAATGTATAAACGAATCATAAACAAAATAAATGTAACATTCGACGGACATTTCAAATGAAAAAATAATAATGAATAATCTAACCGCGGAAAAAGTGTTCTCTGTGTAAAGAAGAATTTAAATCGGTCATTTAGATTTCTATATTATCGAAACACGTTTTTTAGCTAGGAAAGCAGATTTTTATCGTCTGAAACGTTAAAAAATACGAGTCCGGGCCAGACCACCCAACTTAAAAAGACATTTTAAAGTAGTAAATATACTGACGTCATTCAGTTAACTACTATAAATACTTAATTTATTATTATTCTTTGTGTCATATATAAGTTCCTTTTTCGGCTTTCAATTTAATAACACAATGAACCCTCACCCTTCGCCCTTGAAAATGTCCGGATGCTTCAGTCGTATGACGGACGCGCGGCGTTCAATAGAAAACATTTTCAAATGAAACATGAATAATATCGGAGTTACCGTGCGATTTCAAGCGTTTCGGGTCCTTAAATAATTTATTACGTTTCAGACATTACATATTATTATTATTATTATTCGAACGGTAAATATAAGTGCGCTTTTAAATGCGTTTTACTGTTGCGCTTTTGTTTTTTCGTGTCGCGCGCATTATATTCGAGTGCATTTTTCACCAACACCGGTTATATTATACTGCCGTAGGAACCGATAACTCCGACGACGGGTGAAAACGAAATAATTATTCGTGCCATTGAACAAAAATGTTCGAGCACTACACAGAAAATAATCGCACTTGTAGTACAGCGGTGTTTAATAGTTTTCGATTACAATGATTACGACCACGTCGCCGATGAAAATAACATAACGACGACGTGCTGTCGAGAATAGCCGCCGTTTCTTGAAAAGAATTTCTACGGACTCGAAAATCGTATTGATTTTCGTTTCGTTCATTTGCGACGACGTTGAATACGATTGGAAATTCGTCGTTTTATTTTGGAACCGTTAGAATTTCGACTTGAGCATTTATCGTTTGAAAAGAGCGCACAAACTCGCGGGTTCGATTCGGCGGTTAGGCTCGTTCGGTCGGCAAATATCGTCGGAAAAATCGTTACGCGGTAAAGGATAATTCGCCTAATCGCCCCCTCCGAGGGCGAGGGCCCCGGGAGAAAATCGTCGGAGGATCTGGCCGGCGCGGCGGACGAGACGAGACGGGACGCGAGAGAGGGCTTGGAAATAAAAACTGCGCGATAATAATATAATATAGGCGCGGGCGCGCCGCCGCCGCCGCCGCGGACGTGACGAAGACAACGGAAAACCGCCGCGGTTGTCATTTATCATCGTTATTGTGTGCCAACAGTTTGGAACGGGTGCCGAGGAAGAGGAGAAGGATACGCGCGCACGTGTAATTGCTCGTAAATCTCTTGTAATCGGAAAGTTACCGCGCGCTCTCGCGTATACGCGCGTATGATTGATGGGCCGAATTCCGGGCCGGCGTCGTGTATCGGCCGGCGCGCGCGCGCGCGCGCGGTGACCGCAAAAGGTGTCTGAAGCTCGGCTCTTTCGCGCCCCGTCCTCCTCGCGCCCGGCTCGCTCTCCCGAGTTAACATTTACGGAATGTCTATTAAACGCCACGCGCGCCAACCCGTCACGTCGCGAGCGCGCTTTTACGCCACACGTCGCGGCCCGCCGATGTCATCGCGCGACGACCAAGTCTCCGTAGATGTTCATCTCCCCGTTTCAACATGCTAAACCGGTACCTAGACGCGCGGTAGAATCCGAAAGGACGATTTCGTCCTTCGGAATCGACGCGGACGAGATCGCGGCAGAGCGCTATGAAAACGACTAATCGGAGTAATAATAGTCTGATGTAACGTCTCTCTAACAACGACAACACGTCTCTGTTTCTTTCGATCGCGTGCGGAAATACGTACGACGACCGGATTGATGTAGAAATTAATCGTCGTTGAAAACCGTATAAATCCGTTCGTCGGCGTTTTTCTAGCTTTTCCTACTCCTTAGTAACGTACGACTATGACTTCCACAAAACAATCGCGTTCTCGATGCTGCGCCGACGCCGCGCCCGATTGTTTACCGCCCGAAAGAGTAGAATTCGCTCGGTCGCATTCGATCGGAAAGAGATGACGCGGCGGAAACGTAAAAAAGTAATTTTTTAGCGCACTCGTATGCCTACCCGTTGCAATTGAAAGTTTTAAGCGCACGTCTCGCCCACTCGCGGTCGGAGTAATCGCAATCGTAAGAATTACACAGCCAACGCGAGTTTATAGCAGGAGCACCGCGCCGTCGTCGTATCGGCCGTTGTGATAAATTCAAATGAATCACACGACTTTTTCGACGGAATTGACGCGGCCGTACAACTCCACACCTCGGCATAAACCGTTAAATATGTCATCTAATTTAATGGCCGTTCCCGTCGTCGTCGGTTCGGTCCGTGTTCGCGTCGCTTTCCGGCAAGTCTGGGTTGACCCGGGGCAGGCGTTCACAGTACTCGTCGTCCGGTCCTTACACTTGCTATTCGGTCATCGGTCGCGATCGCGAAATTAGTAACCGCCGCCGGCGGCGTTACAAACCCGTCCGGGAACCCGAAGAGAGAATAATTGCGCGGAACAATATTTTTTTCCGACCCGAACAGGACGTGTCCGGACGCGACCCGGACAAGTACGAATGGTCGCGCTTAAAACGAACAACATAATATTTTTCTCAAACCCAGACGGGCTCAAACGACACGGACAAGACCCCCGGAGCCCCCGAGGGAATGCACTGATTTATCACGTCGGCCCCGATATAACTATGTATGAAAAACTCGCGTTTGTTACGACGATGATTTTATGAAACCCGTTTCATTAGATTTTCGTTTATCGCGATGGTTTTTTGACATTTTTACGGCGATTTTTCGTTCCAAAAAATCGTTATTTTATGCAATTTTTTTTTTTTGTTTTTAGAAATAAGAAATTCGTGTTGCTGCTCAAAGATCAAAAATTATCACACCGAAAGGTAAACATTTTTAAAAAGTCATTTTCATCAGTATATATTTCGTCGTTAGCCTTTAAGAAGCCGTTTACCTCAAAGAAATTACATCGTTTCTATCGAAAACATTAAACAACTACACTGAACGACATCACGACAAGCACGAGGTACCTATTTTTATTTTTTTTTAATATTATTTTTCCGAATCATAATAGTTTATGATTTTTAATTTAGAGTACCTATATAATATTCGATCGTAGCCACGATTTGTGTCGATACACTTTTGTTTTCCGTGCTTTACCTGCAGTAGGTACTCTCGTTTTTATGTAAACGAGATTTTTCCGGTAGTATTTATAAGTTACATAACATATTATATTGCGAGGTATTACGTATTTTATTCCGACGCCGAGTGAAAAAACATTTTTTCGTCACTAACAAGCCTCTGTATCGACTTTTTAAGAAACAGAAAGATAAACAATAATTTGTCGTTAAACATTTATATAGATGTTTGTCGAGCGAGAGGAAAAAACTTTTATTATGTGGACAAAAAAAAATAAAAATATATAATAATAATAATAATAAATAGAGAGGCTAGTTTTTTAAATTGCAAAGATAAATAAATAATAAATAGCGCGGCCGTTTGAGAAAAATTATATTCGTACCTATGTGAAAAAATTCAATAAACAACAATATGATTAATTGCGCGTGGAGAAAAATAAAACGCGAGTGTTTGTGTCATTTTACTTTTAAAAATCGCGTAATGTTTGAGATTTTGAAATGCAATACGGATTTCGACGTACAATATATAAATATTAATCCTATCGGCTCCGCGCGGACAAAACAAACGTCGAATTATAGTCGTTCGTATTATTTTGAAAACCACGCGATAAATGATTTTCATTTCGATCGCGTTCTCGCGGCGCGCTAAAGAGCGACATATTAAATTCATTAAAAACCGGAGTTGAATGTCAAAGAAAACACGTCGTCCGTCGTGTACCCCACATGGGAAATCAGAGTTGTGGATTTTCTTCTTTTCGTTTTTACTACTCAAAGAATCCCGTTTAAAATACCCCGGCAGCGAATTAGGCGCCTATAATATTTTATTATATTATTTGAGATACTCGCGTGCGATTTGTTTTACGCGTGATCGTGTATTGTTTTTAGTTATAACATTATTACATTTACGTTGTTACGAAATGAATCTCGCACTGAAATGAAATATGATTTTCCGTGTTCGTCGCGCGAAGACAATACGATAAAATCAATTGACGTTCGGAATACGCGTGAGTACAATTCGGACTATAATATGCTCGCGTAGAACGATTATTGTCAAATAATGTATCGATATAACAAACGCTGTTCCTCAAAAACACGTCGCGATGCGTGAAAGCGTCGTCGTCGTCGTTAAACTTGTTAATTACTTTCCGAGACGTGTTGGCAACGAGAAAGACGCGGCGGCGAAAGAGATAAAACGTTACGACGAAACCCATTTGAAAACTTCCGTAAAAAAAAAAAAAAAAAAAACAATAGAAAAGAAGAATTATTATCGTCGTGCAATTATCGACGAAATACTACATCTCGCACAGTAATTAATTATTATCTTATAATAACCATTGTGTTGCAACGTTTAAGAAACAATATCGTCATTATTAGTATCCGTTTTTTTACCGATCGAGTCTAAACCGTCGTCGTCGGAAGATATTACAACTTGTGGCTGGTTGTTGTACTCGTATATACGAACGAGCTTAAAAAAGAAACGTCGGAAAAATTATATCGTATATATTATAACAATATCATATGATATGGTAAATTAGACGCGAAATGATGGATGGACGTTTTCGAGTCGTGACGAATCGAAACGAAAGATAACAACTTTAGCAGTGTTGGAAAATATAATACACGTCCAGTAACCCGTTTCAAAAGGTGCGGCGCCTTGGCGATTGGTTAATCGAAGCGGCGAAAATAAATAACACTGTCAACGGATAAATGTTTCGACGGAAAAGCAATATATTACATGCACTAGAATAGATTAGAACTGAGGGTTGTAAATAACACAAGAGTATTAAAACTAAGAGCCAACTATAGAACGGTTAGAACGAGAGCGTACATTGTTGTACGCGGAAATCAGTGTGTTCGGTTTAGTTTCGTGTCCTTGATGCCCCGAGTCCTGTTGAAACTGCTAAGGAGGTAGTGTTCGCGAGTCGTATTTCTCACGTGGTTGGTGATATCTAAAAAATTCCCCGACGGTTTTTCTTAAAATTGATAAAAACCAACGAAATATGACAATTTCGTTTTTCATTGGTTTATTATTGAGTAGGGAGGGCCCTACACAACCGCGGTTCTTGTCGTTTCGAAAACACGGTGCACGGCGTTTTTCAACTCTATTCGCCGAGAAAACGAACGCGAACTAACGCTTTATTCCCGCGGACCGAAACGGAATAACGAACGAACCGTCGCGTCGTCGAATTTACGGCCACGCCGCCGCCGCCGCCGCCGCCGCCGAAGCGATCGCGCTCCAGAGTAATCGTCCGAAATTCCACCGAAATGTTATCCTGCGCGTATCCTGCCCGTTCGGTCGAAGCATTGTCAGGCATGCACTCGTGCGTATTGTGTACGCGCGCGTTACAAGTGACCCGGCCACTAGCACAACAACACTCGCCGTTATTCCAAGTACGACACGGCATTTGTGCCGGGTTTCATTGGCGTCGATGATAATGCGACGGGCCGAATCGCCAAACATCATATTACATCATATTCGTCGGTGTCGTATGGTGCGAACGGAATACCGCGCGGAAATCGCTGCAGAAGTGTTACGAAAGTTACGTGTTCACCGCGTCTGACCGGACTATAGAATATCGTCGAATAATAATATTGACGACGATATTTTCAAACCTAGTCGGGTTTTTTCCTTTGGTTTTCTACGAGAAAGCCGACGACAATCGAAGAAACCGATGGAAATCTCTCGAGCTACTCGAACCGTCGCAGGCGTGCCGGAGTCGATCATAATATCAGGCTAGTTCGACGTTCTGACTAGAGACTCTGATCCGTTCGGCTACGCCGCGCCGCCCGCGTGCGTAACTCGTCGCCGACCGCGTCGTCAGCGGAGCCGAAAATCACGCGGAAAACAATACGCGAGATAACGTTATTATAACTATTATTATATCGCGCGTTTTCCCGTCCCTTCGAAACGCACGCGCCACTCCGAGGTTAATTGATCATACATCATTACGCGTGTGCGTGTGTGTATACGACGACGTATGTATATATATATATTTATGCGAGTTTGGTCGGCAGAGTGTAGCAAAGTTGTTTAATAAAGGAATTTATGATTGATGAGTTCGCGCCATCGCCGCCGGCGCTGCCTCTCCCGCACTATTGTATCACACACACAGGCGTTACCGCGGTCGTTGTCGGCGAGGCGGCGCAAAAGTTGTGAGCGTGCTTCTGTCGCGGAGGACGAACGGCGCGAACGCGTTGGAAAAAGGCGAGATTGTAAATAATCCGCGGCGAAAAGGACGAAAAGAATCCTGGGGGGGAATCGCGGCGTCTCTACGATCTCGTCGAATCCGTTTGTTACCGGTTTCAATCGTCCAACGTTCGTCGCGCTTATTCGTTTATAAACATTTACATTCGACACGGATTTAACGAGAACAATGAAATCGTTAATAAAACCCCCCTCCGATCGGCTGCCCTTTGGCTCGTGTCACAGCGGCCTATTGTACGGGCTTTGTTTTCAATATATTTGCCACGCTGACCGTTCACATAAATCATAATTATTATTTTATACGCAATTCGTATGGAATAACAGTTTTAGATTTCCACCGCGACCGCGATGTGGTTGTTTCTCAAACGTCTCGTTTTGCCAGCAGACATTTTCGGAAACGTCAAAATTTGCGTGCGATTCGTAGACGATGCAAAATACAATACGATAAAAATACGAGTTCGTTTTCATATTTCTCGCGCGTAACCAAACACGAAACGCGTGCCAACGTGTAACGGTTTAAAGATAAATACCAATGCATTTTATTCGATAAAACAATTGTATTATATAGGTCGTTCGAGTGAAACCGAAAAGTACATCGAGAGACCCGTTTCTGACGAAGCTCGCGCGATCGATTCAATATCGATTGATACCCTCCGGTTCTGATTTATACTGTCCGAGTGATTGTGCATGCGATTCTCGCGTGTTTTGCAAACATCGTCAAATTTTATATACCGAACGCGTCAAAGTATATTAATTAATAGTCAAACGTGTTCGTCGGAAACGAGACGACATCGGTAGCGTCGAAAGTTTACAATTTGATTTGCCCACTTCTCTCCTCGGCGTGTAATAATAATACGTGGTGCGTGAGCGGAACGTGTGTTTGTCGAATAATTTTCACGAGCTTTTCCTTCGGTGTCTCCGAAGTGTGAAAATAATAAGTGTCCGATCGATATATCGTTTTTTAGATTTCAATGTTAAGCCGACATCGAAGTCGTTCGAAAGTTTGATTATTCTCGTCGTCGTGCAGTGTTAGTAGTCGCGTGGCGTTTTGTTTTTTCCTAGTTTTTTTTTTTTGGAAACGATTTCGTTTTATTCCAAGTCGCGATAGATACAAGATCCGCCGGCGGCGGTTAGTCGTTGTACACAACATCGTACATTATAATAGGCGTTCTATATTCAGTCGTTATTTTAACGCGGGAGAAACCGTCCGTAGTTTTTTTTTAAGCGCAGTGTATTATTTTATCGTTGGACTTTGAGTGAAAAAAAAAAAAAATCATCACTAAAACCACTATTATGCCCGTCGAGCGAACGCATAATATCGCGGGTCCTCTGTTGTTTCGCTCGGAGTCGTTTTTCGAAATCAATACGTTACATTCGGGTTGTTTCGCATCGTTATGTAATACCTAAGCCGACCCGACGAATACGCGTATATATCGTAATAAGAATCGATGACCACGTGACCATGGGGGACGGCGGGGGGGGGGGCACGGATTGAATTTAACGGATCGCACCGAGCCGCCGCCGCCGCGCCGTACAACTCGGTCGGTAATGACACTCCGAAGGTAATGCGTGGTGTTTTACTGCATTCAAATCTTACCCCGATACTTTACACGGTCCAACGACCGGATTACTGGTGGATTTCGGATGACCACGTAATACGTATATAATATATAATCCGTAAGCCCGACACATATTTCACCGCGTGGACTTATGCCAACGACGAACGCGGACGGACGGACACACGACCGTGTAGTATAAAACGGATACGCCGCGTATATAAATTTAAATTTGATTCCCCGGCGCGGTCATAATATTTACTCGTTTCGGTTATTGATGATGGCGGATATCGATCGGAATCTCTACGGGGGCCGCGGGGCGGAGGAGGCGCCAGACAGCGCCGGCCGCGAATGGTTTTGACCCCGGGGGGGGGGGGGCTGATTTTTTACGCGCGACGCGGTAGTTTTTAAAAACAAAAGTACGTCGTGTGACTTATGATTTTGACCTACGCGTAATAATAATATCGTTCGTTGTACGACGCATTAGAAATAGAAAAAAATGACAACCTATACGTTATCTTATTACAACGTACTCTTATTTCCGGTTTAGAAATCGCCGATAAGATTAGGTGTCGTCGAGCTGTTTTTCGAAAACTATTCGTTCCGAGTATGTCGTACCGCCACCGTTATACGTATTATATACTCTTCTGGTCCGAGTCGACGGAGCTTAAATCCTTAATCCTTATATGGTTTGATTAAATAGAACGTCTGACCGTACTCCGAAATCGAACAAATCGTATCTTTTATTACGCGCGTCGTCTTATTTGTTTAGAATATTTTCCAAAAACAATTGTCTAATCACACAATATCGAATAGGTACAATAAGATACGTACAACGTAGGCATTTTTCCTTCGATTTAATGTCGCAAACACCCGGTATCATGACAAACGGTTTCTATACACTGTAATGTGTACGTAAATATTTTCAAACGATTGTTTTAACAGTTTTTTTTTTTTTTCAAAACGAAACTATTAAAAGGAAGCACGTTTTAGGCACGCGTTTCGTACGAATCATTATCCGTTCGTTAAAAAGCACGCGGTCCGATTTTCGCTTTTCACTCGTTCGAACCTATATCGATCCGTCAAGTGCACGAAAACTAAATAAATACAACGAGTCAGCAGCGCCCCCCCCCCCCACCCACCCGTATAAATAATATTACAACAAAACCACTTAATTTATTCAAACATTATAGAGCGCACGCCAAAGTGCGCAAAATTAATTTAAAATATTTATCAACCAGTATACACTCTCACTTATTGCCGTCGGTGTGGCACTGTAGAAGTTATAATTAACCGGCGTTAATTTTTATTTTCGAAATAATATTTAATTGCATTATTCATGAGGATTTGTTCGTAAACAAGGTTGGAAAAAAATAAATTTACCACCCCCCGACAAGAGTGCTTGTAAAATAATTTATCAAACTAAATTACATTATTACACTAAGTATTACAATAATTCGCGACTACATCGGCGGCGAACACAATGGGCTTCTAAATTGATACGACAGACACATAAGAGTCGAGTTTTGCGCGCGAATAATTAGATAAAAAAAACAAAAAAAAAAAAAAACGAGTCGAGTTGATAATTAAAATCACAATATATTTCGAGAGTTTAGAAATTCGTCATTTTTTCCCCACCGTGTTTCAAATGAAGTATTGTCAGCGAACGCGAGCTTGTTAAATTTTACATACGCGCGCACTCGCGGCGAATAAAAATATAACGGGACGGCGGGACATTTTTTTTTCCTCGGTAAAATAGTTTGTCGGGTTTTGCGCGCAGAAGTGAAAAAGCGCCTCGGACCAAAAAGCGGTTCAAAGCGTCTTTTTAATTTGGACGACGGAAAAAGGACGCTCTCGTGCCATTTCTCGAATAATTCGAAATAATAATAATTTCTCACGTTAATATTTCAGTATATAAAATATATCGAATTGTTTGTAAATGATAATATGCACTTTGAAACGATTTTCTCCGAGCAAAGGCTCGGATCTGCCCGCAAAATACTAATCGTTTTGAACTGTAATATGTCGTCGTTTGGTTTTCTTACAAAACACCATCACCTCAGTCGACTCGAAATCACTTCGTCTCGACGACGCCTCGTAGCTCTTCTTTATGCTCATCATAAAACGTCCATTGATCCGATAAAGATTTTAAAGATGATTTTAATTATTCGAAAATATTTGAATATATTTATTTTAAGTACAAAAAAAAAAAAGGTACAAAGAAATCGAGCAAAGAACACGGGCGGCGGGGGGTCATACTTTTAATCCGAATAATAATGCGTTCGCGCCATAAGCCGTGCGGGAAAAGAAAAGAACAAAACTTTCGGCTTAAAATATTACGAGGGTGAATATATGGCACTGTGCGAACGTTTTGTTTTCAACTCGTCTTTAATAATATAGTAGTGGGTAATATATTTACAAAAGTGAACAGGTAGATTAGTGTAATGAGTATCCTTAGAAGTACATCTCGGGATATGTAGGCGGCAACTTTGCGTCAAACTTTAACGCCATGGCTAATGTACTTTGCGGTTGTACGTTTGTCGTATACACATATATATATAATAATATATAGAATAATAAAAGTGTACCTATTGTGGAATAATATAAATTAATTTTTCAGAAAAAAAAACAAAACACACTGACGTGAGCCGAAAACGCAGATTTCGAATAACGAAAACCCTAGTCCTAAGGAGAAGGGCGGACGAAGATACTGCCGATGAAAGATGATATAATCCTGAAAGTGGCGATAAATTTATCCTTTCGGTTTAACGGTTTTGAACGGCGCGGCGCTTCGACGTAATGCATAAAATAAACCGTCGGATATAAATTCGATCTCGTTTGTAATATTTGATCGGAACATTGGCATTTCGAATGTACATTGTTACGATGTGTATTTTTTTTTTTCGAAATACAATATTATTAAATACATAAAATTATTTTAATACAAAACGTCATATTAAATATATTTAAACAATAATAAAATAAAGATGCTTGCCTTGAGTAAGAGCTAGTGCAAAATAGTCACGACCGGTTTCGATTAAAAATCATCATCGGTTGTAAAGAGCGCACTAATATTTTGTTATCATTTACGAGTGTTGAATTATAACTTGTATTTTGTTTATTTCTTATACGATAATATTGTTACACGCGACTAATGTTACTAATAGTAATGCCGTTTTCACGTCTCAAAACCCAACACGACCATTTTTACACATTAATTATATCGACTTTGTACTTATAGTGTGACGAGTACCAATAATATCCTCGGTGAAAAAAAATCTCCGCAGATAAGTCACGGAAAATGATGAAGAAAATATTTCCAAATTACAGTTTGTCGCTTTTTTTTTTTTTTTAGAAAACTATTGAAATGTTGTTCGCGGAGATAAAATTAATCGAGATAAACGTCGTAGAATAAAGTACATTGTACGCGCGGCACAGATTTTATTAGGACGCGGAGTGAACGATTTGCAGCGAAAATATAATATAATATTATATTACGCGTGATAAACGTCTGTGTTTCAAAATACGTGTTTCGTGTTTTTGGTCAACAACGGCTGCGACCGAAATCTCTTTCGGAGAATAATTGAACTATAATATTCGCGCGACTGAACGATTTTAGTAATATTTAGAAAATATGGAAAAACGGTAAATCCTTATCGCGCGCGCATTCGGAACGGTACGAGAGCGCGCATATAATGCAAAGCTGCGAGCCGAATTCTCATTTCGCGAAACGTTTGAAAGCCGCGCGTAAAACTTTTAGAGCTCCGGGAAATTGGAATTCGTGCCCGAGCTCTAGACGTTATCTCGCCAACAGATTCGCGATAAAACCGAACGAAAAACAAATTCTATTACTCTATTTTTATTTTTTGTTTTTCTTCTAGTAGGTGGTGGGGGGGTACAACGTAATAATAATAATAATAGTGATATTATGTGTGTTCGCATTGGTTCGAACGAAATCCGCGAGCGACGACGACGAGAACGCGGTGACTTGATACGTTTACTTAAAGCCGCCCGTTCCGAGCGATATTAATAATTTTTTTTATTTTCCAGTGTCCCGGTCTCGCACTATGAATCTTGTATGTCGTTTGGACGAATCATAGCAGACAATTTTCAAGGCCGGAGACAAGTGGACTCGTTTTTAATTAAGTTGCTATGGAAAAACGTGAATCGAATGTAAAGCGCCAATAGCTGTTGTTGTTTTTTCTCTAGCCCGTACGATTTACAAGTAGAACGGGAACACAAAGCCCTTCAGATCAGACGATGAAAATCAATTAAATCGCGCGGTAATTATTTATTCGAGTTAATAATCTTAAAAACGAAATAACACGTAGAGTGAACACGTCGTCGTCGATTGATTTCGTCGATCGGACAAGTGTTTTTACATCGAGTTTTAAAACCAGATTTTTTTCTCGTGTACTTTTTTCCATATCGAAACGCTTCGAGTTCGTTACACGTCGGAGTTTCATCGTCGTCGTAGACGGTTATCTCATGACATTTCGTATTTTTCAAGAGATTGTTATTATTATGTGTTTCGGCAATCGATCGAATTATCGTCGACAACAATAATATTATCGAATCGTCAGCCTTGATTATAATCGAACGTTTTTTTTTCTTCTGATAATTACTATTCGAAAACCTAACCGAACGCGCGCTATATCACGCGTCATATATTTCGTATTATTGTCGTACTCGCAATCGTTTTGGAACGCGCGAAAAATATCGCGATTACAACGGACGCGCGGTTTTTTTCCTTTCTTTTCCACGCCGTCGTAGGGCTTTCGAAACGACAAAAAAAAAAAACGAATATCGACGGATACGCATAATATCCGCCGCCCCCCCGCGTAAAAACGTATTGAAAGACGTGTACGACTGGCCGCCGCGTATCGACGCTGCAGTTTACGGATATTGTACGTAGCTTTACCCGCAGCATGTAATAACACGAGTTTCGTCGTGCGGCGCGCGCGCGCTAAAAAAAAAAAAAAGAAGGATAATACAATATATATCCTGTTTAGCCGCACATATATTACATTGTTACCGCGCGCGTCCCTCGTTGTTTAGCCAACCATTTATACGCTGACAAAAAAGTCGAATTCATTTCTTTACGCACATCTCATTAAAATGCAAAACAAGTCACGCTGCAGCACACCGCGCTCCCTCCGTGCGTCTGACATGGCGTATTTACTTATATATATATATATATATACGTGCGCGCCGTGCTCGCTATACGGAATACCATTAAAATTTGTTTTTCTTCGCGTCAGTCGCGTTTCAATTATTTCCCCGAACGCGATACATTTTCGAGTGTAATAACACGATATAATAATAACGTACGTCTGATTGTGTTCTTCGCGATATCGCTCGGCTCGTCGTCCTAACGCGACTCTAATCGAACGCGATTAGATTTTTCTGTGTCATAATATAGTGTATGAATGTTCGTTTGGAACGAATTTTCGCGACGCTTTTATAATGCAAACAAAAGAAAAAAACGCGCTTTTAAAAATTATTAATAAATTTAAACACCTATAAAATACTATAACTATTCATTTTTTTTTTTTTTTTGAAAACTAACGATTATTGAAGATGTTAAGGAAAATTTATTTGCGACTTGAAATTTCTAATAATTTATGTATTTATAACGTTCAATTCCAGCCAGTCATAATGAGTATCGAAAAATCAAAAGAAATTTTGAAAAAATCGTCGATTAATATTATTATTCTCGGAACGAAGAAAGCGCGTCGTTTTCAAATTCAAACGTGTAATTATGGGGTTTTCGACGAAACTCTTACGATTTTACGTAATTAATATTCGTCGTCGTCGATTCGTTTAGAGACTCCGCGTACAGAGGTTTGACCGGCCCCGACCGAATGTCTGACTCGTTTTCGAGTGTCGCCGATCGTTTATATTGGTTTCGGCCGATTTCGACTCGTGACGCGTATTATTGTCATATTTGCCGCCGCCGCCGCGGTGGCAACCCTATTCAAAGTTTATCTTCGAAGATATTTCGAACAAACATTTTCCGTACGCGCGCACATAGAAACAATATGTTACGGGAATGTAACTTTTGTTCGCGTCGGCGGCGTCGTTGTCGGGGTTGAAACACCTAAGAGATTAATAGCACGTATACGTACGTACTGCGTATCCGCGCGATCCGACGCGTCACACATGTGCCACTCACGCGTGAGTTCTAATGCGTTTTAGTACAATGCTCGCGTACATTTATATAATACGAATATATATAATAATACTTATCGCGCGAGAAAAGACTGTACGGCGCGCGCACATAACAGATATTTAGATATTTAACTTTTTGACTCGAGTCTTTATATCTCCGTGACGCCCCGTTTTTCGATGCGCTCACTCTCTCGCTCGAGGGGTGCATTTTTTATCATATACTCGATACGATCATATTTCGTATTCCGCGTTCGCGTCGTCGTGTCTCGATCGAACGCGCGCGAGCGTTTGCAAAAGCATTGCTTTTCCCGCGCCCGTACATCGAATCCGTAAAATCTTATCGCATACGTATAAATATACTCGCGTATTCTTTTTTTCCCCTCGTTTTTTTTATTGTATTTCGAGACCTCGTAACGCGTGATTTCTGACTATCCATAGTGTCTTATCGACGTAGAGAAACGTCTGAAAACGCCGCGACGAGAGTATAATTTTTAAGACGATTTTAATTTATGAATATTCGTTTCGCACGTAGCTTTGAACTCGAAAGGTGGTACGTTCCAAAAATTATAGCGGACCGTTTTCTCCCTAGAATACGGATAACCCCGTTTCTTCGTATTCCGCTGCACGTTTCTTTGAACTAAAATCATGTATATTTTGTTCGGATATTTAAATATTGACGTTGATTATTTGATTAGCGGGGGGTTAGGTCTTCTCGTACGTTCCGAGTAAAACACAACGACGATGAATTTATTGACTTTTTACGATGTGTTCATTTTTATTTTTTTATCGTTTTGTTTGTCGTCGACCAGAAAACTCGGTTCCATCATCAACACTGCGAACGGTTTCTGGTAACAAATGTCGGCCGAACAGAGCTCTAAGAGTGAGATTTTAAACTTATTGTCTCTACAGTTTTCTTAATAATTGAGAACGACTGACGGAAAACCAACAAAACGTACGGCGTACATTTAATATGTCTACATTGCAATACAAATGTATAGTTAATAGTTTATTGCGTAAAATGTCGATAACGTAACTTTGGTCGGACAAACAGAATTCGACGTAAAGTTCTTCGTATATTGTTCTTACTACCGACTTACTGGTCGAGAAAAATGCCTTTTTTTTAGCGTTCGAAACTCGACAAAACTCGAAGACCTGCGGAATTTTCACAGTCGAAAAAGTCGATAATTCTAATGCCGAGCGGCTTGAAATTCGCGAGTACTCGGGGCGAGCACTTCTCCTTCTAGCCGATAAGGATAGATAGAAAAGAAAATGGACTAATTATTCCGCAAACGGGGTTAGAAAACCAAACGTCAACGAAACCGGGTATTCCGGTCTAGAAACGGGGGGGCCGATCTCTAAAGACAGATAAATAGAGGACCGCCGAGAAATTTATTCCCGTCCGGCGGACCCCGCTCGGACGGCCGTCGCTTTCCCGGCCGTCGCGAGACCCGCGTAGGCGGTCGCGGTGCACGTACGTGCCAGGCGCGATTTCGTATTCATCGGCGACGTTCCGCACGGGCGCGCCGGGACACGGATAATTAGGACACGGCACGGTCCGGGGGTCCGTGTCTCGTAGTAATTTCCAAGTGAATCACACAATGCGCGAGTCGGGGCGTCGACAAAATATGTATCCGTACGAGGAGGAAAAAACGGAAAGGAAACGCGTTTTTCATCGCGTCACGTCCGTCGCGTCGTTACGTCGTACTATATTAGGCTTTCCGCGTGCGTTCGCGCCGTAGCGTTTACGAGCCCGGTCCGGGCTGGAAATCGGATTTTCTCGACGCACCCCGAGGTCCGCGCGCGGACGGTGACTGCGCCACACTGCGGGCGATGAATTTGTGTGGGTTGACAAAGACGGACGTCGATCTATTGGAGATGAATGATTTCTGAAAACCAATAGTGACGTTGTCCGAATTGCGTCCGGGCTGGAGGGACTTTCACCGCGGTTTTGAGAAATTTCAGCGTACGTTTTCCACGCGTCTACTGCTCCGACGTCATCGCTCGGCGTATTAGAGATGACGCCATTAATCCTCGACCGAACACGACGTGTGAAATTATCGACATATCCGCGAAAACGAATAAAATAGCTGTAAAAAATGTGCATGTTCGTATTTAATTGATAAACAAGACAGAGAGTGCGTGGTAAAACACTCGGCCCGGTCCGACGACAAATGTAGATGGTAAACATGACAACGCGGTGACGGTGATTTATAGCCGGAGCGCGGATAGCGATGTTAACCGCGTCGTGGTAAACTGACTTGGCGATCGTAGGGAATTCATTTTCTCCGTTATAAACGACAAAACACGTATTTTCGCGCGCAACCACACTTTGTCGGTTCGCCGTGCCGGCGGCGGCAGCAATTTGCTAAATACGATGATATCGCTCTATACGTCATGGTCGCGTTATCCGATGTAAATTTATGCACTCGCATTTCACGCGGCACCCGAAACGGTGGTCGGTTTGAAAACTCGTCGCTTTCTTCCGCACGATCATCGGGCCACGTAGTCTGTCCCGTTCGCTCTCAAACGTCGTTCGAAATCGTAAACGGCCTGAACGCTCTCGCGATATTTCATTTCCGTTTGAAACTCGACGAAAAGCTGCAAAATTTTACAATTGAAAATACGTACTCGAGGCTCGGCAGTTTAACGGACAAAAAAACAAAAACTCTCGGCGAAAAGTCGCGAAAATATTTTGTTAAAAAATTAAATTTTAACGTCGCCGTCGCGTCGTCGTCGTTTGAAAACAGAGGTTGATCCGTCCGCGCCCTCGGGAATCGTTTTTCCAAAGCTCCGGTTTCAATTTCAAAAGGCCGATTCGCCAAAATCAATCACCCGTCGCCCGGATCTCGTCCTTTTTTTTTTTTTCTTTTTCCGATTTTTCCTTAACGCGGGACGTCACACCACCCGGCCCGGGGACACACACACACACACACTCGCCCCGAGATTGGCCGTCACGAAATATCCGGCTGACGTTTGCCCGACGGTCGCCGTGTATACTCGCAGAATAACACGCACTAATTTGACGGCGCCTCCCGGGTCAGACGGATAAGACGTGCGTTGGCGCGAACAGTGCGACGCGATGCAAAACGACTTTTAAAACAACGTCGTCGTCGCGGACACCCTCTCCGGCGCACACGTATGTCACGTATATATACCACATTTTGCGCGCGCTCTAAAACGACCCTGTCGACTCGAACGTCTTCTCTGCGTGACCGTCGACGCACGCTCGTCCCCGTGCACGGTTTCGTGTCGATCGCCCTTTCCCCTTATTTTTACTGCTCATAAAAAACAGCCCCGTTTTCATCTCGGCTAGCGAGACCGGTCGCGGTGGTCGTCTTCTTCCGTCGAATCTCCATCGTCGTAAAAACACGTCATCTAATACTTGTACGTAATATCGCGAGAAAAATCGATGCGCTGCGAACAGCGTGCGGAAAAATCAACGCCGCCGCCGCCGCGAGTGTGCGCCGCCAAAGTGAAAAAAACGCGGCCCGTAAAAACGAAAAAAAAGCAACCGTAAAATCGATAAACGAAAAGGATCGGTCTTTTCTTTTTAATAGCCTCGGGCCGTATAATACGTTTTTATTATACAATTACCGCTTGATACCTACCGGCCATAACGCGCCCGCCATAATAATAGAATATAAAAACCGATGTGGGCCGCCCCGACGCGCGACGACGGTATAATAATAATATGGCGGTCGTATCCGATCTCCGCGGGCGGGGAACGACGATACCTCTTTTTACCGCGTTTTTTAATACGTTCGCTCGGCCGCGGCGAAAATAATATAATATATTCAAATGTCCGCGGCGGCGTATCTACTACGTCCATAACAACTACGTACGTAGTTCCGTCTACCCGTGCGAACGCGCCGCGGCGGCGTTGTTATTTTGCTTTTCAAACCGCGCACTAATTGTAAATATGATTATGATGACGACGATCGAAAACACAAAGAGCGGCGGCGCGCGTTAGTTGAATTTCGGCACGTTATGCGCAGAAAACCAGACCGGAAAAAGGCCTAAGAAAACGCCGTGTTGTTGTGTAATCGCCGCCGCAGTAGTTTCGGTGTGACGTTTGGTGTAACGATTTTAAAATCTTTTTTACTAATGCATAACGCGTGGTATTATTGTATCGAACTATCGACCGATCGAATCGGTGGCGGATCCAATCTTGTCATGAATTAATCAAACTCGTTAAATATAATTCGATACGTTTTACTTTTACATTTTCGATATACGACCGAAACAAGTCGTCAGACATTGAAGGCTTCCGCGCAGAGATAACAATTGATCGATATAGATATGTAGTTGTGGACTAATTCTTTGAGTGTGATATTTTAATAATACATAATATATTATGCAAATAAATACAAATGAGTTTTTTTAAATTTGATGACAAAAAGTATTAGTAGATTACCGCCTTATTGAATGGGAGACTGAATAAGACTGAATTTCTCGATTAATTTCTTGATCCGCGACTGAATTTAAATGCTCTAAATGTATTTTCAAACCGTAACACAAAAAGTCATCCTAGAAAACAACTACCGTAGTTCTTTATCGTGCGAATCGTTCGGTGTTGACGTTGTCTTACAACATTATCAGAGTTATAATATTATATTCTTTTTTTATGAATAACAATCGTATCGACCGCAATAATAATCCGAGGATTTTCGATTTCGATTTTCCATAACTCGACACGATAAAATACAGCGTTTTTCTTACCTGTCACACGGCCCTCTCTCGGAATCTAATCGGCTATTTTTTCGAATCATAGGCGATCGAAAAACCTTGCAGAGCACTTCGCGGAATATTACGTAGTTTGAAAAGTAAATTTAATAAAAAAAAAAAAAAAAAATGGCAATAATAATCACGATAAAAGAAAACGGAGCGATGTAATTCACCTTAATGGATTTTATTATTATTTTTTTTATCTCGCGAACGAAACAAACGCATGCAAATATCTCACGGTCCCCCGGTAAATTACTCGTACGGCCCCTCGAGGGGCCGCCGCCGCCACGGCTCTCGGTTTTAAAAAACACCGGTATGATATTATTATTATTATTATATCGATCGCGCGCGAGTTCCGAAAACTGATACGACGGAAAAACGCGATCGCTTTCCGGGAAGAGAAAATTGTTGTTCGCCGGGAAACAACCACTATATTTCATCAGACATTCGTGGAAACGAATGCAAATACCAGAGACGGATAGGAGGGGGGGGGAGGGAAATGGAAATTATTTTATTTTGTTTGTTCGCCAACAACACACGCCGATATTATTGTACTCGCGCAAAGTCGCGACGAAAACAAACAAACTCGAATAAAACACGTTTTCGGTAATCTAAACTCCGGGATCTGCCGTCTTGTAAACGAAACCAATTGGTTTTTAAATACCCACCGTATTGTAAACTGTTGATTTTCTTATTCTTCTTTTTCTTCTTCTTTGCTCGAGCGTTTTATTCTATTAAATCCGTAGGCGTTTGATCGCGAGATAAGAATAGTAGTCGCGCGTTAAAGAAAACGTTCGATTTTTTTTTATTTCTCTTTTGTAACGTCACTTTTCCCCGCGCACGCCGCCGATCGTAGACGAGAACGTGTACGACGATAATAATTAGGTATACTATTTAATCGTCCGAGAGACGTTATAAAAGTAATCCGTATTACACATTATAATATAAGAGAGTTTAAAACAAAACGGGCCGGACTTATTCAAATGAAACGTGTAATTATAAAATTACGTCTGCGTTTTCCTATTAAGATATTTAATGTGCCGCCGTATTTACTCTCCAATTATTTCGGTCGTTAAAACACAATTAGAATATAAAGTCTTAAAAAATAGCGATTAAGATTATTTGATTTAGGTACCGTGCCGCAATCGTGAAAGAAGAGAAAACGGTTCGACTGCGTCGTCGAGGCTTCACAGCGCTACAATAATAACTCCGAATTCGTAATATCGACGACGACGACGCTTAATCGAGAACAAAAAAAAAATAAAAAAATAATCATCTCGATATCGTTATTGAAATAATATGTATATTTTCTTTCGAAAGAGCTTCTTTCTTTCTCTGTTTCAAAACGATTTTAATATTTACATAAATCGATTATTAATACGTTTATATAGTACAGCGTTCGATTATAACAACTAACGTTGTTTTCTTCTCAACTAATAAATTATAATTTAAGCAAATTACTAGCCACTCGCGAGTCATGATACAATAATATAATAATGTAAACAAATATTGAAAAATATTAATAATTATTACAATATAAAACTGACATAGGACGCGGTGTGATTTAAACAACAAAAATATATTACAGTTTACGAAACGCGCCTCACTTATGAATAATTATTACGATATCGTTCAAATAAACGACAAATACAAGGTGTTGTATACCTTTCGAAACGATTTTCAAACTACTAAAATCGTGCGCGCGATAATAATCGACGCTCCGCGAGTCGAAAAACTGACGGATTTTTCGTTTCTACTCGGAAAACGTTCAACCCATGATGTGTATGAGTACGCGAGTTCGTACGTTATTATTATTTATTTTTTCCACGCCCCGCCCAAAGATCTCGACGGTTCGGGTGATTTTCGACGCAAAATATGACCTCTTTTCGCTTATCGCCGACCGCGTTTATTAGCGAATGCCGCGTGCGACCGTTACGCCGCCGTGACGGTATAAAAAGTTCGTGCCGCGTTCCGACAAAAAACGAGGTTGTTTTTTAAGAGCGGAGGAGAACAAAAAAAAAAACCGTCCCGCGTAAAATATATATTATATCGAAAGTATCGAGTGTATTACCCGACCGACTCGTTTGTGCGCGGCGGCGGCGGCGTAGTATTTATGTAAAAAAAGCGAAAAGTCTTTAAGTCACACGATCTGTACGATACGACTACTTTCGTCCCGACGACGACGTCAGAAAAAAAAGAATCGATTTATCGTCGCGACGTTTTCGTACGTGAAAATATTCCGAGCGGAGAGATTTCATCGCGATGACAGTCGATTTCTATACGCTCGGCTCGGCGAAACAGATCCTAACACTATGGCTGCACGCGTGTAAGTATGTATTCCGTCGTATTCGTCCGCACCGATAACGGTATTTTCCATTTATGAATACGCGCGATGAAAATTTAACTATTTTCCCGTTTGTTTCTTTAGAAAAATCGCGTCTACAAATCGACTTGGAATTTCGCGCGGGGTGTTTCTCGATGACTTCCGGTCGACGCGAACGCTGTTGAACGACGGAGAGGTAGTGCAAAGTGTTACCGGTTACTTAACGCGACGTGAACACTTTTCCGTTTTGTGTTGTACACGTGCGTAAAAATTAAAAACCGACGTCTGGGCGCGAGCTGTACTCGAGGAGAATATTCGAGTGTTCTCCTCGAGTTCGTTTGTCTTCGTCTGCCGTCGGTCGGGTCCGGATGTCAAGCGTGCGGGCTTAATAAACTATCGTCTACGTTTAACGCGACAAGTCGTATCGTTATTTATACATTTTACGAGCCTTCGGAGGACTACGGGGACCGTGCGGTCGCGGAGACGGGGCCCTCGGAGGATCTCGTCACTTGCGCCACGCGTGCACGTGCACCGACGGGAACCCGTGGTCGCCGAGCCCAGAGGAAAAGCCGTGGTCGTCGAGCCCCGAAGAAAAACCGTGGTGTCCGTGCACGATCTCGTGGTAACACTGCAGCCACTGGATCACCTCGTACGTGCTCCTGCACGCGAACGGCCAGTCCTTGCAGCCGCGGTGCACCGGTCGCCGGTGTATGAAAACCGGCGGGAACAGAGGAAACGGCAAGTGCGGCTCGCCGTGATGATAGAAATGATGCCACCAGACGTGGTGGAAACCGGGGCCGACGCCGTGGTAATAATAGTCGTCGTCGTCGTCGTCGTCGTCGTCGCCGCCGCCGCCATGGTCGCCGCCGCCGTGACCGTGATCGTGATCGTGACCGTGCTCGTACACGTCGTCGTCGTACCAGTCGTCGTAGTCGTACGACGGGATGTCGTCGTAATCGGGCACCCCGTCCCCGTTGACCACCACGAATCGTTTGCTCCTGAGACCGGCGTCTAGGCCGGCGCTTCCGGGTTTCGCGACGACGTCGTCACTGGCGCCGGCCGCGTCCTGGCAAACGCTTCCGGTCAGCGCCAGGCACAGGCCCGAAACCACCAGAGCCGTCGCGTATCCGCTGCGATTGGTCTGAAACTAAATAGCTCGCGATTTTATCATAATATTCGTTTGTATAAACAGCGAACACAGTGCGAGCCGATCGGATTCGAACGATTTTAACGCCGTCGGCGGCACTGCGGGTTAGACCGGAGAAATTAGACTTCACGGACAAAGTGATATTGTTGTTTCGATTGAATCGTGTTTTACAAACTAAATGGCATTAAATAATTCAAGGTCGTATGACGTCAACCGTTTTAAGACAATCGGCGGTGGCGTGCGGAACGCAAAAACGAGCGACATACCACCGATTAGTATCACTTTAATTTCATCAACAGCCTATTTTGAGAAAAAAAATTGTCGAACGAATATTTTCTTCTGTCGATGCTACTTAGTCTTTCGAGTTCAATCAACAGTTATATAAACATGTCACGTTTTTACATAATATTTAATTATTGTTGGAAAACTCAATTCAAATACATTTGATAAAAGTGACTTCACCGTGTGGTGCCACGTAGAAAGAGCATCTCTCGGACCTCCTCTGTAGTCACGATCGCCGTGGTTTCGGTAAACGTTTCGGATCGACGACCGGCGGCGACCGAAAGTGCGCTACACACCAAACATTAGGGGGAAACGAGAAGCGGCGCGGCGTTGCTTTTCCGCGCGAATAATAACAACAAAATGTCATTTGAACCAACGGCGGCGTTTAGTTTCGCCGACATCGAAACGCATTATGTCGTCCGCGCGCGGGCGAGTCGGAAAGGAAATAAAAACGCGAGGCAAGTCGGCGAAAACTTTCGACGGCTCTCGACACCATCCGCCCTGTCCGCAGAGCCGGTGACCGGTGTAAAAAGTGTAACGTTTTATCGAATCAGAGTACCCGACGCCGCCGCCGCGTGCGAACAGAAAATATAAATCCAAAGGGCGAACGAATACGCTCGCATTTTTCATCATTTAATCGTAGTAAAGAGAGTTTTACACGTGACAATGATAGAATAATATTATTTGATATTGCAATCGGCAATTTGTTTTTAAATATAATTCCAACCCTTGTACGGATATATGACAAAATATTCACGAAATCTGTTTATATATACGTTTTCGACGAGCGATTTAAAAAAAAAAATTATTACAATAATATTCAATTTTATATTGCACAGAAATGTCGTCCGAATAATGCATCGATCGGTTGTAATGGAAATTCACTTGATTGAGAATTTAAGACGAGTTTTATAATATTATGAGAGACGACGCAGTGGAAGTCGAGTTTAAACAAAAAGTTTAAACATACAAAGTCGATATCGATTTTGCGCGCGTACCTCGCGGGAAGTTTCGTACGAAAAATACCAGTAGATGGCCTCCAGTCCGAGGAGACGTCAAAACAATTCTTCGCTTTCCGGGTCTCGATTTCACGTCGAAGTATAGTTGTCGCCGACAACAGTTCATACGACGAGTAATATAACGTATTTGTTTATCTTCGGAGCGTCGTTTATTTCACGTGAAAAAATAACGTCGAAATCACCAGCTCGTGGCGGTTCCGTTCTATATGCTACCGCGTTTGTTCTCGACTAGCTTCTAATTACTATTAAAAAAAAAAATCATACGAAAGCGACATAGTTTACTCACCATATTTCGTGTCCCCTTCGGTCGTCTGATGATCGCGCGAAAACCAAACCAAACGGAAAACTACTGACGTTTGCCGGTCGACGAAACCATCTTATATACCGGTCCGACGATATTACCGTACACAATCGATTGGAATCCGTTCGGGGCACAAGGTCGCCGTCGCGTCGTCGCGATTGCTCTCGGTCGATATTATTATAATATCCGTTTTATTCGAATGATAACAATGGTAATCGTTTTCGTCTCGTTAATTATTATTGTTTTTCTCAATGAGTTTTCTCGCGAAGAACGCCACCGCCGCCGCCTTCGGTCACGGGTCGCTGCGGATCAGCCCGAGAGAATATTATTATCGTTCCGATCGACAAACACTTCCGCGTCGTCGTCGTCGTTTTCCGTTTCCGACGAAACCGTATTTCGTGCGCCCGCCAAACACCCAAGTGCGTCGACGTAAAAGCCAACGAGACTACGACGGGCGAGGGCACTCTCGGGGGTCGACCGGGCCTGCGGGGGATTTGATAAAAAAAATTCCAACTTCTCGTCACGGCGAATTGTAGTGTTCTACGATTTTCATCTACGTCGATGTATAAACATCGTTTGCTTATGTCGACTTTGCGGTATAAAACAGAAATATGATATGAGATTGAGAAAGCGAAAAGTAGAATGAAAAATCGGTTTCATTGTGATCTATGGTTATTTTTTCTATTTCTGTTAGTCGAATTACTATCACTGTATTATCTACCATAACTATTTCAATATAGCTTTTGAAAATTTCAGCCGTTTTCGTTGTGAGATAAATTTCGGTTTACTGCACTTGTGATGGGGCGGTATATACGTTGTCTATTCGGAGAAAGTTTTCATAAGACACACGTACATTTACATTGTACGGTGTTTTGCGGTTTCGCCATAACTAATACAACATAGTGTATTATCATTGTTATTATGACATCAGCTCGTACGCGAACGTTTCATGAATATTTCATTTGCATCGGTTTTCATCAAAAATCTACTGTTCCCGACGTTTCGAGAAAATAAAATTAAAACAGATAAACTAAAAATTCAAACGATACAACACAGCGCGACGTGTTATTGTTTTATTACCGAGTCCTGTGGATACGTGTACTATTATTATATTAGCGTGTTTTGCGTATTATAAAATATATTAACGTCGTCGTTGCAACTACTTATGTGTCTCTTGACGTACTCTCGTTGTGTCACTTTCGTCGTTCTCTGAACCCGTTTTCACCAATGGATTCGCCAAGTCTCGGGGAAGGTTTTGAGCTATAGTACGTCTCGAAAATCCAACCCTAAGTGGGTTAAAAATGGAAAACTTTAAATCGTCGCGAAAAAAACCACGTCACCTCCTGAACTCCTGGTACCAAATTTTCGATTTTTCGACTTTTTTCCGTTTTGCAGTCAAAATAATAGTAATAATAAATAATAGTCATAAAAAAGCCCTTTTTTTCCGTTTGTGAGCGCATATCTCGATAAGTACTCGGCGGATTTAAGTTAAGTTTTCACCAATGGATTCGCCAAGTCTCGGGGAAGGTTTTGAGCTATAGTACGTCTCGAAAATCCAACCCTAAGTGGGTTAAAAATGGAAAACTTTAAATCGTCGCGAAAAAAACCACGTCACCTCCTGAACTCCTGGTACCAAATTTTCGATTTTTCGACTTTTTTCCGTTTTGCAGTCAAAATAATAGTAATAATAAATAATAGTCATAAAAAAGCCCTTTTTTTCCGTTTGTGAGCGCATATCTCGATAAGTACTCGGCGGATTTAAGTTAAGTTTTCACCAATGGATTCGCCAAGTCTCGGGGAAGGTTTTGAGCTATAGTACGTCTCGAAAATCCAACCCTAAGTGGGTTAAAAATGGAAAACTTTAAATCGTCGCGAAAAAAACCACGTCACCTCCTGAACTCCTGGTACCAAATTTTCGATTTTTCGACTTTTTTCCGTTTTGCAGTCAAAATAATAGTAATAATAAATAATAGTCATAAAAAAGCCCTTTTTTTCCGTTTGTGAGCGCATATCTCGATAAGTACTCGGCGGATTTAAGTTAAGTTTTCACCAATGGATTCGCCAAGTCTCGGGGAAGGTTTTGAGCTATAGTACGTCTCGAAAATCCAACCCTAAGTGGGTTAAAAATGGAAAACTTTAAATCGTCGCGAAAAAAACCACGTCACCTCCTGAACTCCTGGTACCAAATTTTCGATTTTTCGACTTTTTTCCGTTTTGCAGTCAAAATAATAGTAATAATAAATAATAGTCATAAAAAAGCCCTTTTTTTCCGTTTGTGAGCGCATATCTCGATAAGTACTCGGCGGATTTAAGTTAAGTTTTCACCAATGGATTCGCCAAGTCTCGGGGAAGGTTTTGAGCTATAGTACGTCTCGAAAATCCAACCCTAAGTGGGTTAAAAATGGAAAACTTTAAATCGTCGCGAAAAAAACCACGTCACCTCCTGAACTCCTGGTACCAAATTTTCGATTTTTCGACTTTTTTCCGTTTTGCAGTCAAAATAATAGTAATAATAAATAATAGTCATAAAAAAGCCCTTTTTTTCCGTTTGTGAGCGCATATCTCGATAAGTACTCGGCGGATTTAAGTTAAGTTTTCACCAATGGATTCGCCAAGTCTCGGGGAAGGTTTTGAGCTATAGTACGTCTCGAAAATCCAACCCTAAGTGGGTTAAAAATGGAAAACTTTAAATCGTCGCGAAAAAAACCACGTCACCTCCTGAACTCCTGGTACCAAATTTTCGATTTTTCGACTTTTTTCCGTTTTGCAGTCAAAATAATAGTAATAATAAATAATAGTCATAAAAAAGCCCTTTTTTTCCGTTTGTGAGCGCATATCTCGATAAGTACTCGGCGGATTTAAGTTAAGTTTTCACCAATGGATTCGCCAAGTCTCGGGGAAGGTTTTGAGCTATAGTACGTCTCGAAAATCCAACCCTAAGTGGGTTAAAAATGGAAAACTTTAAATCGTCGCGAAAAAAACCACGTCACCTCCTGAACTCCTGGTACCAAATTTTCGATTTTTCGACTTTTTTCCGTTTTGCAGTCAAAATAATAGTAATAATAAATAATAGTCATAAAAAAGCCCTTTTTTTCCGTTTGTGAGCGCATATCTCGATAAGTACTCGGCGGATTTAAGTTAAGTTTTCACCAATGGATTCGCCAAGTCTCGGGGAAGGTTTTGAGCTATAGTACGTCTCGAAAATCCAACCCTAAGTGGGTTAAAAATGGAAAACTTTAAATCGTCGCGAAAAAAACCACGTCACCTCCTGAACTCCTGGTACCAAATTTTCGATTTTTCGACTTTTTTCCGTTTTGCAGTCAAAATAATAGTAATAATAAATAATAGTCATAAAAAAGCCCTTTTTTTCCGTTTGTGAGCGCATATCTCGATAAGTACTCGGCGGATTTAAGTTAAGTTTTCACCAATGGATTCGCCAAGTCTCGGGGAAGGTTTTGAGCTATAGTACGTCTCGAAAATCCAACCCTAAGTGGGTTAAAAATGGAAAACTTTAAATCGTCGCGAAAAAAACCACGTCACCTCCTGAACTCCTGGTACCAAATTTTCGATTTTTCGACTTTTTTCCGTTTTGCAGTCAAAATAATAGTAATAATAAATAATAGTCATAAAAAAGCCCTTTTTTTCCGTTTGTGAGCGCATATCTCGATAAGTACTCGGCGGATTTAAGTTAAGTTTTCACCAATGGATTCGCCAAGTCTCGGGGAAGGTTTTGAGCTATAGTACGTCTCGAAAATCCAACCCTAAGTGGGTTAAAAATGGAAAACTTTAAATCGTCGCGAAAAAAACCACGTCACCTCCTGAACTCCTGGTACCAAATTTTCGATTTTTCGACTTTTTTCCGTTTTGCAGTCAAAATAATAGTAATAATAAATAATAGTCATAAAAAAGCCCTTTTTTTCCGTTTGTGAGCGCATATCTCGATAAGTACTCGGTGGATTTAAGTTAAGTTTTCACCAATGGATTCGATTCGAAATTTGAAATTTATGAACCGTAACGATTTCACTGCAAAATTCAGACGACGACGACGGGAAAATCGTCGCAACGTCGTAGATTTTTCGCACACATAAGGAAGAGAAAAAAAATCACGGCGAGACAATGAGACGAGTGCGGAGTACTCCAAGTGTCGTTATCGATCGCCGTTTATGCGGTATGAAAATAAAAACGAATTTAAAAGGACGGAATTCTTCGGCAAACGATGACCGTTTCTTCCGGACGGTTGTTTTCGAACGATTTTCGGTTCGCACTTTGCGATTCTAAAAACGTCCCTCGACAAAGTCGACGGCGAGGCCCCCGAGGTGTACTATACTCACGGGGGCCCGGTTTTCCGTGTCCAAGACCCTCGGTAATATCACTTGGACCGCGGGCACTTTGAGTTTCGCCTTGATCTCGAGTTGGCGCGCGCCGTTGCGTTTTCACTCTGTGACCTGCTGCAAGTCGCGAGAACTGCGGTTAGGTCGCTACAACGACGGATCGTGGAACAGAACGGAACGAAACTGTGTAATCTGTAATTTTTATAAAAATCTTTCGCGCGCCTTGAATATTGTTAAAAAATAATAATACTTTTACGGGTGTCTTTCTATCGATAACTCTGTCGCTAACCTAACCTAACCTAACCTCGTGTTGTTAACGCCGTTGTTGTTTTTGTTTTTTTTTCCGAAAAAATAGTTTTCAACGTATCGCTTCAACTCGGACGAGCTACGTTGTACGCGCATAAATGTTTCATCGTAAAGTATTCTAAAAATGTACGAATTCGTCCGACGATCCAAGTCCTCGCTTACGAGTTGTTCGTAAAGTTTTTGATTTATAACGCCAGTATTAATACAGTACGAAATCGGAAATACTAAATAATGGAGAAGATAATATTATAGCGAAACGGAATCGTTCTGAAAAAAATAAAAAACAATAATAAATAATAGCCTCGGGACGACAAAACTCGTAATCCGTATCTGGAGAGGTATGCGATCGTTTCGTCCGGATCGATCGGAATACTTTTCAAAACGCAGTTCATAGTTTCGTCGAATCCGATGTTACGGCGCGAAACGCGTTCGGAAATAATCACAAGTGCGTATTATTATAGTTTTAATTAGATTTCATCAAATCTCCGGCGCGTAATAATATTATATATTTGCCACGCGAAGGGAATATTTACCGAATGCGTTGCGAGCGGTTTTTTTTTTTCCACGAGAACGCAACGGTTTGAAAATTATTGTCAACCCAATTTAATCCGTACAGTTTTTCTTCCCTTCTTTATTTCGACTGTATTTTTCGCGTCGTTTCGTATTTCCTACGTACTCGCGCGTTTTCCCCCTTCGTCTTTTCTATTCGCCGTCGTCTCATACTTTTCTACGGGGGTAACCACCCTTGTCCTTAACCCCTCCCCCCCCGACGCGCGTACAGGGCGAATCTCCGCGCTCCGCCGACGCGGCCCTCCGGGTCACGGCTCCGCGTCGTCGGTAGAAACGCGACCGTGCGCTCTGTATGTTATTTTATACGTATATTATTTTCGCACTCTGCGCGGGATATTTCCATATCTTTTTCGATTGCCTCTATCCAGTTTCCAACCTGCTTCTCTCCGCGTCCGCTCCCGGAATCCCCTCTTTTCGCGCCCGCCCGTTTCCGAGAGTGTCCCGACGACGACGTATCGTAATACTCGTTCTCCTTTTATCTCTTCTCGTAATAATACCGTATCGTCGTCGTCGTCGTCGTCGTAACGTCGAATCGTTATATTTTTTTGCTTTTCATAATAGAAGGCCGCTCTCGCATAAAGTACCTATAATGCGACTGCTCTTATTTCTATCCGGACGGTTTAGTTACGGCGTCGTTTTCTCGGCTACGACCGTCAGAGAATTCGTTCGACGATTATTATTATTGAAATGCGAAAAAATTCCGTATTCATACGAATTATTACGACGAGCGCGCGAACGATAACAATATCGCGCGGGTTTTTTATTATCGTCCGAACACGCTCTCGTCGTTGGCGACGACGAATTAATACGTTTACGATCGAATCGACGTTTTTTATTTTATTTTTTTTTTTTTCTAGGGGAGACGCGAATACCTCACGGGAGAGGAGCAGCTCCCTCCTTTCGAGACACCCTCCGTTTAACACTCTTCCCCGTAATGACGTTATTGTTTTAAATCTACAAAGACAATACAGGCAAATCAACAGCTTAACGAGATAAAATCGTTACGGTTATTATTCCGACATAAATTTCCAGCAGCGTTTACTACTCGTTTAAGAAATTAGTCGGATTTTAAATGTATTTTCAAAAACTCTATATTGTACATAGTATTTAATATTATAAATAATACGAACGTATCGTTGATGATATAATAAAATATTTTATTCGCCGGTCAATACTCTCGAGACAATATCAAGTTGGCTCTGGATCTCGGTGATCCGACTATGTTTTATATTTGAAAAAGTCCCCATTAATCCGACAGACATTTGGTCTGATATCTATCGCCGAGATTCTAAGGCAATACTTTTTTTTATTAATATAATATACGACGACATACGGAATATTAAGTTTTGTAGAATAACTTATCGGTAACGTTCGATTCGTAATGATCGAAATATCATATTATCGTAAAAAGACGTCGGTTTTTCGAGGGAACCTCTTTTACGCCCTACCGTTGCACTCGCCGTGGTGCGGCGACCGTCATCACGGTTTGTCGTTCGCGTTTATCGTTATCGCGTGCGGAACAGACGGGAATTTCCGAAAATGACCTCTGCTCCGAAGTACCGACACCTGCGTCCAGTTTCCAGTCCGTTATATAAATATCGCCCCGAAGTGTACCTCTTCTATCCGAAACAATAGACAAGTGCGTACGGAAAACAAAAAAAAAACAAA
The DNA here is from genome assembly GCA_948098885.1 of Drepanosiphum platanoidis. Lineage (NCBI taxonomy): Eukaryota > Metazoa > Arthropoda > Insecta > Hemiptera > Aphididae > Drepanosiphum > Drepanosiphum platanoidis. Next base: position 5,769,232 of record OX402534.1, on the reverse strand, counting down.
ACCATGTGTTATCGCCGTTATACGTACTCTCTCGCGTATAATCCGGATTCTTCGCTTATCGTTTTGAATCGAAATAAAAAAAAAAAAAAGGAACTGTGTCACAACTCGTAGACAATATCGAGCTTAGTATAATATTCGTCGTGCCGGACGTTTCGAACGTTATTTTTCAAATAATTCAATACGAACCGACCGAAGCGAATAATATTATCGTCGCGAGACCTCGCGGGTCTCGCAAATCCTACAAGGACGAAAGAACGTCTACCCGGGGATACGCGCATAGTATTACGAGTTATTAACACGCCGCCGTAATATAATAACATTATACGTTTAACTGTGAGACCCATTCCGTATAGATTATAATATACGAAAACTATGTTTATTAAATTATACGGCGGCGGCGGCGGCGGCGGTATTTGAATTGTTATCGGGAGGATTATGTTAATTTTATGTTACTTTGCAAACTATTCGAGTTTAACCTATTTGGTCGACTTAAAATTTGCAACGATTCACTGACGAAACGCGGCGTATACATTAAATATCGCTCTTGAGGGAACGGCCGGCCACGACGGGGACACAATATTCCTTAATAAACGCAAACACGACTTTCATACGCCCATCGTCGCGGAAAACGTTTTCGTCCGGTACGTCGCGCGTCGTCGCGTTCGTTCGCCGCGGGCCGTTGCCGACGGATAGTTTTTCGTATTTGTTGGTCAATAATAATAATAAATAATATTCACGATCGAACGGAATAATATTTTCTTTCGAAAACCAACGCGACGTGTATTTATTTAGGTGTTTTAGGACGGTTGGTTTTTTTCGACTATAATAACGACCGAATATTCCGGACGGAATTATTACCCGAGTGACACGCCGCGAAATCAGAAACGCGTCGTTAAATGAGAGTAAAATCGAGAACGCGCAGCTGTGCGGGCCAGCTATCTTGCATTCCTTTCTCTCGCGAGAATTTCAATATGAAACGCGTTTTTCTTTTTTTCTCTCCCGAAACAAAAGACAATATAATATTCTTCTTCTTTTTAATCAATGAAACATTTGTACCTTCGTCACGGCGCGGCGCGGCGTTCGCGTTTTCGTTTCTCGCTCCGTTCGTCTCGACACGATTATTATTTTCAATTTAACGCGACAAATATCGAATTTGGGAAAACGATCGTAAACCGAGTTGAGTTTGCTACGGGAGAAAAAAAAATAAAAAAAAATAGCCTGCATTTCGTTACCCCAAAGACAAGAAGTGTTTTGTTCTATTTGCCGGTTATTGTCGAAAACTACTGGGAAATTTAAAAAATTCAGAAACATTTCTACTGCACCTCACCACGGAGAGCGTGTGAAAAAAACGCACACACGTCGCGTTGTAAAGACAATAGTTTCTTCGGTTCCGTACAGCTCGCGTACTCGCAAGCTCTAGGGGCCTATTCTCGAAGAAATCGAAAAAGACGTCTTCCAATCAAAAAAAAAAAAAAAACCGAATATTCGCTGCGATCGTCAGTGCCATCGTCATGGCTTGTTTTCAAAAAAAGAAAAACAATTTTCGACTTTTTTTTTTTTTATATTTTAATCGTGTTTGAATTATTTGTCGATAAAATTTCTAGTACTTATTTGGCGAACGATTTAGAAATATTTTCACGACAGACTTTCGAATCTGTGAAATGACATGATGATTTTCATCGCGATGGCCGATAAAACGACGACGTTTACAATCGTCGTCGTCGTCGTCGAATAAAATCAATAATTTGTCGTTGAAAATATCAACAACGACGTGTTTTGTAAATTTTCACCGTCATAAATATTCAAATAATTAATGTCGGAAGAGAAAACCGATTGAATGTACCTATTCGAAGCGTCAGTCGCGCCGTATCGTAGATTTTGAATGCATTTTTACCGACGAAATAAAAAAAAAAAACCCCCGATAAAATCGAATCAACACATTTCTTTCGCCCGTTCGAAAAATCACTAAATTATTAATTAAAATGCTGTGTAGGTGCATTCTTTTTTTTTCATACATGTATTATGACTATTGTCGATGTTATTGATATCGCGGCGTCCCCTCGGAGAGTTTAGCAATCGAAAACGCAAAGCTTTTCACGTTAATAATAGCCGGCATACGAGACACACATGCACAACACTGAACAAAAGGATCTCTTAATAATTGTGATACCATAATTCCCCGGTACATCATTATATTCCATTTCGTCCCGACCCCGAAGACAAATCAAATTATACATACTTACAAAAACGTCAACCGTCACCGCCGCCGCCGCCGCCGCCGCCGCACAAAAGCCCGCCGCACGCACCAGTGAAGACCGCCCCATTCAATTTCATTCCGGCCGGAATATAATATATTTTTATATAATATTTATACACGTTTTTTTTTTCGTTTTTGTTCAAAACTCAACGCCCGTGTGTGTTTTTTGTTTGATGAAAAAAAAAAAAAATCTATCAATCACATCTCGACAACGTGTCAGACTTTTTTTTTTTTTCTTCTTCCCAGTCGCTTTTAATATATCGTATATTTGAAACGATAATATCATTACGTTTTGGAAAATTTCGATAGAAAATAACAGAAAAAAAAATTCTCAAACAAAAAGCACACGCGAACGAACCAATCGCCGTGTATATATATGTACGGAGAGGTACACGCGGCGCGGAGCGAACGGTCAAACAAGAACACAACTTTATGACGGTGAAATTTTGATGAGATCGACAAAGTAATGCGGCCGCGAAAGTTTCCCAAGGCTATATTATATCAAAGACTAAATAAATCATTCCCGTCCGGGTATAACTTTTGCCGAAGACAAAGAAAGAAGTAACGCGAGTAAATACAAAGTCCTATTGGCATTCAAGTATTGGCTTCCGAGTTTGGCCGCCGCGGCGCACGTGGTGTTATTTGGAATAAAAACAAAAAAAAACGCATATATATATATAAATGTGTAACGTGATTTAATTTCAAATCGTATCCTACGCTCGTTTAAAAACAAAAAACAAAAAAAAACAATCTTTCGCGATATAATAATAATATTTTATAACGATTATCAGCCACTGCGCGTAATGAAAATATTGGCGAGTGTTTACCGTGTATAAAATTTCACATGTACTTTTTTAGTAGTTAAAAAAAAAAAAAAAAATTAATTTTATAGCTATGCTTTTCACAGTAGTACGAAACGGAACGAAAATTAAAAAACTTTATCAATGAACGTTCGGATAAAGCGAATTACAATAAAAGTTGTACGCCGCGCCGCCGTCGAGCGGCGAGTTTCGTTTGTTTCCGCTAACGAATTTCGTCGGGAAAAAATATTTTTGAAATACGATTCGCCCCTGGCAGGCCCGGGTTTTGTTTTTTCAACGTTTTTCCAGTGTAAATTCGGTTGGCTGGCGAATAAAATTGTAATTTGAACCCGAAACGCCCGGTAGACTATAGAGTTTTCGATGAAATTGCACAAAATCATCCGGTAAAATATTTCCATCTCGCACACGCGGCAACGAATTTATCGAAATCGAAACTTTGCAGGTTTTGCGGACACCGGACGATTCGGTAGGCGATCAATTTTCTTATATTCTAATGAACTCGCGTAACTTTTCCCCGACGACAGTTAACGATAATATTTCATCACGAATTTCTCCGGAGAAATCGGGTTTGCCGATCGTTCGCGTAACGTTAAACAACGTGAAAAAAATACAGCGATAATTTTCGAATGAAACAAAACGCAGTTCGTACTCGAAACGGAAAACAAAAAAAAACATCACGCGCGACGACGGCTCCTCGGGAACGCAATGGTCCGAAAAATATCACATTTCGACTATACTATAATGTGGAAAAAGACAATAATATAACTGCTGCGGCGGCGTTTAATACTTAAACGCGCGGCTATGTGATAATATTATACTTTTCCTCTCGAACGTGTTGACCGTAAATTTGTTTTCGGGTCGATGCGAGAGCGCATAAATCATCAGAAAATAAAGATTATTTTCCCTTTCGATACGCTTATCAGATACAATATAACATATATATACATATAAGAAAACTGTGTGTCGGTCGTCCTTTCCCGGGAGTTTCTGACCGTATTAACCTATTTTTACAAAAATCCAGCTGACCGGTATACGTATTGCGTCGGAGGAGCCCTAAAAATCGTCCGCGGCAGGAGATAAGCAGATGTACGTACGCGCGCGTTAAATAATGGTTTCCGCTCGGATTTTTTCGAGGGCGAAGAGGGGGAAAGGACGCGAATATACCGCGCCTCGAGAATCACTATTGACCGCGTAATATTCGGAAATTATAATCGAAAGCGCAAAACGTTTTATATCAATAAAAACCGCGAGATTATGATATTAATACCGTCGTAACGTGTTCGCGGAACGCGGGTATCCATTGCGCTTTCCGTTTGTGCTGTAAACGTAGTCGGATATTATTCGCGTACGCGCACACAAACGTTGTGTACGCGAGAACACGAGCGCGTTTCGTCAAATCGGACGAGTTTAATGATTTTCAGAAACGAAAACCTAAATCTAAAATCCAATTTAACATTCGCATACGAGAACGAGCGTACTGCAGGTTCGAACTGCTGTATAATGAATTTTATCAACAATAATATATCGCACTGCTAGAACAAGACTGCAGCCACAACTCAAAATTTATAGTTTTGAGAAAAATCGATTTGAAGTTTGGACCTAGGATATTTTGATGATTTTTTTACTTTAACACTTAAATACTTACAATCCTACTTTACAATATTATTTTTTCAAATATTATGAAATTCACTCTTAAACCCAAAAATTTAGACTTGTGGCCATTTACAATTTTTCAAGTAAATGTAAGACTGCCATATTTTGAGATGTGACTGTATTGCATAGAGAAATTGATTTTTAGATGGCCACTTTAAAGTCATATTTCGTGTTGTGGCTGCACTATCACAAATTATAAAATACAATACTGCCACAACTCTAAAATACTGCTGTTTTGCACTCAACATATCACACGGTAATTATTAGTTTTTATTCAGTGCAAGAACGCCACAAGTCGAAATAAGGCAGTCTTGAATTTTGACTTGAGTGATAATTTGGAGATAAATTAAAATAAGTATACAGCCATAAAGTAAATATGGCTCTCTTGCATTGAAAATTAACTAACATTTAAATAATTCAATACTGACACATCTCTATAGTGGCTAAATGAAAAATGATATTGAATGTGGCGTTATTGCATTTTATAGAACTTATTTTTCTCTATTCAACAGTATAGTCATAACTCCAAATTGATGAATTTTGAGTTGTGGCAGTTTTGTTCTAGGAGTGCGAATTATGTACAAGAAAAAAACACATGCTTTTACTGGCGATTGAGATTTCTATCGATTTCGAGAAAATCGCATTGAAATTTTCGTCGAAATTTCTATATTTAAAAAAAAAACATCGGACTAAACTATTGTGGGCGAGGGAAACCACTCGTCGCCGGCAGTCGTATTATTATAAATACGCTCTTCGCGCGCGCCGCACACGGTTAACCACAAACAAATTGAAAATAAAATCCGTCGGAAGAGCGTTCTGTTGACTCTCGAGTCGGGTACAACATTATATCGCGTTACCGTCGAGTACGTTAAACGCTGAACAATCAAAATTCTCGACCGAAGAAAACAGGTATATTTGTTGTGCGACTTCCGAGTCGTGTGCGCGCAAGAGTTTATAATTTTGTAAGCAAGAAAACGCTCGTTCAAACACATTATTCAAACCGATGCGGGATAATAATAATAATATAACACGCGCGCGATATATTATGCGTTATGTGTTCATCGCATGTGTTTCGGTGTGTGCACAAAGTGTCCCTGGAGCCTAGGAGGCGCAGTTAACTGGTCGTGTCATCCCGTCCGAATTAAAAGTATGGACGAATTATATTATGTACTCGGTCTCGGAAAAAACAAAAAAACAAAATAAAAAAAATTTCGCGTCAAAAAAGATTACTCGCTCTCCTCGTCATATTCGCAAAATAAAAAAATAGTTTATTTACAAGCTCGTCGATATAATATCATAATGCCGAAAATATATTATACTGCCCCGCGGAAAAGTAATAATCTTTAATAATAATAATCGAACGAGATTGTTTTTTAAAATTTCGTGTATTCGAAACTCTGTTATTATTTTATTTTGTCGTTGATTTTACGAGACACGACGTTTGATTATTTAAAAATTAAAACACAAGAAATCTTATACTCGTATATAAAAATGAATCGCAAAATGTGTTGTAAGCGCATAACTCAACAACCCCTGAACCGATTTCGCTAATTCTTTTTTTATAATATTCCTTGAAGTACGAGGATGGTTTTTACGGAGAGAATTATTAAGAAAATTAACCCTAAGGGGGTTAAAAGGGGTAAAAAAGGTGAAACTAGAAAAATTCGCCTGGCCGGAACTGCTGGAGCTTTGAGTATGAAATTTGGTCAGCAGTTTCGTTTTATATAGACATATAGTGGAGACCCCATGGGAAAGGATTTTCCTAAATTCGACACCTACCGGAGTTAAAAGGGGTAAAAATGAAAAAAAACTGATAAAATAAAAAGTTATACTGCACACGGGCGAAGCCGGGTTATTCAGCTAGTACTAAATAATATTAGTAAATTGATTTCGTGTTTATAATAGCGAAAAGAAACCCTCCGCGCGGTGTACTCGCGCTCTCCGATTCCGTTTGCACTGTAAAACCGGTAAACGCCGTTTTATATTTTCGAACGAGGTGTGACGAATCGTGAAAAACGCCTCCTCCGAGAGTTCAATAAATTCACGAAACAATAATCACGCGAAAACAATCGGCGTCGTCGTCGTCGCCGTCGCGCGTCGCCCGGAAACACGCGTTTCCTATTTTAGTCGGAAATAAAACGGCGTCGCATCCAAATCTCGGCAATTGTTATGCTCGCGCGACGTCGTTACACGCGTAGAGCGGGGGGATGGGGAGGTCTCGGGCGCCGCAAAGCTCTCTGAATTTCCGACGTAAGCCGTGAGCGTTTACCGGAATCGTAACAACAACTACACACACCCGACCGGCGGCGGCGGCGCAGCTGCGCGAAAAGCCATAATTTACGTATTGACTAATTCTCGACGGTAACTTCCGGGCCGCCTAGATTTCGAGCTACGTTTTTTATTTTTTCCCCCGCAAAACCGAGACGTATATTATAATAACTGCGCGGCGGCGGCGGTATAGATTATTATTGCGATTAATGCCGCAAAGTTATAATACAGTTTTAGAAACGGTTTCTATTGCGTCGGCGGCGGCGGCGGCGTTCGATCGTATTATTCGCCCGTTCGAATGTCCGAACCCCGCAGGGTCGTCGCGCAAAAAATATAGGGCCTTGGCTCGAATGATTTACGTCCTGCCCTCGATCGACGGCTGTTTTCGCGGAGGTCGTCTGCCTCGGGGCAGCGGCGCATCTTCCACACTGCAGGTCGTCGGTAACGGATTTTCAAGTATTCGATATTTTTTGAAACGCCAAAACGCCATGTGCGCAGTCGTAATCTTAAAACCAATCAGCCTCGTGGACGGGAATATAGACTCTGAATTCGTTTTCTTTCGCCGATTTCCTCGTTCGGATATTACATTTGTTTTCAAACGATCGCGACGACGATTGTTTCTCGCCCGGCAGTTCGGAAATAACGTATCGACAGAGACCGTTTGACGGACACGGCGGCCGAATATAGGTGTGTAGTGTTTGTCGTGTAACGCTCGGATTGCGTAAAAAAAAAAACATTGTACTCGTACAATCGTAATTCTTAAAACGACAATACTTTCTGTTTTTGAAATAACATTAAAATAATATAATAATAATCAAAGTGAAAATGTCTTTCTTTGTTTTCTTCCAAAGGATGGATATATTTTACGTTTTAAAAAGGGCCCGCGTAAACGTAATGAATTTTTGAAACAAATGTTTGGAAAACAAAAAACAACAACAATCGATTATCAATTTTTCCACGATTTTACCGGTAAATATATACTCGTATTATATATATGATGTACGCTGTAAATAAAAAAAACTCGGGACTCGAGATTTGTCGCGCTAAACGAGTCGTTAAAAAAGCATCGGTAGCCCTTAAAAACGTTCGAACGCCGAACGCTTAAAATGTGTTTCGCGCATTAAAAACGTGGAAACATGCGAAAAAATGTGTTCGCTTCGTAGGAAAATTCAATTGTACAAACGCGTGTGTTGCCGATGAACTCGCGAAAATAACTTCTAAAACGACTAACGATGGACGTGCTTAGGCGTCGGGACAAAAAAAAAAAAATAAAAATAACACGAGCGAAAGCATTGCGCGCATGACTGCACGTACGAGTCGTACGTAATGTGTACGTCAAATAACTTATATGATCAGGGCTTGAACAACTTTGTCGTAGCTGTTCGTCGTCGTCGACTAATAGAACGTTTTTTTTATTTTCGAAAAATAGAAAATCACGGCGCGATTTTTTTGCAATTTAAATACCGATCTATTTTTATGAATACTTTTTTTTTAATTTCTCTCGTCGTATCTTTTTTTTTTTTAAATTCGATTTTTATACATTTTTAAACGAACGACTATGGTCGTAGTCGGCGAAATAAATCGTACGGAGAAAACTAAACGTTATTTATTCAAAAGGTTTTCGAGTTTCAAAGCGTCGCGTCGTTTGAAAAATCAGACGTTGTCGTTCGTTCGGTGACGTCACCGAACGAAAGAAAAAATAAAAATCATCTAAAAATCAATTAAAAATAATCTAAATCAAACGATAAAAACAGAATAAATCGTGTGACGTGTCCGCGAATAAATATTTATATTTCCACGCGTTGAAAATGTGAAGAAAAAAAACGTATTGTTTACGATATAATAGTAGTCGTCGAATGTCATAGACTTATTTTAAGTGACACAGCGAATTCAATCGCGCCGAATTTTTTTTGCGAAAAAAAGAAAAAAAAATCTCAGTTTAACTTTCGACGCGGAAGCGTTTTTCGAATTCGAGCACAAACGACATCTAACCGATATTATCATGTGCGTTGAAATCTTTTATTTTAAAAATAAAAAAAAAAAAAAAAACAGAAAAATCCGTTTCCAAACCGATCGCTCGTGCTTTTTTTCTCGATATTATTATTCCAAATATCATACCGTACGGGTCTTTTTGATTCTGTGTTTTTTTTTTTTTGTGGAATTTAAGAAGATTATACCTTTTTGTTTTTTTTTTTTTTTTTTTTATGACTTTTATCGTATGCTTTTCTCGATGAATTTGGAAACGTATATTATTTCGCATTTATTTTTCGTCGGATGCGTTTCGATCGATAAGTTCAGACCGTACTGCGTAAAACCAATATGAACGACGATGCAGAACAAAGGAAATAGGTCATTATAATAATAATTTTAAAGACGGATTTAACGAAATAATAATTGAATTGACATAAACACGGCGTAATAACATTTCGGTTAGGAAATTTTCGGTAATAAAGCTTTATCGAGTTGTTTTATTACGTTGTTTTATTTACTAAGTTTTGATTGCGTAATTAATTAATTATAATTTCAAACAAAACATGTAATTTCCCCGGTTGGCTTACTGTATACGCCATATTATTATTATTATTATTATACTCGTATTCTATATTATAATTGCATTTGCTGTTATTCGAAACAACTGCAGACTACTTAAATAAATAAAATGATACGTACCCATCACGAATAGGTATCAGCTATACTCTATAGATCTGCCGGCACGTTTCGCGTATATACGTAGCACTCGAAATGAATTGAAATTCGTTGTGTATTATTTTAAAATCCATTCCGCGCTTTCGTTCAATAATAATTAACGCCGTCTTTAATGACGGCCGAAAAATCGTTCGGACACGTTTTCGCCGTATCTTTTTGTCGGCCAGTATGCTATTTCAGCGATGTCTGAGTGCCGTAAAAAAAAAGAAAAAGAAAGTCTGTCACTGCTATAATAGTAATTTTTTATATTATAAAAAAATACTGATTTGTTGAAATCGGAAAAACTCGAAAAAAGTTATATTTTAAAGTTTTATTTCCCCGTCGTGCTCTGTTTTTCTTCCCGAAATCGTTGTAAATATTAGAAAACCGCGAGAGCCTACGTTTTAAATATTCGGCTTTTGAAAATCGTCCGATCTCCTTTGGATCCTTCCGCCGCCCGCGGACCGACCGCAGCTGCGCGTCGGGTATGCTCGTCGTTTTTATCTATTCAATTAAATTTTCATAATTATCACTTTCAGTCCTCGCACGTATGGACCGCGGCGGGCCCATAGTCAGGTGCACTCGTACGCAATTTGCATAACGCGTGAAAACACCAAGACCGGTCGCGTCACGAACACTGTAATTAGCGCGCCTCCATCGGAGGAGCCAAACAATTATTACGGCTCGATATTAATTTCGGCCCACATGTTATTGTTGTGCGACGTCCGACAATATCGTTCATTGTGACGTCGTCGCGGGGACCTGCACGTCGGCGATATCATCATCATCATCATCGTCGTCATCATAATGACACATTCGTAATGATAGACCGGCGATACCGTCATCGTGTTGTCGCACTACTTGCACACACCGCGACCAGACGCCAAACTACAATGAAGTCCGCCGCCGTTTCGCTCGCTTTCCGTTTGCTGCTGTTGACGATCGGTTCGTCCGCCGCCGCACCAGACGTCTATCAGGTATTATAACAATGTTACGTACTATTATGCTTGTGATATTACGACGCTATAAATCGTTTCGGTCGCGTCCAACGTCGGCGTGTTTACGAGCGGGTCCCCCCCGGTTTGAAAAAACCGAAAACGCGAGCGCATCGGTGAAAAAATCATTACTCCGCCAATTTGGTTTTCGTTTTTGACACCGTAACATAATACACAAACGATACGAATTGTGAAATGTCGGGATTTCTGTGATTTCAGACGTGACCCGACGAAACAAAGTCGATTGAAATCGAGTTGATATTTTACGTTCGACTGCATACTTGGAACACGTCTGTTACGATTTAATAGGCTGTTTCGGGAGGGTAGAAAAATACAATATCGACTCGAACTTGATCGGCGCCCCGGTAGTACTCACCGCGGTCCATATCGATGCGCGATAAAATTCACGCGAAATCGATCGAGTACGTCGTCGTAAGTTCACTCGACGAGTTTCCATTTAATCGAGTCGAAAAAGTCGCCGAAATATTTTAATTAAATACGTAGACACTTGTTATTTATGTAAATTATAAACATACTATAATACACTTAAATTCATAATGTTTATAAAGTTTAGACGAAAAGCGTAACGCTAAAGTTTTAACTCCGTCGAGTTCTATAGTATGGGACGCGGCAAAATATATCGTTAGACGTTTTCAAAGCAATGCAAATTTAATTTATAAACACAACGCCGACGAAACGAATCGATCGTATTATATAATAATTTTGTTGTTTTCGATTTTTGCAAAACACTCTCGATGTCGCGGCATCCCCGAGTCATAAATTAGCACCCCTCCAGTTTATTCCGGGCAAAAAATATTGCTAATAAAGACACGATTATTTCGAGTTGGCGAGAATTCAATGCGATTATTAAGTGTTGACAACGCCGCGGACTTGCCGTCCAATAATACACGAATAGTGACGAAAAAATTCAACAAACACAGACGCGTAATTAAAATATCAAAGAACCGACGACTGCGGTCTTATCTATTGAGAGTAATAACCAGGGCTCGGGACTTAAAGCATTTGCTTATTTTTATGGATTGACTTAAAATGTAGCAGAGTGCTATAGAAGTGTATGTCATGTTACAACACGTTCAATTTTGAAATTTGAGAGTGCTTTTTTTTGCTATTTTCAGTGATTTTTCAAAAAAATGCTTATTTCCAGTTTTTCTGATAATTATTGCTTTTTTGACCAGTTGTTATACTTTTTTATGGTTTTCTGCTGCAAAATTGTTTTTGATTGAATTAATTTTTTTTTTCAACTATTTGTAAATATTGTTTACATTTTATTTTTCAGAAAATCCATAAAATCTTCAGTCTTGAAAATGAAGTTTAATTTTTTTTATAATATAAAGATAATGATTTTTTTTTCATTTTATTGTTTTTTTTTTTTTAATAAATAGTTTTGCTTAAATTTAAGTTTTTTAAATGCTTATTTGAGTGCCTATAATGATCTTTTTATGCGCTTTTTTAAGCGCATGTTTTAATGATTTTAAGTGCTTTAAGTCCCGAGCCCTGGTAATAACAGAGATTCCGGATTGAAAATCAAAAAATCTCACCGTCTCGATTTTCTGCTATTATTTATAATTTCGGAGGTAAAAAAATGTTATACTTGGTAGCTTTGAGGTCCGACGAAGCTTATTCTCAGGGTAAATATTCGCTTTGGGGCAAACGATCTTAGCACTCTCGAGTTTCGGACTGAACGCCTATGTCGTACGTACTTTTCACGTGTCTGCGCGCAATACGCAAGTATATATGCGTCGCACGTAATATCACAATAGTCGACTAACTCGATGATCGTCGAACGACGACGCGACGTGGCGATTGTAAAATATCAACGCGCCACGTTGCTCGAACGCAATGTATTCGCGATGTGAGATAAACGCGAATGAAATTATTTAAATCGTTCGTTTTGCGCTCGGAACGATCTTTTTGCGATTTACATCATACTCGGACGAAATTCGAAGCGAAAACAACATAATAATCATCATGATTATTGTTATTGGATGTTTTTTTTTTTAACGAAATGAAAATGCGTCTCTCAAGAAGCTCGTCGAATATTTCGTTTTCTCGATCACGTCAAACATTACTCCGGGATATCATTTTCACGTTTATCGACGGGCAACATCTTCGGCATGATATGAGAGATCGTGTGTTTGGATGATTTTTACAACAATAGGTCGTACTCGCGATGACCGAAGACACGCGCGATATAAATATTTTTAATATTTATTATTATTTCCATACATTGATGATGTCCGATGATTCCGTCTTATCTTTAAGAGGTTGATTTTTTTTTTTTTCGATCGGCAATTTGGATTTCGCGGCGAGTTTCGCGTGACGTTTGAAAACGTGTGGCTAAACTCGATTCTTCTCAGGTCATATTATTAATAGATCGGTTGTACGATGCGCATGACGTGTCGATCGTTTTCCCGTCGCTGATCGATTTAACGAAAACGTTATGTAACGGAGTAACGTTCGATAATATAAAGCCTGCAGAGTAAATAAATACGTGGAACGGCCCCCGCGCGGGGTCTCTGCAGCGTAAACATTCGATGGAAATCCTGTTTTCGATTGCGCGCAATTATTTTATTTCTAATGCCGCGTAAAAATAACAAGCGTATATAAGCAAACAAAAACAAAGTCGGAGAGAAAAAAGAAAGAAAAGTCGTCTAATGTGATGGAAACGTTTCGAAAACTTACGTTTTACTTTTTACGTAGACGACGACGTCCTACGCACGAACGTAAACTATTAAAAGATACTATAATAAATTCGACCGGTTTAATATTTTTATTCATAGTAAAAACTGTCGGAAAAAAAAGTACGCAATTATTTATTTATTTTTTTAAATTCCGTCGTAATAGAAATACACGTTTCCGCCGATAAAACATGACATTTTCAGACCAACGAACCCTTATCTTTCCCCGTCACGACGTGCTCGTTTTAAAGTTTTTTTTTTTCCCCCCTCGATCTATAAATTCTATAAATTGCGCGGGACTCCGTAGCCACGTGTTTCGACGTGATCGGACGGCCAGAGAGTTTGGCGAAATAAACCGAATTTTTTGAAATTTTTTCAGGACGAAAATATTAATTTTTTTTATTCGTAATGGCCGACAATGTAATGTGTTAGAACATATTATATTTTTGAACTATTCAACTCACATCCGGAAAAGAAAACCATCGCGAAAAAACGCGTCCCCGACACATAATACGGGGAATTTATCGGCAAACATTTCGTCTTTTGTTGTTGTTTTTTGTTTTTTATCAGTCGAATAATAATATAATTATAATAACCGTTGAGATTTTAAACGCGTGACGGTTGTCTAAAAGTCGTTTGATTTCCAAAAACTTAGCCCGTTTCCACGACCGTTAGGAACTTTAGGACTTTCTAAAATCAACAGCTCCGCGTAGACTTTCTAAATGGAGCGAGAAAAACCGACGCGAATCATCGGGTTTTATAGCGATAATTTTTATAGACTTTTCGCGGAAACGGTTTTCCAAAGTTTCGAAAACGACACGCGTTTAACGACAAAAATCGTGCGCGATCGTTTTAAATACGAATACGAGGAGAGACAGAGAGAGAGCTTAACGCGTCGATTCGAGCGCGGTCTCGCGTCTTAAATTCATACACAACACGCGCGCTTAGAAAAACCTAGGGGCGAGCAAAACGATTTAAACTTACTAACCCCCGAACGGACATGTTTATCGATAGATCGCTTTCATCTGTTATAATCGTTACGATTTCAGAATAAATATTTATCGGTCGTCACGTCCGAACAGGTGAAATAATATTATAAGAACGCAATACTGCCAAAATGTTTTTTCGGGCCAACTCGTCAGCCGACGTTATTCGGTATTGAACTATTCCGGAGGCCAAATAATTTCGTTCAATCTATGAGTGGTTATAAGCAATTATTACACGACGACGACGACGTGTGCGCGGCGCAACAGCGGAAATAAATATGTTCGTTTTATCACGTGTTTAAAAAAAAAAAACAACCGCACTCAATAACAGGTCGATTCCGCGGAACCACGGGAAAACACTGACGTTAAAAAGCCGACTAGACGTGAGATAAAAAGCACATCTCGACGTGAGGTTTTATTTCGAAATGTATAAGAACGCGCGTAGCCGCGATAAAAGTACAGATGTAACGCGTTTAATAGAAATTACATTACCGACTGGAGAAGAATAGAAAATCTGTCCGCGTTTCCGCGAACTCGAATCGTACACCGCTGTGTGGATATATTATACAACTATATAATAATGGATAATAATTAATGAATTTCGAACCCGCGCGGCGGATAACGCGGGATTAAAAATTTAATTTTCGAGTCGGTACGCAGTGAAATGTTTAAAATTATCTCGCCGAGAAATCGAATACACTACGTATTGTATAAAATATCACGGTAAATCATGTATCGCGCGCTTTAAAAACGATAAATTAATAACAACAATACCATTGTCTGTATTATGATAAAGAATTGGAATACGGTAAAAGTTCGCAAAGCGTATTAAATCGTAAGGAACTAGTAGTTTCTTAGCACCGTGTGGTAACGAGTCACAAACGGGTTACGATTTAACTTTGAAGAAAACGTTTTTTTTTCTTTCCCGAGGCAAACGTTCGCGCGGAGACTTTTCCGTTTTATATTCGGTCGCTCGAAAGTAGTCGATATCGATTGGACATGGATCGCGACGAGACGTTGAAAACGTAATTTCTAATATTGTTTTAGAACAACAACAATTGTTTGATGTTTCGTATTAAACGTACCTTCTCGCTGCTATATATTTACGTTGTGCGCGCGTGCGTATTGTGTTGAGCGATACGATTCGGGAAAAAATAAACGCCCACGCCGAGTTGGATTTAGTTCCCATAAAAGTCGGACGGAATACCGTGAACGCCGCGCGCCTTGTTAACTCGAGTTTCTTTAACTCGCGACATTCGTTTTCGCGAGCGTTCGCTAATCTCCCACGCGTCGAATAATTGGACGCGATCGGACGCGACGCGTCCTGACGATATTACAACGGCAGCAGCTCTTGCCGCAACAATCAGAAACTATACAACATAGTACGAAATACGATATTAACTCGTCGTCGGTTTTTTTTTTTTACTTTCGAATTAAACATTTCAGTAGCGCGTTAGGGGCGAGACATACGAAAAATATATTGATATTATCGAAAAGATATTTCGGACGAAAATATTCGAAAACGAACGCAAGACTCGCACAGTGGACCGGTAGAGATCGGCAAAAGAAACGGCAGCGATTATCGTCCGGTTTCACTTGGCCCCTACGTACGCCCGCCATTGTCTCAACAGGTGGTGTGACGCAATAACTACCGCGATATTCATTTTCTCAAGTCGAACTCTGAACACGGCCGCGTCTGAATCCATCACCCGAGACTGAGTTTTCGCGATGATTGTTTCCTAAATTCCTTACTATTATTTTAGAGAGAGGTAGGAGGAAAATACGTACATTTCACTATATAAGACTTCCCAGCCTAAAATCGAACTAAAACACAATTGACTTGTGAAATTCGAAAAAAACAATGTCGAATCGCAAAACCGAACCGTTCGCCGTCGTTGGGGATCACAAAACGAGACGTTCGAACGCCAGTACTCGAATACACCTACTCGAAATTGACGTTCGGAATCAGCGCGTGCTCCGAGCGTTTCGCTCGGCTGTTGGAACGTTCGTAACGTAGTACGTAGTACGCACACCGGAAAACGCGTTTCCGCCGCATTCCGCGTCCGCCCGTCAGTCGTAATTTAGTTTCGTACGTGTTTGCCGTCAAAACCCGCCGCCAAACTGTTGAAGGGTGTCTGAACGTTACGCGCGCGATGATGTGAATAGAATTAGAGGACCGGCGGCGGCCCGCGGACCGGGGCGAACGCGGACGGTTTACAGAAATATAATTGTACATCGCGCTTTTTGAAAATTTCACCCCGTCGTCTCGGAGAAGCGAAACGTGTCGGAATAAAACGCGTGCAAATAAACTCGTAACGATATTTGATTGGGAAAAAAACGTGCGCGAAATGTGTGTTTCGAACGACTCTCGCGGCGGCGGGACGACAATATCACGTCTTGACCGAGTGATCCGAGCGGCGCAGCCGCCGCCGCGATAAATAACTGCGCTTTCGTTTTTGCCCGAAAACAATCGTCGTCGCGGTACCAGCTCCGTCAGCAATCGGAAAATACGGTTTCCGCGTGCAGATGCTCACGATGCCATCTTGCGCGGGTTTATCGTCGTTCCGTTTGGAGGATTTTTTTTTTTTTTTTGAAGATTATTAAATTTCATTGACGCGAACGATTATCGTCGCCGTCTTTACGACACCACACGTCTGATATTGTTTTGTCTTCGATTCGTAAACATTATTTTTAGTTACACCGAAGCGTGTGTACTGCTGCGCTCGGAAACGTTTATTTGTTTGCGTTACGAAGGCGGTTTCACGTCACTGGCGGTGGGATAGCAGACGCGCAGGGTTACTGGATCCGACCGAGTATACTAGAAAACATCGTTATCGGCTTGATGACGTGGTTAGATGACGTTTCTTTTTTTCGTACGATTTTCGGTGCCATCGGGCGTTTAGTACGTCGTCTCTATACATGGTGTGTTATTCGAAGAATATTTAAATCCATCTTTACCGCGTTCTATTATCTAACTTTTACCGTCGATTACCATATTATACGTATTATCACGACCGTCAAAGAACTGTTCGCTGTTCGATCTTGTTGTTGCAGTCAACTTTTCCGAAAGTTCATAAAAATGCGGTTGTCGAGTTGATCAATTCTATTGATATAAAGGTCCGAGCTAAAAATCTAAATTCTCGACGCACGACAAAAAAAACCCCCGAGTGATCCCGACGCGCGGCGGCGAGAAGAACGAAAAGAAGAAAAAAACCGACTCGACGACCGCCGCCGCCGCCGACTGCATAATATCATTATGATTATTACGTACAATCAAAATACACACGCGCTCGGCAGCGTAAAAAAAAAAACAGTTTCAAAAGAGTCATTATTATTATTACGTAACATTTTCTTCCAACACTATGTATTTATATATATTATATACGTCTATAAACGTACAATAATAGTAATATAGATACGAGGGGAAATACGAAAATAAACTTTACAAACTATAATATACGTCGGATAGATAAAATAAATGGAACAATAAATTATTGTCCATCGACTTGTGCACTTGTGTTCGTCTCGCCAAACGTTATTTCAATGTCGATTTTTATTTCGTATTTTATTTTTTATTTTTTTCGCGCCCCCGCGGTACAAGTACAATAATCGTCAACACCGGCGGCGATCGATCGCTGTGGATAACAGACACCTCCGAGACGAAAGAAACTCCTTTGAAAAACAATTCGGCCACAGAATTTTTTTTTCAAATCAAATCAACGAAAAATAATAATATAATACGAGTAGGTCTCGTCTGCTAAATAAAAATATTAGACAACCTGTTGTTTAACATCGAAAGAAAACTTAAAAAGCGATTCGAATTTTAAGATACAATATACATTATGTATACGAATATATTATGCAGTCGGTTTTGCGCGGTTTAGGTAAATGACTTTTTATTTTGTAGAAAACAGATTTATAATCGTAACTAGCAAACTTCCAAAGTCGTTAATATAAAATTAATACGATACGTAAACTAGCCGAGTGAAACGAGTTACGCTTAAAAGGTTGTTTGGATTTGGTAATTTTTTATCCAAACTCCGCCGGTTTTGAGCTTTTTTATTAACGCTCGACGCACACGCGGGGCATGCGTACAAGGTTAAGCGACGGACTCGCCACCGGCACTTTATAATTTAAGTACGGATACGATTTTGAGCATTTAAAATAGTCGCGCTCTGAATTGTTTACTAAAATAATCACTACTACTTGTGATATATTTTAACAATCGATAATACTTAGATTTTAACTACAGCTCGATTTAATATTATAAAGTAAACACGGACAATAACCCATCGAATTGTCCAAGACAATCGAATAAAAATGTTTTCTCGGTCACGTGAATAATATGTATTTATTATATTTTTATCTATGAAGAAAACATAAAACGATTGTTATTTTTCGGTCTCCCTTGTGTGTGTGTTTACGTTATTGATTTTCACGACCTACGGGAAAATATTTAAGCGAGTTATATAACGAGTACTAGGGAATTTCGAAAACATCGTGCCGCGGCAAGAAAACACGTCCTGACACCTCCTGACGTCCCGCGAAAACGAAGCGAAAATCTAAACCACCGGCGCGCGCGAACGCGCGACAAACGATAAAAATATACGATTTATTAATTTTCTTCGCGGACATTTGTTTTGTTCGCAGGACCTGCACGACGCGATGACGGCGGACGAGTTGAACTATTATTTCGGCGTGTCCGACGCGGCCGACGTGCCCGACTACGAGGTGGTGACGCTGTCCGATCCCGCGGACCAGCCGGATTGCGAGTTCTCCGCGTTCGGTCGGTTAGTATAATATGTACCCGGTCGTCTCTCGCGAGGAGACGACAAACGATCGTTTCGTTCGCACGACTTGTACTCGCGACGACGATTCGAACTCGCGTCGGTCAAACGAGCGGGCTCCTTTTCCTTAAGGCGTTGTTGAATCGTCGTCGCACGAGAAAATCGTGTGTGTGTGTGTGTGTACCGCCTCTGCGTGCGAGCGATAACAGCAACAATAATATAGTAATGATAACGACGACGACGACGACGTAAGGAGGAAAAGATTTCAGTGTATGGTTTACTCGCGTGCATGTTTATGCGTGTTTTGCATCGGCGAGGGGGTGAGAGAATACGTCCGAGGCGGATTCAAGGCACCGGAACTAATGATTGAGCACGTTATACTCTCGTACTACCGCCGCGCCGCGTATACCCATTTGGACCCGTCACTGCGGCATTTCGTTCCGACGAGTAATCTTTTTGAAAAAAAAAAAACAAAAAAACAACCTCCACTAGCAGACGAAAGGCCAGGGGGCGGGGGAAAAAACAAACACTTCTCCGCCGCCTCCTCGGGGCCGTTATTTCTCTCTCCTCGGCGGTAGTCCTTTTTTCCTTCTCCTGCCTGCAGCGGCCGGAAACGCGTTCGTACGCGATGTTCCGGTGCCGACTCGAACCGCTCCTACCCGCCGCGCCGTGTCCACACCTCGGCCCGATTTACGCGCTCGTGTGTACCCTATAGTGGCTTATTTCGCTCGCGCTGAATATAATAACTTAAAACCGCACACAATACGATGGACGCGCACACGACGTAACATATAATATTTCGTACTTTCCGAAGCGCGATTTTGATTTATTTGTTCTTTCTGGTGTCTTTTTTCTTTTCTTTTTTCACTTTTTTCTAGTCGACGTTTTTCAAAATATTAAAAACTGTCGTCTCTTATTGTATACAAATCGGGCGTTTTCGATTGAAATAATCAAAACCTAAATATTGTATATTATTGTCCAGACGAACGTCGTGCACCTCGTAATATATATTTTTCCAATAAATCGAATCATTTTTAGCCGTTAAAACGTAAATTACCATGACACGTGTTCTGAGAATTCGTGTTTGCTGTAATTTTTCAAATAAACATTGTCTTGTGGACGAGAGTCTCTAGTGAACAAAATAAAAATAATAGTCATACAAATACGCACATATTTTTGCTAGTGCCGCGAGCGCTCAAAACGGTCAAATAAAAAGGATGCGAATCCCCTGTAGGCGAGTCTGTACTCACTCGCATAGGTATAGGTATAGGAGCCAACGTTATAATTATCGTGTCCGTCGTGCGTCTCATTGGAAACCGATTTCAAAATGCCGTTCGATTTACTCGAGTTGGGGGGAAACTACAAAAAGAAAAAAATCGTCGCAATAAATGTATTTCAAACGTATATAAAGTAACGTATGTAAAGTGTTACACATTTTATACGTACTGTGTCCGCGCCGGAACGAATATCTATTTTGCGCAGCGATAAATACCGCAATATTAAACGACAAGTTGCAAAGTTCTAACGATAACATATTATTATAGTGCATATTGTGTGCACGCGCACTGCATTTTAACCGCGCGCGTCGTAAATACGAGAGGGAAAAACGCGTGCGTAATTTTATAATTTTTTTTTTTTTTTAACTCGCGCACTAGCGAAACGATAAAATATTATTAACGCGGCGTAATAGTGTAGTGTAATAATATTATATCGGCGGGCGGCCATCGCGCAGAGGTACGAAATCACTCGGTCTCGGCGACAAGAGGGGCGGGCGGAAAAAATACTTTTATATTTTCGCTCGGTCGCTATGGTTTTTATCCGTTCCGCCCGCACGTCCCGAAATCGGACGACGACGTGGTTTTTTAGTCGTTTTCAGTGTTGAGACTTGTCTAGATAAATTTATCTAGATAATTATCTAGATAAAAATATTAATAATCTATTTATCCATCTTGGATGAAAAATATTCAGTTATCTGCGACAATTTATCTATTTTTTATGTTATATAAATTATTTTAATTTTAATTATTCAATTATTTTTTTTTTTTTTGTTCCTGGTAATTGTACTAATTTGTACTATTTTCGATCGTTTATTGACGATGACGAGCATAGGAAATGGGACAGTAATTATTTCTATTTTAATATTATTATCAGTAAGACAAAAAGATGTTAAATTGAGTTCAAAATAACAACTATACATTTCAAATAAATATGTATGTAATATCTCTATCTTTATCTAGATTAAAAAAATATTTATCTGGGCTCAACACTGGTCGTTTTTATAGTCGTCCCCGTCGCGGATAGACGTGCACATTTTTCGAGAGCCGAACACGCGAGGCCCGCGCGCGCGCGCGCGATACGATTGCTCGAGCGTTGAAAGTTTTTAGGAATTTATAACTACGAAAAAAGACGAATGACGAATGGCTATCAATGTGAGCGACTCATCTAGACGTGGTCGTTTGAATTTGAAATGAATCGAAAGACGACGGCCGTGCGTCAGAGCGTCTATCTCACTACGCCTGCGGGTAAATCGACCAATGGCGAATTATTTTAATACAATAACGACAAACTGAATTATCGTTTAATCGAGATTCGTCGAAATGTAATTAAAAAATTCTCTCGCGAATATCGAGTGTTCCGGGAAAACTGCCGTCGTTGGCCATCTAAAAAGAGTGACGGAATTCAAGTTTCAAAATCTAAAGTATTGGATGTCTAAAAACGAGTAGAATTTTACGATTTCGTGAAAATTTGAACTTGAAACGCCCGTAGGAAAATGTCACGAGATTGCGCTCGCGTTGTTCTTCCTTTGTCAGTCGGAACAATTTACGAGCAGCTTCTTCGTATCGAGTTTTCAAACTAATTATTAGTGAGAGGGAAAATATTCCATCGGACACTTGACGGAGAAAAAACCTAAGAAAACTCGAAAATTTCCAATGTCTCTACACACGCATCATGAAAGATTAATAATCTCTGTAAAATAATACCGGTTTTATTATCTGACACGATTCTATTTCGTCGAGTACGCCATATAAACGCTGTCGTAGTTTTTCGTTAGTTTTTCGTGATTGTTAAAATCGCCGTGGGAAAATTGAAAAAATCACCTTCCCGGTGCCGGACACGATTTTCCAACCGCCCGTAATATTGGTCGACTATTGGGCCAAGTTCGAATTCGCCAGGCGGGCCGAAAACATAACTAATGTAAAACCGACTAATGTTTCACTCGGAATGTTAAATAAACATAATTACTACCGTCATGGCGGCGTTTTGGCGATAATAAATACCTGCTGAACGCGCGCGTATTACTTAAAACTTTATATTTGATCTCTCGAGAGCTCTTTCTCGCGTTCCCTCGCGCTCTCTCTTTTTCTTTGGCTTTTCCTATTTCTCTCGGTCTCCTTTTTTTTTTCTCTCTTCTTCTTCTTCTCGTAATTAGTCACTCTTTTAATGCAACGCGCAGTCCCGTCGTCGTGTCTCACAGTCACACGCGCGCGTATCAACCGTCTCGAGATTCATTATTTGTATCTTAATAGGGCCACTTTTATACTGCTCCGTTCTGCCAGATAAGGTCGGTCGGTGTTTTCTTCTTCTTGTTTTATTCTTCTTGTCACAATATACACAGGCCTATCTGAGCGTTTCCATCTTAGTCACGTGCTTTTTTTTTTTTGCTTTTTTTTACCCTTCGTTTCCCTCGTCTGAAATACACCAAGTTACACAACATCACTTTGATCACACTACCATAATACAACTTTCTTTTTATCTCGAGTAGACTTTTTCGTCTCGAAAATATATATTCCCCACCGTATATATATATCCAATTTGACCGTCCGGCATACAATGTAGGTACCGCGCTGCAGCCGTGCGCGCTGGAGTACGTTTTTCTTTACCGAATTCGCCACTAATCTCGCGGTTCTTTTCGCTTTTTGTTTCAACGCTCTCGCCTTTGTCTTTAATTAGGGCCGCGGCACTCGAACGCGTTATTAAAACGACAGACACGACACGTCCGTCTTACCGGTGCACTCGAATCACGGAGCCTTCAAAAGTGTGCACCCGAACGTTTACATCGCACCAAAGTCCCGAAAACTCGACCCGACTTGGATATTTTTTAGTACTGAGAACCTTTCGGCTTGCATTTTTAGTTTTCACCAATCGTGTCGTGTTGTGTGCAGGTCGGTACGGTTGAACTTGGAACCGAACGATCGTTTGATCGGCGACGACTTCGTGTGGCGAGTGCGCGACGATTCCGACTTCTCGGCGACGGTCAAGGAGAAATCGCCCAGGCGATGTCATTACATGCACCGGACGCGTCACGGAGACGGCGGAGGCGACGTCACCGCAGCGTTTACCTACTGTCCGGGGAGCTCCAAAGTAACTTGATTTTTTTATTGCCGCGCGCGCATAAGTTTCGCCGCAGGAACTCCGAGATAACAATATGATAGCGTAAGGTCGAGTCCGGATTTCCGATTAGTCTTTTCGAACGAATATCGCGTTGTCGAAAGGCCTGGGAAACGTTCTCTTATTTTGTCGCTATATACCGCTCGTCGGATAGAGACGTAGAAAGCATATTATAGAGAGACGCGCGACGAAACGACGTCCTCTCGCCGAGGCTTAAAACATATGGTTTTTTTTTTCTCGAACGTTTTCGTCTGGGCTCTCCTCCGAGCAGCTTAACCAGAGTTCTAGAAAGTCGGAAAAGTTTAAAAGTAAAAAAAAACCACCTCCCCCGAGTCCCTCGTCCGGTCTCGGCGTCTAAAAGTCGACCTCGAAACGGCTGCCGCCGATGTCACGGATATTATCGGCGACTTACCTATATATATATACGCTATGATATTGTTATCGCGCGCGGTCTGAAAGTCAATTACACGACCGTTATTATTAATGTATTAACGCCGTTGCCGTTTGGCTGGTGCGCGCGCGCGTCATGTTGCAGAACGGCATGGTTTTTTTATCGGACGTCACGTACGAGCTGCAATCCATAAATCCCGGGCTGTGTCAATATCGGTGCGATAATGACGACGAGAGCGCATTCGTTCTGAAACGAGCGCCGACGATAAATCACACGTGGACCGACGGATTTGGTACACGGTTTATTATATAGTAACACCTACGCCGCCGCCGCCGCCGCCGCGCTCGCTTGTCCGCAATCGTATTATAAAATGTGTAATATCACGCGATCGCGTTAACCCGAACGCGCCCCGGTTTAATTATGTCGGCGCCGCCGCCCGGGACGCGATCGCGTTTTATCGGTTCGAAAACGTACAACTCTCGCGGTTTTTTTATTTTCCCACTCGTATTATTTCTCAGCTGCAATAATTTGTTGAGACATTAAAATTGTTCACGCGCGATAATACGAGCACCGGCCAACTGGGAATTTTCCCGGTGTCCTTTCGATCGGGTCGGCTCCTGCGCCAATTTGACAATCCCGTTTGAAACGGTACGCGTATACGGTCGCCTCGCCGAGTGACGGTGCAGCTCACTAGAACAGACGAATAGTATTATGTAATGGGTGACTTGTGAACGACGAAAATCGATCGCAGACAAAAAGAGAGAGAGAGAGAGAAAAGAATAGAATATATATATATACGAGCGAGTTGGAACGTGAAGTGACGAGGAGAAATGAAACGGAGGCAGAAAGAGAGATAGAGGGAGCGGAAATGAAGGTGAAAAGAGAGGAAAACGGAGAGGGTCGATGTAGTGACGGTTGGAAGTAATTAGGAAAGATACGAGGAGAGACCTAGGAGAAGAATCGAAAGCGCATAAAGAAAGGAAATCCAAAAATAGATAATATATTACGTAAGCTCATTTCCGATACTTTTATCTAAACTCAAAGTGTTTATAAATGAAAAAAAGTATATGCTCGCGCGTGGGGACGTTTTCCGAGAAACATTCTTCTTTAAAAAAAAAAAAAAATAATAATGCAATTAAAAGTGTTTGATAGATAATCTAAAATGTTATCGCCCTTAACATAATATATAATATTATGTCATAATAAATATATTATAAGTATAGGATTTTGAAATATTATGTTGATTAAAATCTTACAACTCGGTAAATTATTTAATATTATAAAATACGATTAACGCGTCTTTACAAGAGTTTTCAGAAGAAACAATAAAAAAAAATATGGCTAATGATAAAATAAAATAATATAATGTTATGTTTATAGTCGAAAGTTCGAGAGAAAGAAGAAAAATGACTTATCAAATTTTTAATTTAAATCTCCTAAACCGAGAAAAATTAGCCCGCGTCGAGTGCCGACTTCTGAGAACGGAAAGAAAAAACACGCGCGAAATAATTACATTTTACACGGCGTTGATTTTTTAATTTTTCTTTCGAAACAACACACCGGTGGTGTTTTGGTTTTTTTTTTTTTTTTATTTCCACCGAGGAAAATTCGGCGCGCCAGCGAAGCCTGTGCCCCGACCGAGTTGGTAAAACGTTACGAAATTTGGCGAATGTTAATTCCGGCATCGGTCTTAATAATTTTCTCGAAACATAACGAATGTGTGTTTTCCGTTGAATCACTTCAACGCATATTTTAATTAAACGTTAAGAACAATAATCCGCCCGTGTTTCTGGTTGGTTCGTTAAGAGTCGTCTCGTATTTCTGCAACGAGTAATAATAACTTGAACGCGCCTACCCCGCGTGCGGCGCGGCGCTATCCCCTCGCGAATACACAAATCGAGAAATATTATTATTTCGAATAATAATTTCAACGAACAATGCAGCAACCGTCGTGATTTTCGGCGCTTTTCAAAAGACCCCGAGGAAACGTGTTGAACTCGAAAACGAATCGGAAAAATCGACGTGAAAAGCGCGAAACGACTAATTATTATTATCGAAATAATTCGGTGTGTAAAATGACGCGTAAACGTCGCCAATCGTATCGTTTTCAAATCGATAATAATATGTAACATTATTACAATATTGGTTTATCCAGGGGAGGTTTTCTGATCCTTATGGATATAAATTCTGTAGCTGGGGGTCGAGCACATGTGAGAGGATTTCTAATCAATAATACTTTCAATTTGATTTATATGTCTAATGCTGCACTGGTTCCCAAACTGGGGGGCGTGTACACATTGCTGGGGAGGCGCGAGTAGTTATTACGAAATGCAATTTTTATTGATTAAATTTTTTTTATTTTAAAACGTAGAGAAATAAAATTAGTAGACTGGTTCTCTTTATCCGTTCTCGGGTATCAATAATGGATAACCGATAATGATTATAAAAGTGTTTGGCCGCATCGTGCAACTTAACAGTTTTATTTACCATTATTATTATTATTATTATTATTATCATCAATAAAAAAGTAGTCATTCCGAATAATTTAAAGTTTATTTTTAAAGAACACAAAAAAATATGATCAATTTTTTTTCAATTTAAAGAAGGGGGGGGGCGCGAGATTTTTGAAAATATATAAAGGGGGCGTAGAATAGAAGAGCTCGGGAACCACTGGTCTAATGTAATGAGTGTAGTTGGTCGAGTCCGTTCTTTATGACGGTAGGTGTCGAACTAACTATAGTAATTGTGGTGTGTGTGTCATTTTAATATTATTCTATATTTTGTGTATTGGTTGTAAAGTGTTTAGTGTGTGTGTAATTTGAGTATGGTTCCGATGTATAGTGTGTGTGTCTATAATGCATAATTTAGTGATAGGATTTAACGAATGATACACGGTTTTATTCGAAAAATCGCGCTCAAAGAAGAAGAAGAAAAACTTTCCATAATCACGCGAACGACGTTAAATCGCAGTGGAAAAACACGACGAATTAGTCGTTTATTTTACGCGCGGCCGTTGGTAATCGGTCGCAAAGTCTCCGAGGCCCGTACGTTTATGATTACGTAACAAACAAGGTCGAAAACTACTCGGTCCACGGGCGGGCGATACACGCCGCGAGACAGAAAACTACGTCGAGAGTTGGGCGCGGATACGCGACTTTTTTCAGTTCGCGCACGTGCGAATTCGCGATAAACTCATATGCGGACGGATATACTTAATACTATATTAATAGACGCGTGTATAGGATCGTGATGAAACTACCGAAAATAACGCGTTCTTAAAAACGGGCGGAGCGGCGGGAAAAAAAAATCTCGAAAGTCGTGCTGCGGAAATCCGCCGCGTCCCTTCGTTTCAACGACGACGACGACATTTAGGACTTTAATATAATTCCTCTTGACAGTTTGTGTTTTTTTCATTTTTATTTTTCTCGTCCGCAGACGTATTCCGACGACGACCCGGCGAAAACTATGCTTTCATGTCACCGGACCTTTTTGTGAGTATAAAAATTAGCGCTGTTTATTTTATTTTTTTTTCTTTTTAATTTTAATTTCGTTTGTACGTGCGCGCGCGCGCGTCCGTTTTTCGTCTCTCGTTTTGTTTTCCCCTCTCTCGCGCGCCTTTTACTTTCCGGATTTAATTAAATACTTTGCCCTCGCTGCAGGTAGAAGAGGACACGTCGAAACGCGACGATAACACGGCGGTCCCGGTGCTGGAGACGGCGCTGTATTTCGACGAAGCGGCGTACAAAACGTTTTCCGAATACTTTCGCCACGACGACGAACACCTGGCCGACATGATTCTGGCATACGTCAACGCCGTGAGTGATGCCCACAATGCGCAGAGAGCAGTGTTAATGAAATAAGCCGTTCTCGAGTGGGAGTGGGGGGGGGGAGGGGGGGCGGGAAAAAATGTTCTCACGCGACGTACCAGGAAATGCATTATATTGTTAATATTTCCTAGTAACTCGGTATAGTCGAAACGTTTTCGCGTCGGACACATCGTTACACGGCTAATCGATGATTGAAAACAGTCGACTTACGGACTTTTTTATGTCACGGAGTATTTTCGATCGTTAAAAACCAGTAGTAAGTCGTCGCGCTTGTTCCGCTAAATATCATCCGAATCGGCCGAGAATAAAATATTACTAGTGAAAAAGGAGGGTGTCTCTCGAAGGAAATTTTGAAATTATAAAAAATAATACACAACATACGGCGCGAAACGACAAAAATGTACAATAGAATGTGAAAACAACACGCGACAAACGAACCGCGATCAGTCGTTATTTTCCGCGGTTCGTATTAGTACGATTTATTTGTAAACGATCGTGATTTCGGAGTTATTACCATTTACCGAGCGAAAATGTCGCGTATATGAAAACTATGAACGAGTACAAAACACGATATCACATCGCGCAACTCAATAACACACCGCCGCCGACATAGTCGATTTGAAATCATTCACTCGAAAGTAAACCCGTAAACGTTATACGTAATAATTGTTGAAATGCCTTTTTATTCTTTTTAATTGTAAGTTGTTTTTTTTATAAAGTGTACCTATTTTGCGTAGGTATACAACAATCGCGAATTCAAAACAAAACTTTGACTCGAAAAAATATGACCGAGTCCCATAACAACGCAAATAGTTTACCCGACCACTCTCTTAAATTAAACAAACCTACGCGCAAATATTTTTGTTAGTCGGCCGTTTTCGCTCAAAGTAAAACGTTATAAAGTGTAGTAGGCAAACTACACGCAGAATGTCGAAGTCGATATCAAAACGCCTACTAGATTATGCTTTTGTGAGTTCATTTACGTAAGGCCAACTCGGTCGTATGTCACTCGGCCTCTACTAAAGTCAAACGCGAGTCTCAAAAATAAAATAAATATAACAACTTACAATCGACCAACATCGGCAATATTCGTCTTATTCAAGCCTTACAGTCGATCACCTCAACTCTCATAACCGGTGATGGTGCTCCTCGGTACGTTACAAATACAGCCGTCTATAATGACCTGAAACAGTAAACGAACTCGTTAAAAGTCACTGTAAAAAATTTCGTATTATAAAATTTAATTAACCGCACTAACTTTTTCATTAACAACGTGTTTGCTCTTACAACGCTTCCACCGACTAAAAAGAAACCGGGCTCGAAATCTTCTAAAATAACAATTAAAAATTTAAACGTCTGGTCTTCAGTTCTGAGGTTCAACTACTGGGCGGTCTTCGTGTGCACGAAACTAAATTTCGTGTTATTTTGGCATTAGTGATATTCAGCTGGGCCTCGAATAGCCTTCAGATTTTTTTGAAATAGCAACTTTTGTTTTCATAAATGAAGTTACTGTTAACATTAGAACCGCTCGAGATCGTATTTGTGCGTTCAATCGATGTATTCGCATCGAACCCGGGGGGGGGGGGCCGGGGGAGCCCACCAGATTATGTTAAAAACGTTGAATATTTTTAACGAGTGCACGATCAAAGGTCATTGGGAACCGAGGGTTCTAGACTCCGAAAAATAATCGTTCGGATTAAAAGATTCGGAGGTCGAACAATCGAGTAGGGAAATTCATCGATTTACGTTCGTGTCGTAATGACCGTGTGTGATGGCGGTGAGTAATATAACATGTTACACGACGTGTGTTAAAACGAAATATTGTTCCGCGAACAAAAAGTCGACAGAAAAATAAAAGTAAAACGCAAGTCAAAAGTTTTGACAATCGCCGAAAAAGTTAAGATTAAAATAATAATAAGGAGAGAAAAGTGAAAAAAAATAAAAAATAAATACGTAATGCCGTCGTAATAGCCTCGTCGACGACGACGACGGTTAGGTACCTATAGCGACGTAATCAAAGGTTTTTCGAGAGACGATTTTTTTTAATCATATAATCGAATCAAACAATACTCTTCGATAACTCGAACGATAATTTCATTTTTATTTCATAAAATAAAAATAATTATTTTGTTTTAAACTTTTTTCGAAGTCGAAAGTTTTATCTTATTTACGGATTTGTTTTATAAAAGATTATATTATTGCGTGGTTAATATTTAGTCAACGGCACGTGTACTTTTATTCGAAGATTTTTGATACTTAAGTTACTTAAGTCCCGCCGATACGTCGAAGCTTTGCTTTTATTAAAGTTATTATTGCGCCCGCGCGATCATCGATTGTTTTCTCGTCGTTTCTTCTCGATTACCTACCTAGTGTATGTTATCGCGGTTGCGAAATGTACTCTCGGAATTGTCTATTCCTCCGAACCGCACGAAAAGTGCCCACGCGGGAGATCAACGACGCGAAGTAGGCACAACGTGTCGTCGGAGCGAATTTGTTTGAAAATAACGATAAATCAATAATTGCAATCGATAGTTTATGTAAATTTGAAAAAAAAAATTTTATCCAGTAAACGAATATTTTTAAATCCACAAGGTTATGAGATAGTTTTCTATGTTTCTATAGTGTTATATACGTATAATCGAAATCTAAATGTTAGAAAAACGTTAACGAAAAGTCTCCTACCGAATTTACCGACATTTTCGACACGTTCTCCATTACCGGACGAAAACTTTATCGTTAAAAAAGAAAAAAACTAACAAATCTCTCTACCTACGTCTTATTAATATTGTTAACGAGCCGGGGTTGGTTATACGAATCCGCGTTTATTTCATTTCCCACGGCGGCGGCGTCACGTCGCGAAACAGAAAATGAATATAAATCGATAAGCGTGCCGCGTTTTCGTCGAAATCGCGTATTGTTCACGAATACCTATTCAGATTTTACTTGAACGACAGAAAAGAATTTTTTAATAAACCGCTTTCTTTGTTTTAAACAGTATTTAACTATTAATACTCTTAAAATACTGCGCGGAAAGACTTTAGAGAAGGAAAAGAAGAAGAAAAAAACGCGTGCACAAAGTCTCTCTTTGTTGTTTTTAACGACATTTTGCGACGAAGATATCTTTTCTCCGCGCGCCGCGTAAACGCGTTAAACGAAAGCGGCCGAAACAATACCACTTATTATTACCACCGACTACGCGATACGTTTCACAATCAAAGCGCGTTTACGTGAAATTTATTTATTTGGCCCGAACGCACGAGAACTTCCGAGAACAGAGATATTCCGAGACCAATCGCCGCCATATCGCGAAAAAAATCGACGGAAACCGAGAACCACCCGGGGCGGCTCTGGAAATACGTCGTCGTCCGTCGTCGTCCGTAGAAAAGCCGACGAAAAAAACGGTACGCGAGAAAAACGACGGTAAAAGAGAAGGCGGCCAAGTATCGTCGTCTGGTGTCGGCGGCGGCGTGCCTTCGAAAATGTTTACCAGGGAAAAGAGCGAACCCGTAGAGAAATTGTCGCCGTTTGCAGATCTCGTCAATCTGAGAAACGAGATGAACAAAAGACGGCTCCCGCGACCACAGCCGGCGAAAACGAGAAAAATGAGAAAACGATTGCGAAATTATTGCTCAGAAGGACGTCGAAGTGATTCGCGGCGTCGCGTCTTCCTAGACGACGGCGGGACAGGCCCTGGAAAACGTTGTTTTTTCTATCGGTGAAATAGATTTTTCTTTTGTGACGTTTTTTTGAAAATCATCTTCTACAAATCAATCGTTATTGGATATTATTAACTTTTCGTTTAATTCTTCGTCGACGAGTACTTTTTTCAACGACTTGATTCGTTCACAATTGATGCACAATTTGGATGCTCGGATTTTAAAGCATATATGATTGGGAAACCACAACTGGACATTGCGTCCTTCGCGCGAATCGGGAGCACGAAAAAAAAAAAGAACACTTTTCTCGTATTATAAAAAAATCCTCCGAGCACGTCTGTTGTGTACTCCGTCCGTCGAATGCGGAGCGCTCGAGTTTTCCGAATTTGTCCTCGGTTATGTCCTGGTCGGACAACACTTAGTTCTGCCGTTTCCCGCTGTATGAGTACCCGTTGAGGTGATTTAAAAAATGACTTAGGTTGATGATTACACCGCCTCTTTATGTTTATTTAAGTAGTACACACTTTTAAGTTTTACTATATGTTAAGGTTACACTATTTGCGTTCGGAGTCGGTTCTTAGACTGACTCGCCGGTGAGACGCGTGGACTCGGTCTGTACAGATTGTTTATATTATAGACGGTGGTGGCTCATAACAACGAATTATCGAGTTCCGCGCGCGCGTACACCGCGGCGATATATTTTTGATTCGCCCCGGTTGTTTTTTTTTTCCAGGTCCAAGTCCTCTACCATCACCCGAGCTTGGGACAAAGGATCGAAATAGTATTGGTGAAACTGGAAATGTTCAAAAAACAGCCGGTCGACCTGCCTCATTATAACGGCGAGAGGAATTCGCTGTTGGATTCGTTTTGCGCGTTCAACAAAAAATACAGAGAAAAAGAACAATGGGACATAGGGCTTTATATTTCAGGGTAAGCAAACGAGAAACGATCGCGATGGTATGAAAAAAGCCTACGTGCTGCGACGTTTTATAATTTATTCCGCTCGGGGAACAGAAGCTATTCGACGGTATTGAGAGTAATAATATTATTATTGCGAGAACGAAAGAAAACAAAAATACATAATCGTTTTTCCGTATTTTTCCACGACGACAATTAGTCATGTACGAGTACGACGAGTGGTTTTTGAAGAAGAAAACGTCGAGTTCGTCGCCCGTTATACTCGGAATACGATTTAAACCCAAAAGCCAAAATCGATATTATAATAATTATGAAAAGGTAACCCGCGCGATGTTTTTCTTTTTCAGCTTAGACTTTTACGCGACGGAGAACGGACACTGGAGTGGATCCACCATGGGTGAGTCGAGCACGTCGCGATAAATTAATAATTATAACATCAATATTTTCCGTGGCAAGTTTGTTGTTTGCGTTCCGAGTAAAAGTGCACTCGTAAGTGTTTCGATTTCCGTTGCTATCCGTATTACAGAAATCGTTACGCGTCGTAGTAATTACACCGCGAGAGCGTTGGGCTGATACGCGCGCCGCCGCGCCGTAGTGAAACAAATTAACGTAAAATATTTTACTCGCCGTATGCAAATAATATTAACGGCGTCCTCGGAGGGATCGTTTTTCGCCGTCTTGCCGTCTAAACTTTTGCCGCGTTCGTCGAACGATTGAAAGTTATTCTACGGACAGATTAAACTCCGATCGATACGGAATCGATACGGACGGCCGACCGTCGGAAACACATTACGATTCTTAACGGAAGTTCTCTCTCGACGAACGCGTTTTTCTTCGCCGGCGCGATCGGAAACGTCAAAGGGGGGGGAGGCGTGTAACAAATAATATAATATATCGAACGAACAGAAAAATCGTATGGTAAATAAGCCGCGTACGAGATCTAGCCGTTCTAGATCAATACTATGTTTATATTATCTACATTTGTGTGAAAACAATCGTTTTTCAACCGAGAAATCGACCGTTTGTTGCAGGTCTCGCGACCGTCGGCGGAGTGTGCTCGGAAAAGTATTCGTGCATCATCGCCGAATTCGGTTCCACGGACGCGCTCGGAAAACCGTACCCCTCGGCCGGTTTCACGTCCGTGTACATCTTGGCGCACGAGATAGGTCACAGGTAACGTAAACACAACATTTTCAATCGTCACGTGAACAGACCAAATGAAAATATATAATATAATGTAATTTTTTTCTGTTTTTAACGGCCGAGTTTCAACGATTACACGGCGGAAAACTATTTTTATCCGCTGCGCAGTGTAGTTTTTATTCTTTCGCATAGAGAATTTCATAAAATTCGTTTTTAAAACACTAGTTTGTTTTATTTACGCGCGAATTACAGAAAGAAAGAAAAAAAAACAGATAGTTGAAAACATAGTGGGGGGGGGGGCACTTACAGGTGAATTCGGTCCGCGACTGTTCCGAAAAGCTAATGGAAAAAAAACGGGAGTAGTGTATATAGTATCTATATCTTACCGAAAAATCGCGATTATTAACGACGTAGTCGTCGAAACCGTACTTGTACCGCGAGATTCGGTCGACAATAAAAAACGTAAATTTCACTTCTCAGAAAATATAACCCGAGCGCGTTATACGAAATGATATTATTATATGATATTGTTAAATGTTCGTTTTCATTTCAAACAGTCGTTGTTTAAACGGTTGCGCGTGAAACCTCTCAAAGAGCGACGACGAGCATAATATACGCAATATACGTACATATAACGCGACGTCCTATTTACCAGTCGGTCGATTAAAAAGTACTTTTCAGTACGTATTCGTGTTTGGACGATGAAATCGTGTAGCTGCGACAGAGTGCGAAGTCCTACTGCTGTGCGCAATAATATAGTCTTCGTCTCTTTAATGTGACGACGGAAAAAGTACGCATAATATATAATCCCTGCGTATATTACTCGCCGTCAAAGACTAAGAGGCACGTGAATAATTAATTGCAGTTAAAAACACACTCAAACAGATTAAAGGCGAGCCTTTAATGTTATTTTCAATGTCCACAAAAGGCGACGAACGCGTCTCCGGCGGACGAGACGCTTTTTATCTCTGTTTACGGCGTGTGTCGAACGCGTCCGGCGGCGGCGGCGGCGGGGAAAACAATTATTCGGTTTTCGAGTGGGATCTAAATAATCGGAAAATATTACAATGAGTCGACCAACGAAACCGCGCGTTCCGCTCGGAGGCGCGTTAATATTCGTTAATTATATAGAGTGGCGCGACTGAGAAAGGGGATAAACGTAAACATTTTCGTGTCGAGCTCGTCGACTACTGCGGCGCGTTCGAGAGCGAACGACTCCGCTGGCTGTCGGTTTTTTCTTTAAGTGCACGTCGAGTACATTATATTATAAATATTATTATACTCGTTATGTTTGCGATTATTCCGTCACCTAACCGGCGCGGTAAAAACAACGCCTAAAACGTTTTATGATACCGTCGAAATTCGTTCGACATCGCGCGGTCACTCCGGCACAATACGACGCGTAGGGTCCATAAACGCGCCACAATTCGCCCGTCGAAACGAAACGAACACGCTCGCGGTAACTTATAGAACGTCCTCGGCGCTCGAATATCGAGAAACAATGTTTTATTTATATTTTCACTCGGTCCGGAGAACCCACCCCGCGATGTAGGTCAAACGCGGTACAATACGCGTTTTGTTTATCAGCGGATTATAAAATAATAGTAATAACGATTTGAAACTCTGTTCTACTCTTGACCGTTTGTTTATTTTCTAGTTCGATCGTTTTAATTTATCGGGTGAAAATACACAATCTGAATGTTCGTTCGTTCCCGTGTCCCGGTGCCGCGCGTCACGTGGAGATTTTATTAATACATAATTAATGTGTCGACGACAACGACTACTCTTGATATTAAATTTATCAATGTTTTTCACGTGGAAGCGACTAATCTTTTGAAACGTTTTTAATGCGGCACGTCTGTCAATAACGAAATGACAAAGTATCGCGGATTCGTATTGTTTCTAAATTATTTACCGATTTCCAAATTTAACGGGAAAAACAACAGAAAAAAAACCAATCGCCGACACTACAATCCTACGAGACGTGCAAATTGATATTACGAGGAGGCCCGCGGAGATTTGACAAATCAAAAATGATTTTTCGAGTTTTTTATTCTCCGTCTACTGAATATAATCGCGCGATACTTCTGCGATATAAATAAAAAATTATTATGGCGTTAGTAAAAAAATGAAAAATCGCATTCAGAAAAAAACCGAGGCAGCCGTTTTCTACAAAAATCGCAGCGTTTTAAACCGAGATTTAGAGTGAAAGTGTTCGATTATAATAAAAAAAAAGAATAAAACTGTTTAGAACGTTGTCCAGTGTAACGGTATCTACATCGGCATAGCTGATAAGACGAATAATTATTAGTCGTAGGAAAGTCGTCGCGGACAATAGATTTCTCGCGCGAATAGAACGAAAAGGTTCTCCGTCTGAAAGTCAGATAGGTATAAATTTCGACATTTATGATTTTCCGTTTTACGTATTCTACGCCGTATAATATGTTAATCGAGTAAACTTTTCGCAGACGACACGCTCTTCAGTCAGACTAAATTAAAACTAATCGTCGGATCCATCGAAAGTTAAAACAAATATTTGCTGGTTTAAGAATCTTAAAACCTCAAAAACACTACGGCAGAACCGCTCGCATTCTAATTTCTAACCCCGCGCCGGCGCGACGTTAATCGTACGTCAGTCGTCGAAAATTTAATATTCATATTATATTAAAAGTAAACTTCCACACGTAATATCGTCGAGCGTGTTTATACTATAATATTATGCACCTACTACGCGTGTGTTCGGTAATGTTTTGTAAATTTGTAATTTCTTTATAGAATAATAATAGTAATTATCGTACACACGCCAGCGCGTAAATATTTAACAGACTAAACTGTCGAACGTGTTTGCTCGACTTCGTCTACGCGGAAACCGGGTTTCTCTCGGGTTATTTTCTCTCCGATATTATTACAACACTATTGTTACGTGATTGAATATCGCGATCGACGATCAAAAGCGTTAAAAAATAAGAAAAGAAATAAAACAGCGACTTAAAAAAACATACAAAGTATTAATTCTCGACGATTTGTTCGATTTAGCGGCATAAAAAAACCGTCGGTAGATCGACATATCGTTAAAATTCTCCAGGAATTTCATCTACCGTGGGAAAATCTAACGTTGGCAATAAAAAGAGTATATTTGCTTCATTTCGCTCGGGCGACTATATTTTAGTAAAACAATCGATAGGCGCGAGAGGAAATAACGCCAGACTGTCGTCTATTCGCTAACGAGTGTATTAAGGCTCAGTCAAACAGAACGCGGGCAGCCCGCTGCGGGCAACGCTTCCCGCCGCGGGCAGCGGTCCGGTTGTAAATAATTACAGAGTCCGCGGCGGGCAAAGAGCTGTTTACAATGTTATCATAATTCATATTGTATCAATATTGTTGTTTTCATGATAGAATAGTATAATCTATATATATAAAAATGGAGACAAAAAATTGGAAATTGAATCAGTTGAGAACGGCTGGGCCGATTTGGCTCAAATTTTTTTTAAATGATAGAGAATGTCGGGGAGTGGGTTTATAGCATAAATTATGGAGAAAATTAACCCTAAGGGGGTTAAAAGGGGTAAAAATGGAAAAAATCCTGAGTCAATGGAGCTTTGTGGTATTAAATTTTGTCAATAGTTTCATTTAATATAGCAGAGGCCCCATGGGAAAGGATTTTTCGAAATTCGACCCCTAAGGGGGTTAAAAGGAGTAAAAAGGGTGAAACTAGAAAAATTCGCCTGGCTGGAACTGCTGGAGCTTTGAGTATGAAATTTGGGCAGCAGTTTCGTTTTATATAGTGGAGACCCCATTGGAAAGGATTTTTCGAAATTCGACACCTACCGGAGTTAAAAGGGGTAAAAGGGGTAAAAATGAAAAAAAAACTGATAAAATAAAAAGTTATACTGCACACGGGCGAAGCCGGGTTATTCAGCTAGTATACTATATTTTAGGAAGGTACCATGCAGTGGCGCAACCAAGGGGGGTGTTTTGGGTGTCTGGACACCCCCCTTGAACCGTATAATAGGAAATTTATATTTAATTATATTCAATAACCATTGAAAAAAAAATGTTCAATATTTTTTAAAATCTAAATCTAGTGTTTATAATTTATAACTGATAAATGTCACTAAGTCTTTTGTCCATAGTTTATCGACAAATTCGGAACATAATCATAACTTGTTTAGTTAATAAAACGCTGGACGTCAGTAGTGTATTCAGAAATAATTATGGTGGGTGGTTTGATTCAAATCGTTTGAATAAAATAATATAATAAGGTAAATACGTATTTAATAGTAGTCGTGACGACTGTCACTTGTACATAGTATACTAACAAATTTGGAAATGAATTGGGGAAATACTGTTTACGCTACTGGCGGACACCCCCCCTTGAAAAAATCCTAGTTGCGCCACTGTACGTATCTATCATATAGACTGTGAATAAATATAATCGGTACTACTTACTACGTGTCCTGCAGCCGGTAGCAAGGTTCGGGCGTTCGTATATTGGCCTTGAGAAATAAAGTCACGGATAGAATGAAAGTCGCGATTAATAGTTGAACGAGATAAACAATAACGATCGGCGACGTTGTCGCGGAGAAACATTAAAAACCGATAAAAACCGAGGAGCGCACTTTCCGAACCGCTGTCGACACTAGACTGATCCTTCGCACACTACGCGTGTCTGTTATAGTCGATCGGTACGACGGTCCCGTTGCGCGCGCAGCTCGGCTGCCATTGGTCGGGCGTGGCGCGAGCGGCTCGTCCTTCGCGTCACCTGCGCAATACTGGACTGACGTAACTTTCGCCAACGTAAAATATTATTTATTATCACTTTTATAGCAGTGGGGTGTTCTGAA
The DNA here is from genome assembly GCA_948098885.1 of Drepanosiphum platanoidis. Taxonomy (NCBI): domain Eukaryota; kingdom Metazoa; phylum Arthropoda; class Insecta; order Hemiptera; family Aphididae; genus Drepanosiphum; species Drepanosiphum platanoidis. Next base: position 5,730,913 of record OX402534.1, on the reverse strand, counting down.
CACCCCTGGATACGTAATATTTCAAACTTAAAATAAAAAAAAATTTATATTAGAATTATATATATATTAGATTATATTAGAATGAAAAAAAAAAACGGTGTAACACAAATGGAAACACGTGGTGTTGTGCCGTGTTCCCATTAAAAGCGCAGTACTGACAGACCGCGCAAAATTGCCAGCGCTTTGTTTGACTGAGCCTTTTGTATTATTTGACGGTCGAATGTTTTACGAATAAAATACATAATATTATCATTTTAAGACGGTTATATTATGTTTCGATTGTTTATTCCTACAGTTTGGGCATGCACCACGACGGCAGTTCCAACAACTGTCCGAAAGAAGGGTATATCATGTCGCCGTCGAGAGGAATAACCGGAGAACTGCTGTGGTCAGAGTGTAGTGCTCGCGTTGCAACTAGTCTGAAGTAAGCCAATATCAATAAATCGAGCGTCGCGTTGCGCGCACGATACGCGCGAGACGACAAAGACGAATAGTTTCGTCGGCCATAAATACTGGTCCGGGAGGAGCGACTCGACCGTGTTACGAGCGAACGAACTCGAGTCGAAACACACGCGCCGACACCGTTGAATTTAGTTATATCGCGGCGTTATAACATACGTATATAACGTGCCTGACCCGACAATCACTGACTAATCGAAGCGATATTATACGGATCGCGCGTATCGTGATAATCGAAATCATCGCCGTCGTCGTCCGCGTTTAAATGGTGCCGCGCGACTTTGAAATCGATAACGTAATTCGCGGTTTTAATACAACCTTTGATTTCGTTTCGAAAAACGTTTGTCGACGGATTCGAAGAAAAAAAAAAACGGTTAATGATTATTATTTTAATAATTACTATATTCAAAAAAAAAAAAACAATTAACCCGTGTGCGGGATTAAAAGGATCAAAAATTGTTTATTTATTTGAAGAAAACGAAACCTTTGAGGAATTTCGAACACGGTTATTAACTTAAGAATTTAATTAACTCTTCTATAAATAAAATCTTGCTTCGCGTCGAGCAATTACAAACTTTAAGTCGAGGAGAATATTAAAGAAAAAATAATGTTTACACTTAAACTAAAATCGTCAATTACCAAGAGTAAACAACGAAAGAAAAACTGTAATAACTTTCTTTTTATTTTCAAAAAAAAAAAATAATGTATTCCGTGTAAAAATTGAATGTGATATTAAAATATTTTAGTTTTGCCGTCGTTAAAGTTTACGTATGATCATAATAATTGGTTTATGTATGGTATATCCTTAAATTTGTTATTTTACATTGTAATTTCATAGACGTTAACTTTGTATCAAAGTTGACCCAATTCTCGCGATCGAAACGCGTTAATGCGGTTTAAAAGTTGCGATTGAAATTTTTTTAAATAAGCTTCGTTATGGGTAAACATTAAGCACTTAAGGTACACGTAAAACCGTAGAATATGAAATTTCGAAAATCGAATATATTATATATTTATAAAAGAAACCTCGACGAGTAAAAGAAACGGATGGTTTTAAGGATAACTAGAGGATCGAAAGTGTTAAGGATCAAGCGCAATATCGTGTTTAGAAGACAGTGATAAATATCGATTCTAGAGAAAGAAACGTTTCGGCGTTCAAATAGTATAAGGTGAGAAACAATATCGGATATTGTATGACGAGAGTGAAAATGAGACGACCAAAATATAAGAAGAGTGACTTGTATTATAAGAGAGTGTAATAAGGAGCCTTTAACAAGAGTCGGGCGTATAAAATTATAAAATAACCGACACCGACAAAAGCGATGAAAATAGCAGTCGGCTTGAGTTGAAACGACAACGACGCGGTCTATGAAATAATAGTTGTCTAGTATGAGTAAAACAAGAGAAGCGTAACGTCGTCGACAGAGCCGTGGAAACGACATAATATTATTGTAAACGAACACAAAATATCGTGCCCGGTCCGCGCCTACGACGATATCGATCTCCGGACGGGTCACAGTTCCGCACTCGGGTGCCGGGTGCCCTTCGGGCCGGCAACCAACTCCGAGAGTGTCTGGGCGTAATTTTATCAGTGTTATTGGTTTATCGCGGCGACGTGTAGGCGCGACAAGTTGTCGATTCGATCGGTTATTTTATATCCGCGCGGCGAGCTCGTGAAAAAGAACGTGAAAACGCGCTTCAAAGTGAGCCGCGCGGAAAACGCCGAGCGTTAAAAACGTATAATTGAATCGACGACACTGATTAAAACGCTCGCTCAAACGAACGAGAGAATCCGTTTGAACGGGGAATCGCGGCCGTTTTGTTTTGATATTTAAAATCACGTAATGCCGTAAAAAAAGAATAAATAAATAAATCGTTAATGACAAGACGTAACGTGTATATAATTCCACTGACGCGCGTCGTTTTATCTCGCACGGCACTACCATTACAATATATGATTATCGCAACGTCAAGTCCTTTTTAAATATCGCCGTCGAACGTTCGACGGTATTAATTTACGAAACGCGACGACGATTTTACGTATCGCAGCGACCCGGGAAATCCTCTCGACTGAGGTCCACCGACGACGTCCAATCCGTATCGTTCGGCGTCGGGTCCGCGCGCGCGGTTGCTGATGGGGAGACCGACACGAAATCGGTAAAAACTACCGATTTCGAAAAATCGAATTTTTCATAAATATCCAGTCTCCGATTACGGCGCGCAACAAAGAAAACCGTACGCCACACTCGCTTATACCGCCTACTGTTTACCGAGATTTTACCGATTGTTTTTTGCGTTCCAGAAACCTCGAATGTCTGTTCAAGTCCGGTCGACGTTCGGCTGCGGTCGCAAAGTTGGATCACAACAAATTCGCCGACAAGCCCGGTCAAGTGTGGGACGCGAAAAAACAATGCGAACTGCTGTTATTGGACGGCGACGCGACGGTAATGAGTGCAGAAACGAATTCGGTTTCGTCGGGGCAGCTGCAGACGGAAGTGAGTGTAAATAAATAAATTTGTCGCGTAACTAACGCGCCGACACAGAGAATTATTCGGCCAGACGTTTAGCGCTTACGGCGGCGATCGCTTTACGGTTTCAAACTTGTAATCGATGCGTTCACAAGTGTCGACACGCGATAACCAGCGTTCGATAAATATTTCTAATTATATTCAACGACACTATGTCGTCAATTTGGAAAAATACGAACTCGAGAGCTTTGGTTATTGACGAAATGTCGCGTTATTGCGACATTTCGTCCTTCTGTATCAAACGGCGTCGTTTTCGAGCGAAACGACCGATCCGATCGCGATTTAAAACCCTACGAGCGTTTGGAAACTCCGGAGAAATAAAGCTAAACACCGCGAGGTGTTTTCGATTCGTACACGCCCCGGCACCGCGTCCGAAACACTCGGGTGACGCTTCTTTCTTTCTTTTCATTTTTTTTTTTTGTCATTTCTTCGGGACGAGAAACGCCGATCCGCAGCACTTTATAACGACACGGCGACGATATTGATTCAATATTATGATAATGTCGTCGCCGATTCGCGTTCTATATTATTTGTTCGCGCTCGCTCGCGGCGGCGACGCGCCGAGTCGGAATAAATAGTTTGCGCACGATTTCGGATTACCGATATTATAGGTAACGCCGCATTATGCGCTTTCGTATAGATTTCGCCGCGGCGTAATGCCTTGATCTCGGATGAAGAGACGTCGCCGCGGCCGTGTTTTCGCATTTATATTTTCCCTTCGATCTGCCTACGCCGCGCCGCCGTCGCAGCATTCATTAAGCGAACGCCGCGCCGCCGCGCCGCCGTATTTGTTTTCGAAACATAAAATCGCGTCATTGTTCGAACCGCTCGCATGAAATAACTGTTTTATTTACCGCCCGCGTCGTCGTCGTCGTCGTCCCGAAAGCGTATATGGCAGCGCAATAATGGCAATGATGATAACAATAATGATAATATACGCAGTTCGTTCTGTTTCTTCTGCGCGGCAATAGACAGACACACAACCGTTCGAATCCCATTTCGCAAATTATTATTTCCGCGAGTTCCTTTGTGAGAACGCGCAGTAATACATTTCATATTACACTGGTGCAGTCGTTCCTGGAAAACTCGCGCGCAACGACGTAGCGGCGGCGGCGGCGGCGGTAACTTTTCAATATTCCTGTTCCTTCCGCCATTACAATATTATACGTTTCTTTGATTTCCGACGTTTTGTTCACGCGTTTCACGCGTGAAAATGCACACTCGGCGGCCTTTTTCCCTCATAATAAGCGTTTTTTTTATTTTTTTCTCGCGGCCAAATTGATGTTTTTAAAGGGAACCAATTTTACGAGTTGAAAAATAAGAAAATATAATAGCGGAGAACGCCGCCGCCGCGCCGCGGCGTACACGTTATTATACACGTCGTCGGTCGACGTGAAAGTCGAAAATCCGTTTCAAACCGAAAACATGAAATCGCGCGATGTCTATCGAACGCGCTAGAACACAGGCCCAGCTATCGATTCGCACACGAAGGCGTATAGCTCCACGCGACACAGAAAAATTACAGTCTCCGTGCTCGGTAACGCGTTTTCCCGTCGACTACACCAAAGAGCGGCGCAAACTCTCGAACGCTCTCGAAACGAATCGACGTTTATTGTAAAGCACGACGACGGCCGCGTATAAAAAATATTCTTTTCTCGTCCGGTCTCGCGATCGCGCTTTGCAAAATACTAGTGTATTTTATCGTCTCGGCCCGCGAGATCGTTGGAAATAACGTTACGTACACGTAGTCGTTAGTACACGACAAATAAATGGATTTGAAAAAAAAAAATCTATATATTTATTTGTAATCAGCGCGGCGGACTGTACGTCGAAACGTATATTTAACCGTACCTCACGATTCACAATAAACCACCAGTCTCTGTGTGTGTGTGTGTTTTTTTTTCTCCGCAGGACATTTGTGAAAGTTTACAATGCGAAACACCGAACCGACCTGGATATTACTTCGCCGGACCGGCGTTGGAAGGTACTACGTGCGGACCCAACTTGGTAATTATATACGCGTACCGCAGCGCACGTGTACGACGTACGCGCGCGCGTCCTTTAATGATATGTCATTTTAGATTTTTCTTTTTCCCTACCCGACGCGCGTCATTAAATCGTCGTTAATTACTCAGTTTACAACAAGAGGGGGAGACCTTTGAGTAGGTAGCGTAGTTCCGAGAACGCTAGACCGAAACAAATCGGCGTTACTTTGATATATTAGACATTTTATACGGAATCGAGTGAATAATAAATGACGAAAGTCCGGGGGGGGGGGGTGCGGAGGGAAGGACGAAGGAAATATAGTTTTTGTAGTTGGGCTTAATTCAATCTGCCGATTTGACACGAGCTCTTTTTTTTTTTTTTTAATCCACTCCAAATTGAAAAAGCTTTTTACGGGTTTCCCGGGATTGAACCTATTGTTGTTGTCGATTTTATTTTATATATATTTTTTTTCTCCCCCTCCCCCCCCCCCCACCAAACGCAGTGGTGTGAAGCGGGCAAATGCGTTAAAGGCAAACCGAAAAAACCGAAAAAGATTATAAAAGGTGGATGGAGTCAGTGGAAGGTGCACGAATGTACGTCGGGGTGTATACATAAGTCAAAAGGTGTGTATACGGTTTTTTTTTTTTTTTTTCCACAGTTGCACATTTTTTTGTTATTTTTATAACCACTTTATAATACGATACCGCGCGTAGGTTTTAAGCTGAGGACGAGGACGTGTAACAATCCGAAACCGATAAACACGAACGAAGGATGCGAAGGGCCCAAGCACGAGTCGGTGCTCTGCAAAGACGACAAGGTGCGTGTGCGGTAACGTTTTTACGCGTCGATCGGAACACGTTTTTTTCTGAAATAACGACGGGCACGTATCTCTGACCCCTCGCCGTCAGACGGAAGACTTATGCCGATAGATTACTCGATAGATTGTGACCGCGCCGCCGCCGTTCGGAGTAGTTCGGCTTATGTTTTCCGGCGCTCTGTCTACCGGGAAAAATCGCCGTCGGAGTCGGTTTAAATCGCGATCGGTTTTTCTAACGTATCGTCGACGACACGGAGCGACGATTCGTTTTTGAATACTTGTATTTCGTTTCGAAAGCAAACGAGTCGCGTCTCGTTTAGTAAAACGCACCAAATATTCGGCATACTCGGTGTCCAAATTATGTAGACACGCGTTTTTGCGTTTCATTTGACCAAATCAAACGCCAAACAATCCTAATTTTTCATTATTACGAGTATAATTACAAGAACGCTGCCGCCCCCCGCCGGTCAAATATACGTGCCCGACCGTATTACGCGATATCACACGAGTCAGAAATTGAAAAAAATAATAAATACGTGTCACGCAGACGTGTCACAAGTCAAAGAAGACCATGGTCACGGAATACGCGACGGCCAAGTGTAAAGAATTGTCGACCATACTGCCGGTGTTGGATAAAGAATACTCCGGTCTGCAGGCGCCCCACGAAGAAGGTCAGTAATAATACATATATATATACGACATACGTATATACGCCCGGACGAATTGATAGGCGTGTGGATTATTTGAATTTGAAATTCGCGCGCGCGTTAGTTTTGAAATTTCACGAGGTTTTACGATCAGTCGTAAACTATACACAACCCACGCGCGGTACGCGTAATGTATGTATACGGAGGATAAAGTCCATCAGCAATTTAGATTATTTCCCTTTTCCGGATGATAAAAAAAGAAAAAAAAAATAATAAATAAATACAAGGAAGAGAGAGAGAGAGAGAGAAAAAATGATGTCGATGAATCTCGCCAAACAAAATGTTCGGGAAAGCAATAAAAACGATTTTATTCCGACCGCCGATAAATTCGTGAGCGAGAGAAAATTATTATTCAAAATAGTTTACAAGATATACGCGCGCGCGCGTTTTACAAGTTTGAAAGCGACGGCAACGTCGTCGTCGTCGTTCTAAATTCTCGCCATAGCAACACGCGCTTGTTTTTCGAGTAGTCTCACATCCGAACGTATTTAAAAAAAAAATCCGTCGGACGATGACGTATTACGTCCGACGATAACTCGAAATAACTGTGTCGCGACGGCGTGTAAATCGCTTTCCGACAACGCTCGATTCGTCGACACTCGCGCATTATTATAATATCGTCCGTACGGTTTTACGTTTGATCTTATTACGTAGCAGTTCGATCGAACGGTTTCAGCCAAAATAATACAATCGGAGGAGGTTAATAAAAATAAAAACACGTTTGTTTATCCGCAGTTTTAGTTAGAAACAACAGAGCTCCTTATTCCTCCCCGCAGCCAAAAGATGATTTTTTTTTTTTTTTTCAAATCGTCAACACACATACCTATCGTATAATATAATTTATTTTACTCGAGACAAACTATCATCATCGGGATGAAAACCGAAATAATCATCACGTTCAAAATCGTTTACCTGAAAGTAAATCGCCAGACTAAAGCTCATCTCGAGGCGAGCACAGCGGAAGGATCGAGCGCACTCCGCGACTCCGCCTTTCCCCGGACGGGATTTTTTTATTTTTTTTTTTTGTCCGCCCGAACGCGCGCAGCACGTCATCACTCGTGTGTACGAGTGTGTGTCGCGACGCTCATTTTGCTTTTAGTTTAAAATAAATCCAATTAACGACCGGCCGAACCCGATTAAAAATAATAATAATGAAAGCTATACGCATACATCGGAGGACGGTTCAAAGCTACGCGTTTCCCGCGAAACGTTAATATTATAATATTTTCGCCGCTGCGATTATAACGCAATTATTGCGGCCATTGTGTGTAACGTTTGCCGTTAAAATATATAATACCGTGTCATCGAGTCATAATTTATGTGTTTTTGACGCGACGTTTTATATAATATATTATGACATCGCCAGCTGTCATTTCATCTTCGCAATCAGATATCTTTGTTTGGTAATTTACTATGTTTTCCTCTTTTCCGATGCGCCGGAAAAGTCGGTACCAGTAACAATAATAATATCGTCGACGCGGCGGCGGCGGCGGCGAAACGTGCGCGGCACAAACGTAAATTTGATTGAATTACGCGCCCATTCGTCGACGTTAAACAATTTCAGTGTTTTTAAGCATCGCGCGCGCGCGTTTCCGCGAGCTATTACGACGACGACGATTTTTTCACACAACGGAAACACGGCTGACAACGTCAATAACGAATGCCATCAATATCGCGGAGAAAACAAAACGTGGAAATTATATTTTTTACGCTATTAGATTCCAGCTCTCTATATATATAGTAGTAGTGCGCGGTATTTTTTTTTTTTTATATTCTTTGGAAAAACATAAAATGACGTAAAAGCTTGCGCGCGCAGTACCTCTCCGTTTATATAGTAGATTATATTCGTCTCGTAATGATTTATCAAAGTGGATTTCATTTCTCGCAAAAGTTTTTCGTGAAAAACGGCGAAAAACAAAACGTAACGAGTCGATTCCCGACGAAATACGTAACTCCCTCGCGTCGTTTATTCATATCGATAACGACGAACCAATGTCGAAACCGTTCTCCGTAATCCACACGTTCATAAATAGATATATATATTAAAATAAAACTCGACCGGAGAACTTGGAACGCGTGGAATTAGGTTCGCTAAATCACTACTAAATTAAAAACTAAAGTTTATAAAAAAACACATCTTAGGACGACGCGACGACAACATCGGAGAATAAATCGAACGGATTTGTATTTCTAACGTTATCGACTAAAGCGAGAATTGAAATTCGATTTATATTTTTCAATAATTCAACGCGCTTTTATTGACCACGGTGGCGGCGGTATATTTGTAGTTTATACGTTTTTACGATAATAATATTAAAAGTCAAAAACTCACTCGCACTACTTATAACGACCAGACACGCGAGAGTACCGGTTTTTCAAGCACTTGAATAGAAAACGCGTTTGAAACAAAGCAATAAAGACGTTTCGAAAAAATCTATAAAAATGGGTTTTTTTTTCATTATCGTTTTAGTAATAACTAATAGATAGACCCACAACAAAGGGAAGGACTAACGTTTGAAAAAGTGGAAGAATTCAAATATCTAGGGGCAACGCTGAGCATAAAGAATGACTGGTCTAAAGAAATAAATATACGTATAAACAAAGCGGAAAAAACCTTCTACGCACTACATTGTATGTGTCTATTATAAGACCCACATTGACCTACGGATGTGAAGCCTGGACTACAACGGTGACGACGGAAAGGAGGTTGAGAACTTTCGAAAACAGGATATGGCGAAAAATATGTGGCCCTGTGTTTGACGCGAATATGGGATGTTGGCGAAGAAGATTCAATAGAGAACTGCAGGAAATTATGAATCTGGCTCCAGTTACTAACTTCATCAAAGGTCAAAGGATCCAATGGCTAGGACATATACTAAGAAAAGAAGAAAGCGACCCTGTACGGGTTGCTTTCGAGTGGAAACCAAAGGGAAAACGACCAAGGTGACGTCCCAGGAAGAGGTCGATTGATGGAGTAGCAGAAGACCTGAAGGAAATGGGCATAGAAGACTGGCGTGTAATTGCGCTAGATAGAGAAAAGTGGCGGGATATTGTTGTGACGGCTAAAACTCTTAGAGAGTAAAATGGCCAATAGAAGAAGAAGAAGAAGAAGAAGAGAATCGTTTTAGTAATAATTATTCGTGTATAAATCGTGGAAAAAAAATTCATACGATTCGCTTGGTCTACCTCTGCTCAACGAAAAAGCATTTTTATTTAAAAACAATACTAGCCGGTGCGTTAATTATAATTCGTTTGGATTTTATTTAAAAATTAGTACCTACTATCACGTATACGTATGTCAACACGTGTCAAACAACAGTCATCGCCAGAAGCTGATAACCGTAATTCCAAACGATTTTAAACGTATTATTCAAGCATTTTTAAACTTAATTTCCATACGAATCTATCGATTATCAAGTTTATCGGTCACTTTGACGTCACGCTAAACGATTTTTACCGAAATTTATTATAAAATGTTTTATATACGAATATTTATATATTTTATAATATTTAAAACCTCCGCCCGTATTATAATAATTACATTTTTTTTCATTTTTTTCTTTTTACATACTCGCGCACGCGCAGCTCGTCCTTGGATGGGATGTTCGGTGTTCTGCCGACGCAAAGACACCGGGTCGTTCTACACGCCCAGGCTGGACGTGTCAAACTTGCCGGTGGATCCATACTTTCCAGACGGCACTTGGTGTCACTCCGCGGACAATGACAACTATTACTGCCTGAATCACGTCTGCACGCCCGAGGTACGGTTGCGTTTTTCGTATAAAATATAAAGTATAAACACGTTCTATACACGTATATATACGAGTACAACGTATATAAAATAACGTAATCTATTATTCCGTTCACGCGGCGCGGACGTCGTCGTCGCGCCGTTACGAAGGCGTTTAACGCGCTAAAAAAAAATAAAAAAAATACTGCGCACAGACGTGGGCCGAGCGAGAGAGAGGTTCAGCTCTCGAATAAATTGATATTTTCACGGCACGGTATAATTCTCGAGCACACGGTCAGTGCGCGGATCCCCCCGAAGCGTCGCAAAGCAAACGAATCTTTTTCGAAAAAAAAAAAAAACGACGACAATCGAATTCTACTCGTTTTCAAAACGCGCAACGACAACGCCGCCGTCTACGCGAGACGAAACAAAAACCGAACGCGTAGTGTTTAGAGCACACGTTTATCAATAGTAATAATATTCTTCTACCAATTATATGGCTAATGAACCCTTAAGACGACTTATGTCAATTGCCAATGCACATCCCGCCTTTAACGGTTAGTTAAAAAAATTTGGTTGTAAAACTCTATATTATAAACTATTGCATAATATTGTATTAATTGTCATCTCAAATATTGTACGTTTAAAAAAGGGCCACGCCCGTATAATTAAATAAATAAATAGTGTTCGGTCTGAACTGGCGTGTGAGGGGCGATTATTATTTCAACACGCGTGGGACACGTGAATTCGAGATAGTCAAAGCGATTCGATGTTTTTTTACACTGTTTCTATAGGATATCGTAATGACGTTCGATTCGCGTAAACAGAATCGCAGTGTTTTCGAAAAATACGGACCGGTCGATCGAGAAAACGTTTCGTCGTTTATGGCCGGTTTCGAAACGAACGAAAAGCTAGTACGCGAGCCTCCCCGGAAAACGACGAATCTAAGTACGACGACGTGTCAGTGGTTGAATTGGAAAAAAGAATAAGGACGGACTCTATAAGAGTGGTTGAACAATTAGCGCACGAGAATCTAAACGTAACGGTTTAAACATAATATCATATGATATTGTGACATGACGTGTTAATATACTAATATAGAACTACTAGGTATAATACCAAAAATTCGTTTTAAATTTCTTTATTCGATAAAAAGATAATGTTAAAATTTAAAAAAAATATCGACGTTCACTTGACGAATAAAATAAAGGGGTATAATATGGTAAAAAAAAAAATGAAGAGTAGCTCCGTCCCCTTGCGCCCCCCCCCCAAATTCAACCACTGGTTACCAAGTGTTATGTCACGGTTCTTTTTTCGTTCATTTATACACAGTGGTGCGGTTGTGCAACGATCGACGAAACGCCGCCGCGCGAACCGATGACGATGTTTTCAGAGGGATAGTTTGAGCGGTGTTTTATTTTATATTTTATTATTTAGCGGGGTCGGTCAATGGTGAGACCGACTCGCCGGAAAAACTTTATTTATAGGGGGGGGGCAGGGAACGAAGGGGGAAACACGACGGATAAAGGGGACCGTTTCGAGGCAAAAGGTTAGCGGCGGCGGCGGGGGCAGATACCTAGAAATAATACTACTTGGGCGAAACTTTAGGTATATTCGCGGCGAGTGATAAATATGACAACGAACAGATTTCATTTGAAGCTCGCGCGCGCGCGCGCGCGGCCAGAGTGAATGTAATTTCGTTAAAAAAAAAAAAAATTCCTTAAACGCGCTGCTATTGTTTTACTTTTCACTATATCATGTGCTCGGGAACTATTTTGAAAACACCAAGTGTTGATAAAGTTTGAGAACGTTTAATATACGTATATATATACGAACCGAGTATTTAATAATATAGTTACCAAACTTTTTTCCAAACGCGCCGCCGTGTTAATAGTTCCTAAATTGAAAGCCATCCGGATTAAATGAAAAACAGACTCGATTCGCGTGGAGAAAATAACAACTTCTCGCGGTTTTTTTTTCCAGTTCTCAAATGCGGAGAAAACGAGAAACGGACGCGGAAATAAAATGAAAAAAACACTCGAAAATCGCAGTGTGGTTATACACACATAATACGTATAATATTATATCCGAGCGCAATAATACGTATTTCGCATACACCGCGGGGTGGAAATTTCAACGTTAAAATATCGTAAAATGTAAATTTGTTCGAGACTCGCTCTCGTACGTACGATATAATATTCAGTAATATAATCCAAACTACAGAGATTAATGTTTCGCATAAATTTCCAACAGCTCGCGGTGCTGCTAGTGCGGTGGTCGCGGTAGCACTCCGTCGCGTCGCGTCGCGTCGTTCGACGGCACGCGGTACTATCGCAAATGTGAACGGGGAAATATTATTAAAGCCTCGTGTTATTATTATATCCGGTACGCGGCGCGGTTTAAATATTTTATAATTATATAATCTATTAATCATTGTTGTTATTAAAAGGTTTCGCAAAGCCCCACGACTGTGTTCGTTCGCGGCGATGTCGGGAGAAATCGAGGAAAACTTTTGACGAGAAACCCGTATTTCGTCGGGTCTAATTTGATAGGTATCTCATAACGCGTTTATATACGTATAGGTATATACGAAATGGCTTACCGCTTTTCTTAGAAAAAAAAATATTACTTTTTCAGTTCTCATATAATGCGAAATAAAAAAAAAAAAAGGAAAAAAGGAAAAAAGTCATCTCTTTAGAGACGTGTTTTTCGTTATTTTCGCCGTGGCAAAACTGAGATTACCTACATAATATTACGATACAGGGTGTGGCCCAGCGCGATACCCAGACGGGGACTTTTACGAAAACATTAATTGTTTTTTTGTTAATTTTCGTTTTGGCACGGCTTAAAACACGGTGTGAAGGCGGTCACGTTTAAAAAAACTCGAAATGAAAAATCGTGTATTTTCGTTCCTAAACCGACCGGGGAAAATTTACTTTTCGTTTTGCCGTTTTTTCGTAAAAAAATGTGAAAAAATTGACTCGACATTTTAAGCGTATCCTCGTATCCTTAAACGTGTTTGACGTTTATTAATTTCGTTTTTATTTATTCTAATCTAAAACCTTATTTATATAAATGTATTTACTTTGTTTTAATGATTTTTTTTTTTTTCAAAGTCGACACACAGGTTTAATTATTTCGGCTATAATATTTTAGAAAAAAAATTACGAGCTAAAATCTGACGTGTTCTACGATAAACACCACGTTTTTCTTTTTATAATTAATTTTTATTTTTATATCCCTAAATTCATAATACTTTGACATTTGGACGCGAAAACGTCTCACAACAAAGACGTTACAGATATTCCATCTGGACGGATTTAGAGGTATAGGGCGCGCGCGCGTGAAAACGAAAAAAAAAATAAAATAAATACCGCGCGCGATTATAACATGATGACAATCGCGCGCGATTTCGAGAGACCTAATGAAAACCGAAAGCTACACGGCTATTTGAGCGTATCGGATTCGAACGCTCGGACGCCAAATTAAACGCGCTCGGGAACAAATAATGGGATATGAATATTACGCGGCACCGTCATAAATAATCTTAATGATATTCTATCCGTCTGGACGTTAATCCGTATTCCGTAGAATAACATTATAATGTCGTAATGTAAACGAACGTTTTCCAATGTGTTATTTATACGTATGCAACGCGAATCGAAAAACTGCGCACAATAAATCACACCGCGAATCATCGATAACTTAATAATTATAATATTATCCTTTGTGCGTCCGAACCAGTCTCAGCGCGACGATGTGTAACGCGCATAATATTTCAAAAATATTGGAAATATTATTACCGACCCTGCAGAGTCCTATCGGATAGAGCACTGGTTCCCAAACTGGGGGGGGGGCGTGTACACATTGCTGGGGAGGCGCAAGCAGCTGTTATTACGAAATACAATTTTTATTGATTAAATTATTTTTATTTTAAAATTTAGGGAAAATATGAAAAATTATAATTATTATCATCAATAAAATTGAATTCATCCCGGATATTTTATAATTTCTTCGCAAAGTACACAGAAAAGTGATATATTTTTCACGTTATAGAAGGTGGGGGGGGCGCGCGAGAGTTTCGAAAATATACAAAGGGGGGCGTAGAATAAAAAAAGGTCGGGAACCACTGGGATAGAGAGATCGAATGGTTTTTTTAAAAAAAAAAACCAAAATAAATATCGTTATAACAATAGTATACCGTCGTGTTTACCAGACGCGTGTGATGGATATTAGAATTTTTAGATTTTTTTTCTTTCGTTTCTTACGCTTTGAAATTAAAAAAAAACGGATCACCTCGAAGAAAGTGGCATTACGTTTTTGTTTTTTAAGAATTCATATTAATAATAACTGTTGACGCGATATCTACTACGGCGTGTTTAAAAAAATACTCTTTAAAGAGATTCTTAGAATATTGATATTACTCCGCGTCGACGTCGTAACCCAACCCGACTCGTTTTCAATTATTCTATTTAAAAGTCGCAGATTTAATTTTATCGAAGCATTTATTCGAGTGCGAGTGCGTACTTACGGAATCATTTTGATTCGACATTTAATAACGGACATTGAACACGCGCGACCACAGTAGTAGTGATATGCGAGTGAATTCGATAAAAAGAATTATTATATAGTCCTCGGAATTAGCGACGACGTCTCTAACGCACGATAAAAACTGCTGAGAGACTGTAATGAATTTTACGACTCTAGAGAAAATCACTATCGTTTCGAATCGTTATGATAATTAATATAATTATTATTATTTTTCAATAAGAACGACGCGTTGTTAGTAACGACAAATTATTATACGACGCACACGTGTATTACATAAAAAAATTGAAATCCTATACGGTCAAACACAATACGTCATATCTTATTACGATGTTTATATATATATTTTTTTCAATGGTTTCATTTAGAAAAAGTTAGTTTGCACTCCAATATTCGTCGAGAAGTCGTCGATAGTTCGTACGCGTAAACGCCCGAATCGGAAAGAAGAAAAAAAAAACGCTATAATTCGTTGTTGATCAATGTGTAATATATCGATTTGTCACGACGTAACGCGACAACAGCGAAAGCGGTTAAAACAATAACATTAATATTATTTACGTCGACTAATTTTTTCTAACTCGGCTCAAAAGAGATGGGGATACGCACAAATCGTAATATTTTGTGTTTTTGATTGTGCGCCGCCGCAAATATTATGGTACGATTTAAAATAAAAAGTTTCAAGTGCTCGAGTTATAAATTCGTCGAAAAAGGACTAGAGACGGTCATGAAATTTAATTTTGTGCGAACGTGTGTAATATTTCGGACTAGTAGTTATATTATAATTCGAACAAAATCCGATGTGCGCGTCGCATTGTATTCGACCGGTTTCGCGGACGCGCACATTAGAGAGACACAACGAGTCGGTACATGATATGAGGTAGTCGGTTTCCGACGAAACTGTCAGTCCTTTATCATACAAAAAATATTCCGACGTCCGACAACGTTGAATTTTAGAAAAGACGTGCTACTTTAGGTATGAATAAATTACAGCCCGCAGCGGAACTATTCGTTTCGTCTAAAAAATGTTATGTTTTTTTTCACCCGTAAAATATTTAATTCGTATTTTATCGCGAGGAAATATTATTTTCGAAACGATACTCGCGCGCGTCGGAAAAGTGGTGACTTTTTGGATTTCCTTTTCGAGTAGTTTTACTTATTAAATACACTAGTTTACTAGCAGTCAAACCAAAACTACGTTTTACTTATTGAATAATACGAGTGTGCCTACGTCTCCGGCGGCGAGCCAAACGCGCAAATACTTTTATCGTCCGAAACGCGCAATCGATTTTTGTGTAAATATCGACTTTTCGAAAATACATTTGGATTCGAGTCGTTTTAATTATAAAATACACTAGTTTACTAGTAGTTAAACCAAAACTACGTTTTACTTATTGAATAATACGAGTGTGCCTACGTCTCCGGCGGCGAGCCAAACCGCGCGAATACTTTTATCGTCCGAAACGCGCAATCGATTTTTATGTAAATATCGACTTTTTGAAAAAAAAACGCGTATAAAACAATCAAAGCGAAAAATCGTTACGATGGATAATAATAATAATAATTGTTTGCGAAATGTCCTCGTGACAACTACTACCATAACGACCGTTCCTTCGAGTAATAACAATTTAAAAAACGCGCACTCGTTGACCGCGAACGATTTAATATTTTTATTCGAGTGCGAGACGACGTATTCACACGGGCGTTTTGAATTATTTTCTTTTTAAGTTGCGGTTAAGTGCGCGCGCGACCGTCCGACGCTTTTTCAGTCGAGTGTGTGGCGTGACCTACCGTAACGTGTGCGATTTTATGTTTCGAAATAATAATTTTAGTAACAATACGCACAGGGGGAAAATATATTAAAATTTTACGTATAAACGAGTTTAGTAGACGGAATCGATTTTGAAAATATTAATTTTAGCGATTTCAGAAAAAAACGTGAATTTCGCGAAAATCGCATTCGACTTTATACGGAACAATCGAGAATCGTTTTTCAAAATTATAGTTTTATATCGTGCGGTTTTTATCCAACGATCGCGGAGGCCAGAGGGGATTGGAAAATATAATAATATCGCGATGTCGAACACGAGACATCGATAGAAACCGTTCTTACTACGTATATTACCTATCTATCTATAGACTAGTCAATAAAAAATATATAATCGATACTACTCACGGTTAGGTCGGCGGGGCTTGATGTTGAGGTGCGTTGTTCGTTTTGTGTTGGCTTGAGAAATAAATTACACAAAGTAAAAGACACAAAAGTAGTCACTCGGTGAAAATAATTAAAATCAAAAATCACGAATTAAAATTTCGTCGACGAGATAAGAATAATAACGATCGACAGCGCGTTTCACACTATTAAGGAGAAAAATTAAAAACTGTAACGTTAAAACCGAGAAGGACCGCTGTCGACGCTGGTCGTCAGCGCACTGTGCACGCCGAGCTGTTGCACTTTCGCTCGTCACAATATCGCGCTCCGTTGTTATTGGCCCGGTGGCGCGCGCAACTCGGCTTTCATTGGTCCGCGCAGCGTTGCACTGTGACGTGCACTTTCCGAAAACACTATTATTATTGTTTACTTATTATTGTTACATAATTATGTATACATGACGAACTATCTAATTATATAATTATGATTAAAAACCAGCCGGAATCTGTTGGATTTTTATACGTTTCTGGTGCGAAAATGACGATTTTTTTAAGAGACGACGTAAATATGATTAAGTTACCTCGTGAAAAAAGGAGGGGTAGCCGTCGCTACCCTTCGTAACCCTCGTCGGCGACCGAAACATTTTATAATATTAGATTTTTACACGTTATATAGCATTAGATTCCGAACCAAGCGAGGAATTGCTTTTGAAGTTTTCACGTGTTTTTTTCCGTCGTCGGCACGTTTTCGACTGGGAGAATTGGTCCGGGGGGTCAATTTTCTGTACGATTTCTCTAATAATTTAAAAGGACTAACACATACGATTACAAAAAACTGACAAAATTTAAAAAAAAGTCGGTTTTTGACTTGAAAATCGAACCCTTAGTTTGTTTTTTTCCAACTCAACGGTCTAAGAGACTTGAAATTTTCGCCCATCACTCGGGTTGTCGTTTTTTTTTTTTTTAGAGATTTTTTCATTTCGTTTTCTAGAACGAGCTGAAACGATCGGGCAAGAGCTCGGACGATTTGAACGGCGGCGTGGACGACTTGCCGCGGATGATCAATCAAAACGCGCGGCCGCCGGGGCCGTACGCCGTGCCCGAAATGCTGTTGCGTTACTTCAGCGTGGGCTCGGACGGCACGCCGCTGCTGACCACCATCACGCCGGACATGGTCGACCAGCCCGGTTTCGGAGATTGGTCGAGCGAGGACTACGTGGACCTGCCCGCAGGACAACAGCAGGACGTGCGCTACGCCGCGTGACGACGGGCGGCGTATTATCAAAATCGTCGATTGACGAAAATTATATAATTGCATAGTAAAAGTAGGATTAAATAAATATTATATAACATTATTTCGATCAAGACAGAAATTTCGATTTATATTTGTTTTTTTTTTTTTCATTTACTTTTGATTATCGCAATACCAATTATTATCTATTGTTTGCCTTGTCGATTACTCGGCGTCCAGTATAACGTAGTCTCAGAAAAGACTGTGTAGAGCCGAACCGGACTGTAATTGTTCTCATGAGCGATTTAAATACACGTTTTTGGCTCGACAGATTGAAAACATTACAACACGTTTTGGTATAATGTCTACTTTAAATCACGCGTTTGGTTTGTGCTAAAAACAGTGTACGAGAAAAAGTCGATCGAATTGTTTCAGTTTGATTTCGAAAACGGACTTTTTCAATACGTTCCGATAAAAAACGCGTATCGCATAGACAACGGTCGATAAAGAATAATAATGTAGTCTGTTCAAAAAACAAACAAAAACCACGTGGCAGACGAAAAATTTATTTTTTCGTTTCGAGCTCGCCTATATTAACGTGTCGTCGCGAGTTTAAGGTATTATAGCCATTACGAGCGATAGTTTATTTTTTAATAAGGGCGGTGGTAATCGGTTTATGTATTTCAACTGCCGTCCGACTTCGGTGTTGTTGACCCGGTAAAAACGATTTCAACGAGACTACCGGTGACGCGACGTTTGATAATTATACTATATAAAACGAATATACGCGCGTTATCGTCTCGGCGACGCGATATGGCCTCGCCAATAAATGAAATGAATATTATTATATCGTTATTGTTGTTTACGTGTCGACGCGCGGCGTCGTTGGATTCGGACGATGCGTCCGCGGCGACACACGACGAACAGGTGGTCCTAATGACGTACTACGCGACGACGGGGCGCTTCCGTTCTGTCGGAGATAAAATAATAATAATAATAATAATAAAACAAAAACATCCCGCGATGGAAAAAACGACTCTGACGTTATAAAATGTTCAACTGCTCTCCGATTTCCCGAAACTCGCGAGACTCCGCCGTTCGAGTGGGATCGTTGCGATATTTTTTCAAACGACCGCGTCCGAAGCGTATACGAGTAGAATTACTCGTGCGAGCGTTCGATTATATTATATTATTATATGAATAAAAAAATAAAATACTGTTAAATCCGTAGAATCGCGTGAAAACGTACTCGTGTACGGGTAAATATTACTCGCGAGTAGATATTACGTATAAATACGGTTTATTATGAAGACGACGTTTTTTTCCCGTTGGAAATAATATCATTTTGTCGAGTCGACCGGGCTCAATATATGACGCGGACGACGCGAAACGTAATTGAGAATTATCGTCCTTACGGCGATAAAATATTACATCGCCTAGACAGGTGGGAAGGTGGTCGAGATAACTCCTCCGGTCGTTATTAGAAGCCTCTGGTCCGAATTTCAAACGGCAAGTATCGAACGTACCGGAATAATGTCATTTGTATACGTGTTTACACGTGATCTGCCCTAAACAACAATAAAATTGTATTTAAAGTTAAAAAAAAAGAGCCAAACAATATTCGTATTGATTATCTATATATATAAAAATGGAGACGAAAAATTGGAAATTGAATCAGTTGAGAACGGCTGGGCCGATTTGGCTCAAATTTTTTTTAAATGATAGAGAACGTCGGGGAGCGGCTTTATAGCATAAATTATGGAGAAAATTAACCCTAAGGGGGTTAAAAGGGGTAAAAATGGAAAAAATCCTGAGTCAATGGAGCTTTGTGGTATTAAATTTTGTCAATAGTTTCATTTAATATAGCAGAGGCCCCATGGGAAAGGATTTTTCGAAATTCGACCCCTAAGGGGGTTAAAAGGGGTAAAAAGGGTGAAACTAGAAAAATTCGCCTGGCTGGAACTGCTGGAGCTTTGAGTATGAAATTTGGGCAGCAGTTTCGTTTTATATAGTGGAGACCCCATTGGAAAGGATTTTTCGAAATTCGACACCTACCGGAGTTAAAAGGGGTAAAAGGGGTAAAAATGAAAAAAAAACTGATAAAATAAAAAG
Source organism: Drepanosiphum platanoidis (assembly GCA_948098885.1). Taxonomy (NCBI): domain Eukaryota; kingdom Metazoa; phylum Arthropoda; class Insecta; order Hemiptera; family Aphididae; genus Drepanosiphum; species Drepanosiphum platanoidis. The sequence continues at coordinate 5,710,647 of OX402534.1, read as the reverse complement.
TTATACTGCACACGGGCGAAGCCGGGTTATTCAGCTAGTTATATAATATAAAAAAACTTATTTTAACAGATAACTAGTAATACGACTGTAGCGTAGTTCGTCGCGACTAAATTGATTTAATTTCATTAGGATTCATCATGTGATCATTTATTTGAACTTTAAAACACGGCTTATATTATGTGTTTTTAAAACTTTGTATCCGATTTTAGAATAGGTTTTAATATTCACTCTGATTTATTTGCATTAAAATGCAATTGATTTGCCTGGCAAGTGCCCGACGACCGAGTCATGGCTGTCGTTTAATAACCGCGAGAGAGTGCACTGATAAATTAAAACAATGCTACTATATGTCCGTTGCGAATTCGTTGCCGCGGAATCGTGACGACGACGAAAATTCGATAAATAGACAAGTCTACGATATCATACTTGATTATTTGATGATCGAAACTCGAACGAAACGCATTTGTGTCGAGCGCTATGTACAACGGCTCGACGACGGTATGGTTTTGGACGACTAAAAACGACACAATGTCAATAATGCAAAAATCAACGAAAACAAACAACGCAACATTATTACGTCGAGATATCGTACTAGAATCGCATCGGATAAGAGATTATTACAATAAAGGAATTTCGATTTGAAAAGAGATACTCGCTCGTTGTTACCGTGAAACACTCACCCGAGAAGAGACGGTTATTATAAAATATATACGTAATATTATTATTCAGTTTTATTTTCTTGTTTATATTGTATTATACGATCTCGCGATGCGGCGACGTGCGAAATCAACAATAAACGTTATTAATTTAAATCTCTTTTCTTTTTTCTTTTTTCATTTTACGTATACACACGTCATATTATTATTATATGGTAATAAAAAACCACGCGCGTCGTCCGAATACGATTATAAAACAAAGTTTATATTCGCGTTTTTTTTATTTTTTTATTTTAATGAATGACACCGTAAATAACATTAACTTTTATAATGGGTCTCATATGTGTAAAAATCACCCCATAAAATATATTCTACGTTATTTTTTTTTCCTATTCCGTTTACGACTTACGAGAGGCGAAACAAAGCGTATTAGAGATAAAACGACACGGGAGCCGTATAACATCATCGCGTGTGACGCGGACGGGTGTAAAATGAATTCGGGATTTAAATCACGTCCGCCGCGCGACATTATCAATATTTTCCCAGTAAGTCCGTTTTGACGTTGCCGACGTAATTTTAGCAAACGCGTTTCCTTTTTTCAGACCGTCCGCGTCGTGAAAATACGTTGTTTTTTTCGCCACCGCGGTTTCGAAAACGATCGTCACCAGAAGGCCTGTCCTTTGACAGCTTTTTGAAATTCGATCTTTTGTTCTTCTTTAAAGACGCGCGACGTGTTCTTTCGGGTCGATTTTTTTTTGTATTTATCTAACGCCGCTGGTTTAGCCCCCCCCCCCCCTCCCCACAATAGACGTGGTAATAATTATACGTTCTCCGATATGTAAATTTCATTTTAAAGTTTAATTAATGAACTTTCAACGTGTAATTTGAACGATAGCAATAACTGTAATTTGTTGCGAGTATTTATATGAATTTTTAACGTAAAAGTTTGGGGACGAAAAATAAAAAAACATTACATTTATCACGCGGGACCCACGTCGGTGATAAACATTAATCGCCTCTCATTGGCTCGTGAAATTTTACGAATTCAATACAGCAGCCATAATAACACCACCGCCACATAATACGGACACACGACGACATAATATATTTCTCGATCAGGCCCGTAGATATAGGGAGTACGCGGTTGGCAATCGTCCCTCTCCGGCCGAACAGGGGACACGGTAATAATTATTTTCTGTTCGTTAAAAGGCGACGAAGTAGTTTTACCAGGCGCGACGTTTCCAAACACGAGCGCCTAGTAATACACAACTATAGCGTATTGTTTGGCAATAATCTTTAATCGTTTTTACGTATCAGATACTTGGCATTCGCGAAACGCGGTTTTTGACGTCGGTGTTCGTCGTTGCAGCGAAAAGACTTTGCACTCGTTCGTTTGAAGAAAAAACAAAACGCTATTATTGATATACCGCGAACGGAGAGCGAAGCGTTAATGTGCAAATCTTAAAATCGATCGATTTTTCTCTCTAAAACTACTAGCGTTGAAATCGATATGATACTCATCTTAGTTCAAACTCTAACGTTACTTTTTCGACGAAATAATGAAAATATATTCTTTCGTTTTTTTCTTTTTTTTTTTTTCACGTTGACGGTTATGTTTTTAAGTGCCCCGTGAAAAAATGTCTTCGAAATGAGTGGCTTAATAATTAAAAGCTCTTTAAAGTGTATCCCGAGTAAATATTATGTATAAAAGGCAAATCTCGGAAGTAAAAAAAAAAATAAATAAATCGTTTACGTTTTTTTTTTTTCTTCTCGTTACTTTGTTTTTAACGAGACATTCCTCTTGCCACGTATAAGCTATCTGCATCTAGGATGTTCACATGTCAAACAAGTTTTTCGACGTAACAAATACATTTTGAGCGGAAAAATGGGTATTGAAAATCAATAGGCGTGGAAATAAGAACATACACTGAGACCGGAAGTTATGATGAAAAATTATATAACATAAAGAAAATAATCGATTAAATATTTACAATATTATAGTCATTATATAGAAGCATTTAAAGTACGACGAAGTATATCCAAGTGTAGTAACGTTTGAATAGTAAATTTTTCGATTTAAAATTAAACGAATAAATGTTAATTTTTCATTCCACCAGTACGAGCATAGAATATAATGTACCTTCGTGTGTGCACTGTGTAATGTACCATTAATTGTTCACTGTTTTATTAGCTATTAGTAATATAATTAACGTTAATATTTGATTTATATTAATTATCGTACCGGCTTGCAGGACACAATGCAGTTCCGGAGGCTTAGTAAACACATACAACTACAGTACCGCAATAATTAGCTTGCGTTGGCCGTTCCGGAGGCCAAATACACTTTGACAGAAAAATTTGAAAACACTTAGAAAACTCGACGAGGTTTTCGTCTCCGGTCGACAACGAGCAAATAACAGAACGGCAACAGTGATGATTTAAAATCGTATTGAACGAGACGAAATGATTTGAAAATTCGCGGCCGTCGTCGTGAACTTTTCCCATATTTCTCCATAAATCGCGTTACATTACAATGTCCTTGATGGTCCTGTCTCGGCAATATACCTTTTCTATAGTGATAGTCTCTGTGAACAGCGTCTGGTAACTCCAGGCGATGTTGGATTATTTCATTGACATTTCCGTAATTATTTTAGGCAATGTGGTAAAATCACGTATGATTTTCGAACGCATTAATGGTCAGTTTTATGTTGTTTTATGTCTTGATTTGTACTGCCCATTGTGAATGTATCGAACGCGGGGGTTATCGTTTAGAGTATTTGGTTTCAGTATATTATATTATACAGTGTATATACAGTGTATATTATACAGTGTAGTTTGACCGGCACGTCGGTCAATAGTAAACGAATTGTTTTGAAATTGATTTGAATAAAATGCTTTTAATATGCGATATCGTTATTAATTGAAAACAAAACGTATTGACGATGACGTTTTTCACTGGTTATACATATAATATATATATATATAATATATCTCATCAAAAACACTCCGTGTAAAAACATCGCTGAGTAAAAAAAAAAATCACTTGGATTAGAAAAGTTGTGATATCAAAAATTGGCCAAGTAATTTCATAAATTCATTAATATAGAAGTATTTATAACTGTTTGTATTTAATGTACCTTGTGTATTTATTTAGTGCAAATAATTTGTCTTAGCTTGGCGGCTATTAGAAGGATGTATTTAAATAATTGTATTGTTGTTTAGTTTAACTATAGTAAAAATATGCAAAATTACGCGAAAATGTATGTATGTTAATTGTACCAAAAGCTAAGCTGTTTACTTAGCTCTGCGCCGCGACCGCGGCGTTGGATAAAGAGAGGCGATAAAAATTTTAAAAAAAAACCATATTCAGTCAAATATTACGATATATTTTCGCTTTCATATGGCCTTAGAATATCCCCCGTGAAATCGTGTCGTCGTAGATTTTTACCGACGATTTTTGTCAACGCGTATAATATGGATCTGCGATCGCGCCACGACGATAATCGCGAGTGCCCAGTCGACGTTTACAACGATATCGATTCGAGTTCAGCACACGGTCGGCGTGCTCCGTCAGCGGTGTCGAGTTCGCGTTTTACGTAATACTTCGGTGTCCGCTCCGACGCGGGCGGCGGCGGCGGCGGCGGCGGCGGCGACGGCGTCGACGGTGGCGACGGTCTCCCTTTTTGTGGTTCTCCGATAAACGTCACACGGGCCGCGGCGCGGACGTACGCGTACCTACAGATTTGAAGGGTTTCTTTTGGTCTATATCGTGTGCCGATCACATTTCCCTCAGCCTTCCGAATCCATACTCTCTCTAGTCGGCCGTGGAATACCGAAGGCGTAGCACACACATACACACGCGTATTACACGCGGATAAACTTTGCGAAAGGTAAGTCTGTTTTATATTTTTTCATACGTGTTTTTTTTTCACTCTTGTTCGGAGGACCCGAGTGCAGTCTCGCGCAGTCGCGCGCAAATAATACATATTACACGACGACGAGAAAACGATTGGAAACGCGTCGCGAGCCGAACGATCGACTAATCTAACTCGATTGATCAATCTGATGCTATTCGCGTCGTGGTTTAACGATCGATTCGTTACGGTCAGACCCCGGTCCAGACGATTTCAGAATCGTCGTGTCGAAAAGTATTTTCACGTGCGAAAAACGCGTTTGTTTTTATTATTAACGAAAAACGTGGTTCGAAATTATATTCAAATCCGCTCGCGAACGTCTTCTTATTTTCTATAGAGACCAGATTTTTAATATTAAAAACTCTCTCTCGCCCGGGCATTCGAATACGGCGGCCGACGGGGGAACAGACGGATTTTTTTTAGATTTTTATTTCTCAGTCTGCAAAAGAATGTTTGTTCGAATATACTTTTCGCGTTATTTTAATAAGAAAAAAAAATCTAAATACATAATTGGAAAAGTATTCGAATATTCGATACTCCGATTATTACTTTTCTCTCTCTCTCTCTTTTTTTATTCGAATATACATGTCCGAAAAGTATTCTCTACTACTCGCATTATATTTCTGGTTTCAGATATTTCACGAAATATCCGCAGCGTTCCCCGTGTGATAAATATAAGGTTTTCATTTTTCCTCGTTCATATCGCTCGCCCGTTTAAAACAAAATACTGCACTTGCTATAAGCTATGAGATATAATTCGAAGCCGCTAAAAATTTTCCTCTCGAGTCTTCAGCAAAACGACACAAACGTGTCAAACGAATTTCATCCGAAACTTCCGTATTTATCTGTAGGGCACGCACGCGCGCATTTCCGTTGTGATTCTATGGTTCCGATTAATATACGAAACGAGCCGTGAATATAATATATAGTAATAAAACCACGGCAACTATACTATGGCTTCGACCCGAGTGGCGATTACTCGCGAGAATAATAATTTCAAAAAGTTACTAATGACACTTTGACCGTAAAAACAAATTATCTCGACGAATAAAATGTGTTCAAACGATTGATAAAAAGAAATAAAACAAGACGATAATATTAGAAATCACGCCGCCGTGTTTATAACAAGTGATAGTATTATAACGAGAACGACGAGTCCAGAGACCTATAGGTAACTTTTCAATTGAAATTCGTGTACGAAATAAATCAATACATCTTCTTATTCGCTCTGAGTTCGTAGTTTTTTTTCCGAAATAACCGCCGGGTTCTTCGAGAATGAACGATGACGCCCCGTCGACTGTTGTCGAACCCGTGCGATTAAAATTAGATATTTTCCACGACGACTCCGATATGGTTCGAGTGTCGGTTTGAATTCGCGGATCGATATAACGCTGCTGGGGCGGTTCGCCGTTTCGTATTTATTTCTATAATTACGGAGAGAGACGAGCATAAGCTCTCCATTCATCGCTGTAAATGGTAGAGATCCAACTTTTACTTCGGATCGAATAATAGAAAGAAACGTTAGTCTATCTCGCTTTTGTGCTGCGAAAAACCTTTTTTTTCCAAACCGCCGCATTCACGTCGCCGCCGCGCCGACGCGAACACCCGGGCATTCCGTTTCCGTAGTAATACAACTGTCGACCGTTAATACTTTCAGTTTCGCAACTCGAATCGCTGCGTTGGAATTTAAATCTGGATTTTCCGTACACCTATCGTCCCCATAGTAACTTTGGTCATATTTTCGTTTGTCTTTATAACGAAACGCCTGTTTGTACGACGGACCACTCGTTTTACGCACTCGATTGTATTTTTCGACCGCGACATCAGTCGTGCTCACGACCGCGTTTTTACTCCGACCGGTTAATCGAATAGTTCAACGAATGGTTTACCCGAAACCGTACTAGTTCCGACCGTAACCGGTTGTTGAATCCAACCGGCTTTGCCTAAGAAGTAGAGACGTTCGTTTTTCATCGTCACTTCATGGAAATAATTTTTCCGAACGTACCGTCGTCGGAGCTTCTTCTTTTTTTTCCACTTTTCCTATCGCATATTTTCAGTATTCCACCACAGATTACGTCATTCTTCAACAGTCACGCGAACAACCACCTCGTCATTAATTCCACGTCTATATACATAGACGGCCGATTTCGAATGAGTCATTTGAAAAAATCACGCGAAAAACACAAACACAGAGTGTAAAACACTGAAACGCGTTTTCTATGTTTCTTATATCTCGCGTTTGTCTGTAAATATAATTATAATACACTCGTATAAACAAATGATTATGAATTAAATGATTATGAATTCTCTGTCGTGCAAGCCCGATTGAACAGTTGGAATTTAACGCGACAGGTCACAACAACGCACTGGAACTGTCCCTCGTGATGACGTGTACTCGTGCGTGTCACATATAATACGCGTAATTATTTTGGTTTTTCGTAAAACACGGTCGACGTTGTTTACACAATTAATATTTCAGCCATACAATATTGACCCGCACGCGCGACCACCGACTGAGTCACACCAGCACACGCACGTTCACCCGCGCGCCCGTCCGTTTCTATCCGGAAGCTCTACTCTTGAAAGGCGCCTCGTCGACACGTCACCGCGACCACGGTAGCTCGAGTTAGTCGAGTCTGTATCGCCGCAACTATTGAGCCAACAAAGTGGAAAACTGGTTTCGTGGTAATAATCGCGGTAACGACGGGGATTTTTAAACGGTTTTTTTTTTTCATTTTTGTTATTATTAAAGGCATGAAAATGTTTATCGCCAGTTAGTGACACTTTGTATTGAGTAAATTATTCAATTAATCAGGAGAGAAGAATATCTATCTCTACACCGCTTAATCCTGCGATGAGGATTTTTTACGAAGGAATACGTCGTAAAAAAAAACGTTCGCAGAAAACTGCAGCGCTTCTTGCTCGATTGTTTTGGTCCTTTTATAAACAATATTTTTGATGAAATCGTCGAAAGTATCTATAAAAAAAAATAAATATATATATATAAGTATATTGGCGAAACAACGTTCGGTTGCTAAAAAAAAAAAAAAATTGAAACCCTCGCAATGCAATAGTTTGACCCATCTCTCATTATTTATACGTATATAGACTATAGTGAACTGATAGTCTTTACTAGAGTTACTTTAAGGTACTGTATTGAAATACAATTTTGTAATACCTGAACACGATACTCATAATATAACGACTGGAATATAATACTCGGATAGAAATGAAAAGGCGATTTTTTTTTTTTGCTTGAAATAGTGTCCGTTTTTTTGACCGAAACGATTCACTATATCGTTTTCACTAGAAACCGGAAATCGAAAGAGCTAAAATAAACTAAAATACGAAAGTATTCGAATGCGCACACGAAACGAAAATCTACAAACAAAACGTGAAATATGCTAAAAAAAATATCGTTAGTCGGTAATTATTATATTAAATTATGTTAAACTGTTATATTTATATTATGTACGTGTTACCCAACACTTGAGTACCAAAGTATTTCGATTAAATAATAACTATTGAAAACGAAACGCGGTGTAAAACAAGCGTTTTGATATTATTTATTGAACTGGAGAAAATATATCGTCGGCAAACGGAATTAGAAAAAAAATTGTTCAATTAACGTGCATTTCTGTACACGAATAACAAAAAATAGTATTTACGATGTGATGATTTTTAAATAAAATCGTACCCAATGTTTGTGTTATTATTTCTATTAGAAACATATTGTATAATAATACGTACAATAATCAAATGTGTTATGAAAATATCAAACTCGGGTTATTTCGTTACGCGCGAGGTCTCTGCGTCGTTTTCTCAAGTGCATGCAAAAAAACATGTGATCGATCGTGTCCTTTTTCCGAATTCTATAATAGCGCGCTAATAATCGAGAGCGTGTACGGAAAAATACGCTTTACCGCTCTCGAGCCCTAGTCATCGTCGGGCGCAACGATGAATAATATAGCGATCACAATGATAATTATTACGATATTGATTTTCTAATATTACACGTTAACGTTATACAGGTGTGTGCGACAAGGATGGCGACCGAAAGCACGCCGTTGACCAAGACCGATGACGTCACGCCGGTGTCCGGTTCGCAGTATATTTCGCTATCGAAACATGACGCCGACGACGACCATACACCGACGTGCCTAAAACCCGCGTGTTGCGTGTACGCCGCAGTGCTGTGAGTCGTTTTCTAATAATAATTATCGATAATATCGAGCGCCGCCGTGTGGATTTCTTCTTTTCTTCTTTCGTTGTGCCTTTTGCACCGTTTACTTCAGTTTGACAACATAACGTGATTTGAGATTCTGTTTTTTTCCCCTCTTACTGAAATTAGTTTTTTTTTATAATACACGCAAATATGAACACGTCACAGCTATACCGGGTATTTATTAGCCGACATGATAGCAATATTTTAATACGGAAGTCGACTGTGCAATTATTAGAAACATCAAAAGCGAAAATTTATTACTTTTCGACTTGAAAGACTTTGGAAAAAACAACAGTTTACGTTTGTCCGACACGAATTCGTTAAAATTTATGAAATCGCTCTGAGAAAATATAAATATAAAGTACGCGTAATGTAAACCGTTTAATATGTACTCTGTAAAACGATTTATTTACTACAAAAACGCGGAAATTAATCGAATTTCAGCCCTCGAACGAGTAAAACGAGATTTTATATTCTTTTTAATAGACGACCGTCGCGCGTCGTCGAGAGAAAAGAAAACACAACGCGCATATTACGTTTTTCAACTGCTACTATTTTATATATTCGATTTGTACGTGTTGTCACACGTTGCAAACACACAAAACGCATTGACAATCGGTATGGGCATGTGTTTCAAATCTATCGTTTTAACGCGATTGTCGACGATGCGATATTTTAATTTTAATTCATAACAATGTCTGTTCGTAAGTTGCAAGCAATCTTGCGCTCGTTTTTTATTTTTCGGTATTGACGAGATGACGTTGTGGCGCGTGCTTTAGGAATCTGAGGAGGTGGTTTCAGAAAATCCGCAGAAATTTAGAAGGAAAAAAATTGATTCGTGTTTATACCGATTCGACTCGCTGTTGTTTTTACAACCTAACCGTGGATTATCGTCGCGATATAATATACAGCAGTTATCGTTCTTGCGCGCCGCGGTGGGAGAGAACACATTAAAATGCGCGTGTCACATCGAGATTACGAATTTCGCGGTCTGTTACGCGCCACGACGGTGGCATACGAGTAGAGGCCATACGCGTAATTCATTTTTCGAAATTTCGTCGGATCGTTCGAAAGCGCGTCCGCCTTGGAAAACGAAAAAAAAAAAATTGCCGCGTTGAGGTACGATTTCCCTCGCGCGATCGCGAACGCGGTCAGCGAACGCGAACTACAAATTAAGATCGCGTTCGCGTCATGTTGGTTTGCTCTAGAGTCTAGTAAAAAATATGTTCACAAGTGTAAGTACTGCCAAAAAGAGACATCATTCTTAATGCGTTGTTTCGAAGATTAGGATATGTCTCTGTGTCAATATACTTCGAATAAAAAATTGAAAGTTCAACATTATTGTACTTTTCTTTTAATATTTTATTGTTTTGTAAATCAATGATCTCCATTTGCATGTTTTCTGGAACATCTTCAACTGATAATGAAAATGGAATTGAAAACAAATTAAAATATTTTTCATTAGCTTTGAAATCTGAGAACCTCAATAGCGATGGCTTAGCCGTTATAATTTTATCGAAATAGAAAATATACATGCTTAATTTCAAATGTGATCGCGGGCCGCATATTATGACAGGGCGGGCCGCGGGTTGAAGACCTCTGCTCTAGACGGTTCTTCGTTGCGACCGAAAGATAAATAATTTATATTTTAACAGTCGTATTCGATATTTTGAAGTGCGAAGTTCACGGTGGAGTGCTCTATTGGTTTTGAAAATTATTATAATGGAAGTCGATGAAGAAATGTTGAAAATTATTTTACTAGACGAAGAAGATGATGATTAGTTGCTTTGGCATCTCGTATGTTCAAATCTTTATAATCCCTATTTTCAGGATTATAAATTGGGAGGTGTTTGGCTACACATTCAACCAATATCTCGTCTTGCTCCTTGGTAAACTTGACCATTGCAGAACTCATGTTTGAATATCCGACGTCGACGAGTGTTCAAACAGAAATGATAACATTGCATGATAATTATTATTATTATCAAAACAACAAGTCGATCGCGGCGCGAACCAATTTAAATCGCCGACCGCGATCGCGCAAGGGAAACGGTACCTTTAGGCGCTCGCGATAAACTCGTCGATTTCCAATAAAACAACAATATGATATTGTTATCGAAACGGCGATATCGTTTTCGCGAACATTTCGAAACGTTAAAGTCGCGCCCCTTTCTTTTCAATCGAATGCGATTCGACGTTTTGCCGTACCGAAACCGCGCGGGTACGAGGCGATAAAAAAAAAGAAACCCCCCGCCCGTCGGACGAGCGAAAAAAAAAGGCGAAAAAACAAAATATCATACGACCGCGACCGTTACCGCACATTAACTTTTATATCGCCGGCATAAATTCCACCGGCAACACGTACTCGCGGCGGTGTTCATGTACTCTTCCGGCGGCGCGCACTTCTCGATAAATCCGTCGAGATTTATTCGCGCGCGCGCGGGACTGTTGGAGATTAAACAATCCTCACGCGGTTCAATCGACTAGATCGATCTGGCCGAGAGTTGAGATAACTTTTGAAATCGAGCGATTCGTTTTCGAACGGGACAAAGTTTAAATTTCGAATCGCTCGTCTCGATTAGATCGAAAACGTATATTATGAGAAAATCGTAATTAATTAACTCGGAGTTTTTTTTTGATTTTTTCTCCGATAATACTACGACGCTCGAGAGTACACGGAAAATACGTAATACAAGAAATATTATGTTTCTCGCGACCGCGATTCGCGCATGTCATTTTAAAATATATTATGAAATTGACTTTGGCGCCGACGGTTGTATTTAAGTACGTACACCGCCGCAGTAACCGGCGGTAAGGTGTAATGTAATTTACTAAAACGAAAGAGGTGCGGGGGGGAGGGGGGACAACGGAGAAGAGCGCGAAAATAAAAATAAAATAGTAATAATAAAAAAATAAATAGATTATTCGTGTGCATGCAACGGTGCCGCGGTTAGGTGGTTTCGACCCGGACGGGAAAAATAATAATATAAATACGGTTTTTCTAAAGGACTAATGTTGTTTGGGTTCCCTCTATAAATCTCAGGTTGGCCCCTTTTCGTATAGTTATTTTGAAAATTATTACGTTTTTATGATACACAAACAGCGTTTCATACGTGCGACATTAATTTCATTTTAATAATAATAAATTGTACGACTGTATTTGATAAAAACAAAAAAAAAAATAAAAAATAAAAATATTAAATTAAAAACAATTCGGGCGGGCCGGGTGTTTTATGCAAAGCGTGCTGCACCATATTATTATCGACATAAAATTAAAACAACCGATACTCAATAAACCGTTGGTTTGTTTACTGCGCCAAAATACTGTGTACTTCAATATTATGTAAAGTTTAATACGAGTCTGTACAGTGGTCACTCGACAATTCGAAAAACTCGATAAATCCAACTAAACGCTTGGTCCCCCGAGAAAACCTCTGTAATTAGAAGAAAATACACCGGTCCCCCTCGATAATTCGAAACGTCTGTCGGCGGGAGACGCTCTACGATTCGAATTTCAGATGTATGACAACATATTTGACGTACTCGTAATGAAACTAACGACGACGGCGATTAAAATATCGTCGTAGTTTATTACAACTTAATCTAGACTTTGATCGTGTCGAAAATAAACGTATGCAACTACCCGTTGTCGAAATCGAATGAAACGTAGTCAGTAGAAATTATAAAAATCCGTTTATTTTTTCCCCTCCAACACCTCTATGAATCGAATTTTTAGCTCGGTCCCCTGAATTATCGAGTGACATATCCGCGAAAATATATAATCGGTATAGTCTCAAATAGTCGCGACTGAAAATACTCGAAAGTGGATTTTTTTTCTTCGAATATTCTGTAGAAAGGTATATTAATTGAAACTGACAGACAACACGCGTGGAAAATAATAATAATATTACCCGGGTAAGTCGGGAAGCTGGAATAAAAAAAGTCGCTCACTCGACCGGGAAAATGTCTCGGACTTGATCGTCGCCGAGGCCCGTGCATTGGTCACTTGTAAGTTGTAAATTACGAGAGTTACGATGTCGCCCGATAATAATATTATCGCGCAAACGTGTACGAGCACAACGGCGGCGGCGGCGACGTCTAGGGCATAATAATAATATTTTACGTAAACGATTATCCTTGCGTTCGTATTTCGGGGTATTAACGTGTAGCTACACATTAAATTAACAATATTGTTAAGTGAAATACGCTTGTAAATAATAATACGACGGCCAACTATGTTCTAACAACTGCGGTGTACATGTGTAATACGCAAAATAAACAATGCCGAGGCATTAACAGTCACACAAATTATTACGTATTATTATTAGGACCGCCGCCGCGCCGCGCACTACCCGCGCGGACGACTAACGCAGATGGAACGGAATAAAAATAAATAGTGTTTCGCTTTTGGTTTTTTTTTTGGCGAAACGTACGGCTCTTTTGAAACGCGCCGCGCGGACAGCGGCGGTGTTAATTATTACGAGCGGAATAATAGAAATTTTTACCTACTCTAAATATGGCGCCGCCGCCGCGGGTAGTACCTGCGCACGGTACAATCCGCAAACTATAATTAATTTCTATCGCGGAGGAGTACGTCGTCGTGCAACGTGCGAACTAATTCAATTCCCGGTTTTTAAGTAGAACGAAAATATAATTAAAAAAACGGGGTAAAAAAAAAATCACGGTCCACTATGTGGTCGCGATACACGAACGCCGCCGCCGCGCCGTGACGATATCGAACGGAGGAATTATAAATATTCGCGCGCGCGCGCGCGCACATTTTCTACGCGAACACCAGACTCGATGAAAGCCAATTTATTTAAGAAGAATCGATATAGATGTTTCTTTTTACAACACTACGTATATAGAAATTATTTATATCGAATTGAAAAACGCCACGTTTCAACGTATAAAAAGTATCAGTCATACCAATATTATACACTCGCGCGTGGTAATATAAAAACCGTATTATACGTTTTCAACAAACAATAAATCTCCGAACAAAAAAATATGTCGGCGAATATTTTACCGAAGGAACGTTTAAAAAACACACACACACACACACATGCGCGCGACGTATATAAATAAATAATAAAAAACAGTAAAAACTCAAATTTCCTAACGACCTTGTATTCACGTATGTACGTATATACTCTGTGCGCGTCTCCTAATAATAAAGATAACTAGAGCAGAATTACTCGGTACGCAATTTAAAATAATAAATCAAATTCTAGGAAACAATTTGCATTGTGTGTGCGTGTGTGTGTGTCTTTAAATATCGAATTATAGCGACGAGAAATAATATAACAAAATCCAATCCCGTTCGAATAACAAATCCATAAATATACAATCCTGCCCTCGGACGAGGACAATCGAAGCATTTCCTGATTAAAAAAAAACCCCCCCCCCCGCAATGCTTACGGGTGCAAATTATGGAAATTACTGTTCCGTTGCTCCGGAAACAATAGTAAAGGAAAATATCGCACGAAAACGCGCAATATTACCGTATCGATACGACGAGACTACGATACGAGTCGTCTCCATACAAACCCCGGCAAACGTCGTCGTAGACGTCAAAGAAAATGTATATATTATTGTCCAACGGTTATCGTTTTTCACGAATAAAATTATTTCCGCGGGTATTAATAACACTGCGCGTTAACCTTTTATTTTTTTTTCGCGAAAACTTTCAAGGTCGTACGATATATTTTTCTACGCAATACGCGGTCGCGATGTTGCGGAATTCGCGGATCTGGTTACGATCGTCGCAGCGAAGACCGTCGAGCGTCGTAATGTCACCGTTACGGCGAGTGGTGACGCGACGACCGTGGCGAAATCGTGTGCCGCACAAGCGCAACACTGATAATACACTCGCTGGCGGCGCGGCGGCGACGTAATCGATTTACCCGGGGATATAAACACGACGATAAACGAAAAACCAAACTCCGTGGCGGAGAAAACCAACTCGTAAACAATACAATAACAAACGCGAAGCCATCACGAACACACGAGCGTGCCGAAAATCGTGTGACACTGCCGAGGGAGAACAAAACTAACAGAGAGAACACGACGCGCGACGTGTCGATTGACAAAACTATAGCCAAAAGTTAATAAAAACTAAAAAAAAAACCTCGAAATACTGGATCACGGTCGTTACTCGCGATAAAAAATTATTTATTCAAAACGCATCTCGGTCCATCTCAAACTAGGTTTTGTTTTTAACGAGTATATACTACGCTCGAACGTAGTGATATACTTTGTTAATGTCGTTCGCCGTTGTGTATTATGTCATATTTTTTTTTTTTTTTTTATTATTATTTAAGTTTAACCTATTTATCTCGTTTGTTCTGCGTTATTTAATATTCTAAATTAAATTTTCAACATAAACCCGGTCGCGATGATAATGGACGTCACTGTCGTATTGTTTCGAATGCCGTTTTGACGTTGGAAGCGATAGAAACGGATTTCTTCTCAGGTGCGTCTTTTCGTCGTTTTATTATTGTGTTAAAATATCGCGCAGGAATTATTCCACGGCTTAAAGTCACTGTGAATTGACACCGCTCTCGTTCGCGTCTAAAATCATCGTTTTTATCGTTTTATCGTGAACTCCGTTATTTTTACTAAGATCGGTCGGCTTACTCTCGGAAATCAATCGATTTGATCATACCGATTGTCTTCGCATTGCACGTGCTCGTTTGGAAAAATAAAATAAGGTTCTCACCCCCTCTGAATCTACCGCTTTGGCCACTTATAAATACGTTACACGGTCGTAGATTCTTTACTATTACGGTCTCGGTCAAAAAACAATAACAGTCGCGTTGTGTTCCTCGGATCCGACGTATTTCCAAAAGGCCGGCAGATTCGCTAAATGGTTTTCGATCGGGCGGCGAGAAGAAAACTGCGTTTAATCCGAAATTTTCAATAACCGGGCGCCACACATGTGTTGTTCCACTCGCGCTTGCGAACGAGCAGCCGATTAAAACGATATTACACGTCATAATATGATAGCGAAAAACCAATCAGTTTTGAAAGCGCTATTGAGTTATGAAAACTATATTTTACACAGCGACCGGGACATAATAATAAACGTTATATTATTACGTTTGCCGCGCAAACGATCTGTTTATCTGGACGCGTTAATTTCTTGCCCCGATAATTTTGTTTATCGACGAGGAGAACATGAAAAACGCGCCTTTTCGATGGAAATCCTTTTTTGTTTTTGGCGTCACTGTTTTTACAACCGCGCGCGCGCGCGCGCGCTGTATAAATAATCAGCCGTTTTATCCTCTACTCGAACCGTTTTATCGTCCGCACGAACGAAAAACTACGGCTCTCGAAATAGGTGAATCGTCGATTTTCGTCTTGGGTCTGTAAAATAATTTAAAGGGTATAATGGCATCGCATTTACGACCGCGAGGACGAATCTCGTGCTACGATAATTCGAATAAAAAAATCAAAGATTACGACGACGACGACGACGACGACGTTGACAGAGCCCGCGCGGTCTTGATAAATATTGTTGAGTTTTAAATAAAAACGCGCGTTAATAACGGCCGACTCGACGACGTGGAATGGTTTACGAATAAAATCGTACGCGCTCTGGAGAGAAACGCGGCCGCCGAAAAAATTGGCACGATTTTCGGCACCGAGTTTTCATTTCGTGTTTCGGAAAAGTTGAGACGTAGACAATAATAATTTGCCGGGGCCGTCCGTCGTCTCGAATGGTTAGGATCGCGGGTAACAGCGAAGTGAGTTTGTTTTTGATTTCATAACACCGCGCTAATCCCGGAAACGTATAATTCAAACTTTTTAATTAATATATCGCGCAAAACCTAACGCTCGTTTTTTAGGAATTCATTATGATTTCGTGGAATTTATTAATCGATTCTTGTAACTTTTCCCGAAATCCAATTATTGTTCGTCCGTTTGTGTTCGACCCAGTCACCGCACAGTCGGACTCGGAATCCGGCGATATAATATCATTATTTATTTTCAATTCATCAAAACGTTAAATACGCACATGGAAACCGCACGCGCATGTATTGTACAAATTGTACGATATTCGTTGTAAAACTCGTCGAAACGACATTATGGTAATATTGTGGTCGTTACGCGATTGATGCGAATTCGCCATGTACCCGATGTAGCCGACGCTGTCGTAATACGTATTATATATTTCAAAACAGTCGGACGAAACGCGCCGTAGATAATCTTTCGGGCCCGCTTCCGTCGAGAAAAAAAATTACCTCGCCGCGACTCGACGGTCGTAGTGCGTAATGTTCGTCGCGAATAAATTAAAAATTCGATAGGGTCGAGTGTGACTGTTACAAATGTGAGAAAACGCACAGTCCGCTCTATTTGTGTGTGGCGTTTGAAAACGCGGTTTGAAGAGAGAGAGAGAAAGAAGAAAAAAAAATGATAAATTATCAACGAGCGAGGAATTATTACGCGCGCGCGTACCTCGCGAAAAAATATATAAAAATAACATATTATGATAATTCTCACGTTACGGAGAGTTTGGAAATTAAAATAATTAAAAAAAATTAGTGTACCGATTTCACCCTTTTCCGCCGTTTGAGTAATAATACCACCTCCTCGCGAAGACGAGGTCGTAATTTGCTCTCGGCTCGTAATTTATTAGTTGTCGCTTAATTACTATAATCTCATGAGTAGGGGCGCTGGTCGGAGGAATGACAAATTAGGGGTTTAGACCCTTTGGCAAACTACTCGTGTATATGGTATCTAAATTACCCGCGATAACTACGGAAATCGTTGTACGTCGTGTAGGACAAGCAAGGACGGAAAATGAAATGAAATTTCAAAAACATTACGACCAGGACGAAACGATGAAAACGACAAATAAACGACGACGACGAGCGCCTACGAATATAGCGCCTCGTCGTCGATGTCGTCGTGGACGTCAAAAATAATTCGACCGCCCGTTTCTCGGTCGTGATAATTATTATTACGTAAAACAACCGCGCGAACTAAAAACGTTGTGCTCCGGAAAGTGGAAGCCGACGACCGACGTGAAATGAAAATACGAGAAAAAATCACTGTCGTATTATAAAACGCGTCTTACGAAAACCGCTGTGTTACGATGTGCTTTTTCAAAAACGACTGCGCCGCGGCGGCCCCGACGACGGAATATTCGTTGGAAAACACATGTTAAACACGCCATATAGAATTCGTTTTTTTTTTCCTCCTCTCTTTAGCCCTTTAAAATGTCTTCGTACACTCGTGTTTACAAATCGGCATCATTTGCACGACAATCACGTAGCCTGGATTTCAGAGCAAAGAGCCGTAATGTTTCCCGTTTTTAACAGAATAAAAAAAAAAAAACATTTCCATTCCACGCGCATATCAACACGCGCGCGCGCGCGCACACATAGCCGTATGATATATAATATTATGTCGTTCGACTGATAAAAATCAATTATTACGTCCCGTTTCGTTGTAGTTGTTTTTCTCGGCGTTATAACTAATATAGATTATTCGTGTAAGATGTGTTGAAATAACACCCTTGTCGGCCGGGCCAACAAGCGCGTTTCTAAATTCGATTTTAACCGAAAGAATAAATCTACAAACAAAACGTATCGTTTAAATACGAAAGTGACGTCACTAGATCGTTATCGATTTGAGGCTAAATCGCTCCGAACGAACGAAAATGAATTATCTTATTCCACCGACGCGTCGTCGTTGAAAATTCATAATATTTATACAATGTATTAAGAGTTATCGTCTACTCGACGAGAGCCGCTAACAATATAATATTCGTTTGGTTCAATTTATTTTATTACGACGACGTCATGATTATTAACTGCAGTGTACAACATGTATACACACACACACACACACACACACTTAGTGTTTGTTCTAATTAATATGCAAAATGGTAACCCTTAGCTTATTTTAATAAGCACCACCTCGTTTCAATTATTTATCTTTTTTTCCCCAACCCCCCCCCCCCCCCGGACTAATTAAGTGATTTCTCTTTTCTCGTATTATACTCTATTTCGTATCGCGCGCGCGCGCGGATTTAACAGTCATTATTTCCATCGATTTTTAATAAGTATCAAAATACCCCGAATAATAATAATAATAATAATAATGTTAAAATATATATAAAAGCCAGAAACGCGCTCGGCGGCGGCGTAATAAAAACGGTTATTACTTTAAAATACCTATAACGGCGGCGGCAGTATAATAATAATAATAATAATACGACTTTTTAGATCGCAGCGCACATAAAAAAAAAAAAAAAAACTTTACACGCGTCGTGATGTACGGTCAAAGGCGTTAATGATAAAAAATGTATTCGAGAAACTTCCGCGTCGATTTACAGCTAATAATATCCGTATTATTTATAACGAAACGTATATAATAAAACGCGACTGATCGATTGATAATATTGTTTGACCAGGTTGATTTTTGGTTTCGTGCTTTTTTTGCAGATCGTTGTTGCTGATGGCCGTCATAGTGGGCACGTCTTATTACTTGGACCACTTGGACCGCGGCGCAAACGTTCAACCGGCAATCGACACGTTGTTGCAACTCCAGTGGCCGTTACAAAGTGAGCACATACGTATTATAATATTCGTTTTTCACCTTTAAAACGTAGATCAATCAAGACGTGAAATCGTTTTGTGTACGCGCACTCCTCGCCACGGGCGCGCGACTAGAGTCGAAAGGGCGGGCCCGTATTGTTGTTCTGCCTGCAGCGATTTCGGTTAAATTTTTAATTAATACGTATTAACGTTACACAATGGCTAAGACGAGACGCGTCGAGATTATGACGTCGTCGATTCGTTATATATAGTATACGAACTTATAACGGAAATCGTGTAGATTTATCGAATCGTCGAATCGTGTATTAATATTTTTCTTTCGGATCCGTGAAAATCTTTTTTCGGATAGAACCGGAAACGAAAAATAAATAAATAAAAGAAGAAGCCAGAAAAACCCAAAGGGACCTCGGAAAACTCTCGCCCCTCTAGTCGCGCCCGTGGATCACACGTGCCCCCGCGGTACAGTTTCTTTTTTGTTACCTTTGATTTTTATTTTTCTCCTCTAATTCCCCGTATTGCGTCCGTTGTTCACAGGCGAACGAACGGCGGCGGCGGCGGCCACATCAATTATTCAGAGGACCGTTATAAATGCGACCGGGGACGACTTAATGTCGGCAGTGGAGGGAGGCTACAAAAGTTTGAAAGCCAAAGAGGATTTAGAAAAAAACTTCCCGACAATTGATGACGGGACTCCATCATACCGTCATCAGCAAGTGATGAAGTCCGGCCCCGAATCGATACGAATCGCGCGGAACGGTTACGTCGAAAACATAGCGACTGAAAAATTGAGGTCGGGCGCTGTGTGCGATGTCGAATGACCCCATATCAACCACCGGCCCGCCCGCCCTGCTCGCCGTCCCCTCACTGTTCTCGGCCCGCCGAATTCCCGATGCCAGAAATGTTTTACGGAAATCCGCGTACTCTTCCGACCCCCCGGGGCGAATCGTCTTCCCATTTATACGAATATATATATATATATAAATGTGGTGTGTGTTGGACGCGAACGCCGGCCGTGTCCTCTGCAGAGAGATCGGCCGTCTATTATCGAAAATAATGATCTGCGCGCGAGACGAACGCGTCACGTTAAAACGCGTTTGAAAAACGAACGACTGTTGTTGTAATATTTAGGACGCGAAAATCGTAGTAATTAGCGCGAGTCAAACGCGTGACTGTAGGAAAACACGAAATATTTTTTTTACGAAATAGACTCTTCTATTATATACTTTCGATCCCTCTGTGCCGTTCGAATAAAAAACCCACCCTATCGACACCTGCAGGATTCCCGAATAACAACGATCCTATGATAACGTCGTCGTCGCCGCGGCGTTTTAAAAGAGAGCAGACGGCGGGTTTGTTTTCGGAAATCTCGACGCGCATAAATCTAATGCCGGGCTACGATAATTATTAAAACGTGGACGACGACGCGAGTATAGTAGTGGAGCGTGGTCATATTTTCAGGTCAAGCGCGTTTATATATTTTCACGGAGCACTTAAGTTCGATTCACGTTAAAAGAATCGCCCGGTAGAAGAGGTATAGTACGTACATACGAGTATAGTATGCATTCGAGCAATATGCGAAAACATTACATAATTCATATCCAAATAAGATGTATATAATATACGTACGTCGCACGCCGAGAAATAAACGACCATCGGTTTGGCCGAGAAAGTCGCGAAACTTATTTATAGCATAGCGTTTTACCAGATGTTGAACAAAACTATATATTATCATAATATACTCGGCAAGAAGTTCTAATAACAATAAAATCCGCGACCTGGACGCGCGGTATAGGTACCCGTAATGTGGAATAATATAATGAATACGTGCGCGTGTGAGTTATTAACGCGTAAACGGATACCGTGGCGAATAATGATGATCAAATGTAATAGAACGAGAGAAAAATATAACGCGCGAGACGATACTATAACGACGATGGTAAAATGAGGCGGGGGCAAGACGACCTCTTGGTAATCTGATGCGGTTTTTTAGGAGATCGATCGGCGCGGGGCTCGCCGAAAAATACGCCATAACGAGACACAATCGTATTGCTAATAAAACTAGAGTTCCGCGCGTGTTGCGAATCACGTCAACGGTTTTGGTGTTCGGTTTAAACATTTCCTCGATTAAAATATATAGCGATAGCGATTGTTTAAAAGTATAATTATGATATTTATTTTATTTTTTTCAAGTACTTTCGTTAGTAATTATCGAACACGGTCTCGTAACGATTTCACAAAGAAATTTTTCGATATTCTATTTTCGCGCAACTTCCTACATGGGTAAATATTTTAGTTTCGAACAAAAAACAAAACCTTTGTAAATAACGAGAGTCGAGTCAAACGCAATTTATATTTTGAAACTCGGTTTTCGCACGAGTCTGAAAAATTTATTCGTTCTAAGATACTCTGTACAAAAAGCGTACAAAGAAAAATAATATCTGTTATCAACAGCTCGGATATTACGAAATATTCCCGTCGGACTTCAAAGTAGAAATTAATTAAATATAATGATTATTAATAAAGTATCGGAACGTTTGAAATAATTTTGAAAACAGCAAATTTCGCGGTTTCCGCGCACAAAGAGCGTCGATCACGTAACAGACGGTTATTGTGTCTCCTTCGAGTGTTTATTTCGTCGTCCTGGCCTCGTATTCGTACGTTTATATACAATTACCAGCTACGAAGAAATCGACGTCTTAAAACGCGTTTTTTTTTTTCTCGTACGATAAATACTACTCACGAAATCGCTCAAGTTACTTTGGGTGTGACCCAGTCGATCGATTGAAAATTTCAACGGAAACTCGTGCGCCGTGAGAGAATAAATCGTCCGGCCAAAGAGAAACGCCCTCCCCCCCCCCTCACCACCTCCTCCCAAAAAAACGACGTTACAGTTTAAAATCGACGAGTATTTTTTTTATTTTTTTTTTTTTTTAACATTTCAGAGAATCGTTAAACGTCTCGAAAGACACGGACGCGACGATACTGGTCGACAGGAACAACGTGAACGTTTTCAAGAACGCCGAGTGCGCGAGTCCCGCGGACCCGGTGATATGCCCGATCCGAAACCGATATCGGACGGTGGACGGCAGTTGTAACAATCTTTTGGAACCGATCAAAGGTGCCGCGCTAACGCCGTTCCACCGGCTGTTGCCGGCAGACTATTCGGACGGTAAGACGTTGAAATCGAACGTTGACGCGTAACGTCATAAGACGTACTCTCTCAAAAGTCGTTAAAATCGCGCGTGTCGGACGGTACGATTAATAATATAGTAAATAATGCATATTCGCGCCATATTATTTGGAAAACAATCAACGAAATAAGATTGTTTTCTCATCGATCGTTTTATATAATATCGTCCCCCAACAACTAACGTGTGTATATTTTTCGAGACATTATTCTACGATTTAAACGATAATAATTAATAAAAGCTATGAACGACGACGTTCGGTTTTTATTTTATTATTACAATAGACTAATATTATAGACCTACACGACCGCGTGTCAATGAAAACCGTTATCAATGAATTCGAGGTCGTGGGCGTAAAATCACTATACTCTAATGCCGGCCATACACGTTACGGTCTACCGGAGAGGTATACCTGCGCAGGCATGCCTGCACAGGTCAACCGGAGCGTGTGTGCGAATAGACCTGTGCAGTTTTAACAACCTGTACAGGCGACCGGTACAAGATCGAAAATCGATTCTTTCGAGTGACACCGTACGATGTACCTGTGCGTCGACTCCGGTCGCCTGCGCAGGTCGCGTCAGTTTTTATCATTGGAGTCACTATTGAAAGTAATTCAAGGTATGTTTTCTCGTCCATTCCGAAATAGTTTTTAAAATCTTCAGGTTCAAATTGTAATTCATTTAATAAGTTTACATGACTGTAAGTTGCTCTTTTCAATAACCAATCCTTACACCGCTTTCTTCGTTTCCTTTTCACTGGTTTTGTTTCTTCTTTTTTCATAATTAATGCGAGGGCTAACAAAGCTAGTGCGTCATCATTCGATGCCATCGTTGAAAAAACTGAAGACCTCTCCGGTACACCGGAGACACGACCGACGACGTCCGGTATACCTGCGCAGGCATGCCTCTCCGGTAGACCGTAACGTGTATGGCCGGCATAAATAGAAATCGAAAAAAAAAATGCCGAGCGCGATATTTACTGTACACTCTTTTTACCGCCCTTAATCTAAATAAAGACGGGACACTTTTTGAACGGCAAACGATCGAGGCGTCGGAAATTCCGAGAGACCGAGGTAAATCTAAAAAAAATAAACGCCCGACGAAATAGAAAAAAGTACCTGCGCGTTAATTTCAAAACTGTGCTACGGCGAAACGTATTAAAACCTGTCGCGGGGTTTGTGTTACGGCAAATCTATATATCACATTCACACAAAATATTTAATCGAGTTAATACATTTTCACCGGTCGCTTTTTTTGCTTTTTTCCACGTTTTTTTTTTTTTTTAATACATTTATCTGGTGGTGTGAATGGGTTTCCCACAGTCGGAATGATAATAATAATAAAAAAAAATTAGATTCATCACGACGACGCCCGTGTACGGGTACACACGGCGGTCACCTCGCGTTGATTGAAAAAGCACACGTTTTTTTTTTTTTATCGGATTAAAGAGTCATTATTGTTACTGAAATGTTCGTATGATATTTATAATAAAATAATAATTCGATTGTGTTGAAAAATTAAAAAAAAATCGACCGACATTATACCGAATAATAGCCAAAAACGGACCGATACTATTTGATCTATGCCCTAACGCGTGTTTTATAATCGGGTGGAAACATTTTTCTACCAATGACCAATTATTATTATTATTATTATTATCATCATATTTCTCGTCTCGATATATCATCACTACGTTCCGTTCCCCGAACAATAACGTCGTAGCTACAGCCGCTTTAAGTTGTTAGTACTTCAAAAAGTGGCACGACGGATCGTCGTCGTTACTGTGCAGTGTATAATAATTTTTACTTTTACGTAGTGAAAAAAATAAAAAATGTATACGGCGCAATACGAAAAGAACATTTCTTTTAAATCCCCGGCAAATAATAATTAAAATAATAATAAAGCGCATGCCGCTGTCGTATTTAAAAAAAATCCAAGTCGTCACACAATGCGAACGATGCGAACAACGTCGGCGGCGGCGGCGGCGGCGGCGGCGGCTTTCCCGAAGTATAAGAACGTCAACTGTACGCAAATGACAAAAAAAAAAAAAAAAAACTTTACTCGTATTTATCTCGCAATAATACTTTTATGTTTTCGTATAAATTAACGATACTTGAAAACCGCTCGCCGCCACGCGTTCGTGCCTATCGCGATCGTCTTATCCGATACTCGCAAGTATTTTTCTTCCGTTCTACTTATACACAGTGTAGTATGAGAATTATTATTATGAGAACGTCGGCGGAGAGCAAGTCGAACTCGTATAGTTTTTTTTTTTAACATAAAATATTGAAAAAAAGCGTACCGATCAAACACGCGCGTTTATTTTTCAGGAGGAGGGTTCCCCCCCTCAGACGATTATGTCGCCCCACCCGATCCGATTTTTATGAAAATAATATACGCGTTAATGCAGTGGTTCCCAATCGGTGCGGACCCCTGGCTAAAATTTTAATCGGTCCGGGTCCCCCCCCCCGGTTATTTGTGAATACTTAATTTTCGTTTGATCATAATAATATTATGAAAATGAAAAAAAAATTGTTTACGATTTATTTTTACAATATAAAGAGATTTATTCGATTTAACACTCGAATTTACGTACACACGACGTTATTGCAATAACCTTTTCAATAATTCAATTACGATTTACTTGAAAATAATTAGGTATTGCGTAGATTTTCGAACTAGAAAATTTTATTTTATTTTTTTAAATAATTTCACTACTATTCACCCCCTGACATCGACGCGCGGACCAATGATTGAGAATCACTGTATCAATAAATAAATAAAATAATAAATAGGAACTCGTTCGACACGCACACGCACACACAAAGAGATGACGAGAGGATTTAATTTTACTTTGCAAACTTATCATTTCGGTAAATCGGACGTGGGGCGACGAAGGCTGTCTGTCCGGACAAACACGGTCGCGGGCCCGTTGAAATTCATAAAATAACATTAATAATAACGCGACGCTATGCGACTCGCCCGCAGGCGTGTGGAAACCGAGGAGAGCAACAGATGGTTCGGAGTTACCTTCGGCCAAACAAGTCAGCGAGGACGTGCACAGGACGTCGTACGAGGAAGATCACGACTTTACCGTAATGCTGGCGGTTTGGGGTCAGTTCATGGACCACGACATCACGGCCACGGCGCTGAGCAGAGGTGACCGATTGTAGTTTCGAAAACGCGCGCGTCCACGTGATAATAATATATTGTCGCGCGCAAAAGACGTTCTAAAACATGTACCTATACTTTGTTTTTGAAACGCGTTTTTTTTTTTTTTGTGTTCTAAACAGACTTTGATATCGTACTTACGTACGACGATATTACTTAGGGGTATCGCCTCGACACTTGACCGGACGATTTTCCCAACAACAACTAACAAAACTATTTACACTCGACGCTTTATATACCGAGACCGCGGTCGCCGAAAATCAACCGTATCATTAATATATTATCGCTCGTGAATAACGATTAGGTGACGGTGAATCGTTCTCGACGATTCGATAATATTATCAAAACAGAAATAGAAAAGTAGAGAGAAAATATACAAGAAATAATTACCGAACGACTCCGATACGTTTTATTTAATCGATAAGTCTATTTCGTCACGTGACTGTAGTTCTAATGTTATATTATAATATCCGATTTCGATTATGGTAAATTACTAACCTGACGCATCGATGATTTCTGGTTTTTCGTAGACGTTTCATTTTACTGACTTAAATAGTGTCCGCCTTTGTTTTTGTGTTCTATGTTGAGAATTTCAAAAGGAAACGAACATCATTGACATATTCAATCGCTTGACAGAACGCGCTGGAACAGGAAAGAGTTCGCAATTATTATGAATCGTTAGATTTAAAAAAAAAAATCCTAAACGCTAGTCCGAGTAGGATTTCATCACACGACAATTAATTATAACATCATTATAATTATAAACTTATTCATTCACAAAGATTTTTTTATTTGATACACTACTGCAGACTGCTCTTAAATTAACTGAATTCCATTTTTAATCAATAAACTATACTTCCTTTATGTTACGTGCATTTATTACTCGAGTGCAATTATAGTGGTCTAATGAGAGGTTTAATGACACAAAAATTACCTATACTACTCAATGTTTCAAACGTTAAAATCTACTACATTACTACTTTCAAACATTATAAAAATCTTAATATTATACTTTGTGATTTTTACAGCGGATAAGTATTATTCAGACAGTTACGAAAAGATAAATAAGATCAGAGAGTAGAGTTTCTTTTTAGCCGATTTAAACATAAACATCTCGTTCGAATACGAATATTAAACTCCGACTGATACACTTTACCGAATAATATATGACATCCAAAATACTATACTCGAGGGGTAGGTAATCGTTATAATTGTCCTTCAAAACTAAACTTACAGTTATGTATTTTTGCATATCATTTTAATCAAAGTTTAAACCCCTTTTAGGAAACGTTTACTGCACATTGTTGTCGGAACAAAACAAATTACTTTGACTTCACACGACTTTTTCACATTCGGAAAAGTTAAACTTTCTGAATTCCCCCGAGAGAAGTCATAATTTTAGACGTAGTGCAGTCAAATTTCAACTCCGCTAGAAAAAAAAAAAAAATGAAATAAATAATAAGTAGACATTCTTTATATTGGTTTAAAGTAAGTTATACGTCTATACCCTGGGGGAAAACGCGAGATTTAAAACTTCAATCATAATATACTTTTGTCAAACGGAATGTTGACGCGCAAAGTCTTTTTCGAACCCCGGACGAACGCACTGATAAAAATTAACAGTGGGTATTAAAATCTATTATGGAAAAACGTAAAAATAAATTTATACGCGCGTTTCGAGTATACGAGATATTATTGACTGGTAAAATATTTAAAAACACGGCGTAAACGATTCGAGTCGCTTAAATCGAGAGTTACTTTAAGAATACATAAAAGTATGGATTACGTCGATGAGAGTTTCCACGGCATTACACGTATCGCGTCCACGCGCCGAGCAGCGTGTTTTCGAATGGTTCTCGTCGTAAATTAGCATTTCGCGGTGGAAATCCATTCGGGCGAACCGTATTTTTCAAAACAGATAATCAATTTCGCGTACCGATATGTATTTCTAGGTTAATTCCTGAGAGTCCTCGGAGAGACACTGAATAGCTGCTCTATCGGTTTGAGTGGTTTGTGTATGCGTCACACGCTCTCCAATCTGAAATTTAGAGCAAATCAATAATTACACGTACATAATATCGATTATTCGTTTCAGATTATTATAAATTATTTGATATTTTTTTTATTTCTCGTGAGAATTACTCGTATCGCTTCGAGGTGTTATATTAATGTAAGTAAATCAATCGATTCAACTCGTCCAAGGACTTTGTCGTCTTTTTATTTACACGGATTATTGTAATATTTTAATCGTAAGGCTTATTATGATCTACCCGAGAATTCGGTCGCAAAAGGTCTTAAAAATGCCGACTTTTGACGATCATTTTTCCTAACAGTTTATTAGTAAAAATATTTCGAAATTTAGACCGAAAGTGAGGGAAAAAATATACCAAAATATACGCATGAAAATATCTATTTCTAAATTCACCTGCCTTCCGAGATTCAAATTTTAAATAATTATTCTAATTAATGATAAATCATCAAGCCGTATCGACTTTAACACGTTTTTTTTCAGAAAAATATTCCCTTTGAAAGTTTTAAAATTTATAATTATCGCTTGGAAAAAAAAAAAAGAAAAGCTGATTACGATTAATTTCTAAGATTTCTAAAACGAATTCACATATGCATAGAAATGAAACAAATGTCGACCGAAAAATTCGATAACCCAATTTCGTTTGTCTTATTGTAAATTATTTTTATAAGTACGAAACATAATTATTGAAATAACTCACAAATTTTAACATAAATTTAAATATTAATGAAATAGTTTTCTACGAAAAGTGTCGTACTAAAACATTTTTTAGCTCGCTCGTTTCGTTTTTATTTCCACCCCGCGAAACGTATTATAAATATAGTAAACAACTAATTTTGTTTTCTGTATTTTTAATAACATTTCACTAACCAACATTTTAAGATGATTTTATTTTCAAATAAAAAAAAAACTCAATTAAATAAAATAGAAATGTTACGGTTTTTTTTTCCCCCGGTCTTTTTTTTTCTCTGTATTTCCGCGTTATTTTAACTATAAACTTTACTTATATCGAAGTGTACATGACGCGCACACGCCAACCAACGAATCGGTAAATAAAATATTATTGACATAAAAAAAAAAGAAAAGAAACGGTAATATTTCCATATCGACGTGATCTACTTGTTATCTACGACCTTTTTTCACATACGCCTATAGTGTTTTAAAAATTATATTAAAATGTGCACTGTCCGCGCGAACACATTTCAAAGTGGGAAATAATTTTTCGTTCCGGTCAAGCAGACGTCGTCGTGGTTTTAATAAAAATAATATCGCGGCATCTCAAGTTTAATAAAATAACGAAAAAAATCATCTCGGACAGTGACGTCGCGACGTGGTTGTAATTAGATTATAATAATATTACAACGATTATTTATTATATTTATTATACGTATATATATTATGACCTCATCTAAACGTAAAACGTTGGATTTTATTTAGGGAATAACGGGAGCGCGATTTCGTGCTGCAGCTCGGCGGGCAACGTCACGCACCCCGAATGTTTCCCAGTGATCGTGCCCGACGTCGACGGCAAATGCGGTAAATGCATGGAGTTCGTGCGGTCTTCTCCGGCGTCCACTTGCGGTTTCGGTAATTTTTATTTTCCATCACTGTCATCGTTTTCAACCGCATCGAAACGCGCAGCTTTGTGTCGTCGCGGAGAAGCTCTTTTTCTCAATAAGGCCCCCCGCCTAGTATAAAGTATAAGTCTCTGGATCCGACGCTGCGCAACATGGGCGGAAATGCAGGAGAGAGCCCCCCCCCCCACGAAATGGTTGGTGTTCGATAAAATTATGTTTGTATTTTTTCGCGTTTCGGATGATCGAAGACTGTTTTTTTACTCGTGATAATTTATTTTACGAAAGAAAAGAGTTAGTTAAAAAAAAATTAAAATTTCATAAATATTGAAAAAAAGTTATTGAAAAACACTACCGGTTACGTACAGAAATAATCGATTCATTCGCCGAAAGAAACAGAACAATAGTAGTAATTTTAATTTTATTATAAAATCGTTATGATCTACCCGCGTATCGAATGTTAATTTATATCAAACGAAAAACTGGTCGTATAAACTGTAGATTGTTTTTTTTTTTTTTTTTGTTTAAATTTCTGACTGGAGCCTTCGCCCCACGTTTAGGTTAGCCCTACCTCCCCTCCTTGAAATTTTAATGGATTTCCGCCCACGCGGAGCAATCGTCGTCGTATCGCGAGACGTACGCGGATTGTATTAGATAAATAATGTACTCACCGCGACGCGTCATTGCGTTTCGCACAGGACCCCGGGAACAGTTGAACCAAGCGAGCTCGTATCTGGACGGCTCGTCGGTGTACGGCAACACGCAGAAACTGCAAAACGACCTGAGATCGTGGACCGGAGGACGCATGAAGGTGTTTGTGACGGAACACGGCGAACAGCTGTTGCCGCCCAACAAAGACCCGAGAGACGGGTGCAACGAAGAGGCGGAAATGCAAAAGGGCCGTTACTGTTTCTTGTCCGGTAAACCGTTTCGCGCTGTAAACAAAAAAATAATTATGTCGCGCTGTGTCCCGAAAGCGCGATCCGTTCACGTACCCATCATGTATGATAGTTTAACTTTTCGTGTGCATCGTCTAGTCTCTCCGGCGCTCTCGTTTGTCTATGACGCAATCTATTACACGACTCGAAACACCGCCGACAGAGCGATGTCGTATTCCGTTCTTTGTTCTATCGATTTCAGTGCAAATTGCACTCGACGAAGCGAAAGCGAAAGGGAATAGAGAGAGAGATAAATAAAAAGAGAGTGTGTCTCGCGGAGATTTAAACTCGCGGTAATGGAATTTTCATTGCCCCCCCGTTCGCTTAAAATCCGCAATTCCTCGCGAAACGTCCCGCGTAATCTGACCTGCCGCCGACCGTACAACGACGCGCACGACTATCCGTCGGTAAACGCCGCATTAATAATAATAATAATAAACGTTTTATATACGAAAACAGGAGACGCGAGGTCGAACGAAAACATGCACTTGACCACGCTCCACTTGATCATGGTTCGGCAGCACAACGCGATCGCGACCAAACTGTCGTCGCTGAACCCGCGCTGGGACGACGAGCGCGTTTTCCAAGAGACCCGGCACATCGTCACCGCTCAGATCCAACACATAACGTACAACGAATTTTTACCGATATTACTGGGTAAGTGGTATATAACGCGCCATTAATGGTAATGTGACGGGGGGACGTGAAACGTTATAAACCGCCGCCGGGGTTTGTGACTTATCGCGTTCGCGTCGGACTCGACGTGTCGTAATTGAAAATCTCGAAACCGATATTTTAACGATCATTTATTCGACTGACAAACATTTTTTTTTTATCTAAAACTGTAAATTTTATCAAAAATAATCGTAATTTTCCCGATTTCGTTATAATATTTCTCTCGGCAAAGTCCCGTCTCTAGTTATTTACAACGGCTACAATAACTCGGTAAATGGTTATTCTTAAAGAACTTTAACCCCCGTGAAACACACGTTTTTAACATATTAATTAATAATGTTTTGCGATCTATCGGACGTTACGTAACGAATTTATAGACTTCTTCAACTTT
Organism: Drepanosiphum platanoidis; assembly: GCA_948098885.1. Taxonomy (NCBI): domain Eukaryota; kingdom Metazoa; phylum Arthropoda; class Insecta; order Hemiptera; family Aphididae; genus Drepanosiphum; species Drepanosiphum platanoidis. The sequence continues at coordinate 5,679,319 of OX402534.1, read as the reverse complement.
ATCCATAAAAATAATATGACTATCGATTGTTTCTTTTGATCATAACGTTGATCAATTTAACGTTATTGTTTTAGTGTAGTGTGTCTTTTAATAATTATAAACTCTTTAGAGTTGAAAATAGTTTCGCGTTTAATAAAGATGAAAAAGCGCGCACACAATCGAATAGAAAATGAGAAAAATATGACACAATAAAATATCATTTTCTGAAAAAGAACGTTTTCAATTACATTAAAAAAAAAATTAATGCTAATAAAAAAATTGTCGCCCTCGATTCGGATTAAAAATCGAGTATTAAAATATAAACACAAACGTGTGATTCTTATTTACCTATCTCAATGCGATATTATCTTTATTTAAGTTATTGTTTAATTTACTTATGTATATTATATAAAACGTATTTTTAATTTTTTATGTCCCTCGTTTTTTTTTTCCCCGACAGTCGTTTTATTTTAAAAATTCCCAGTACAAAAGAATTAAACGTTTGAAAAATAAATGCGATTCCCGCATACACTCCCTTACAAATAGTTTTAGAAATAATACTAGTGCGAAAATTGTACATCGATATTTTACTATTGCGGTTATGATATTTAATTTGATAAAATATTATCCACCCCGAGCAACGCTATATATTTTATTCGTTTAATGTTTTCAAATATTTAAATCATACTGTTTTTAAAAATTTCATAATATTATTTAAAAACAAATCGTTAAATATGTTTATATTTCACGTTTTTTTTTTTTTTTTTTATGCGAATTCCTTTTTTCAAATATTTATGCGCGCGTTATTATACAAGTTATAACTAAATATTCGTTTAAAACTTTACTTGACATGTTCATTATAGTGGTATTGCATTTCGAAAAATAGCATAAAAACACTTAAGTAAATTAAATTTTCAGTCTTTAAGGTTAGTATATGAACTTTGGGAAACTTTCTCACTACGACTATATAATGTATAGAACGAAAGCATGGTGTATATATAGGCAATGAAAACTATTTTGAAAAGTAACATGGCTCGTTTATTTCAAAGTTTTTATGCTTATTGCGCATGAACGAGTTATGTAATTGGATAACCTACGTCAAGTTAGGGATAGCATGTTTGATCCTACTTATCTAAAGTTACAATTATACTGGGAGGAAAAAAAAAGGAGAAAAAAAAAACTTTCAAAGTCGAAGGATCGCTATCTGTACTACACTACGGGTTAACGAGTCGATTTATTAGCCATTATACTCGGTTTGAAAAAAAAAAATATAAATATATGACAATTTAGATTTATTTCGCGTTTTAAATATTAACACCCCCCGACTGGTCGAGCTCAATAGGAATATTGTGATCGATTGCTTTGAAAATAAAATCATATATTACGTTCGTCGCAATCTTTAACGCGTAGACCGATTTTTTTGGTTTTTTTCGATTTAATTCTATGATAATATTCAATTTTAGACCGTAATAATATATCTCACACCGAACACGTTTCAATATAAAATACTCGTGCGATTTTTATTAAATTACTAGTGCGCTGTTCTGTCAAGTCGGAGAAAATTTAACCGAAATATTATTGTTATTATTTACGTGGAAAAATCTCGTTTTCGAACAACCAAGAGTTGAACGTTTCGCGGGATATTTTTCTCAAGAGTTAAACAAAAAAAAAAAACACGAAATCGACGTATCGAAAGGAAACGGTAGTTTTTAAACGCGCATCGATTGTCCAGAAATCATAAATTGAATGAATACACGATTTATGGACAGTAAAAACTCACCCTCCGGAACCCCGTGGGTTTTATCGCCCCGTCTTCGGGTACAGTCGAGACGAACATGCGGTGTGTCGCATCACGGTGATTGATTGAGTTTTGATAATTTCAGGTGACAATCTGATGAAACGTTTGGATTTGTACCCTCGGAAATCTGGTCACTGGAACGGGTACAACTCTTCGGTGGACCCATCGATCAGCAACAATTTCGCCACCGCGTCCTTCCGCTTCGCCCACACGCTCATACCGGTAATGACACATACGTTATCATATTCCTCTCCGCGAGATAAACCTATCGCGATTATTATATTATATAACACTAACGCGCCGACGACGACGTGGGCGTGCGCCACCAATTCCGCCTACTTTAAATTTTTTGTTTTTGTCGTAAATCAAAACGCGTTTTTTTTTTTAATAATTCAAACCTAAATATTAAACCGACGACGAGTGATAACTTAATAATTATTGATAACGGCACATTTATCGGTTACCGTTAAAACCATTTGAATCAAACGTTGACCATTGAAGAAGGCAGTATGGGAAAACTAATGGGCTAGCAAATATTGTTCCGGAAAAAAAAAAAAGAATAAAAGAAATAAGAGATTGACAGTGTGCCTATTTTAAAACTGTTTATTATTGGTAATTAATAATCACTAATTATAGGTACTATAGTTATAGATAAATAATTAATAATAATAAAACGAAATTAATAAAACAATAAAAACGAATAGTCACGTATTTTTGATGATCGATATAATTGATTATGACAGATATTTTGAAAATAAAAACGACGGAGATGTTTACGAATTATTACGATAAAAAAAAATAGACGTTTTATCTTATATCGTTGTGATTAAGTAGGTTTCGATTGCTATAAGTTTCTGGAGCAAAATCGCGGACATTTTTATGGGCAAAAATACGATTTTGCTACCTCGTGAAAAAATACGGGGTCGCTACCCCTATCTGCGCTACCCCTATCGGCGCCCCCGACCCACTACCCACTACCTATAGACTGTATAATATAATATAATCGGTATTACTTACGGTTGGTTGCCTGCTGTTGAGGTTCGGTGTTTTCGTATTGGCTTTTGAAATAAATTCAGTAGTAAAAAATTCACGATTAAATAAAATATATTATTAAAAATTAAATTTATTTAAAATTAAAAAGTTTGATCAGTCGTCGACGAGATAAATAATAACAAATCGACGACATTTTTTTACTATTAAGGAGAAAAATTAAAACCGTAACGAGAAGAACTTTCTGAACGGCTGTCGACACTAGACTGAGCTGTGCACACTGTGCGTCGGTGCCCTGCTGTACTTTTGCGGTGTGTTATTCGCATTGCGCACGCAGCTCGGCTGTCGTTGGTCGCGAACAGCTGTTGGGCGTATCATCGTCCACGCAGTATTGCACAGACGTGAACTTTCACACACTCGTAGTAATTATTACTGTTATTATTGTTACATAATTATGTATTCATAACGGACTATTATCTCATCTATTATATAAATAGAAGCCCTTTTTTTTTTGTATACGTACGCGCGCACATCGCACGAAAAGTACTCGGAGGATTTTAGTACGGTTTTCACTAAAGGGTTGGCCAACTCTCGGGGAAGGTTTATAGTACGTCAACCCCTGAGTAAATATAAGTACCTATTCTAATAACCGATCTGTTCGATTGCCATACGTTTCTGGTGCGAAATTCACGACGGGGTGGCAACATCGTGAAATAACGTGGGGTAGGTCAGATCGCCACCCCCTGTGGTTTAAGAGGGGTTGATGTTGAAATTTGAGCGTTCCCGTATCCTATTAGTCCTACAGATTACGGGGAAAAAATTAACGGGCGGCACATTAGAGTTTTTGATCAGAAGTCAGGAGACTAGTGTTCCCCTCGGCCACTGGTCCTACTGAATCCTATTCTGTGCACGCCGGCGATCGCCGCACGCGGTGTACTCGTATGCCGGAAACGACACACACACACACACTATAGTGTCCAAAGTTTGTTCGTGCAAACGACGCAACGAGAAAAACGTGCACTCGAGAGTATCGCCTTCGCGGTTATAACCGTCAAAACCGTAAACGTTAAAGAAACGTTGCGGATATTGATTTACTCTGGTTTTCATTGCGATGAACGTTCACGCACACGACGCGTGCGGTTAGCCGATAATGATTACCAAATAATGGAGTGCGTGCCCCGCGGTGAAATAAAATACGCGTACACGCGCAGGTATAATATACATAAACGTATAATAATATATAGGTTGTGTACGTCTGAATGTCGAGGGAGTATACCGCAAACCCCTCTGGCTCCCGGCGCAAACATTACACATCCGTATTAAAACAATACACTGTATTGTGAAGCCAAGTGCAGAATAATCTCACATCGCGCGTGTACGATGCCCCGCGCACGCGTACGAGAATCCATACACGCCACCGGGAGAGTTTTCGCCGACGACGACGACGCGTGTATATAAGTTGTTTTACATATTTTATGACCGAATAAAATAACACGTGTGCATCGTATAGATGGGTACGATATACGTAGTGTACTGCGTATGTTTGTATACGACACGACGTGCTCGCGTCGCGAGCCAACGAAAAACACGCGTGTAATTAACACAAATCATTCCGACGGGTTTTTTTTTTTTTTTTATCGCAACGCTATCGGAACAATATTTTAACGTTTGAGTTGATAAAAAAAAAAAAACTACAAACGTTACGCCATTTATCCTGCCGCGAGCGCGCGCCAATCCTTTTAAAAATCGACCGAACCGCGCGCGCGCGCCGAGTATAAAAACGGGGGCGGTCTCGCGTTATTCTGTCGTCCAAAACCAAAAGGTAACAAAAAACAAAGTGTAATCGTATACTTTTTTTTATCAAGCCTTTTCGGCGCCGTATTTCCAGCACGGCAATCGCTCGCAGTCTATTTATACGGTTTATAGAAACGATAATCGTACAACCGCTCGTTTCATCGTTCCGCCGTTGTTCTTACACGTCATTGAAAATAAGGTTCCGAAAATAACGGTTTAATATATACAAGTTTACCGAATCCTTCGCTCAAACTGTGTACGATTACTTTACTTCCGCGAGAGTTCTACTGCGCAAAGTTACAGGAGACCTTGGCTCTTCTTGCCGCATATTTATTTGTCTACTTAATAATAATAATAATATGATATATATTATATTATATTTTCGTCTCGGATTTTTTGTTGTTTTTTTTTTTTTCATCATCAGACTCTCGTCGTGCGTTACGACAGTGTAACGTCGTTACGAGTCGAGTACGGACGACTGGCGGTATCGTTTTTAAAAGGTTTCTTTATTCGGCACGAGCGAAAGAATAAAAGTTTACTGATCGTACACAATACATAATACTCATGTTGTACAACATGGAATAATCCATCTATTCGTATTAAAATCGTATTTTTCATTTCCTTTATCCTGTTATTATATTGCGTTCCGTCGAACGGAAACCATTGCTCTAAAAACACATAATAGATATCGTTTTCGACATTATCGAATCAAAACATATGAAATATTTTCCACATTCCGAATGTGTTCACGTCACGACGATTGACGATTAATACGTATATTTCGTATCGAAGCAATAAACATAAACGTTTTTTTTGGTCATTTGTTTGCGTTTCTTAATAATAATCGTCCTAAATACACTGCGAAAAACAAATTAAAAAATTACGACAGTAAAAAAAAACGGCCAAATTCACGGCATACCGGGTTTTCGAACAAATCGAATTTTTTTTTTTTCCCCCCCGTCGGAACTCATAAAGTAATAACCGTAGACACTTGAAATTTTCATTAAATACTTAAACTACCATTCTCGGAGAGACGGTGTAATTTTCAAAAGGTTTTGAATTTTTTGTGCTGTTAATAAATATTTGAAATTTTTGAGTGTTCTTAGATTTTTTTTTTTTTTTTTCCCCCGTAAAATTTCGATAAAATATTATTGTCCGAGCCAGATAGCTTGAAAATTTAATATGAAATTCCTCATAGTAAATACGTCGTCGTTCTCACAGTTGACGGAGGAAAAAAACACGACGACTGTAATTTCATAAAAAAAAAAAAAAAAAAAATTGAAGTACGGTGTTCGGTGTATAATAATCGAAATTATTTTCGCGACAGGACGTCGTCGTCGTCCTGTATTGATTTGTTTTCGCCGAGTCGGAATGAAAAATGATCATTGCTCGATCGCTTATAAGTAGCATATTACTATTAGCATAGATCGGGCACTGCTGGCGCGGAAATAGTCGCGACGATGCTCGTTTTGACTTGGCGGGTGACTTTTTATTATACGCACGTAGAGTTCACGACGTAGATGTCATATATAATATTGTATAATATTGTACACGACATGTTGTAATTATCAATTCGTTTTGAGCACTGCGCGCGTATCGATTACGGCTTCAAGTGTAATAATTCCATCGCAATCGTTATATAAATTATACCGTCGTTTCGAGCGAAATCCCCGGACGTCCTGTCGGACGACTCTTTTAAATACCGAGAGACAACAATAATAATAATACGATGCGCGCGCGCGGCCGGTGTGTTATACATCGTCGGAAACAAATATTGATGTACACGCACATACATTACACTCGGATTATTGATCACGTCGTCCGCGGCTGTTGCGCGCACCTACTATCTTCGTAACGGATATCCATACGTAAATCGGGTCGCCAGGACGAATGTTTACCCGCTAGCATAACACCCCGCCTTCCCTCGGTTCGTGAGATTAATTTCAGCACGTGCGATCTCTATACGATTACATTCGGGGTACACGCGTATGTATAATACAGAGCGATCGATTTAACCGGCCGCGCTCGTTTTCCCGGTAGTTTTTTATACGTACGTGTTTTTCAATGGAAATAATACACGTGAAATGTATGTGTTTTCAAACTTGAAGTCGTTTCGGCTCGATATTTTCGAACATAACAGTCGCCATAGTCCACCTCTCGTCGTAACGGATTTTTCAAGTATTCCACTATTTCTCATCGATAGTAAAATTACGATAATAAATAAATATATATTCTGATATGATGTGCCGACGTCGATCGTCAAACTATAGTAAAGTCAACTGTTTTATATTTATAAGTATTTAAGTAAAGACGAGCAAAGTATAGTGTACCGACATCTTACGCGATATCCCCCAAGTGCCACTCCTCTCCGCTCGTCTTGACTATAAGTACTTATAAATAATTAACTGCGAGTCGTAACCGCAAGACGCGCGAGTTTGACATTTAGGTGTTACATAAAATAAATCGACATTTTCGGAACAACGTTCCGTTACGGAACATAAAATTTAAAACGTACCCGTCGCCTTTTGAAAAAACCAGTATATTACGGTCGGCAGTGTACTTCTTTTTTGCGGTACTTATTATTGAAAACATTTTCCAAAAAACTATGGAAAAAAAAAGTGTGTTTTACCAATAATTGTATACGATAAGTTTGTCGAAATCCGCCGAACTCTATGGTAATAATAACAATATTCTCGGACACGGTTTTTTTTTCTCCAGCTAGACCTGTTCCATTTATGATTTATATATTATATATGTATATTTATATTTATAATTTCCGTTTATAAACATAGTTTTGTTTTGTGTTTTTTTTCTCTCTCTCTCATATCAGACCATGATGAAATTCCTGCGAAACGACAACAGCGATCCCGAGTACGTGGAAATGAGAAAGATGCTGTTCAACCCGTACAAACTGTACGCTTGCGGCGGCGTGGATAGCGTCATCCGAGGGGCTATGAACACTAGTGCCGGAAAATCGGACGCGTTTTTCACACCCGAAGTAAGACGACAGAAGCTCGCGAAAACAATTCGAGACATTTGTTTGCGGTTTCGCTCACGAGAACGATATCCGTATAGTGTACGGCGGCGTTAACAGACGCTTAAAACAGTCCGCGGGGTTGTTCCGGCTTCGCGGAATCCAATCGGCGGTCTAGAACGGAAGTGGTGCCACCCGATCGGCTATTATCGTTGAGATTTCTTCGAAATCCCGAGCGGCGGCGGCGCGGCGTCTTTCCGGGAAAACTCCTGTGCGCGAGATTAAAAGCGTTTTTACGAATTATTTACCGACCGATATGTTGCGGATATATATTATATTCGACGGTATCGACATTGGTTGTTGTTGTTGTTGTGTGTACTGTGCCCGTCGTACGTAAAATACATAGTGAATAGTGATTTTTTTTTTTTTTTCGTGAAATCCTCCATCGTCTCGATTTAAAATAATATTTTCCAGCACAGCTATTGATTTTTTTCAATTCAACGCGTACTTTTAGTGCGGCGAATTTACGTTGAAATTCTCATGGCGAAATATTAGGTCGCAAACTCTATGGACGCGCGCACTCGAAACGCAACAGGTTTATTATTAGACACGCTCGAAAACAACATGGTCGCAAAAATCCGCTCGACACTGTCGGAAAAAGTTATGTAACAATATCGTACCCATCGCAGTTCTGCACTGCGTTCGCCTATACGAGACGCCGCGCCGCCGGGGCGTCTCGCACATTATTATGACGAAAATTCGACCCCCGGCCGTACTTGGGGAAAAGGTCAGTTTTAACATATTATAATCGTCGTTTATCGACGGAAATCATTTTTCCAACCCCTCTAACGGGACTCGGCGCGTTGATCGTAAACGGTAATTAATTAATTGGACAATACGTTCAAACTGGAGTATTCGTGTCGCGTACTGAATCGACGCGATTTCGCGGGGCCTTCCACGCACAACGCCCAACGGGTATAGCGTAATATTATGTAATAATTGTATATATTTTTTAATATAAATAATTCCGAAATGCGGAAAAGCGAACGTACATATTCTGCGTAACAGATTGTTATTTTGCCCCCCGAACACAGATCACGCGGCATTTGTTCGAGAAAGATCACGGGAAAAAACAGGGACAGTGTGGATTGGACTTGGTCGCGCTGAACATCCAACGAGGACGAGACCACGGATTGCCGGCGTATCCTCGATGGCGTCAATCGTGCGGGTTTCCTCGGCCGCAGAGTTTCCACGATCTGTCCGGATTCGTCGAACCGGTCACGTTGCAGAGGATATCGCAGTTGTTCAAGTAACGCGAACTGGTTTAAATACTATCCGGAGACTGTGGCGCGCAGCTATATTCGTATCGCTCGACTGAAAACAAATGTTGAAAATTCAGCGTCTGGCTTTAAATATGAATTAAACAGTTGCGCGATCGTGGCTTAGAAGATATTAGAGGTTTTTCAAAGTGAGTTGGTGGGCGGTATGTTTCTCTCTATTCGACTCGCCGCCACCAGTATTTATTTCCGAATGCGCGCCACCGGTGACGACGCGCGGTCCTCTCGCGATAAAAGCGACCATACACGTCGCCGTCAAAGCACATCGATATCCCCGCGCGCCAACTGTATCCAAAATTTCAAACTCGGCGTTTCCACCGCCGACGGACCATAAAATAGTTACGACTATGTATATACGTATATATATAATTACAATATCAATTATGTATGTATTCCGTCTTGTCAGTGTGGTACATGTAAAGTTTTCGATTGAAATATATCTGCAAAGTTCAAACTCCTCTAAACACGACGGACGTCGTCGTCGCGTCGACTCGTATGAATATACTCGACGCGCAACCCAGAAAGGGATAAAATGGAATTCATTAAAGTTTATACTGTACGGTTCACAATATTAAGTTTTCTACGTATTTAAAAAACATTCCGACGACTACGCAGTGCCGCGCGGCAGACTATTTTACTCGCAGGGTACCCCTATAGACGTGCGGAGTGTACGTACAATGTGTAAGCGACGGAAAAAACACCGACTGCAAACCGTTCTATTCGATATATTGCAAATGTTCCATCGAACGTTTCTCGTTTTTCTCGCTCGCGTATTATTTTCATAACATATACGTAAATTCGTTTCACCTGAAACTGATTATTTATTCGTTCGTTTCCCTCCTGGACAACTACTTTTTTGATCGAATAACGCCTATTATACGAGTACGTCGCGCGCGCGCGGTCACGATGGCACGAGATTTGTTTATATTTTTTTCTTTTTACTTTTACTAAAAATTATAACGATCGCGGATCGGCACGGCGATTGAAAATGTTTGACGTTCGCGTAGGATTGGTAAAAACCGCGTGCAGATGCCACCGAAATCGCATAAAAAATATACGACACAATAATAGACATAATACGCCTCGCTGTTCTAGGCAATAACATACAAACGCCATAATAATACCTACTATATTACAATAGTAATAATATACAATAACGTGTACGCGTATTGTGTAGTCGTTTTATAACGTTGTCAATAATATTATTAATATAATACACAAAAGACCGGCGATACACGCCATGGTTTTATGCGCAGAAAACATAACAAATAACCCCGCCGAAAGTCATTACGAATTACAAACTACCCATATTGCGCTGTATAATAATAATAATAATAATAATAATAATGATAATAATATCAGCCTTTAATAACTTTATGTGCCAAAAGCACTACGGAGAAACGCGATGGACAACTTTGTGTAAAGCATAAACGCCGGGGTCGTTGTCGACGTCTACATTCTCTCGCGGGCTGAAAATAATAATAATAACCGTCGTCGTCGTCACGATTCCGATTAATTACCACCCTGCTAAATTATTCTATAGATGTATTTTTACGAAACGATTTATTATTAAGTGTTATTGTTCGCCAACAGGTATTAGTGCGGGGCATAAAAAAAGAACTAATTAGTAATTAATTAAATCGTAATGGAAAATTATTATTTCGAACACACGACGGGGGTGTTCTCAAATACGATAGGTTCGGAGGATTCGACTTCCTCCTCGCGTTTAGGAAAACATATATTAAGTACCTACACGTTTTCATCGTAGTTTAAAGTTTTTTTTTGTTATAAAAATTATAAGTTAATCGATAGAATAATACTCGGAATAAAATCAACCGCCCGTTACGAAATTCTTCTCTGCGCTAAATGTGTATAACGTTTTCGAAAATTCAATATTTATTCGTCGTCCGAATAATAATTGCATTCCACCGCAGAACAGGACGAAAATCATACAGCACGATGGTCGTTAAACAATATTATTATGATACTAATTGATACTTTGTGTATTTATATTTTAGCGTTTTATACGCGTGATTTGTTATTTAATAAAACGCCGCGGTGGGCCACCCCGTGTATGATTTCTCATTGTCCAATTCTAATTATTACATTGCTTTTTCAATATTATAGTCATAATGCATACTGATCGACGATCGTACCACACTCGTTGCAGGTCGGTCGACGATTTGGACCTGTACACCGGACTGTTGTCGGAGAAACCGTTGGAGGGTGGCATTTTAGGACCGACGATCACGTGTCTGTTGGCCGATCAGTTTCTGCGGGTGAAATTGGGCGACCGTTATTGGTATGAAACGGACGAGAATCCTCAGGCGTTCGACGAGGGTAAGGAGACGACTCGCATGAATCGGAGGACCACCTCTTCCCGTCCGCGTCTTCGGTTTTACTCTTCTCCCCTTCTCCTGTACTGCGTAACGTCTTCTTCTAATTCCGTACAATACTCTAGTTCCGTTGCATCACTATTTTCATTTCCATTGTCTGTCCCATAAAATCATATATACATATTATCATTTATACACATGTGTGTGTGTGTGTTTTATATATATATATCGTATATGTGAACAGATCAACTGTCGGAGATTCGAAAAACCACGTTTGCGGCAATAATTTGCGACAATTCCGACGAAATTGAATCCGTTCAGCTGCACGTGATGCACAGCTCTCGGAAGGTCGGTAACGAGAGAGTTGGCTGCGACAGTTTAATAAAAATGTCTCTCGACCCGTGGAAAGAAAACGTCGCCGCTACCGCCACCGCTGCCACCACAGCAGCCGCCGCCGCCACCACCACCACCACCACCACCACCGTCGAGATCAGAAATATTAGCTCAACAGAGTCGGCGGGAGTAATTGGCTCGACTGAGAATTAACTGAAAATTCGCTGGGGGGCAGGGGATCGGTAAACAATAATCAACTACAATATACACACACGTCTCATACGTACATAAACAATAATAATGTAAATATAATCATAATAATATGACGTCTCGTCGTCGGGTACGATTATAAAATACACTTTTTTTGACGTCGCGAGCGCAAAAGAAACGCGACCTCGTGGTACCCGCCGATATCACCGCATAATATCACCTACTACCGGTGCCCCGGATTTAGGGCAAAAAAAATTTTAAACAAACGGGAGGCCCCCGCAAAACAATATGAGTACGTCGTGTACTAGTGTTGCACAACGATATGTTTTCAATTATCGATATCGAATCACATATTATAATATGATATAACGATATAATTTATAAATCTAAAAACATTAAACAATTTAATAAATTATTATTTATTATTTTATATATCATTAATACTGAAATAATTTATTTACGAATATATATTTTGGAATTGTAGACGTTAAAAAAATTGTATTGTTTATTATTAATAATATTTATTATAATTTAAAAATTGCGATATGTATTGATTGCGATATAATATGTTCATTGTGAGGGCTTTATCGTTTTAGTATTGCTTATCGTATAATATTTATCGTTCTTTGATATTGATTTACTGTCAAAACTTAAATAAATAGAGAATAGAAAATAGAATGAATCGATTATCGATGTACTTTCAATAAATTAGTCACATCGATATCGGTAAAATGGTTCGATATCGATATCGAAATACGATATCAATAATGTGCATCACTAATAATTATTCTAATTTGTATTCGAGTTTCGTCGTACGTTTGAAAAATCGATATTTTACATTTTAGTTTATATTTTCACGTGTGTTTATCGTAAAAACATCGATTGTAACATTTTGATATCTCTATGTGTAATAAATGCATTTGTACTTACATTATTTATCCCGTAGTTTTCGATGATCCAGAAATCTAGTTAGGAACGGTCTCTACATATTATATTTAATCCTTTTTGAGTCTCTTAGATATCTGAAACGATTGTTTTCTTCTGAATAAATGTCTTCGGGGGTCATAAGGATTCTGATAACTGATTCCGGCCCCGGGGCCCCCACGGCCCTGAATCCGGCACTACGCGACGCGCTCTGTCGTCGCGATATAATAGATCATAGAACATAATATCTATTCTACACAATCGATGACACAATACGTAATGATTATTTTTACCGGACGATTAAAGAAGAAAAAAACGAGCCGTCGTCGATTTTGCGGTGTTGCTCGTCGCGAAGCCGACTGCGATATAAAATAGCAATCGTTTCGCGTGCCACAACACTATAATAAATAAATATCGGTTATATAAACTTCGATCGTTTCGTCAAATATTATATATAAAGTGCGTTTCTTTTCTCGCACTGGGAATTTCAAAAATTCTTCTCTCTTTTGATACGCGACTAAACTATACACAATACGTCGGCGGCGTGTCCCCCCCCCGCCCGGGGGGCGCGCCTAGTATTATGATAATAATTTCAAATATACACGCGAGTATACAAAAATAATAATTTCAAAGTAAACGTTCGCGACGGTATATTATATCATACTTACATCTATATCCGAAGACGAGACTCGTAATACACGCTTCGATATTTATATTTCTTTGATGTTCGTATATTACTGTTTATTACACTTCGATATATATTATTATCTATATCACGATGGTTTTTCACGATATCTCTTGGTCTCTCTTTCAAATATCGTATCGAGTATATATTTCGACGTAAAAATTAAAACTTCCGTTTTTCTTTTTTCTCCGCTACATTTAACTACGAAACAAAAATTATAAACAATACGCAGAGTGATGATTCCGTAATCGGCTATGATAGGAAAAAACCCACTGCCGCCATTCGATATTTATTTTTTTATTTATTTTTACGCTCAATACTAATACTTTCTAAAAAAATAAAATTATTTGTCTGAAACGTCGACGTACTTCAATCTAATAATATCTGCCGGCAAAAGGTTTACAGCGGTGTTTACTATAGTAATATTGTTTGAAATTTCAACGGAACACTCGTGTGTACACAATGGTTTTTTTTTTATTTTTTAAGTTACTCGTAAATTCATATCGATAAAGCTAGATTCGCGTTCAAAGAATTACTCTGAATATCAATATAATATAATATAACTCGTATTTATCATGTCGGTAAATTTTGTGTTTTTCGCTGCCGACGAAAAATATTTATCTTCTAAATGATATTAATTCATCATTACTATTTAAGTATTTTGTTTGTCGTCTATGAAACAGTCGTTATTTCATTAGAATAATATTTTAATATCGTTACTACCTATTATACAGTAAAATTTTATATACATTTTAAAATAAATAAATACTTAAATGTTCATATTATTATTATTATGTAAGCTCCCACATTGTTCGTTACGAATTTATTTTACAGAAAAAAATAAAAAACGGAACTTAATATATTTTATTTTTTTTTTTTACATTTTTCATTACGACAAAAGACAATTCCTTTTCATTCGCGCAAACACTCATCTCTTTCTCTCTCTCTCTCTCTCTCTCTCTTTCTATTCACCACAAATATTATATAAGAAATTTAAATAATATAAAACCCCTTCTTAATTGTTATTTTTAATTAAAAACGTGTTATACTTTACCTCAACCGTTATAAATTAGTCCAATTCAAATTTATAATTTTTTTTTCCACCTCTAACAATGGCGTCGACGGCATACATACGAATACAATATTTCATTGTCGACTTCGGCGGCGGCGTTAATAATTATTGTCGAATTCAATTTTCGGTGCCAAGTTCAAAAAGATAAGCACCGCCCCGACATTAACCTCGTGTTGTGATATCTTCCCATTTCTTTCCTCATAAATAATCTAGTTTAATCAAATTCACGAAAACAATTTCTACCGTTTCTTCTAGGGTTTGTCCCGCCGCGCCGATTCGTATACGAACACAAACATTTTCCCAACAGTTTTCATATCCACGTCGTCACCGATTTCACAACGTGTACGTTTTCAACAGTTCACCATAGATATTATTAATATGTTGGTGACACGAAAGGTCGAAGAAAATAATACGACGTTATTGCTTTTGAATATTCGCGGTACGGTTTTCTTTCATTCGAATTTGTCTTGGAATAATTTCGAATGAAAAAACCATTGATTTTCCTACCGTCCGAGTTAATACCGCATCGTACCGCTGCCGCGGTTTTAGAAATACATTTTTTTTTTTTAAATCGAACGAACTTATTATTAAAACATTTCTCTAAAAACATTGTTTAACGAATGGCAATAAAAACAAAAAGCAAAAAAAACACCCAGTCGTTTATATAATCAAACGAATTATTCTGCGACACTCACAGAATAAAACGTTATGTCTATATGCAAGTGTGAATTCAACACGCATTCGCTATATAATTATATAGATTAAACGACGTATTTAAAGTGAAAAAAAAAACAGTCGAGTAACTGTCATTTTAATTGTTTCACTGACTGTACTAGAGCTTGTTTCAGTCTAAAAAAAAAAAACCTTCTATTTTCATAAATTGCTGTTAAATTAAATACATTCTATATTCTTCGGCGTGTCGCACATTAGGTGGGGAGGGGGGGAATGCAATTCCGCATGTTAAAATCTGACGACAGTGAGTTTACTGGACGAAAAATACGACACCGCGACTTAATGAAACGACTTTATCTGAAGGATTTCTCCATTGAATTGGACACGAGTAAAGTATATATTATATACTATATAATATATATTTATTTATATACTTAGTATATATATATGAGTATATTGTATATGAGAATGAAAACTAACGAAATGCAAGTAGAAAAACAATTATAGAAACCTCGAGAACCGAAATAATGTAACGGCAGCTGGCGAGTAAAGTGAAAAAAAACGATACACTAATGTAATTAAAGTATTGTATAGCGTTTATGTTAAACATTGTGTGCCGAAGCCGCGCCGTCGTCGCAATGCTTCGAAGTCGATTGTAAGCGTGCGGTGGTTTTTCGTAACGGAGATTTTATTCCCCTGCTCAAAGTCAATATAATATACGGATAATATTATCGAATTCTATTCAATTATTGGCATGTATACACGGCGAATAATAAGTCTCTCGGCAACGGTCCCGTATTATATTATGAGTACAAATATGTTTTACGATCTCGCCGACCGATAATTACTTATTTCTATCAGTAGGTGGCTGGAAAATAGTGCAGTTTAAAGTTCACTCTTTATTGCATGTGGAACTCTGCATCAATTGTGTTATTCGCAAACAGATTTGAACCAGTTGCGACGCTTGTCAACACAACCACCCAAACTTCCAGGATCCTAGATTCAATTTAATATATTATTATTAATTAAAGAAGGCAAAAACTATAAAACAATACATTTCTTTATGCTTTACGCTGTAAAATACAATTTTTGATTACATAAATGCAAATATTTGATTTATAAAATAAATAGTTTTATTTTACAAATATCTATTACACAGTTACTTTATTCAAATGAATTGTAAATGCAAATATACCTAATAATATCTAAAGTGATAATAGTTTATTTTCATAACAAAAGTAAAAAGTAAAAATCGGGCCTGAACTAAAACCCAAGCTAACACAGCACTATAAAGGAACAAAAAAAATACAATTCACTTACTTAAAATTAAACAGTAACAAATTAGGTGTATAAAACTAATAAAAAAAATTAAAAAAAAAAAACAACAGCCAAATAAACATAATAGCTAAGGGAACACATTATTTCTTACGTCTTAATGAGATTATAATGATTGTAATGCCATCATTCGAAAAACATTTCTATTCCTTAATTTTATTGATAAGTTTAAATACACCATACACATGTATAGTAATTAATATTATTATTATATTATTATAATAATTAATAGCCAAACACATATTATAATGGCTCAAACATTATGCTAATAACTGTAGAAACATAATTTAAGTCTAAAAATAAATTATATTAATTGTAAACACAAAAATCAAACTACAAACATGACATTTTCAAATTATTTAACAGTTTAAAAATTCAAAAGTCATCAAAATCTATTATGTGTATCAGCATATTCATATTATGTTCAATCAATTGAATCAATAAATTTTGATTGACAATTATCATCTCGAAAATTAATTTAATTTCGATCATAAAAGAAGTATTTTTAAAACTGAAAACACTAATAATAATTATTGAAATCTTATGGAATTTGACGTGTAAATAATAGTTGATAATTTAAAATCAATATTCATTTTTTGATAGATGGTTTTAAAATGAATAAAATATGATTCAATTAAGTTTGTGGTTCTTATTAGTCTCATAGACGAGAGTTTCGAGTATTGTTTAAAGTTGGTAATGAAAATGTTAATTTTAAAAGTTCTACACCTTTGTTTTACTACTATAATTATAATAAAAGTGAATGAAAAATGAAAACAATCAATAAATAAATCAGGTTTCTCTAGAATTTTAAATGTTTAAGCCTTACATAATATGTGCAGAGAGATATTGTAGGCCAACACGATTATATATCGTTTTATACGTGTAACTATTAAATATATTGTAAATATTTATAAAGCTACATAATATAATGCAATAATATTGGTCATTTTTCATTTTTAGCCATGATTATTTAAATGACAATATAATCTCACACGTTTACTGGGGTCGGCGTATACAAATATTACTAATTTTGGAGGAACGTTAAAGCAAGGAGTACTAAGAGCTCGAAGTTCACTTCACTAATTGTACCAATGAATTGTATAAAACAATAAATAAATACTTAGACATTAACCGAATGATGATTTAAGAATTTTCTCTGCTTCTGTTTTGGCCTGGAATAAATAAATTCAAATCATTATGAATTGTACATTTTCGATTGATTAACATTATTAACAACTACTCTAACTTAAAAATAATTTGTTTCTAAGGGGAAATCTGGTTAAAATATGTTTATTAAAGATTAATATGTATGCAATCTCATAAAGAAACCGCATGAACTGTACCTAACTCTAAGAAGAAAGCATTTAGAAAATTTAAAGTCTAAACTTTAAATAAATATAAATTCCATAAGGTTTATTGACTTACAGATTTATGAAAACAAGATAATCAACATTAATGAATTGTTTTATTACGTATTAAAATGAAACTACATTCAACATAAATAAAATAAAAACAGTTTAATTTTAAAAAGACATAAACATGAAATAATATAATTGATGTTTTATTAAATTATAAGGAATAACAAAAAATGAAAATTAATAAATGCATTAACTTTAAAGTGAGTTATTGGTAAAAAGAAAGTACTTTGAATTTAAAACCATTACAAAAGTTTCTTTCTAAAAAACATAACTTTAAAGTATTATGCCGTATCGACGGACCAATTAAAAATTGAAATCCTAAAATACAAATCGATTAATTCCGTTAAATGTTGCTATTTAAAAATCAAAAGTTGATAGATGTAAGGTTTATTTAATTATTTATATTTATTTAACGGGAGAGTCTTTTTTTTAAATTAGTTACATAGTTTTGTGATTACAGAATCACAATCATAAAATCACTGTGGCTTTAATTCAGTTATCGAAGTACAATAAAAGAGTAAGTTCAATTAAAACTCAAATTTGAATTACATTTAAGTTGATTAGAAATTAAAAATATAATAATTACTTGGTGATCCTCGACGGTTTTAACTGGATATTGTGTGACAAGTTTTAAATAGTACTCAGCACTAAACTTGTTATCCACTTTCAAAAATGTTTTGCCCAACATGAGAAGATTTTTGCTGTTAAAAAAAATAAATATTGATTAACTATTTTAAAATAATAAAATACACACAAAATAAAATCAAACCAGTAAAATTTTGGTTGTATTGATTCGGCTTCAATAAAATATTCTAATGCTTCTTCAAACGTGGAAGTAGGAATGTTGGTGCTAAATATTAAAGATCCGATTTCCCTTCGAAACCAAGATATATCGGCTAAATTATAACACCTGAAAATGTTTTTAACAAATGTCAAGATACAGAACATTTGTTGTGGGTATTAAGTAAAAATCTTACCAAAAACCAATCATGTATCGTATAAATGGATCTTTAGGGTTTAATTCCAAAGCTTTCTAAACAAAAAAAAATAAATAGATTAAAAAAAAATGTATTGATAAATTATAAATGCCTTAATTTTAACATACTTGCAAATGGAATTTCACAGTTTCTAATTTTTGTAATTGTTCTTTGACCCCGAAATTAATATTACTGTATGCATCGATCAGAACTGCAGCCCATTTATGAACTTCGGATATATTCGAATCAATACTTAATGCTTTATTGATAGACTCGTGAGCTGATGAAATCAAGATTTTTTTTTTTTCTTTACTGATATTTTCATCTAAACTCATATTGTATTCTGCTTTACTGATACGCCAAAGTACTTGTACATCATTTTTGTCCTAAAACATATTGTATTATAATTTATAACCATTTATAGTATAATTAATAACTATCCATCTACATCAGCCAAAAATAAATATAAAAGAGAAATAAATAATTGAAAAATTAGTTTAAAACATGAACTTGTTGATTGTATTATAAATATTGTTTATGGCATGAAACAGATTTTAACAAATGACAGTCTTAAAATCAATAAAACAATTATTATTATTTTATTGACAAAAACCATTAAACGTATGAATTCATACAGAAAACAAAAAAAAAATTAATAGGTTACCTTAAACCCTTCGAGTAGACGTACAACGTCCTCATACTTGTTAACTAAAAAGAGCTGATCGGCTTCGATCAGTTTTTGTTTCAAATCATTTTGGCCCTCCTCATCGGCCGGCTCTTTTTTGTCGTCTTTTGTTGAATCTGGAGACTTGGATCCAAAAAACGGAATCGATAAGCTCAATGCCACTGGAAATCGAACCTAAACAAATTGTTTATAATTACACATCAGATATTTAACCAAACCATTAACAATGATCACATGAGCGCTGATTGGGAAATCCCAGTTAAAAAAAATGCATCAATATGTATGAATATATGCACTAGAGTTCATTTTTGAATAGCTGTTGATATCGCATTCACAGTCGGTGGATTCTCAACTATTATAAAATTCAGTTTTAACTATTAATTATAAGAACAAATTGATAATATGACTTTGTGTACATGTACATGGGTGTTTGGAGGTAGAAACAACATCAATGAGCCCTGTACTGGAACGAGAGAGTGAATTTGTTTTGGACAACTGTAATCAGCGCGCACGTCTACAAAGAGAAATCTTACTTTTGACGAAACCTGTTGTAGACGATCCGTAACAGAGTGAACTCGTCGATGACGGTATCTCATGGTTCGTCCGAGCAATTCGTAAACAAACCAACCGACATATTTCGCTTGGTTCCTGAACATCTTTTCGGTCGACGCGAAAAGACTGTTCTCAAAGTGTGTGCGTGTATGTGTCTGTATAGATGTCTGCCGATTCTTTGGAGAGAATAAATCGCGTCGATAGTTCAATGTTGATAATATTTTGAATTTAAGCTACTGCTCTCGCTCAATAATAGCAACCGAAATTGAACACCAGACTTATAATAAATGTAAACAAACAACAGTAGAGTTATCTCATTCTATAATAATATCGTTTTATCACTTTTGATAACTTATTGATTACAGACTGCCGCCCTTCCTGCTTCGCCCCCCCCCCACAATGTGAGTACACCTTGTTCACTCGTATAATATTGGTCTGCGGTGAAAAATCGAATGAATTTCTATCGAATATACGAGTGCTATTATGTAATTTTTTCGAGTCTCGCTGAAATATTTTAAATCTATATTATATTAAGCTATAGGTACCATTATCACTATTGTCCTATATTCGAATATATCGCACTCTTTTGTTTCAAATCCGAACGATTCAGATGACCCGCTCGTTAATTCATTTGATATCGTCTTAAGTTCGGGTTTTCGAGTGGTTTTTCAGTTTTGAAAACACGAACCACTAATTCCAGGGCATTTTTCACCGGTCTTTAATAATGTCCATCTTTTCTTCTAGCTGATTAATAACGTAAAATAGTATGTGACGAGTATTATACTCGTATTGATGAATATGGAAAACTTTAATTTCAAAATTATCGTCGATTTTCATCGTCGACATTTAGAGAACGCGAAAACGTATCGATAAGACATCTCGAATCGAAAAACGCTCAGACTATACTATACATTATTCAGGCGGAGGAATAATATTTTATTATTTGGTTTGAAGAAGAGGATTTCAACGAGCCAGAAAACAAAACATTGACCAGAGTCTAAAACCGTTGCCCCTAGTGACGCGAACGTGAGGAAAAATCGTTTATATAGCAACTGCGTGAAATAAATCAGAACACAAATTTTCAAATACAAATACATTAAAAACAACACGCCAAATTTGGAAAAACAGACACATTAAAACAACACTCTAAACGAACTTACTCTAACACTTACTCAACACATCCAAGAACACAGAACACAAAGATGAACACAAATACAAGCAAACCGACACCGTCGTCCGGGAACGCGCGGAACGTGAAAATCTTGGACGAATTAGACGACGAATACGAGTTTTACCGGCCCATGGTGAAAAGCAATATATTTTCACAATCCAATATCAACGGTATGATGCCGCACAAACGACGACCGCGCCCGATCGCTCGAGACCGTAACGTTTCGGGCCATTATTAATATTATTTTATATTTTTCACGCCGCAGATCGAAGCATACTCGCCACATGGTTGCACAAATGCGACGTGGAAAAGAACAAAGCGCTGCGATGTGGATTCATCAAGCTGCTGTTGGTGTCGCTCCAGCATCCGGGCGGAAACTTCTTGCTGTTCAGGAGGTCGGCTCCGAAGAGGATGCCGTACTTGGAAAACTGTCCGCTTTACGTGAGTACATCGGCTTTTAATGTATTATATGATGACACCGCCCAGTTTGTTTCGCGTTCGATTTTCAATCGCGGACAACGCGTTTTCAGCTCAGCGAAGTGGTCGAAGACGAACTGTCGAGACTGAGCGAGTGGAATAACAGAGCCATCAGGAGAAGGACGTACAGGCACGCCGCCGTGTCGTCGGACCTGACCAGTTTCGCGTCTTCGATGTCCACCAAAAAGGTTGTGCAAGTGTTCTACGCCAGTTCGGATAATCCGATCAACACGTGGATCTTGCCGAGTCACGTGCCGTTGCCCGTCGACAGCCGCTCGGCTCCCGAATGGGAAAGAGCGCTGTCGGCTCCTCTGAAGACCGTCAATCAGAATGAAGTAATCAACAATCGAAATTGGATGAACACTGAGGACGGACCAATCTTCATACCAACGTTCGTACCATCGTACTTCTTCCGTTATGTATAATGTCTTTTTGACATTTTATGTCTTTTCTTTGGCACCGAAAGTGCCAGTGCTCCCACGGAAAACGCCGCCGCGCGCCAACCGTTAGGGACTTAGTCACTCTATGTGCAATTATTACTCTTTAAGGGCATTCTGAAAATAGGCATAACTCGAAAAAGCCGATTTTTGAGATATGACGTTGTCGAAAGAAGTGTTAATGCCCGTAAATCCGTAAAAATTAAATTTGATCGATGACGCGACAATCGGATAAAGGACGATAAAAATAAACCCGAGGGTATTCACCTTTGGATTCTCGACGGTCGGGTTCTTCGATAGTTTGCGATAGTCGAATAGAGAAAGAAACCGTGTGAGACGCGTCTCGAGCCTACCGTATCTCTCCGATGTTCGAACGATCACACCGAGTATTTTCGTGTTGAAAAAAAAAAAACCCCGGTCGTACGGGGGGGGAGGGGGGGGTGCGACGGATTCGGACGCGGAGAAGTGTATGTGGGCGCGCACGTATCGACGTGGTGGAAAACGAGGCGATTTCACGGGATTTTCACGGTTGACACAAATGTGTTACTTCATTGCAAACTTGTATGCAATATGTTATGATTTTCTACATCCGGGCGGTACCTATTATTTGTTTTGTCTTGGTCGTTCGTAATCGGTTTGATTATCGTTTCGACGAGACGATACTGAATAAGCGCAAACCGGAAATTCGTGATGTAACAAATAATGATTTCGTTTTTTTGAACAGCCCGGAAATTGGATATTGGAACATGTCGACGACGTCTGAAACCGAAATGTAAGTTGGCGATAATTTATTTGTAGACAATAAAAATGTATTTACCGAACCGTCCGTATTATTCAGGACTCCGATGGAACGTACGTGTCGGAGACTAATGGGAGAGCAGATTCCATTGGTCCAACCGAAAAAAGAAGAATTTCATTGGTACGAGCACAGCAGATTGGACGGAACGACTATACTGCCGACCAATGAAATTTGCATAGACAAGTACGTCGTGAAACTGTTGAGTTTTTAACGATTCGACGATACGAGTAAAATACATTTTTTTTTTTCTCTGCAGGGACACGTGTGGCCACGAGAAAACCCAACTGGAGTTGGACGAACGGGCCATAAGCGTGATGAACAAAGTATATCCAGGACGCGTACAATTAGTCCTGGATTCACGTCTAATAACCGACGTGACCGGTGTGCGAATGGATCCGACCGTCGATATTCACAACGGCTTGAACGATCACAGAATGACGTTGAATATCGATGCGATGGATTGCATAAGTACGTATTCGTCCGCACGACGACGGGACAGATTTTGTCAACGTTGGCAAACTTCTAATTTCGTTCTGTATTTCTGTAATATATAACATTATTATTTATACCTATCGGTAAAAAAAAATGGCCAAGGGTGGGATCTATCCTCTCTGCCCCCCCCCCACTGCGACGGTATCGTCGTCCATCCGTAACATGCGTTGTTCGTTTTCAGGACCAAACCGCGGCGAAAGTGACGCGCAGTCATCGGAGATGAGGATACTACCCGGTGACGATCGCAGTCCGGGGAGCGTGCCGACGGACGACGTCGACGGAAACTACTGGGCTCCGGAGGAAGCTTCCAATGGACGTCGGGTCGGCAGAAACGGCGACGACGCGGAGTGACGCCGAACCGGAACAATAGTACCGGTAGTATCGTCCGGTTCGCTCGACTAGGCCGTCGGAAAAAACCTTTTTGGAATTATTATATATAATTACCGTTTGTTTTCGAGCGGTGCACGTCGTGTTGATTTTTGGCGGCAGGGGCTCGTTGGAAAGTCGTGTAAACATCATATAATCGTCGGAGAAAATTGTACGTTCGCGAGACTGTGAGATCGTACGACGCGCGCGCCCCGAAGACGACTGACTACGCGTCACGATGTCGAATTGCGATTAGTGTTGATAGAGAAGTGTTTCGGTCTATGACGTCGCGCGCAGATTGTGGGGGCGAAAAAAACGATTTCATATTTCTTTGTAACGTTTTTTTTTTTTTCTTTCATTGACGTTTCGCAGCCGCGGTTCCGGAGCACCGTCTACGTCGACGGAGCGTCGAAGACTGACGACGACGGTCGCTTCCCGACAACTGTGACGGGGGCAGAATATTATTCGTACCGTCGATAATTTTCCGATTGTTTTTTCGACATAATATTTATCTTCTATAGTATCGAATACAATTTTTCCCACTAGAGAATACGCGACGAGCGATTGAATAATATAATTCCGACAATATCGCGCGAATAGTTTGTTCGAATAGGTGTGTTGTCCGCGCGTTATCCGAACGAGATATTCGTACCGTATGATTGTTATTCGAATATATTATTCGTTCTTCGTTTATTCTACAGTTAGAAAGATACGATATTATGTAAACGCCCGTCACTGCGCCGCCGGTTCTCGGAGTCGTGATGGACGTGGCCGATCGAGCTCCGATCGTTTGAAGCCGTCGCTCGGAGATAAACACCCGTTTTGCGACGGCGCGCGAGTACGGCCAGAGCTCTCGGCCGCCGCGACTGCGAAACGTCTTCAGGGCGCGAAACATCGGACCGAAACGCGTCTGTACGACGCTAAAGTGTTGTTGGTTCGACGTCGAGACGTAGTCCGCCGGTCCCGTCGTCGGCGATTGCGCGTAGGTTTTTTCCGGCCGCGACGTTCGATTTCTATTTCGCTGACACGTACAGCATATCTCCGACCGAATATATGTTGTTTCCGACTCTTTCTAACGCCACCGTGTCGAAAGTCAATACGATTCCGTTTGAAAACGACCGGTAAACGTTTTTCCAACGGCCAGTGTCGAGTGCGACGACGTTTGTTTGTCATTATTTAGCAGGTTCATGTTTTCAGTAACGTTTCCACGTGCCACAGGGCTACAACGATTTCTCAAAGCCCTTTTCTTACAATTTTTCCACAACGACTCACTTCGAAAAAATTCCAAATGCACATCTACATTATAATACAACCAAAAAACCCATACTTTTCTAACCACTTGCAAGTGATACACGTTCGCATTAACATTAATGAAAAGTATACATATTATATTAAAATATATATTAGTGATGGACACTTAATGAATAATTTCGACTATCGGTAGTTTGTACTCTTTTTTTCGGCTTCACGGGGGCCACTGTTGAGGGTGCGCCCTCATCACGTCCCCGGATTAAAAAAGAAAAGAAAAAAAGTTTGTACTTACTACCTATATCGAACAATTATTATTCGTTATTATCCGATAGTTTGATAATATTGTACGAATAATAGTTTTAACCATTGTTTATAGAATAAATATATTCTATAATCGACGGTTTTCTACAAACCGAACTACAATTCGATAGAGTCCATTACTAATTAATATTTGTATATATTTATATTATTAAAAGCAACAAAACGATTCGATTAGATTCTTAGAGGTAGTACTTACACGCACTGATGGCCTTTCCGCCTGAAACGATCCATAGGGACTACCCACAAATTTTCAATCAGACTTTTTTTGAAAACTACTTGTTGTTGTTCGTTAGGAACTTATGGGACACCAACCCCCCCCCCCACATAACACAATAATGAAATACCCATTTCATTACAACATTTTTTGTTCCAGATTTGAGGGGGACAAGGCAGAAACCTTCACGTGGTGTCCCCTGTACGCTATCATATTATTAATGATAGTAAACAGATTCTGCCGACCCCGGTGTATTAAGCCAATGCATAATAGCACAAATTAATTTTAATAAAATACATAAAAATGTATCCTATAGTACTATTATTACTGGACACCTTTTTTACCCCTTTTAACCCCCTTAGGGGTGCAGTTATTGCTTTCTCTAAATGAAATTCTTAAATCACATGTTTATTATTTAACTTCTTTCTTTTTTTGGTCCCCTAGCAACATTCCTTAAATAAACGACTTGAATAGCACGTAGGTTGTACAGTTAAAATTAGTTATAGGAAACGAAGCGATCGGCCCCACAACGTTCACTAACAACAGCCGCAAATAATAACATTCTACCATATTTGGATGAACTGTGTATAGTCTTCCAATAGTTTCTGCATAGAAAAGACCTGGATGGCCATCAACTGCTGTTACGCCTTTTTACGCCGTTGCCATGTTTTTTGTGCAGTCCAAGTGTAATAATGCGTTACATCTAAATACAGCAAAGCCCTGGCAAATTCATCACTTGCGCACAATTGAAAAAATGTGGTTAATGTCGTTGCATTTTGAATCATTGAAATTTGAATTTCTATCGTAATGGCATATATCATTAAAAAAACAAAATATGAATTTCACAATCGAACGTTTTAAAATATGACGAAAAAACACCACTGAAAACAAATTTTATTTCACTGTAAAGAAAGAAAAAATTTAATTTTACATGTACGTAATTTTACGTAAAACTTAACTTTTGATACCATAGACGCGCGTGTGTGATTAATATTGTACACTTAAGAGGCCATAACTCCGGAACCACATATCGCACAGCGTAAAAACTTCACAGAAACCATCTACATTTCAATCTTAATATGCTCTAAAATTTTTATCGAAATCGGTTCGGTGGATCTTGAGCTATAAAATTTATTCAAATGTACATCGATTTATATATATATAGATTACAAATTTTCAACAGATAAAATTGAAAAACCCGAGTTGATTTTCAATAGTTCTGAGTATATTATTATCCTCATCGTATTATAACTATAGAAAAATTATTAATCGAACAAAAGTGTAAGTCTAATAATATTATTAAATCGCCGTGTACAACGAAATTGTAACCAAATCAAATGATACACCAAATCAAATGATACGCTATGATTGAAGTTTCCATCAAACAACATATAAATAAAGCATTGGTGTTTATATAAAGAAACGATAATCTTTTTAAAATATCCTTCTTTTTTTTCTTCTTTTTATTACATTAAATGCAATACAAATCGGTTTTTTTTTTCTTCAAAATTTGTATACAATTTTTTCTTTCCATAACAGTAGTTAACAATGTACAAACATTAATTCCAGCCTTACCATACTTTTGGTTATGAAATTTATCACAAAATAATAATAGTAATAAAAAAAAAAAAAATAAAATAAAATACAATAATCAATCGTTATTGAAAAATTACGATATACTGGAACACATAAAAAAAATTATTAGACTCCATTTCCCTCAGAAAATTCAGCAAAAGCATATTATCTAATCATCGAGCCTTTATAAATAAATCTGCGGGTTATTTTTCATACTCATTATGTATTATATTTGTTTTTAAATTATATAATATATAATAAGTAAAATTATTGTGTCGATGCACAAAAATCTTATAAAACGATTATCACTTTTTTTTCTTTTTTTTTTTTAAGAAGTTACATTTTTGACGTGTAACGAAAATGCGTCATTAAGAAATTTAAAAATATGAAAATTTACCAAAAACAATATTCTTCGTATATATATATACATATATATATATATACGAATATATATAAACGCCGATGTATTAAAATATAAACTTGATATTGATATCTTGAGAGCTAAATAATACAACTTTTAATAAATATAATAATAATAAAATAATAATAATAATAATAATAATAATAATAATAATAGTAATAATAATAATGTAAAAAAAGCAAAATAAAATGTACATTATACAACAAAAAAAAAAAATTAAATATGACAGGATAAGAGTGTAGGATTTTTGCTCACGCAGAAGTACATATTATACATGTATATATAAAAACTCATTATGTGCAGGGTTTCAATATGTACATGAAACAATTTTTACAGCATAAAACATTTTAAAAATTTTTTTCAACATGAAGTATAAAATCTGCAAGTGATTAACTTCTGTTTTGGTGGTTTTTTTTTTTTTTTTTGTTTTTTTTTTTACATATAATATATTTAATGAAAAAAACTTTACTTACTATTATTATTAAAAGTTTTTTTAGTTTGAAATTTTTTTTTTAAATTTAGGTCAGCAGATGTTAACAGCCTAAAACACGCTTTGTTATTTTCTAAATATTTGTTGTGTGTACAGAAATAATTATTGAACTGTCGTGCTAGTTGGTAAATACATAATTGCAAAGGGTTAAAGTAAAATATGCTATAAATTATAAAAAAAGATGATTCGTTCGATAATATTCAAATAATAACTTCAGTTCTGATTTTGTAATAATTATATCTTCAGATTTATATTGTTCCATACTTTCAATATGTTCGCTTGTTAATTTAGATCTGTCGATGATTCAACAATTCGAGTATTAACTAATTCGACGTTAATGCTTTCGCCGTTATCAAAACCATCGACACTGTTGAATTCAATAGGAACAGACGCATCATAATCGTCATCGTTCCTAAATTTTTAACAAAACGTTCGGTTTTAATTGTAAAAAAAAAAATGAACAATAATGATAATAATAATAATCTTACTCGGGTACTATGTCTGGTACTACTTGTAAAGGTTCAGTCACCAGAGTTGTCAATGTATCAGTAGCATGAGGCATTTCCACTTCGTCACCTTCATCAGAAGAGTCTTCTAATTCCTGAGTTGTCAATGTTGATGGAGCCAAGAAATCCTTTAATACACACAATAATATCACATAAGACACTGTTGAAAAAACAAAACATTTTATGTAATTATTTACCTCGGGTGGGCAAAACTCGTATGCTTTTTGTAGGACTTTACGAGCACTAGTTGATCTTTCTAAAAAGAAGCTATTAGTGTTTTCATTAGATTGAGGTGTCCAACTATTGTATGTATTATACTGGCTACCGGTCAATGTTTTCTAAAATAATAAGATCGGTTAAAATAATATATTCATAATTTCACTCGGAATCTAAAAGAAAACTATAATAGTACCCTATTGAGTTCTTCTTGTAGCCAATCAACAGCGTCCATCCATTTTCTTTTGAGATCAATGTGCTGTAGTACAACTTTGTGTGCCATTGGTATTCTCATAAATAAACCAACTAGACCTTTTATACACTGATATGATCGTCGTTGATATTGATTTTTGTGACGTAATATTGTGTCAAGTACACCTTCTCTGTCTTCTGAAATAAATTAGGTATTAAAGTAAAACAAATATAAGCAGACATTTTACTGTACTTACCGTTTCCAGTCATGGCATTTTGAATGCGTAAGACTTGCCATGAATCTTCAATGCTTAGTATTACAAATAGTAAATCCAAATAAAATTTGAGCTCTTGACAATATGTATACATAATATGCCATAAAATTTCTGTTAAAACCATACTACTACTCTGTGGATTCTCCCAACAAACAAATTGCAGCATTTTCATGCTTTCTTCATTCATTTGAGAATTGTCAATAAGTTTTTTCAAATAACTGAAAAATATACCACAACATATATAAAAACCAAGAAATCTATTCTCTTCACATTTTGGTAAAGAAACTGTTTTTAAAGTGTTTACCATATCCGACTAAATAGACTATCTCTAACTTGTGGAGGAACTTTTCTTAGGTAAGGTTGACATTCTGCAAATGGATTTGGTAAGTAAGGAGTACCCTGTAAAAAGTTAATACATTTTAAATTATTAATTTAATTATACATAATAGACAAGTTGATAATCCACACTAGTCATAATCAGAGGCTCTATAAGGGTAATCAATTTGTTAAGATCATCAATCGACAAAAAGAAAAAAATTAAGATATTTGGTTTGAAATTCAAACAATTTGACCCATAATTAAATTGTATACGTAGATAAAATTGTTAATATGTACTTACAGGAGCAGACGATACACATTTTTCAGTACAGTCACAACACCGTACCAATAATGATATCACTGAATGTAATTTGTTGATTTCATTAAATTGATATTTTATATTAGAACCACCTGGGCCTTCATCAATAGCTACTAAAATAAATATTGCAGCAACATTTAACTGAAATATAAAACACACAATAAATGTAGTAATTATTTTATATACTAATTTAATTAATAGTAGACTATAAAAATATGCATTACCTTAAGGAGTTGTTGTTTTTCTGCCATTCCTAAATTACAGTACATAAGGAAAAAGGAGAAATAATGTGGTAAATGTCTATTGGTATGCTCGCCAACTTCTTTTTGTAGCAAACTTAATACGGCAATAATTAGGTGGTCGCTCAATAAAGCCGTGGTGTCTAATAAAGAATCTAAAAATTGTAAATAAATTATTCAATATTGATGATGAATTGAACAATAAAATAGAAAAGACAAATTACTGGATGTAATGGCTGGTATCAGAATGGCATCATCTTGAAGAGAATAATGAGCCAGGTATGCAATGAGCTTGATGAAAAACGACCGTACTTCAGAACTCATACATTGCAGTAAATATTCAACAAATCTGGTAACATAAAAATATTAATATCTGTGGAATGTAAAATTTAAAATGTCTTATATTTACTTATATGTATTGTCTTACCTTTGAGGGTGATTGAATAGAATATTTCGAGCAAACCAGGCACGAACAGATGCGTAGGTCCGAATGTGCGGCGCTAATAAATCGTACCATTCCATAGCATTTCCTCTCAACGATTTTTTTGTATGTAGACCAACATAGAATATAAATTTGCTCACCAATTGAGCAGACAATAATGATAATTCTTCTTGATCCATAATCTAATATAGTTTTTTATACGAATTAAATATACAATTTACATTAATATTATATTAACTTATATAATTTATTGAAAGAGTATTATTTCTAACATACTATTTGCGTTTGTTGTAAATCATTAGATGAAGCAACTGCATGTGGTATGTTGATTGTGGCGATGTTACGAATGAATTTAAAATACTCCTCGGTATACTGACTCCGCGTATGTAAAAATCGTATGTTTTGTTGTTGAACACTACGTTTTATACACGAGGGCATTTTGATACAACTGTTGCTGGCACGACGATCGCCTAAATTAATAAGGTTTGAAATTAAAAATATTTTATTTCGACGTTAAGACTTTTGACATGTAAATTAATATTGAAACGACTTTAGTAAACAAAATCAAATTAATTTTAACTGAATTTAAATTTTAAACTTAAATTTTTTATGAAACTCACTCATACTAAGCTTTCTCATTCCATTGACTAGTAATTCTTTGCTAGAATCAATTTTGGTATAAAATAACATGTATGCATTCCACCATCTTTTTTGTCTTCGGTAACTGGTCCTTTTTAATGTATGATCAAAAACCTAAAACAAAAAAAAAAAAATTAAAATAAAATGTATGTAATTAAAAACAAATAATTTCTTTTACTTCGCCCATATAAT
This sequence comes from Drepanosiphum platanoidis, assembly GCA_948098885.1. Classification (NCBI taxonomy): domain Eukaryota; kingdom Metazoa; phylum Arthropoda; class Insecta; order Hemiptera; family Aphididae; genus Drepanosiphum; species Drepanosiphum platanoidis. The sequence goes on along the minus strand of OX402534.1, from coordinate 5,647,896 downwards.
CTCCACCGAAACACTGAGTTTTCATTTCTTCGTCTTCATCCATTTTACATTCAGTAACATCTCCATCGTCAAATTTATACCATTTAGACGAACCTTCAGTACTTCTAAGACAAACAATTGATTGTTAATGGTACAGTAATATTAGATAATTGTCTTGTGTTTTAATTATAATTAATATTAGATATTAAGTTATTTTTAATTATATAAATTACTGATGCTTTATAGAACAATATTTTTTTATCTGTAGTAAATTTCTTTGTATAGCTGTTCTGTGTAATATAAATAATTTTTTTTTTAAATGACTTTTATTATTCTATTTTGTATTTGTTTTAATAGATTTAGTATTGTATCGTAAGCACCTTCCCAGATGTGATACTATAGAGTATAGTTAATTTATGATTCTGCTAGTGCTAGATATACGATTCTAATTTTATTGTTATTTGTTTTTTATACATTACATATATAACTAATGCTAATATTATATGCATATAATAATAATATGAAAACATTTTTTTTTCTTTATTAAAGTTAATGGTTTATTTACCTGTCTTGAATGTAAGAATAATAATGACCACCACTAGCTTGACCACTATGGACAACTATACCAGTCAACTGATACTTGGTATAACTTTCGTCTTGCGACTCATCATAATCACAGTCAATTATTTCACCTTCAATCTTAGCTAACCCCGAAACTAGGGTAACAAATAAAAAAAACAAAATAATTAACATTAAAAATATATAATTTACCTTAATTTATAAATACCTGTATATGGTTCCATGTCGAGGTGTCGAGGAAATTCAAAATAATCATTAAATTTTATGGCACATACTCTTTCAAAATCATACTCAAATCTTTTAAGTTGAATAGCTAAAATAGGTGGTAACTTTTTAACACATAATCTTTTAACAGTAACAACCTATAACACGATTAAATAATCAGTTAATTATTTTGAATTAACTTTAATAATCATTTGATTTAACCTTTTTATTGCATTTATCACAGTGGTAAGCATCAGCTCCTTCTAATAGTTCACCTTTTACATATTGTTCAAGAGAATCAGTTAAATTTGAATGATTTCTTATATCTACACTGATGACACTAAAAGGTTCTTCTTTGGAATACCTGACAATAGAATTAACATATTAGTAAAAATGTACGGTAAAACATTTCAAACAATTGAACGATACCTATGCGGACAACCCTGACATATTTTTTGGTCCGAATAAGAGCCTCCTAGTGTTTTACTCATAATTTGGTCTTCAGATAAAGCTTTTAAAGCTTCATCTAAACTTTCTACAAGGCTCATAAAAAACTCAACAGCATCTTGTTGTTCTCGAAGATTTACTGGTTCACCTTGTAATCTATGAAAAATATGAATAATAATTATTACTATTGATACCATTTGATTTGTGTTTCGTTATTACAAAATAACAAAATTATTACTTAAAATGTTTCCATAGTCCTCTGGGTACATAATATTGAACTTTACTAAATGCCAGGTGTCCAAATATAGCCTGTACTTGTTTTAATATACCAACATTATATTCTTTTCTAGACTGTTCAAATTTGTTACGATCTTCGGTAACATCCATTTGAGCCTGATAATAATAACAATTTTGTTATAATATTATTAATGAGTATTTGATAAAAGATTCAATTGGATTTCATTATTTAATGGTAAAAAAACAATTTATAATTCTAAAAAAGTAAAAAAAATAAAATATATATACCTCGTTGTCATTTTTGTCATCACCATTAAAGTCATCATTGCTGTCAATGGCTGCACCGTGCGCTGAGAGTATGCCTAATCGTATAGGATGCACCATATACAATTGTTGTAGAACAGAATTCATATAACAAGTAGCACCGGCATTTTTAAGTCCAACAAAACCACGAGCAGTCCTTGCACCCATCATTGGCAAAAAGTCCCACTCAACCAAAGGATCTTCGCGTCCTAAAAAGTAATAAATGCATACTTTTAATATCATACAAGGTTTGTACAAAAAAAAAAAAAAAAAAAATTACCTGAATAAAAGTATTGAGTGAGCATCTCAACTGTCAATTTCAAATTTGCTACACAACTAATGCACAGAGATATAATAAGATCAAATGCAGCATTTGTAGAACTTGGAGATTTACAAACTGGTGTAACTTCAACATCTACAAAATCTATAGTTTGATTCAAATCTTCCATTAACTTGGATGCAGGAAAAATGAAATCTTCGAGCAATTCTTTGATCAACATTATGCCAGCGATTTCGTCGGAACCAATTTCATTACGCTTTTCAATACTAATCATTTGGACTAACTCTTTGGTTATATTTAAGTGACCTTCAAGAATAACTTCTTCTACTCCGGAGTCACCGTCAGTTTTTATTTTCTCTCTAATATTTTTTAACCATTTAATCTCATTGTTTAATAATACTTCAAAATCTGGCACTGGAATTCTTTCGTGACTAGCATAATTTAATAGGTAAGTTAGAACCTTAAAATAAAAATAATAATGGTCATTTTAAGATAGTAATAAATTAACATATAAATTATATATTACAGTCACTTACATGAAAGTACTCAAACGAGTTTTGAGCAAATTTTAGTACAATTTCATTAAGAACAGAGAACATTAAAGAAATGGTAGATAATAATGGTTCAGCACTCCAACTAAACTTAAGTATTAATATAAATTGTTCTGCTGCAGAACATCGAACTTGCCTGTAAAAACAAATATGAATTTTATTGTTTTTATAAATAATAAATATATTTTATGTAAAAGTGAAATCATTTTACTATGTATAGTAAAATACATAAGAAATTAGTAGATAAAGATAAATTGATAAAAAAAATTTTTTGTTGTCAATTAACAAGTTTATGAAATTACGATAAGAGTTTATGTAAGTTGCCACAGTAATATGACTGTTTATAAAAATGAATAGTGATGTTACAAACTATTTGATTTTTTAACTAAACTATTGGGTACTGGATCGGGTTTGAAAATTGAACCAAAATAAAATCGAAAAACCATTTTTTTTTTTTAGAGTGATTTCTAAATTGAATGAAATTCATTTGGGTTTATTTTTATAATGGGGTTTTGCCAATCTGTATTCTTTTTTTTTGCTGAATTCAAACAATGCACCCATGTATTTTTATCATCTGGGCATAGTTAACAATATGACTAAAATAGATTGGTCTTGTTGTTTTGTGATATTTACTGAAATCTTTGGTGAATTCTAAAATTTATCGACTTTCTTAAAGATCTAAAAAATGAGAATTTAGTAACATCACTAAAAATAACTAATAAGTAATAAACATTAATTTGATCTGAATTTGGTGTAGAAAATATACATAAAAATTCAAATTTCCATGTAAATATGATAAAAATTGTTTTGTTATTGATAAAAAATCTTTTCCAACATTTCATAATATAAATTTATCGAAAATTCCACAGAAAAATAATTTCATAGAATTACAATGTACATATTTTATTAATTAAAATGAAATATTTTAACAATACCTATTATTGGCCAACATAATTAAATCAATTAGGAATGTTTGCCAATCTTTTTTCTCCATTAATTGACTTAAATAATTGGGTTTCAGAAATAGACAAAGAGTTAGTACTTCTAATGCTTCTTTACAAACTGCAATTTAAAATACATCAATTTATAAGAAAGTTAAAACCAATTGATATTTTCAAAATACATACCACACATGTCTTCCATTTCTAAAGATTTTCCATTTAAATTATTGTGTAGATCAACATTGTTTAACTGACCATCAAGCATATGTTGATTAGCTCCAGCCATTGCCCACGCTAACTGAATGGTAGTCCATATCATATCCAGAGTAGGCATAAATTTCGATAAGGACTTATTGATAGTTAATTGCAATGATTCCAGGGTTTCACAACCAACGGCGATTTTGTCAATGTACCTCCGCGCCAACTTAGAAGTAACATTACGTAACATATACTCTAAATTGGGATTAGGTACTATTCCAAATGCTTCTTTCATTAAAGTCAAAGTATCATCACCCTGATCAAGTACTTCAACCCCTTTATACAAACAGTGTTCATTATCAGTCGATGTTCCCATTACTAATCCAGAAGATTGATATAATTGTGTTATAACTTGTCCCATTACACATAAAACCAATCTACAAATCTTAAGCACAACCAAATATATGGACCTAAAATTTTTATTTTTTTTAAATTAATTTAAAATAATTTGAAATTTATGATCAATAAAAATTAGTTTTACCTTTTAGTGTTATAATCATTTGCCAAAATGAATTTATTTGATACTAACATTTGAATAATTTCAGGTGCATGATTACTAGTTATGAAATTAGTTTGAAATTCTAGAGTTTTATCAGCCATAGGATCGATTGCAGGTAACAACATAGAATATAGAACCTAAAAATAATAATATTTTAGTGGTTATATTATATCCATTAGGTTTAGGAACTTACCTCCAAGTTGTATAAATTTTGAGATGGAGAATTAGTAAAATATATACTATCAACAGGCGTATTAGCATTTGAGTTTCCTTCAGATTCTAATTGGTAAGTAAAAAATTTCTGAAACAAAAAATAAAAAATATCCTTAAATAACCTGCCTAGAAAAATGATTAAATAGTCCAGAAAAAATAATAACGAGGGTAGTCGATTCTATCAATCTAAAATTAATATAGTGTTTGCAGCATTATTTATTATTAATTAGCATACTGCAATTGTCCAGAAACTATATACGAATATGTATATTTTATTGTCCAACTAAAAGTAATATTAGAAAGTATTTTGATATAAAATTTTAAATCGAAATTACCTTAATTTTTTTAACAGTCGATTCTGCAGGAGGAATTAATTTTAAAATGCATCTGGCTGCTTCTCGAAGTTGTTGATTTTCAATTTCAATACCTTTATCTGATACTTGTAGGAAAAAATTAACATATTTTGGGTTCTCAGAAATTATCTGTAAAAAAATAAATTTAGTTAATTCTATTAAAAATAATTTATACATGAATAATACTTACCACAGTAGGTAAACAGTTTTCGGCATCCATATTTAAACTATAATCATACAGAGGTTGGTTATTGGTGATAGAACTATCAGAACTACTATCAGGTGAACTGGCTAGATTTGTATTAGCAGTCATAAGCCGAGCATTAAGGTACTGAAAACCAATTTTCATTGAAAATACAATACAAATTATAAATCTAAAATTTAAATTCTAAAAATGTTACCAATTTATCTCTGAAAGGGAGTTCACCAAGAAGTTTGTTATCATCCAATGTACTAGTGAGGTCAATACTACTGCCAGGAAAAATATCCAACTTTATATTTAATGAACCAGTTAAAGCTGTTATTGTTCCACTATTTCTTAGTCTTTTTAGTAACTGCCTTCTTACACATGATATATTATCATTACTATGCATGACGAGCTCATGATCGTCTACTAAAGAACGATTGGCATTAGTGAGACGAACAATCACAGTTATATGTTTTCCTCGACATGCTCTGTAATTTTTTTCAAAACACACATTTTATATGTTTTTAATAATAGATTACTATAAATAATTTATATATACCTATGTAAGGGTAATAATGAACGGTCTCCATTAAATGAAGCATCACATTCTCCTAAATATTCATATAATACTTTCATAACCCTGATCATTTTAGTAACTTCAATATTTCTTTCAATAACATCATCTTGGGTCATTGAAGCTTTTGATAGAATGCTAACGGTATCGAAATGGGCACGGAGTCTTTCTAAACATTCAGCCACAAACGTTTGATGAAATTCTAGAGGATTTTCTTTCAGTTTATTTGACAAATTTGTGTTGACTTCTTTAAGCAAATCAATCGCATGTGCTGCAATGTCTTCACTACAGTTTGTCACAACTTTCCATAAATAATCAACACCAATTAAATCAATATTTTCCAATTGATAACAACGTCTTTTTTTAGCCAATTTCCCTTCCTTTACATTGACTGCTTTGAAAAAACGTTCAAAACACCTGAAAATATATACACAGTTAAAATTTTTCAAAAAAGAGTAAAATAATTGAATAAGGATACATATTACAAGTAGTTAATTTGAATTAAAAATACTGTGCTAATAAACTATATATAATTGAAACTAAAATAAACATGTATTCTTAAAACTATTCATTCATTTTATAATTTTCAGTTGGTAAAAAAATTAAAGTATACTGTCGACGACAATTTTGTACACTACAAATAAATGTCTGTATACTGAATTGACTTTTAATTTTCAGTTACTAGTTGGTAACATTTAAAATTTTTTAATAAAAATGAAATTCAATACTTTTAACATTTAATACAATTATTTCCAAATTTTTTGATGTCATAGAATCAAAAGTATATCAATAATGGCTACTTATATATGAATCAATTCAAGAATTTTAAAAATGTATTATTGCCGTGATAAAATGAATCTATTGATAATGCCAAGACGGCAAGTCTACCATACTTAAATACACACTGTATTTAACTAAAACAATACAATTAATAATTTATAATTACTTGATTCCATTTTCAGTAAGTAATGTAGGATCTAGTTGCAAAAGATTGTTGACAAAAAATTTTGTATTGATTGAAGGATCAATGTCTGGTTCTTCACCCATTAATTTTGAAAACCAGCGGAAACATGCTTCACGATCAGCCAAGAATACAGCTTTTTCAGCAAGCGATATCCAAACTTGATGCGCTTGATCGGCACACAGCCAAAGATTTCCATCCTATAAAATTGTCAAGGTAAAATATTCGTACCGGGGTAATGTTAACACATTCTTAGAATATACCTTTAAACAAAATTTTAAAAAATATAATCTTTCTTGAACTTGTTGTAAATGACAATAACGCCCGTCAGGATAATATTTAGCAGGATCAATATTATGGTTTTCTAAAATGAAAGTATTTAGAAATCTGTTAAATAATCAATATGAAATCAAAAATATATTTACCTTGGACAACTTTTCTTACTTCATCCATATACTTAGATAAATTATCAGTTACTAAAGATACTAAAGTATGTTGATTTTGAAGTCTAGTGATTATTTCTTGACTGTAAATATTAAGATTAAGAATTAAAATTACTATTTGAAACAGTTTTTATTTGTTTAAAGAATTTGCGTTTGGGTATACCAATTTAAACACAAAAATGTCTATAATAATTTAAATCTTTTTTTTAATACATAGATAAAATAACATAACATACCGATATAAAGAGTGAGAATGAGCTTGGTGTGCTCCAACTGGTGTGGAATCATATAACATACATATATCTCTCATATGTTTTAAAACGGGAAGTACCCATGAACTGTTATTTTGAAGTTCATCAACACATTTATCAAGCCAAGCTGTTTTTTGCGCATCTCGGTCCTAATAAATATTATCATATTAAAATGCTTGAAATTGTATATTTAAAAAGTATCATTACTTGTGCACAGCTGTAATCTAGAATTTTAACATGAGCAGATAATGCTTGATCTATTATCTCAGTGGATACGTCTTCTCCGTGAGCCAAATTCCAAAATAACATTAACACCTAAAACGATAAATACATTAATTAATAGCCAATATTAATAAAATCTAATTTAAAATTACTTTATGAGCCATAACACCATCTTTATCATCCTCAGCTAGACGTCTAATTAGTTCCAGCAATTTTTCTCTTTGTTTCTTATTAGCATTAGTCCAATTGGCCTGTAATTTATAATAATAACATTAAGTATTGGCTAAATAATAAATAACATGATTACTATTTATTACATGAAAACACTCAAATAAGTGGTCTAATTGTTCGGGGGAGAAATCCCAGGCAAGCTTTGCAAGTAAATCATGAACATTTTTCACGATTGCATCATGTTTACCAGCTTGAGCAGCCCATAATGCATCCAAATCGTTCAAAGACAAGGCTTGTTCTTTTATTACAAATCGTATTATTTTTTCTAGTTTCTCTACATATTGAGGTTGATGAAGAGAATCTCGAAGAACTATTTCTAATACATTATTTTCTTTGATCCATTTCTTTAAAAAGATAATAATCATTAGTTCATAAAATTCAAATATCGAGATGAAATAATATATTAACAATTATTTTAAGAAATACTCACAGCCATTCTTTCCGGTGTTAAATATTCTTCATCGTGATCAATATGCCTGTGTGGAGTATATGTAACATTGGTAATAACTTTGTTTACTTCATTTAAAGCATTCATTTTTCCATTGAAAGATGATATTTGTAATAATCTAAAAGTAAAAACGAACATAGAACCATTTTATACATAAAATAATGGCGAATTAATAAATAAATTACCTAAGTAACATTTTAAGCCTAAATATTTCTAATTGTTTAATTAATTCATCCTGTTTTGGTATTTTCATAGCTAGCTGTTTACAAGCTTTAACTATTGAAGAAATTGCGTCATTCTTTCCTTCATTTTTTGTTTCTTTTTTTAACTCGTCGTCAGTTAATACATCCAACATACTGGGTATTTTTTCCTATACATTTATAATAATAAGATTTAAATCATGTTAAGAGTATACTAGGAAAATATACTTACCACAATCGGCATAAAATATTCAAGAATCGTTGATTCAGTTAAAAGTTCAGAACAACTACCAAATGGTCTAATTAGTCCAGAAATCATTGGTACAGTAAGAACTTTATTAGATTGAAATCTTTCCGACAGTTTTTGAAAGCCACCCAAGACTCCAAATCTAAAATTATTAAAAATAAAAAAAATAACATACTCGATTCAAAATATTAACACTTCATATGTTACATACTTATTTAACAGATCAACAAGCCAGCCTCGAGGAGCTCTGGAATCTACCGGGGTTCTTGCATATAATTCCAAGTCACTTGAGAAAATGTCTGATGGTGTGTAATCAGATTGTTTTGCACAATTAAACAAATGAAATCTATTGATAAATAGCAAATTAATAAATCAAATTGAAAATAGTTAAAAATATAGTATTTACTTATTTAAAGGGTTAAACAGCATTCCAAGCATCTCCAAGAATGGAAAGTTATCATCATCAAGTTTGAGTACCAATAGTTCTACTAGTTTCATACAATTGTTCATGATATACTGTTGAATGTTCACTTTCCAGCTGTTGACAGCATCATCCGTTAATATACGGGTGAATGACAAAACCATGGCATCACGGAAAAATTTCTGGCAGCCTTCATTATTAACATCTAATCCTTTTTTGCAAAACACAATGGAAATATTCAACAGTGACACTAGTTCTTGATCGGGTAGCACTGGTACAATCCATCGTTGGCTATGAATTTTTTCTTCCAAATTCACTAGTTTAATGATGGGAAATACAAGATCTTCTTCCTCGTCCTCTTCTTTGTGGGTGTCATCTTCTTTGTTTTCCATGTCATTTTTGACACAGTCATCAACGGTGTCACCGTCCGTTTGGTCAGACATTTGATGGGTCTCGACGGATTGAGGTTGTAGGATGTTGATGTTTGATAGGACACTGTGGATTTGCGTATTTTGTTGTGATACATTCTACAAAGAGGGGAAAAAAAAATCGTTGTTACCATATTAATTGTGTGAATACACGGTGGAATAAATAAACTCACTTGAACATTTGTTTGATTATCGGCCGAATCCAATCCGACGGTTTGTCCACGAGTCACAATAGTCATCCTGAAAAAAACGATAGAAAATATAATTGTTTGAGCCGTGTGCCGTTAGGGTAGGTTGTATAGCGTTTCGCACGATATTGGACGAGCACAATGAACTCAGGACATTTGTTTACGGGGGTACTCACGGGACGGCGGAAATATTCTAAGGTTGTCGGCTAAACGTCGTGCACCGTCGTAGCCGGTGTCGAGCCAGTAGCTCGGGTGTCGAACGCTGGTCCGTTTCAGCGGCGAGAAAGCCGACGGGTTGGTCGCGGCTTTGCGACGTACTGGCCGGAGCAGCAGCAGCAGCAACGGCGGCGGCGGCAGGCGACAGTGGTGGCGGTGACGACGTTAATAACATTGACGCCGAGCACCACGGCCGGCGAAGCGTTCGTCCGTCACGTCCAGCCGACTGAAATCGAAATGAATAGTGGTCGCGGGCCACTACATGCGTGCTGCGCGGTCCGCGCTCCGGGACCGGGTTGCGATAAAAACGGCGGGGCCGACGACGGAGACGAGAGAACCGGGAGATTTCGCGGCGCGCACAAAATGATTTTCAATCGACCAGAAGATACTGCTGTACGGACACCACTTATTATATATATATATATAGTTATAGTTGTCGACTTGAATAAACGCACGATAATAATAATATATCACACACGCACGCAACACAACACAACACGACACACACGGGGCTAAAATGTAAATAATATAATAATAAATAATATGTACGAATATATTATAATATGTATATAAATAAATGAGTTTGCGCGAGTGTGTGTATATGGTATATTGTGTTATGTTCGGCGAACGAATTTCGATATGAAATGAAAAATTGTATCTTGGATGATGAAGCGAGATGGATTGATAGGGGGTCGAGTACGAGGGACACGGACGGCGCGACGAGAGGGGGCGCGATGCGCGAGCGAGAGCACCGCACAGAACAGAAGATAGAAAATCAAACACAAAAACAACTCGGCCGCGCAGCTGATCGGACCCAAAGACCTTGCAGAAAACAGTGATAAAAAAAAAAACGCCGAACCGCGGGGCGATACGCGCGACAATAATTATTGGCGAGTACGTTCGTAAAATCACGGGTTTCGCGGCGCGCCGGGCCGGCCGGGCTCGGGCCGAAATTAAATGGCGCGACCGTCACGAACGCTCGTTGCGAAAAACATGTTATACCGCCGACGAGCGACCGTGGAAACGGGTCGCAAAAGTATTATAACAACGCCGCGCCGGGCGGTCCTCCAAAGACGACGCGCGCGCGTGATTAGATAAGGACGCCGCGCCGCCGACGATTTCCGTCGTCGCCCGAGCGCACGCGGAATCAACAAACGAAACGGAATGACTAATAATTCCTTACGATATACGCTCAGCGCGGACGCCGTTCGGCTGCGATAATATATCACCGCGATATTTTATTATAGACGTACGAAATTACGGTAAAGTCAATAGATAATATTTATGACTCGTATGTTCTTCTTTCTTTCTCTCGCGTTTCCCCACCTACCTATATATACGTACATACATATTATATATAGTGTCGTATATTATAATAGCCGTCGCGCGCGTTCAGATATTAGAATATTTTAATATTTAACGAGAACGTCGTCGGCTGTGCTCGGCCGTGTTGACACGCCGGTGGTTCGCTGTTGCCAGACATCTCGCGAGTGACGTTATTCAGTAGTTGTTGTTTAATTTTTTTCCGGACATCTCTGACGAGTAAGTGGTTTTGGGTTTTTGAATCTGATACTTCCCGTACGAAAAGCGTTCAAAGTTGTTCGAATTGTTACGACGATATAATGAGTATTATTATATCGATCGTTTTCATAATTATTCAAATAAGTCTAGACAACTAGAATTTTAAACTAAGGAACATATGTTATCTTAACGAATCTGGTAGTCCGAATGACTTCCTTCCGTTCATATTAGTGAGATTACTGTGCTGTGAGTTGTAACATACATTTTATTTCTCATAATAATATAATAATTATTTCTTCAATTAAATAATGTATAATTCATATGTAAATTCGAAAAATTATTACGAGCACATCTTATCGAGACACATCTTCATATTAATTTTCTATAAAGTTATAATTTTGAATACAGTTATGTAATATTTTAATATTCAACTTGAATTATGTGTACTTTATTCAGGTTATGTACATTAATCACCATGCTGTGGTTAAAGTAAATAATTAATGAAATATGTTGGTTATAATACTTTAATTACTACATTTTGTGAAACTTCTTTCAATATTATTCTGTAATAGATGGTCAAATATTATTTATTTTTCTTCATTTTAGGTTGTAATTGCTCATTAAAATTTCAATGTATCCGTCTAATGGTGTTTGCTGTGGTTTTGATATTTGTCTGTCTGGCATATGGAAGCTCTTCAAGATTTCAGGATACTGATGTACATTTAGAAGGCTTACCAGTAACAGCCATTGACTATTTTCTTTGCCGACACTGTGGTACAGATATTTCACCGGTTACATCACTCACATCAATCGATAGTCCGTCTGCATTAAAAAGTCGTGTAACTCAATTATTTGGATTAGAAGAAGTCAAAGTCCAAACCATTAAAAATACATTGCACTTACAGTTTGAAATTCTTACACTATCAAAAGCTTTTTGTGTTGGCAAAGGAAATGTAAGTCATTCAAATATATTTATAGTTTTAAAATTATTATTGCTACAATTTTTGGGATTACATTTTTAAAAAAAAATACTTTTGATAAGTAAATCTTCAAAAGTTTGACGTAATAATTTTTCAGACTAAAAATTTGACACTGAAAGTATTTTAAAGTAGTGGCGATTCGTGGTATGCAATTGTGCACACAATCACATAGATTAATATAAATATTATAATAAAAAATATATTTTAATTTTAATTCAATGAATGTGTGCTCCGTGAATTATTTAATTGTTAATAGACACACTTTTTTTTATAGTGGCAATCTGAAGATTCATGGTTTCCTGGTTACGTTTGGAAAGTTTGTGTATGTGCTCAATGTGGACGTCATATTGGATGGTTAGTTCAGGATGTTGTATTTAAATCTAAATCTGAAAACACTATTAATAATTATTTCAATAATAATATTTTGTTATTTGTTACATCAACAAAGTTTAGATAATATATTGTCACTCTTAACATGTGCCCTTACTATTAAATGATTTATGGCAGTTTAGGAGAACTTTAATTAAAAATTCTTAACAAATTATTTTTATTTGAACTTTCCACATTTTTTTAAATAATTTTCATTTATAAAAATGTCTGATTGAATATATATTATCAAAATATAAAAATATTTGTACTACTAATGTACATCTACAACTCTTAGGTTTGTTAGTTAACAAGTCTATTAAGATTTTTTTTTTTTATATAGAATATTTAACAATCTGTACACATATGGTACAATGAGCTTAAGTGACAGTTTTGAAATATTGTAATAATAATAATAATAATAATTAATATAATTAATCTATTAAGATTAAATCTTTTTTTTTAATATTACTTTGGATTCTTTGGATTTTGATTAGTTTACTGTTTTATCCACTAAAACTATAAACATGTCATACATATACATTTTGGTAAAAATATTTACATATTAAACGTATGACTAGATATTGTAAACAGGACGAGACACTGTGTGGCATTTTGTAACTACACATTTGCTGAGACAGCAAACTCTGATACAATGCATATCAAAGAATCACGTCCCCTCTATAGTCGTCCATAGTAGTAGTTCAGCCGAGAATCTAGCAGATCCTCTGAATGCACTTAATTGTAATAAATCTGTGTTTTAACTGTTTTTAAACTAGTAAAGTTTTTAGTGATTATATACCATAATTATTATTATTATTATTTATTTGTGTTGAAGGTGTTCACAAAAAAATCTAAGCCCTATTATTTGTATAATATGTAATTCAGTTATTTTGTCTATACTTCCTTCATTATAGATATACTATAATATATTTAAATTAGCATTAAATACAATATGATAATTAATAGTTTTTAACTGTCGTGTTTTAGGATGTTTGAACCATTACATTTAGCAACTAGTGAAAGAATATATCCATCAAAAGAAGGCTTTTATGTTGTCATCATCTCAAGTATTATTAATGAATTGCGTAAGTTTCATATGTTAGTTATTAGTAAATCTTACATTTTTACACATTTGTTTATTTATTTTAATTCATTGTATATTATGTAATGTGAGTACATCAACAGGGTTATAATATTGTGGTTATAAACTAAAAATGTTGTATATTTTAATAACAATCATTGAACTTAATTTTTAACTCAATAGTGAACTTCTAAAAATATTTAAAACTATATTTCGAATAGTAAAATTTAGTTCTAATAATTTTTAGATTTTAAGCAGGGAAAAAAACCATTTAAAAAAAATATGTTTTATGAAGGCTTAAATTTTAATTTTAATGAATTTTTAAAATGTAATAAAATATTTATTATTAGAATAATTTTGATAGATTTTGCAATTATGGTTATTTAGGATCGCATTGTAATAAAAGATTTAGCTAAACATTTATAAATTATCTTCAAAGTTTAAACAAAAAATTGTTTACTATATAGTATTTAAAACTGATATATAGTGATATATGTTATATTAAAATTGAGTTTTGTTCGAAATGATCGAATGTGTTGATTTATTATTTAAATGTTTTGCTGCTTTATAATGTAAGACATAAGAATTAATATTCATTTTTATGTATTTTTAATATTTAGTTATTAATTAATAGACCTGTGTTTATATTTAAAAAAATAAGAATATAATATGATGGACAATTTTGTTTGTTTTAGATGCTGACTCATTGATAGTTGTACCAAAACATTTTTCTACGTTAGAACAAGTCTCAGTTTAAAAATGTCATCACAGAGTGATTCGAAATCAGCTCATCCTGATTATGAAATAGAAACCAAAAGAGGCCTTACTATTGTTAAAATTCTTGAAAGTTACATCGATGATCCGCTAACAGAAGAACAGAAAAAAAAATTATTGCAATTTGACGAGGAATTTAACTATAGATACACTGATGATGACGAAGAGTATGTTTCTGCAGTACAACTAGGTAGTACAACTCCACCATTAGTATCTTCATATAGACCGTTCAGGAATGTTAAAAGAGATGACAGGTCTAGAGGTGAACAGAGAAAATGGGACGATCAGAGAAATGATAGTAATAAGAGAAATTCACATTATTATCATAATTCTCACAACCATTATGGTCACAATAATGATTATAGAAGATAAGATAAGCTGTTTATAATACATACGGTTTGTCGAATCCAGCGGTTTTTGATGAATAATAATATAATTATTTGAAATTGTATTTCAAAATTTAATTGTAATTATCATGTAATTGCCATTACATTTCAAATAAAGATTATTTTTTATGGTATTAAAAATGTAATATTGTTTTGAATTTATTTGCCATTTATTGTTATGAATTTACTAAATAAATGTCGGTGCCCTGGTGCTGTCTTCTCCTAGTCGATAATTGACGAATATTGACGGCAATTAATTCTCTCATAATACACACGTGTGTAATCTAAATAAATAAGGATAAGTAACAATAAATAAATAAATGTTATAGGCTGATATTTCATACCAATAAGAAATAATTCTTAATTTATAGTTCATCATAATCATGTAAAATACAATGACACGGTTAGGAAGTTTATATAAAGGAATGAGGGGGGATGCACTGTCGTCGAGACACTTTTGATATTAGATTATTGCTAAATAATGTAATGATAGTGAATGTGGCTCTCTAAAATGAAATAAATAACTATGTTATACAATTATTTGTGATTATTATTTAATTTAATATAATTTCAAATTAAATTTAACTAACTATATTTTGTATGTTTAAGAAAATTTAACAGAATAAATAATAATTATGTATATTATAAAGCGGGTCGTTGACAAAAATGTTTATATGATATTAATTATTATAACGCGTCTGTAAAAACTTAAATGATACAAAACTGTTTCTGTTTCAATGGAAAATTATAATAAAATATTATACTCGTCACTGTGCAAATACAATACCTACCTATATATTAAATATGAATATAATATATCGATGACTCCAACTCTATACATCGGTTTAATATGACCGACTAAAAGAATCTACCTATATTGGAAACGAGACACTATAATTACGAATGAGTACAATCGATTGAAAAATGTTCTCTTATGATTTGAAAATGTTAGGGATTTTTTTAATTTTATCGTCACCAAATAAATAAATTGACATTTATAGAACATGCCGTGTAAGCACCGCCAGGCAAATGGAAAAAGTGATTTGAATTATTATTGAATTAATATTGCTGAAAACGTTAAGTAGGATGCTTACTACTGATTACTTGCGTAGTGTTTTTCCATGTAAAGTATTTCGACTTTAAAGTGAAAAAAAGAACAACGTATGTTATTACAGTATGTCTTCTGATAATTTTTATTTAACGATTAAACAAAATATTAAAAAATATAGATGTTCGCCTACTCGATTTAAGCGTGGTTTTCAAATTATTTAATTAGCAGGCCGGGATGGATTGAAGTGTTTTTTTGGGAGGTAAAATGTATTCGCGCAAAGGTATTCGAGCAGGTAGCAACCGAGTCGTGAATAAAATATTACGTTTTAAATATTTTTGTACGACGTTCTAAGTAAACGAAAAATATGTTCGATATAACGCGGAGTGAACGAAAACGTAAGATTTTCTAAATAGTATATCTAAGTATTCCGGGCGAGTATTTCGTGTTCAGATAATATGTTTTCGTTAAATATTTTCAAAAGCTCCCGAGACACTCTCGCTATTGTCAAAGGCTCGAGTATTTATTTATATTTTTAAATTGTAAATTGTATTTTCGTCGTTCGCCGTCTGAACGATTCAGTTTATTATGGAATTTGATCATTAAAAAAAAATCCGTCACTTTTTTTTATCGCAGTTTATTTTAAACGGTTTTTTTTCTCTCTTTTTTTTTACTGTCGTCGTAAACGACGTTTTAACGTTATAAAATATCGATCCGAAGCGCACTAGGTAGCTGTTCGGTATTCAGGTATATGATATAAACCGTTTGTTCCTATTGTAGTATTGTGTAATTTAGAACGTTCGCGTGGAAAATATGTCGTTAACGAGCTGTCGTAACAGTTACAGGAAACCCGAAATCGTATTTTTAGTCTCGCGAAAAAATCCAATCACTTTTTAATAAGTTTTCCGACGATTGTGAAAATATAAACGACCATCTCGCCGATGGATGAGTCACGAATGCTCGTCGAATAGAGTTTCTGTATAGCTTTCGAGTATACACGATGGAACGTGTCGGTTAAAAATATGCGTTTCCGTGTTTTACCCGATCAAAGTGAATTTTATTTTATTTCACGCCCACGCCTCGCATAATATTAACTACCTACGCCTTTTCGGGGAGCTAGCCGTGAAAAAGAGGTTTAATATTTTAACCTCTGCACACGACTTTAAGGACGACTCGCTCTAACACGAGGACGCCCAAACCCAGGTGTCCGTCGACGCGTTTGAATTCGTCCTTCAAAATCCTATTGTGTTTTTAATTGTTTTTCTTTAAATTTCGTCGCGTGTTTTATCTTATGTGTGTGTGTGTGTCCAGTTAGCATTAGGTACGCGTGATTCGGCTCGACTTGTATTTGCGAAAAAGCCTTTTTCCCACTCTGACCCGTGTAAAAAATAAACAGCGCCATATTATCGACATCGGGGATTCGTCACCAAATATTGAAAACATATTGACACTATAATATTGAGCTCGTTCGCAGGAGTTCTCGCTGACGTTTATTTTTTGCAAAACATTTGTGTATAAATTAACCGATAATAATTAAATATATAATAAATTAAATAATTTTCGTGCGATTTAAAACTCCGATCTATTTGACTATCTGTGTATCGAGGAGAATCAAAAGTGTGAGTTTTGTTCACATCAGACCGTTTTCCGAAACGAATCGGGCCATCCTCTAGTATGGTTTGTGAGAAGGGGGAAAAAAAAACGTAGAGAAATAAATAAAATAAATTAAGAGTACGTCGTCGTCGTCGTCCTCGTCGTCGTCGTCGTCGTCCTCGTCGTCCTCGTCGTCACCATCAGTACGCGGTGTAGGACGAGTACAGCGGGCCCGCGGTGGTGCGGTGCGCCAGCAGCGTCCGCTTCCAGTGGTGATGGCCGACCGGCTGCGGCTGCGGCTGCGGCGCGGTCGGCACGTAGTACTCGTACGAGAATATCTTTTTGATGTTGCTCATCAGCGACACCATGAGGGCCATTTTGCTGACCAAAAGCGCTTTGCCGCCCAGCGTGGACATGAACATAAAGCCCAGCGGTATTAGCACGGCCGACATGATCATGTACGTGCCCACAATGATCGGGAACACCTTCCGGTAAGCGTGCCGCCTGCGCCCTGTCCGAAAACGAATCCATTAGCAATTCCGCACGCGTTTTGATACGCATAAGATATTAATCGGCCGGTACCGTATATAGCGCACGCGGAGATGACGCGTACGATTATAATAATATTATTATGATAATATATTATTATGTATACCTGCGCGCGTATCGTTTCCCTCCGTTATTGTTGTTGTTGATGTTGTATACAAAAGTACGCGCGCGCATTATTAACGGGCCGCGAAAACCGCGAGGACGTACGCCGGGGGGACGGGGGAGGACGAAGGACTGATCCCGAGCGGGTATTATACCCGCGGGGTGGTGATGTTTTAACTGTGCTCGTTTTTTTTTTTCGTCCTTAAATCATGCACGAGTACGAGTACGGATACCGCGTATTTTCCGTCGCGATAGGTGTTCTGGGTGTACGCGTTTTTCGTACCTTTTTAGACTCGAGACTTGGTCGAAATTCGCACACCGAAGTACCAGGTCACAGATGGGCAATTGATATTGGTCAATCGGTCTTTAAAAATTTAAGTAAAAGCGATTTTTAAATTTTTTTCGAATTTTCAAAAGCGATTCCGAGTGAAAGAGGTTAGGAAAGAAGTCGGAAGATTTTCTAACGCTTTTAAAATTTTCACGCGTCATTTCGGTATCGATTTTTTTTCCACTTCAAACAGCAACTTCTCATAAATTTTTAAATTTTCACTCTATTTTCAAGCCTTAATTATTGAAAATATTATGAATTTTTAACTACGAAAAATTTGCTGATTTTCGTGATTTGTTCGGGTTTTATCAATACTTGAGATTTTATCAATTTTTTCACACAAGTAACTGCCGTATATGAAAACTTTTAAAACCAGAATACCGGAGTTGAAAATCGAACCGATTTTCTCGAGTACTCGTCGTGTACACATAGAATAAAAAATAAAACACGCTTCTCGGTAATGATAAAAATGGATTTTTCGTTTGACTCAGTATTTAAAATTCAATTTACAGTAGGTATTTTAACCGTTCAAGTCGAGAAAAACGTCATTCGAATCGTAAGGTTTATGGAAAAAAATGTCGATTTAATGAAATACTGTCGTCGTCAACCGGTCCGTGGGCGATACGTAGAATAAAGTATAATTATTCCATTGTCGATACCGTATCGTATCTACTCAAAGCCGTACAAACGATCGTCAGCACAATTATCATAATATTATATAATATGTACGAGAAAATACTAAATTCGTACCATAATAATATTGAAATTTTTTTTTTTTTTTTTATATTTCCCAACGCCGATCGATAGTCAATCAAGGAGAACACGTAATGCGCCGCGTTAAGAATTACGAACGTTGTGCGAGTGGCCCCCTCGTCCTGCGGGACTGGAAAATTTCGCTCGACTGACGCGACGACGACGACGGCGCGGCGGTGGTTATTGAATTATTTGATTTCAATAGGCAGGCAAAAGGTGGAATCGAATCGATCGCATTGTTGCTGGTAAATGTCATAGTTGAACAAGAGGAGCTCTCGATAACGTCGAACCAGGTTGTTACAGCTAGTTACATACGTATAACGGACAAGGGTGTTCAGTTGACCGGTTCTTGTGAAATACTGGTAGAATCGGCGAACGGTTTCAATAGGATTTTTTTTCCCCCGACGCGACTAAAAGAATAGCGATTTTCTAACGTTCGATTTTCTCCTTATTCCGTCCGCGTATTAAATCGTACAGAATTACGTACTTTGATGTATAAAATATAAAAGTACCGACGTCACGGCACAATACGAGTATGTAATAATGGTAATCGCATTTTCGTATCAAAGACATTCAAAGATACGCCGCAACGGCGGCGGCGGTGGTGTATTGTATTATTACCGTCTGTAGTGGGTCGTATATTATATTGAATAATAGATGTCGAGTATTTATTATTTAACGATTTTAAATTTATCATAATGTGAATATTGAATACCTCCTACGATATCGATTTCATTATCTACCATCCGTTCGTTTATTATTTAAAAAATTTTATTTCAATATGGACTTTCGAGTACGAGACAAGACCAAACGGGTGTACGATTAACAATAGTTTTCTCCAGCGAACGATAGAAAGGAATCGTTGTTTTTATCATTTTTTTTCTTTTACGAATTTTCTACATTTTCATGTGTTCCTATAAAATATATTTTTTGAAAATTTATATTAATTAATCGTCTTATTTCGTGTCATTTTTTTTTATAAGTCGTTTCGGAAGATTGCTTAAGACGGTGTTTAATGACACGCGAGATGTTAGCACAGTTTTAGCGAGAATTCAGTTTAGCGTGGAATATTTCACAACGACGGCGACTGTGGTTGGTTGACGGGAAAATACCTAGCGCAAGTTTTTCACAGTCATTTTTCGACAATAACGTCGTGCGACTTATACATAATGTACTATACTTATACATAATGTACCATATCACAAGAACGCACACGTGACAATACATATTGTTCATAAAAGCGATGCGGAACTAAAGCTATAACTTTTTCAATCTACACGAACTTATTATACATAGTATAATATATTCTTCGTTTCTGCAGTTGTCGGGTACGACGTTATGGTCTGCGTTGATTTGATTTTAATTTTCATAAAGAATCTAAACTTTAACTTTTATGTTTAGATTTCAAATAGTTAATACCGAACCCATAGGTTTTAAGTTTGTAGTTCAAATAGTCAATAATATTGTACCCATAGTTTTAAGAAGGTAATTACATTTACGCTTAAGTTTTATATTTAAAAACCAATCACTATTATATAAGATATTCTTTCCATACTTTGTTATTTTCATTATTATAATATTACGATTAATTACTTTCTACTATTATTTAAAACGTACGGAAACAGTTGTACACTCGACTGCCCTACATAAAATGGCCGTTAATAAACTATTATTATTATTACTAAACAATTAAATTGGGTAAATTGTCTTGAAATGTTTTCATGGAAATTCTTATTTCAATAATAAGGAATTATGTCAGATACCCAAGGTGAGTTGACGAATACTTTTTATAAACTTTTTTTAGTATACTTTTTTAGTCTAATAGTACATTTTTACGTTCCATTTGGAACGATAAGAGTTTGATTGATATTAATTAACACTTTGTAGGTAATATTGATTAGAATTTGATTGCATACCTTCGGTAGTGGTGTTATTGTCCGGTATCCAAAGATCGATTTGCAAGGAATGACTGTCCACGAATGAAACCAACCGATCAATTACGTCGGAAGTATAATTCCTGTAGAGAAAATGATTGATTATTAAATGTGCACGTCGATTTTACGCGCGAATCGCTCGGGCAATAAATCCCGTTGTGTTGCGCATTATGCCATTATAATAGATACTAAATACACTGCAGAGACGCCTCCTCCTACTAAATATGAAACTTTCAAATTATGCAACAAAAACTGTCTCATTATGTTTTACAACGAAGATTAAATTTATTAGTCGATAGATGATTAGGTTACCATCTGTCGAGGCTTTAATGTCAAAGGAATAGGCTTTAAACTTTTGTGTACAAATAATTTGGTACCGATTGAGGAAAGGTTTCTTACCGTATAACTATAGAGTAAAATATGCAGGTATTAATCATTGAGGTAAGTGGCATTTTCTAACGAAGTAACAATAAAAGGGTTCCTCGCTTCAAAGCCATAATAATGCGTAGGTATGTTATATAGGTATGTATTCAATTTGATGTATTGAATATTAATGATATCGTCAACACAACAATCTAGTCCATAATAATACAAAAATATAGTACCTATTGATTTTTAGAGAAAATTAGTGTCTGTTTTATCGTAATATTTTAAATGTTGTTTTATCAAAACGGAATAGAATAATCGCAGGAAGCAATTGTTGTACAATCATATTATAAAATTGTTTTAGTGTTATTTCATTCATAAAATAAATAAACCATATTATTATGTAATGATAAAATATAATTACACTTAATAGGATTGACACATTAAACAACTATTAAAAACACATATAATAATTTATGCTTTGAACAATTATACCAGTTATTAAGTCACGGTCGACCGAAAATTCACAGCCTAAAAACATTTTAGACAACGCTGTCATATTACTATAGACTTTAATACATCTAGCTCGTATTCGTTTCGTTCACTTTATATTCCTTATTTAAATTTTGTGATTTTTACATAAAATGACTCTTAAGAATTGGTTCGATAATATGAAATTTCCTTTTTAAATATTGATAAATTTATCGGACTCGATGGCATCGAATTAAGACAACGCGTACTTACCAGGTGAGAAATTTAATTTATCGATTATTTTATGTAACGTAAATATTTGCTGACAGATAATATAATCTTTATACATTTTATTTAGTCAGTAAGTTGGTTATAGTTTGATTATATAAGTTTAGTAATAAATTAAATAACAATTCTCTGGCTATTACAATATTATTGTCCTTAACTAAATTGCTATAAATATAATTATAATAATATAATAATTGTTATTCATTTAATTTACTTTTTTTAACTCTAGAATTAATTTTAGAATTAATTTTTTCGACTAAAATATTCTTCTCTCATCGCTCATCTAACTTTTTATCACAAATTGGGGAGACGTATTTAATCCTTTTAAATCGTAATAGGTATACTGGCCAGGTTTAATTAATTCAATTACAGACGATTTGTTTGACGATAGCTTATTGAATTTGAAACTTAATATGGGAAATATTAATGTTATTAGATCGATATTGTATACATTATAATTTATAAATATTGATTTTGCTTCTTTAACTACATTGATACTAGTCTAGTAGTGTGTTTAGGTATAAGTATAAAGTTAAAAAAAAAATGAAAAATATTACTAGACAAAAACCGTTTAACATGTTGAGCGCCACGAAACCCCGGTTTTGGTTCTCGACTAGAAAGTTTACGACCGCCTAAAATAATTTTAAAAGTTTGTGTTTTCTAGTGCTATTGATATATGAAATATCTTTGATACGTTGTGGTTTTATTTAAAAATAATTATTATGTAATAATTTAGTGAAAAAAAAATCTAAAAATAATTATTAAACTCTGAGGAAATATAAACGGCCGCAGAAGAAAATTATTACATTATTTCCGAACGTTTTGCAATTATAAACCCTTGTGCTGCAAAAAAAAAGATAAAAACAAACGTACCAATAACGTTGTCAGGGAGGTAAGAATTAGAAAGCAAAGCAATTTATTTCTTTTTTCGCTCGTAAAAAGTGAACATTATCGAGAAATATATTTTTCGTTTGGTATTTTCGAAAGGGATTTAAAACGGCATCTACAATATTATTATTATAGTCGTCGACGATCGACGATTACCGAAATGCACGTCCATAGGCGTTGTATGTGTTTTTGGTGTACTTACTTTGCCGATCGGTCGGTCGTCGTCCCCGCGGCGGCGGCGGTCTTCACCAGCCGCACGCCCTCGGCTATCTGCAGATCGTCCGCGTCTTCCAGCAGCCGCAACGTCCTGGCCACCTTGTGGGCCACGCACCGCGGCCACCCGGCGGTCGCTCCGCAGCCGTCCACGGTCGCTCGGTACCAGTCGGACGGCCAGGACAGCCGCACGTCGTCCGTCGTCCCGTGGCGTCGTCCCGGCCGCGGCACGTCGCCCATCGCCGCCGCCGCCACCGCCAGCACTAGCACGAATGTTGCGCGTGACCCGTCCATGTCCCGTGTGTACTAATGTTGCACTGCCGTAAACCGCGGGCCCGCCGCACGTATTTATTCAACTCGCGTCGTCCAACGATCCAAAACGATCGCCGTAAATCATTGTCATTAATCCGATCGCCGTGCGTACATTACAGTTTGAGAGGATCTATACGTCGCCGCCGCCCGTTTTCCCCGTCGTCGTCGTCGTCGTTTCCGGTTCGATTGTTTACCGGCCCGTGGAAAATTATCGGTTCGAGTGCAATCGGTCGGGTTAGCCGCCGCAATTATATGCCCGCCGTGATATTTTCCAGCTCGCCCGTCGCCGCCGCGCCGTTGAAAACGAAACCGGCGGAAACACAATCGCGTCTCGCGTACCGGCTGCGCGGAACGAGGCGATCATTACTATCGGTTTTTTTTTTTTTTCTCTAATAATACGATCGCGTCGAATAACTATTTTATAATCACACGAACATCGTATACGATTTTCAGTCCCGAAATCCCGGAGTGCCCGAAACGCTCGGGATATTGTAATATTATACTGCCGCGGTATTTACGCGGTTCGGGACGACACGGACCCAAGCGGTTTCGAACGGGTCAACAGAGAAAATCAACGGAACAATGTCGGCTTAAAAACTGTTTTTGTTTTCCAGTTCGACGACGAGCACGTCGACGTCATTTCGATCTTTAAAAACGATAAACCTATACCTTCAGAACGCGGTAACCGATGGATTAGGTTAGGTTACGATATTGTATAATTGTGTGTACCTACTGTATGAACGTTTATGATATAGAACATAAAATCCGCCTACTCAGGACGCAAAAGTCGAAACTTTATTAGTTTTGTGATTACATTAGAGCTTGGACGATGCCATTGTATTTGTCAAAACGACAATATTTTAATTATTATTTTATATCAGTTCCTCGGAATCTACGATATATAGCGTTTGGAACAATTGAACGGAATCAATTGTTTTGCTATAATAGAACCGTGCGTGTATAGTTCACAGTTTATAATTACTTTTGCTATAAATACTTAAATTAATTTAAAGTCATTCTACACACACACACACACTCGATATATCGCAGACGGTATAGTACTGTAGATTTAATATTGCTTCAAGTTAAACGTTAGTGGATTAATTTCCCATCGAAAAAAAACACTAAAACAATTAATTGTTACTGGGTATTTATTTTTAGAGTCTTTCCAAGGTAAAATCTGTATTATTTATCGTTTCTTTTTATCGACAACTATTGGTGAGATTTAATAACGGGTTGTATTTTAATCAAGTACATCTTGTAATGAAATATAAAAATAACGCACCAAGCTGTAGTACGCGTGGATGTGACACATATTATATCGAATTTAGTATAGGTTATTATCAACAGTCATGTTATTTGTACACTTTGTTAAGGAAAGGGTAAATCTATCCAATTCACATGTATTTTATGTATGTGAAGCACTGGGATAGCGTAACTAGGATTTTCAATGCTCGTGGAAAAATAAACCGGTGGACCCAAAACGTACTAAAGACCCTCTTAGTGTAAAATATTACGCTTACCTAACTGTAGAGTTATAGTTTTTGAGTGGATCGGGGAATGTGTTGATTCTACAACGATGTTCCATTTTCTTTTTTTATGATCAAACTTTCAGACGGTAAATCTGCATCAAAAATATTTTAATAATATAGTATATTCTGTCTCTTGCACAGATGGTCGGTACTTTAGAAAGGGATTTTTCTTCGATGTTCTCAGTAGGTAGTTATCTCGAGTGTAAGTAAAAAAAAAAAGAAAAAGAAAAACATTTGGAAACTATGTAAAATTTTGTCTCTTAACCGTTTATATTTATTAGCTAAAATAATTGTTGTGTTTTATCAGTTTTATGGCTAAAATAAATAAATGTAGTTTCACCAAAATCTATTTAAAATCTGGTATACAATTATAGCATAAAATTGAAAAATAAGTAAAATTTTACCAAAGTTTGAACTCGAGTTGTTTATTACGGTTCTTTCTAGTTTAGAGTCTACGAGCATGCTCAGCGGGGCCTATTATTTCTGTTGAAAAAAATAAGTTATATTTAATTGTAGCGAGTATTTAGTAAACAATCAGAGCATGTAAACAAGCTACTATTATAGCCTTGTAGTTAAGATATTTGTCCAATAAATAGTTGATAAATATTTTTTCTATATACTCACTGCAAATTATTGTAATTTTTAACGATATTAACTCGGTTTCCGTTTTCCACCGCAACAAATCTCTTTATCATATTATTAACGAGTGTATTGCGTCCCAGCGACAATATATTCAAGTTATCATCTGGCTTTTCAGTCGAAATCGTTTGGCGTTAATCGGTTTCTATTACCCGAAAAATTAACTTCAATCGGTGTTTGTGAAACCGATTTGTTGTATAAACAATTTAGTATTGTTTGGACCTATCGTAAAAAAAAAAATGGTAAAATATAACGATTATTGACGGGTTATGAGTGCGACTGTTCAGAATTTTTTGAAAGGTCAAACTTTTCCGCGAAGGTACGTCCTAATATATCAGTATATATTTAATACCTTATGAACTTATTACAATTTTTTATAGGTACTTTAAACTTCGACAAACAAAAGTTTTTGATATTGAATGTGATAAAATTGGCTACTTACATTATACCGATGATAATTATTATTTTAAATTTGTTGAGGTTATTATTTTGTGTATAATTAATATTGTTATGTATAATATATAAATAATAAGAAAATATATTATTTTAGCTGAAGGTACTTATGTTTGAATAGACTTTTTAGTTCAAATAATTAATGCAATTTTATATTTTTCTGTTCTAGTTTTATTTCCAAACTTCAACATATTACAAGTGCAGACTTTTATCATAAATGTCAACGCGAATTCACGAACGTTAAAGTGCCGCATTGCATATTTTAAGTGGGAACATTTTTTTTTCCGCATGAATTATTAACTTATGTTTGATACTATGCAGCATGTGAGGTTTTGATTTAATTTAAAGAATATTAACTTCAATTTTTTTATCGAACAATGTGTAACTCGATTGTTAGAGAAAATTAGCCGTATCCTTAGTTAAAGTATGCTCTTGGTTATTTATTAGTTTGTTCAATAGCGGGTTATTATACAAGTAGTTTTGTTATTTTCCTTCAATTAAAAGTTAAGTAAACTTTTATCGTATGTGCTGGACACTGTATTGTTTATTATTATTTTATATTTCACATTAACCATCAACAATTAATGCTATTAATATTATATCGAGCGACGAAATGAAAACATTAAATATTTCACTTTATAGGATAATATTATTATTCTATGTTTTGTCTGCATTTCGTGTACCCCTTTTGAATCGATTGCATTGATTTAAAAAAACGAGTACAGTGTAAAAATAAAATTTATTATTTGAAATTATATAATATTTTGTCACACGGTCGTTAAAATATGTTTACACTAGTCAAACTAGCCTACAACGTTTGCGACGGAGAGGAAAAATCGTTTTACGACGATTTAGAGACACCGAATGTCGACGTGGAACCGTGTTGTATAGAGCTACTGGATTATATCAGACACAAATCCACTCGGAACGATAACAATAAGACGGAAGATTCAAACTACGGTATTTAATTATAAAAAAATTTAATAATTTTTCTAACCTTACGTCCCTCGTAACTATTATCATCTCGACATTCTCTTTCTAGAAGTAAATTTTCCATTGACGTTTTGTATTTCTATTTTCTCTCATCTTTGACTTCTGTATAACAGCAGCAGCAGCAGTAGAAAGCGACGGTTTGCCAGAGTCGACCACGGTTATCGAGAAAGCCGCCCATTTCGGTCACGTCGAGTGCTTGAAGTTTGCCGAAGTGCTGGGTTTCTGCTTGACCAAAGACGTCTGCAACCGAGCGGCGTCGAGTGGCCAGCTCGAGTGTCTTAAGTACGCGCGGGAGCGGAACTGTCCGTGGGACGAGCTGACGTGCGAGAACTGTGCGTCCAACGGCCACCTCGAGTGTCTGGCGTACGCGTGCGCCAACGGGTGCCCGTGGGACGAGCTGGTTTGCGCCCAGGCCGCATACCGCGGGCAGCTGGAGTGTCTGATGTACTTGCGGTCCGGCGGGTGTCCGTGGGACGAGACGACGTGCGAGATGGCGGCCGCGTCTGGACACCTGGCCGTGCTGGCGTACGCGCGGGAACACGACTGTCCGTGGGACGCGGCCACCTGTCGCGAGGCCGCCTGTCACGGGCGCCTGGAGTGTTTGGACTACGCGCACCAGCACGGGTGTCCGTGGGACGAGGAAACGTGCGAGGCCGCGGCCCGCGGCGGCCACCTGCGGTGTCTGGAGTACGCGCGCGACCGCGGGTGTCCGTGGGACGAGCGGACGTGCGAGGCCGCGGCCAACAGTGGACGCCTGGAGTGTTTAAAGTACGCGCACGAACGCGGGTGTCCGTGGGACGAGCGGACGTGCGAGGCCGCGGCCAGCCAGATTCACCTTAGACGCGGCTCGGGGGGAGACGACGACGACGACGGACGCGGTTCTCTCGAGTCCGACGATGTACATCACGCGCGGTGTTTGGCGTACGCGATTGAAAACGGTTGTCCGCTGGAATACGAGTCCATCGCATGTGTTTTCATTTAATAAGATTATACGATAAGCTTAAACTATAATGTATAAAATACATATTGTATAATATGCGGTTGAGCCGAAACGATTAACCGGAATCAATATTATTATAATTGAAACTGACGAAATAACAAGCCGTAAATAATGACTTTAAAAGTGTAATATTAAAATGTAAATATTACGATGTTTAATTATGATTTATAAAAAAATGTCGACCTGTTAGATATCATATCGCATACCTACCGTGTATATAAGGTGATTTTGTCGTTTTCTATAAATATTATAGTGACATTCATAACAAACCGTTTTATAATCCTTTTCTAATAATATGCGCCATGATTTATATTTTATGTCTGTTATTAACGTTTTTATATTACGCCGTCAAGATCATGCACGTCCGCGTGGAAATTCGTAATAGTTCGACTTTAACGAAAACGGCGGCGTCACGACGGTTATTGAAAACAGTGTTTTAACTAACTATAATATCTAGGCTGAACAATTTTCAAACAATCTAAATTTTTAACTTAAACTTTTTAATGTTCGCCGTCGAATCATATTAAAAATTAATTATCGTAATACGTAAAATAAACTACAGTCGATTCTCTGTCGTCGTTTTTATATCAACGATGACGGTAAATTTAATTTTGTTTCAACACGACGACGGCGACGACGGTCCGGGATATTGGAATGCAATAACTGTTGACGACGACGTCACGGCGAAGAACTTTCATCGGACTACACTCGTTTTTTAACAGCGCGTCGTATACTGCAATTAAACTCATCGATGTTGTTAAGTAAATTTTAATATATAAGTTACTAGCTGACCTGTGCAAACACATAATATGAGTGCATATTAAAATGTATCTATGACTCCGGTCAAATCGAAAATCATAAAAACCTATCGTTTATACATTTTATTACGCAATACACGTCGTGTCGTACTTATAGTCTGTGCGATGAAGTGTAAAAAAAGAAAATGTCGCGCAAATAGCGCGCCGGACGCGAGATACAAAATTACAAACGGGTACTCACCGGCGGCGCGATGTCGGCCTTTTTGTTTTCTCCGTTCGTCTGCGTGCACTGTGTGACCGCGAACGATTTTATTTCCATTCGTGCGTTTTCGCACACGATCCGGTCGACACTCGCTATCGAAAGCACTCGCACGATTGAATCCAAACGACAAAATTTTTTTCCATTTTTACCCCTTTTTACAACCCCATTAGGAGTAATTTTCTTGATTTTTCTTTCCGCAAGAACCTTTTACAAAGTATAAGAAAATTTAATAAAATAAGACGAATGAAATCGGCAAAGGCGTTCTCAAGTTTTTGCGTGGGAAATATGGATTCATTTATGTATATATAAATGTATACCGATCGTTTTACATTAGAGTACCGATCAGTACCATCTGCTGCCGATCGTTTTACATCAGAGATTTTCAAGTATCATTGTAAGGATTTTGCACAACTAAAGCCAAGATGAAATGTTAACAAATTGAGTGTTCATTTTACCCCAGAGTCAAGTAATAGAGCTTTAGAATCGCGAGTGTTCTGGGTTCGCGTAGAATCGGATGAAATATTCTTTAGGCAAAAAAAAAAACTAAAACTATAGGTGTTGTCAGGTCGAAAATGAACAAATTGTACGTGGTATAAGGTTTATGCGGAGTGTAAAACGGATTATTTACATGACGATAAATCTTCACGGGGGACACGTCATTATTGTAAACGATAATAATAATAATAATAATAATAATGTGACTGTCGGCTTATGTGGACCAATGTAGTTTACCGATGTTCGTTAGCGTTTGTTGAAAGGAACAACTCGCTCTATAAGCCAGTTGGCCGATTTGGAATATACATAAAAAGATAAGTCCGGGACGTTGAGAAATGATGTCCGTTATTATAAACTGCAGTACAGCGTTATCGTATTACAAATTAAAATAAATACACGAAAGTAATTTATAATAAGCTCGTCGATTGAATTGGTCACGTTTTATTTGGAAAATATTTTAAAGTAAACATTTCTTAGTTTTGAAAAAAATATTTCGTGACACCTCTCCATTTAAATTGATAAACAGGTTACGATAAATCGGGGTCGTAAACGATGCGAAAAATACACATTTGGCTATTGAATAATAATAATCGTATAGTCGTCAGTACACCGTTGTAAAATTATTTTATAATATTCGTTTAATCGCACAAAAAAAGCGAACGTTCGCCTACGACGACGCCAGCGTGAAATTTAAAACTTTTGTGATGCACCGTCTACCGTATATTCAATAAAAATATAACCGTTATTGATTAAATATTTATGTTAATTAATGTTACCGTGTTTATGACTTGGGTTCATGTGTGATACGTTGTATACTTTTTTTCAAAATCCATAACATTTCATCCGCCCCGTGATTGATTACCTTTATATAAATTTAGAAAACACATCTGTACCTATGCGTATATTATATTATATTTATGTAATACGCACAAATTTTAATACTTTGGTAAATTGTAGAGTAAATGAAAATCACTTTTTAATTGATTTATAATTACGTACCTCGATGTTATAATTTTAGTACGTTATCAATTTTAGTTTTTAAACGAAGGACATAATAGTGATCGACAGTATATAATGTAGAGGTAACACAAATGGTTTAGTATAGTGTAATTAATTTAGCATTTATAATTCGGTTTTATTAAAAGGTTTTGTCCTTCACTAATAAGATGACAATTTGTCTCGAAAACATTTTTTCATCAACAAAATAAAAGATTTCGAATAAAATATTTGGCTTGGCACGAAGCTATAAGCACGTCAGAGAAGCGCGCATTAAGTATTTACTGGCATATTTTATTATTTCATTACCTTTTAAAGTAATATATATATATAAGTAAAATAACACAACGAATCGATACGAAATTGCATAAATCATGAAAAATACTTGCGAGTTATGATGAAAATAAAAATGAGATTTTGTCGAAAACCGGTGTTCCGTAAATGTTACCGTTTTTCATCTGTTTTTCACGTACAACTTTCTAACTGTTGGGATATTCGAAAAATAACTTCTTTAAAGTACCAACTAGATGCGATTTTCTTCTAGAAACAATACCGAAGTTAAAAATCGGACCATTTGTTCGTGTACACGTACACACAAAAAAAAAAAAAAAAACTCACCATGGTAAAATCAATAGATTTCTCATCGTTTCACGCAGAATCTAAAACAATTTAAAAGAACATTATTATATTTCTAATGTATAGTAGGTATGAGTAATTACGAGTATTATAATATGATTAATATGTATTGTAATCCGTAAGCTGAAAATTACTTTTAGTAAGTATGAATTTGTGTTATTGACTGAACGTTTTTTTTTTACTGCAATCAATAAAAGATTTGTTAAATAAGAATTCGTCTTGCCATAACTATAAAGTGGGCAAGTAGCATTTTGTAATTGGTTTTAAGAATAATATTATTAACTGTCTGAGAACAATGCTGTAAATATTTTACTGTTAAATAGAATACTGGATCCCGGCGATGTCGTTTGTATTAAAAATACATTTTTCCCGGAATACATTTTTAATGACAGGGTTATATTTTTTTTTACGCATAATTTGTTAGGGTAAAAATAGTTTGATACGTATTCATTGTCATCAGCTACACCTACGACGAAGAAACGTTCAACTTGGTCCACAGGTAAATATAAATAATTTTACATTTTGTCTTTGACCAACTTTAATGTAAGAGCAGTACAATAGATAACTATAATAATAATAATGGCTGAGTGATGTTTCAATTTAAACTAAATCGACGACGAAGGGTTGAAAATGTTTACTGTTGTTGCCATTGCGTATAACACGGTGAAATAACTCGTGACTAAGCGACTAGACAATTATTATTGATCTGCATTATTTACAAACAATATTGTCCTCAGAATTACGATAAATTAGAAGTTGTCACAGTTTGATCGAGAATTATATTCATTTAAGTTTCACGAAACCACGCACAACAACTATCGTTTAATAAATAAATTGTTTATATAAACATAAACTTTTAACATTTAATTTAATTTTACAATTCAAATATCAACGACTATGTTTATAATATGAAACAATTAAAACATTATTAATTGAAAATAGTTTAGAAAACGTCTACTATATGGTATTTATATAATCAACCCGATAAATAAAACGTTGGATTTTAAAACCGTTTTAAGTTATTTCGAAACGATTTATGTATAATTATAGTAAAATTTCGTTTCAGTTTCAAACATGTTATTCACATCGACACTGATCATATGCTGTGAGATACATTTGTATCATAATTTACCTAGTGGATCTCGTACATGTTGTGAGGTGAACACCGTTGATATAATCGTTTTAAAATTGTCCATATGAGGAGTTCGCTGTTTACTGACACTGTGTAAGTTACACCGAAGTTTTTATTTAAATTTAAAATAAAAAAATGGAAATGACGTACAGATGTTCGTCACAGATTTTAATGACGATGTATAATGTTTTTCCAGTTTTTTACAATCATTATTTCGTAAATTTTAAATATTGTTTAATTCGGCGATACCTTTTAGTCAAATTAAAAAAAAAAAAAAACAAAAACAAACCAATAGGTAAAAATTATTTAAAAGTTCGGGCTATCGATAAGCTAAAAGTACTTGTCGAGCATTATTCACTTAGAAAATTCAAATGAGACGCCATCTCTCTCGCCTCACTCCAAAAATAGCCACTGATTAAATTGTTTCAAGTTGATGGAATTTATATTACATTATAGGGGGAAAATGTTCCCCTTTTCCCGTTGAAAAAGAAAAAAAATGTTCGAGTTATGTCTACGCATGTTAAACGATTGAAAACTCAAACGTTTCCTAATTAAAACGCAGTATTTTTACTTATATAGTTCAGATATGTTTTTAGCATTCTTATAGTACGAGAGCGGATATTTTTTTTATCAAATAAAATAACTTTGAATGAAATTCGCTACGCCATTCAATAACGCCGATAAAACCCGTATGAATGGCAAAGGATTTCTCACGAGAGTTGAAAACCTATTATTATAACGAACCTCGAAACGCTACGAAACCGCGAAAAAACTAACGAAAATGGATAATCAATGATCGGAATATCATAATATCGTGTTTCTCGAATGTTAATAAAGATAACTGAATTTCTTTCTCTCGAAAAGATTGTAGATAAAAAATTCCATACATACACCCGACACCATTAAAACATAATCCATCTTCACACAGCGCGAAAAATGTCTGTATCGTCGAAAAAATAAAAATACATCGTAGAAGATGTCAGAATACATTTAAAGTTGTATAATCAGGGTCGTTCGTGTTCGCGGAGGGGAGCCATGGAACCGTTTTGCCTCGGGCTTTCCACCGAGGCGGGTGCCTCGAAGCCTCTTAGTTATTTTCAGATTCGAGCATACAACTTTTATTAAAACTTTATTACAATAATAATTGTCGAGTGCTGAAATTCAATTTATTTATATTTAAATTATAAACCTTACTTAATATTTCCTATCGGACACTACTTGTCTTCTCGCCCGCATCCAAAGCACTTGAGCGTCTAGTTCTTATTTTTCCGTCGTGTAATGTGTTGGTCCTTACATTTATAACCTTGTTTTGCCATATACATATTTCTAGTGAATTTTGAAGTACAAAAAAATAAATAATTAACTTGTTGTGAGTATGTGCGGACGGCGCGGCGTCTACGAATGAAAGAGGAACGGAGCGCGCACGCACGCAATTTCAGTAAAAGTCATGTAATAATATATGACGTTGCAAAATCCATACCTTTTGGTAAACATCGTCGGGTTTTCGCTTTAATTGTATACGTCATCGAGCTCATCGACCAATGACGATAGATTTGCATGCGATCGTATTCGATCGGCCAATGAAAAAAGTTCTATTGTATTCGTTCTATTGTTCATCGCACGCACGCGATTTCGATAAAAGTTGTGTAATAATATGATATTGCAAAATCAATACCTTTTGGTAAAGATCGTCGGGATTTTCGATGACATAACAATCTATTAATATAAAATGCAAATTACCACGCGCTCGCTGCTGATCGTTGCATCTCAAAATCTAGCCCGTGAAAAGTTTACCCCGGTATAAGGGAGAAATAACGTTCTTCATTTTTAACCCCTTCTAACCCCCTTAGGGTTTGAATTTTTGAAAATCCTTTCTCAAGGGGCCTCTGCTATATATAAAACGAAACTATTTACCAAATGTAATACTTACAAAGCTCCAGTGGCTCCGGATTTTTTCCATTTTTACCCCTTTTAACCCCCTTAGGGTTAATTTTCTTAATTTTTTTTCCGTAATATCCTTGAAATCGGGTGACGTGGTGACACTCAGGAAGGTATTTTTAACAACTCTGTGAAAAAAAATTGGAAAAAAGTTAAATAGAGTCGTCACAAAATGGGAACATAAAAAAGGCTTGTTCTTTTATGTAATATAGGTATTATATAAAGGATAATTGATTTGTACTAAAAATAACAATCCACTATTATATTCATTGTGTTGCAACAAAATAATACGAGGTACAATAGGTCGTGTAAGTATTTACCAATTAGTTATGAAAATAAAATCTGTGGGAAGTATCAAATAGATTTTCGAAAATTTAAAAAAATCAAAGGAAAATATAAATATGAATGTGGTAAATATAAAATCATCCAAGGCGTTCATGAATAATTTAAAAATTTCATAAAACTTAAATCTATCCTCAAGTAAAATTAAAAGTGGTTTCCTGCTTAATTATTATGGATGTCGCGTAAATAATTTTCAATCGGGTCTTATAACAATCATTTTTGAATAAATAAATGGAAAATAATTTTATAATTAGCTTATATTATGTGTTGAAATATTTATAGACACATAAATATTTAACTTTTTGTGGGATTTCAACTGTTGGCAATTTTTAATTGGCAATTTTCATTTGAATAAAAAAAAGACTACTCGTGAATCAATACACACAGATTACAAATAAATTTTTATTAAACAATTTTTATTGATAAAAATATCTCTGTCGTTTATACGAAAATTATTTGACTGGTTATAAATACACCGTATACATTTTTACATGTATAATTATTATATATTTGTTTTATATAATCAGTGTAATTTATCAGTCAGGTATTGCCAAAGGATTTCCAATTTCCAATCGGTCACGAAAATATATCACAAGATGTTACACATGAATATTATACTGTATACGTATGTCAGTGTCAGCTTAAACTTTATAGTATTGACAAAAAAACTTTCGCTAATGCACGTGTAGCTGTTTACACGAAAAGGTATTCTTTTGTCCTACCCTCTAATGGATTGCTGCTGATCTATTATTTTGAACTCGTCTCCCAATACATATTTTTACGTGGTTCGAACAACTTTGAAAACAAAGAATTTAAAATAAATATTTGTGTTTCGATATTCTAAGTAAAAATCTGACGCGTATACCGATGGCTTCCTTGAATGATATGTAAAAATTCTATATTAATTTTAATAAAAAAAAATCATTATTATTTTATATCACATACTCGCGTAATTTTGGATTATAATACGATTTCATGGGAATTTTTCAGAAACGCAATGTATAACAAAATATAAAATACTTTTCGGTTGGTTACAAAAGCGATAAAAAAAAAAAAAACAGATGGAATATAAAAAATAATCATAATTACATTACGATCTCTAAATATTTGAGGAAAAAAAAATCAGAATAAAATAATATCGCTATCGACAAATACAAACAACTTTTATAATGTACAGTACACGACGTAATAATAATAATAATGTTCCATACATATTATGATTATGGTCTGATCAACTGTCACCGAACGCCCGAACATGATATTGTCGACGCGAAAATGCGTAAATATTTTGTTTAGTAATGCCTAACGGTTGGAATTTGTATTCGTTCGTCGTACTTTACGTCATATTTTTTGCGATCTACCAATTTTTATTGGAAAAATATACACGGGGGCGTTGCATTCCGTCAATGTATCCGGGAAAACGATTTGTTTTACGATTTCGTTGGCGGCGGCGACGACGACGACGACGACGACGCGTGGAAAATATTCAGCATTTTTACGGGATAGTGTTATTCCATTTTTCTCTTTGGTACGTTTCGCGCGGCGCCATAAATTTGACTGTTTCCCCATTTGCTTGGCTACAACACGTACGTAGGTAACAATACTTTTGGGGAAGGAGGGGAAAAATGAAAAAATGAAAAAAAAAACACGACACACGCGTAAACATTACGCGGCCATAACACTTATTCCCCCCTCCACCCCCACACTCAAGTATATTACGTCGATGTGACTTATTGTTCGAGAACGCATTTTTTTCGGGAAAATGTATTTCATACGTTTGTGAGAATTCGTTTGATCAGAACACCTATAACGTGGTTTAGATTAGTAAATTTAGTTGTATTACTTATGTGGAATTTACAGGTAAAATATTGTAGTGAATCAAACACGATAAAAAATGCACTTACAATTCATGTGAAATTCGGTAAATCGACGAGTTCGTTTCAAAATGTTTTAAACGTTTGTGCAATTCGTGCTGATTTCCTTACGCGTTTAAAACCTATATTTTAAGTTTAAATTGAATATTAATATAAAAACAATTAACGCCGTTGGCTGGTAGCCCGATGGTTACATTACAGAAACAACATCGTGTTAACCAACGTTATAAATACTAACCTTTATCTAATCGATTTATTATTTCATTATTTGTTTCTTTCAAAACAAAAAAAATCATTCATAAGACTATTGTATCCACGTTATGCAAATTTTTCTTTCCTAATAAACAATGCGCAAAATACAATACAGTACGAAATATACGGGTACGGCGACGGTATAAACTAAATAGTACCTAAATAAAAGTCGTTACGCTCGCAGCGACATTTAAAACGAGGGGTTGTTCGATTTAACAACTGTATGAAAAATTTCGCTGAAATGTACGCGCCTAAATGTATTATTGCCCGTGAAATTGATCGAGCTCACGTTCCTAAAATATCACAAACGTTTCGTTTACATAGGTCGACGAATAATAGGTACATTTTTATGCATATTTTATGACATACCGTAAGCTTTTCGCAATAATAGCAGTAATAATAATAATTTAATAACCGACGACGTTGCGCGGGTATTATTATAATACACTATTATAACAGCGGCGCGGCGAGCCCACATGCAGTAATAAGCGTTTTTTAACAGTTACAATATTGTAAAGCATTATGAAATAGAAGTCGGGTATATTTTAAAAACGAACAAAAAAAAAAAAAAAACAACCATTTCAGTCTCTGGATTATTACGGCCGAGTTCAATCAATATAAATATTTTGTTGTCAAATTATTAATTGCATCGTGCCGGACTGAATTGTTATAAACTGAAATTCCGGGATCCAGGACGCGATCGCTTCGATTTTGTTCGGTTGTATAGAAATCGCGAACACTTTTTAACGATACGATATCATAATGAATGGGTTTGATAATATTTTCGGTACTATTGCGCTCACGCCATCATCGCGATCGTATTGTAATTTATAAGCTTATCAATACGACTAATAGAAAACATTTGGAAAACGAATACAATCGATTCGACGTTACGGAGACACGGCCCGCACGAATAAAACAATGTGATAGAAATAATAAACGTGCCTTTGCGACGAGCTCTCTCGCGACCGCCGTCACTACCACCTTTGCGTGCGCACGGTAGGGGGATGCTGTCGCCGGTGGTTGTTGTTGCCGTATAAAAGGGTGGCTGAAACTTGGACACTATCATTTGTACCGAAACCACGTATCGGGACACGCCAACGGGAACCACACGCATTTTACCACCATGAACCATCTGTTGCTGATCGTGGCAGTCCCCGTTCTAGCCACCGTATTCGCCGCTCACGTTCAAGTACGTGACAATATTATAACAATTATTATTATGATTATTATTATTATTTTTTGTTTTAACCGTCCTTTTTCCTCGTCCGCGGTGGCGCGTAAAATAATCGCGCTGTAATCATTTTTTTTTTACTTGCTCTCTTTTCGTAACGTTAAAAATCCCCGACTCCGATTTACTGGAACGATTTGCACCGAGTCTACCCTCGAAACTACCCGAAAATGAATAAAATTCATCGCGACATGTCTCGATTGTAATATTTTATCGTACGATCACGCGAACAATTTAACCGAATATATTTAGAATTTCTACTAAAGTCTCTAGACGTTCGTTCGCTTGGATTTCTGCAAAATACGCCAAATATATCAGTGCATATAAACATTTATGCTTAGGTTTGAAAAAAAAACACGATTTAAACTTGCATTGACGCTTTT
This sequence comes from Drepanosiphum platanoidis, assembly GCA_948098885.1. Taxonomy (NCBI): domain Eukaryota; kingdom Metazoa; phylum Arthropoda; class Insecta; order Hemiptera; family Aphididae; genus Drepanosiphum; species Drepanosiphum platanoidis. The sequence continues at coordinate 5,609,163 of OX402534.1, read as the reverse complement.
TTTTTATATCATTTCACTTATTCCACAGTGTTGTTCTTTTTTACTTAAAAACTAATCAATAATCATTGGGAAATCGTTTCGAAATATTTCCCATTTATAGATTTCTTTTCTTTTTTTTTACTCGAAGCCTTTTGAATTTTTCCATAGTTCCGATTATTGTAAAATAGTGGTGAATCGATATTTTAATGTCAAGTGGAATAAAAAACGAACAAGATATTTTGAATAGATTTTTAAATACTACCTATGAAAGGCAGACATTTATCGAAAGAATTTGAATATTAATATGGGCTATTAAGATTACACGAATGAGGCGTCCCGTGAGGATTTAATTATTCAACGTCATAGTATAAAATGCACATTCTACCACCTCGTTATTCAATTATTTAATCATCAACCTATGGACAGAAAAAATTGTGAAATATTAAATACTCGTGTAGCTCGGAAAGTTTATATTTTTGATATTTTAAAAATAAAACATAGGTACTCGTGACTACTAAAGGGCAAGTCAGAGAAATGTTACTATTTTATGTTTGATCTATCATGTAAACTGGCGAAAAAAAAATTAATAAATAAATTATAATAAAACCAATTATAATATAACCTAACCTCGTTTTACTAGGAATAAAAAAATATTAAACTTTTCATAGTATTATATTATATGCGTATAAGGCATACATTTAATGATATAAAAAAATCATAAAATTAATTTTTAAAACTTTGTAGATTTGATTATTAAAATAAAAACGTATGTTAATTCCTTAAACATATATATATTATAAATAAATGAGTTACGGATTATTAATCTTATGTTTTTCGTACGTTTTAATATTTTTCGTACGACAGATTGTGTTATACCTTGCGATGGTATATTTTACAAAACTAAACTATCGTTTGATTAATATGATAAAATCATGATTTTTGGCTCTCCTACGAGGGGTAGGTATCTATTACCTATTATAATGTTTCACAAAATATAGCCGTATGATGTCAACATTTTTAAGAATTATTTTAAATTCTATCTTTGATTCGTATCTTTATTATAGAGCAACGGTATTAAAATGTTTTGTTTTACTAGTTGACTATTGAGAAGCATAGGTATACTATTTACTTTGTATAACAATCAAAGGCGTAATTATAGATAGAAGGGACCATTGAACTGCGATCGTTTCTACTGGGCGTGGAATAATTTTTCTGAGAGCATTGGTATAGTTATCGAAAAAGAAATTCTCGATGAACTTGTGGTGGCAATTGTAAACCAATGAGCTGCAAAAATCGATAGTATATATTTATAAATTTGAGATTTTGAGTGAAGCGAGGAATATACATATATATTTATTTTTGTATCTGTCATCAGGTCCTCGACTGAAAGAATCGGACAGTTTTCGAACTTCACCTACATGGTTTCTGGTAGCAAATGTGGTCTAATTTTATTATTTAGAAACAAATTTATTTTTCAAGAGATTTGTTGTGCTATACATAGATATTTGAAAAAGAAACTTATCCCCACTTGTCTTCCTTCACGCAGAATCGTTTTTCCAAAGCAATTGGTCTTAAATATTATAAGAACAATTTACCAATCTTCCGTCTTCTGTGTTTCATTCGGTTTTTTTTTAAATTTGATTCAACAGAAAAATTAAAAAAGTATATATTTTTAAAATTCTTTTCCAAAATGCTATTCATCACCGTTAGGTTTTGTTAAAAATAATGTAATTTCAAAGTTCCTCGACACTAGAATTACATTTAAATTTATTTAAATCTTGAATTTACACAGGGGAAAATGCTCGACTCATTTCTAAAAAAATTGACGAAAGCCTTCACATAACTGCTGAAAAGCCAGGTGACGTTATGAAAACATATCGTGCGTACGCTTATGTTGAGTGTTATTAGGATCGCGATACTGTCTAAGTAGGTCAAGTGTTGGCTTCATCAGTTGTTTTATTTTGATTGTATTTGCTTACTTATTGTATGCAATTTACTTATTCTTCCTCTCTATTTAATTTGATTTGCTTACGAAATTATATTTGTAATGCAAGGTATGTTGATTTTCTTTGAGAAATACATTTTGAAATGCTTCAGTGGACTTGGGTGAAACAACTTTGATATACTTAGTTGAAATAAATTTTAAACGGTCAGAAACAAACCATCTAAAACTCTGACCAATAAATAATCCGCTTGAAAACGGATTTCTGTATCTTTCGATACAAGATGAAAGTATCGTTTTTTCAACTATTAATATAAAAATATCTAGACATGTATATTTTTTATTAAATCTAGATGAAGCTGTAACAGTGAGTTTTGCGTTATTTTTTAAGTCAGTGTACTTTAAAAAAAATATGAACGGGACAAAGCGGTCGGATGTTGAGAATTTGACTCGCTTTGGTAATTTCGGCGAAAGCCAGTGATGCATAAATGTATAATTATTTGAAATTTAAAAGCTATTTTGCAAATTAATAAAATGGCTTTAAGAACAGTTTGGTTTCGACCAACGTTTATAAGAATAATATTATAAATTATGATTTAAAATAGGTAATTTAATTCCCTTTAGTTAAAACTAATTTTATCCTTTAAATACGTTTTATAAAATAAATGTCGAAATAAATTGTCATAGTTGCATTTTCCACTTCTAATTAATTATTTTTGTAATTTTGCAATTTAAATTGATAGAAAAAGAATGACTAAATAAAATGTTTCGAAAAATAAATCACCGTCTGCCACAATAAACCACTTACCTAATTAATTTGTTTTGATTTTAAAATATTGTTACATTTATGTGGTCACTTATTACTATGGACAGGAATCGCCCGGAACTGGGAATTTTCTATTCCTTCGATCTTATTTCTTTTACAGCACGTGTTTTCTAAATCACAAAATTCAAACGAATAAAAAAAAAATGTAACTTTTGTTAAAAAAGAAATAGTTAATAAAAACATAATATCAAGCATAAATGCATAGAATTAAAATATTTTTTACACTTTACAAAAGTGTAATGATTTGTGTTTATTTAATCCAGGACGAAGTTATTACTTTGAGAGTTGGGATGTATTTACAGGCCGAAATTTGAGTGAAAGTAATTCCTGAATATTTTATATTGATTAAAAATGTATTTTTATACAAAAAGTCCACATAGTTTACTCTAAATATCTCTACGAGTGTCATGTGTGTATTTAAACGACTGTTATTGTTGTTTGGGTGTATAGTATTTTCTTTGTTCGGTTTTAAATACAATTATTTCGTTAATGATTCATTATAATACGCCGTTGAAAAAAGAGATTCGTATCTTTTGTTGTGTTATTAGAAACTAAAGAAACTTTTCAAATTAATAAAATAAATAAGAAACATATTATTACATGTTTTACTAGTTACCTACGCGTCGTCACACTAACAAAAGGTTGCGACCAAAATTCTGACAGTTTGCAGTGAATTATTTCGTGTCTTCGGAGCACGCGGCGAATAATCGTATTTTTCGGAAACTTTATTAAAATTTAAAAATAATATTTTAGTTGAATATGTCAACAAAGTAGAAAATTTGATGTAAGAACTTGTTTTAAAATCATTTAACTTGCATAAGAGTATGTGAAACAGTGATGTTCATAATTTATGTATATAAGAGAGATTTAAGCTTAAAATGCTAGACAATAGTTATACGGTGTCAAATGCGTACGGCAACTTTAATTTCAAAAAATAAAACCGACTATCAAACAATTTGTTAAGAATAGTTTATAATAGCTTCTCGATTTCGAAACTTTGAAAGTTTATAGTTTCGTTCAGGTAAATGATTAAGTAACAGATTTGAAAGTGAAAATTAAAAAGAAAAAAAAAAGTCCTATAACTTTTTTTTTCACTCGAGCTTCCACGATTTCACACTCGTTTTTACAATATAATAGTCTGTTAGTTTTGATCCATATTATTATCGAATCAATTCATTCGAATGTAAATCTATCGAGTATAATAATTATTGTATGCATGAAAACATCAATACACATTAGCTGCCAGCTAAATAGATATTCGACGGTAGAGAATATCAGAAGTTATCATTAATCTTAAAAAGCATGTTTGTTACTTTTTCTCTCTCTCGATATTAATGGAAACGAGAAGTAGACAATTTTATTTCGAATCGGTAGAGGATTGCGAGCTTATAGTAATGCGATGATAAATTATTATTCCTGTCATATCCTCTTCTACGTTCTAATCGATTTACCTCCAATGTACGAATGCACAACGTTATGTATATCTGCATAAGGGGGTAAATATTATGTACAGTATTTGTATGCATACCGTTAATTCTATAAATCCATACTCTACACATTCGAAACCGTTGATTATAAATAGTGATGAGCATTATTACTTATTAGTTGATTAGCGTTTATAATAAATGTTATGATCTATCGGCAAACGTAACAATTTATTCGTTTAATTTATACTTTTCCGCGTTCCCTCTTTGAAAGAAACGATATTCGTTTTGTTTTTTTTTTTTTTTTTTTGCACAATTAGAGTTGATTGTAGATTACAGAACGCTGACAATGGAAACGTCGTATAATAAACGCTGGGCAGGTTCATGGGAACCTGAATGTCTGTCGACCAAAACGAACGTCACGCGACCTATAATTATTTAACATTTTTCTCGTCTGACTTAACACTGTGATTCGTCTGATTTCTCGATAAAATATATTTGAGACGGATAACTCGTTCGACGAATATTTTTCGTTGTAAAACAGCACAATAATAATTAGGTATTATTAACGAATTGGCGATTATTAATTTGAAAAATCATTGCGAACAATAGCTGTTGTTATTGAACCGACTTTTGACGTATATAATATAATATACTACACGTGTACAGTACATTAATGTTAACCTTTCATCACACCATTAGTATGAATTCTAATACACTCGGTGGGTTATATAAATGTTGTGCGAGTGATGCGAATTTAATAACAAACAATTTCGGGATTTACTCTAATATATGCTATGTAAATTATTGATTTACAAATAATATATCTTACAGTTCCGTAAAGTATTTGACATTTGCCAAATTAAATGTGTATGATTTTGTTCAAAACTATAAAATATAATAACTAACACACAGTGTTATGATGTCATCAAAAAGAGATGGATGGAAAGGGAAAAATGAGTATTTTCAAATTCTGAAAAATTAAGGTTAATGACATTTATGTGAAAATTTATTTTTCAAATTTTGAAATGTATGAAAATAAATTAAAATGCAAATTATATTTTTGAGATCTAATCGACGACGTAAAGCAATTTTAAAACGACACTTTTTACGACCACTGATCGATAGTTTTAAAATTTCAAAAATTATAATTCACAAACTTTTAAGAAAGTGTGGTTTTTTATAAATTTTTTTAAGAGGAAAACCACAATCGCCCGCTTCGAGAATTGAAATAGAATATAAAATTCCGTATTATGTAAAATACACGAGTTGCTATTACTTTAAAATAAAGTATTCAGTGAATATATTAGAATATAACATCCGACTTTTACTTAGTACCGTTTTTTTTTTTTTTTTTTTAGTGCGATGATTTATTATTGCTTTCAAATTTATACAAACAATACGACTTAAAGTTAACGCGAATCCTCTAGTACCTATAGAATGTACTTCATTTCCTGTACGCCCGTTACCGAGGATCGAAGCAACACAAGTGACCCACCAAACTTATATATATTTAACTTGTAATTTGTATTCTTAAAAGTTAGCGCAGTATCAAAACTTTCATTTTATTATATTTTTAATTTAACCGAACTGATAAACTTTATTATGATGATGTTTTATGAATAACGAGTTCAAAGAATTTTTTGTATAAACATCTACGTCGCACGTTAACAAACTTTGACATAAATTAAGTATAATTAGCTAGTTATTTCTAAATAATTTTTCCGAGTGTTAATTGTATATATTGTAACCTAATAAAAACATTAAGGATGAGTTTTTTTTTTTATTGAATAAGTATTTACATCGATTATTTTTTCTTGAAAACGATTGAATTATATACCATTTTATACATTTTTTCAAAAGATTTAAGTTTTATTTCAATAAAATGTATAATTCATTTTGCGCTTTAAATTAATTCATTGCTACAAATGTATAAATCGAGTGGTAATTGTGGACGGACTTTAAATAAATCTGTATTGAAATTGCTTCAATGGATAATTATTAATGCTTTTACTTTCGTAATATAAAAAGCAATTCCTTTATTTACCAATACAAAAGATTATACAAATATTATTATTCTATAAATATATGTGGGATAACTGTGGGAAAGGTTTTTTTTTTTTTTTACGTTTTTGATTCAATTTTTTTTAACTATCCAAAGCAGAGGGCTTCTAACTTTTTTGGTTGTAGAAACTTTCAGAAACTAGAAAAAAATCAAATCCCTACGAAACTAAAAAATAATAGAATAACGATACAAGGTTAACATTATTGTTACCTTAATCTTTTTAATTGTATCAAAAACCCTACACTTTTAGTTTTTTATACTTTTACGAGAGCGAAAATGGCGTTATGGAATCTCATTATTAAAACGGTAAAAGTGTTTTCATATCTTTACCCTACTTAATTATTTATATTATTTTGTTTGTGTAACCAACCATTTGACTTTGTTCTCATTCGTGATATTATAACGTCTAATATAACTAATAGCTTATGTGCTTCGTTAAATTTATTAAAATTATGAAAAAAAAAAAAAATGGATACAATAGATTATATTAATTATTAAAATATTATACAAGTAATAATTAGTTAGTATTGACCAAAAAAAAGTATACTAATACTCGGGCGTCGGATAAATAAATTGAAATCGCTTGGAATCACAAAGAACCACTGGGTATAAACCCACAAGGATCCTCCAGTATGTTTTTAAAGGAAGCCACTGAAGAGTCCCGAGTATATAAATAACTAAAAAGATAGGTTCACACCGGCGGCGAGTTTTAACCGAATTGGGTTAAAACTTTGTCTGATTTTCAACGAAATTTTAACTCGGACGAATTTTAAAACGATAATCAAACTCGAGTATTGGAGACGATCTACGTATGTGCGAGACAGTATAGTTATTTAGGATGACCATACGTCTCGTCGTAAAATAGAATTGTCCTATTTATCGGCGTCGCGTTTCGCCGTTTCGACAACGTTTTAACGAGGTGTGCTATGTCCTTTTTTACGAGCACGTCCAGTTTTTCCATTTTTTTAATATAATATATTATTTTTATGTAATATTTAAAATATTATATCGTAATCATTTCATCTATTGTGTTTATCCGATACTCGTAGATTTAATGTGCCTATAGGTGTATGTGTACCATCTACCAATGGACAGTATTTCAATCGGGGGTGAAGGAGCAGTGTTTGTCCGTGGGCGTATGCAAATTTTATCCCGAGCTTTTCATCATCCGGTTAAAGTATTTAACTTTTGACGATCATTATCAATATAAAATGGAAAATAAATTACTATTGACAATAGTATGTTAAATATGTAGATGAGCAAGTAAATGTTAATCCGAAAATATGACAGTGTGCACACACAGTACACAATGAACGTAAAACGGTGTTTTTTTTTTCTCTTAATGGAAATCATTAAAATTGAACACTCTATAAATGGATTGCGTCTACACGAAACGGCTTTTCGAAGATGTTTTATTTTTATCTTTACACAGTCATTATTGTGACAATGGTGTACTTTGTAATGCAATAGAAAACATAAAAAAAAAAAAAATACAATGAAATTTTACTTTCACACCGAAGCGACAAGAAACAGTAATAGGGTTTTGTATCTTATTGAGATGGGGGAATACTCACAGCCGACCGAAAGAAGTTGCCGCCGCAGGAAATAAATAAACGTTGGCAATGTGCTTGTATTGTTAAGAGAACTACATCATAGAAGCAGAAGAAAAAAGCCATAAACACGAAACCACCTCTGGAGAAAGAACGGAAACAAAAGATAATGTGTTGTATTTTTCCCGAATAAGCTCCGACGACAATTACAATAATTGTACGATATTGTACTTTGATATTTTATATTTAGTACAATCGCGTCATTGTTATCTACTTAAATTTAACGAGATGTTATTGAATTTATTTATTGCGTTTTAAAAACGCGTTGGATGTATTATTTAGCCTATTGATAACTTAATTTCATGTCGTTGGTATTAAAACGTAAAAAAAAATCTTTTTTTTCTTTTTTTTGATTTTCAAATCTTTATTAAATTTCCGTCTTTAAAACGAAAAAACGATAAATTTGTTTTCGGGTAAATTCAATTTTTAGTGATGTAAAATGTATAGTAATTCATATCAACAGTTATTGGTAAAACTTGTAAAAAACGTGTTTTCATTGATGTCAACATTTTTTTTTTATTCGTTGCGTTATATTTCAATATACCACTGAACGATCGATATTTTTAGTAAAACAAAAAGAAAAAAAATTTTGAATGTTATGTAGTTTAAATTATAGTTTTATTAATGATAGTGCGGTGTAGAGGTAATAATTCATTGTATAATAATAATTAGGGTTTTGTAAAACATGTTTAGTCACTCAAAAGCAATGTTCGAAAATTTCTAGTGATTATAAAAAATAAATCCTTGGTGTGACGTAACCTTTTTAGTAATATACATATTTGATTAATCATGCGTAGATTTTTTTTTTTATTACAAACTTCATATTTGTATGGAAAAAAATTTAAATAAATTATGAAAACATTTAAATTTTTTTCAACAACAGTGATGTACTACACTAGTAATAAGTACGACGGGAATACAAAAAATAAAATATTATTTTTTTTTTTTTATACAGTTTATTATTTTTTATCATTATATTTACGTTATTATAACTATTTTATCGTTATATCGCGTTGATACTGTTGCGCGCGATCATAAATTTAGAAGAGAGTTCTTTTAAACAGTACAAATGCAAGTAATTTACATACTACAGTATACTATAGTCGGTGATTTATAAAAATATATTATTCACGCGTATGGTATTGAAAATAATTCGAAGAATATGATATTATCACTGTCTTTTTATTTAAATAGTTCATGCGAAACTAACAGAATTAATATTTCGTTTTATTATCATATCGAGGCTGATGCACATCGCTAAAGACCAGAGATTAATTACTAACAAACATCGTATTTGCTTTAAACACGATTTATTGTGATGGTGTTATTTGCATTCCGAAAGCAATTGTGTATTTATAACCAGATGCGTACAAAAAATTCGTGCCTTTTGTAATGAATTCAATCAAGGATAATTTATTTAATCAAATTATTCATGTCGTGTGACGATCGTTATAATATTTATATAGGTATGTGTCGAGACGTTGGAGCAATGATATTGTAATGTTTTCAATATGCTTTAGAGTAGATAAGTGTAAATACAACATTGTTGACAAAATTTATAGTAACATTTATTTACAATCAAATAAAACCAACTTTGAATTATTTAAATTTAATTATTTTGTTAACGTGTACGCTATTCGTTTAATACACGGATACGTTAGAAAAATATTGAAATAATATTAATAAAATTGTATTATCAAACGATTTAAGTTGAAATTTCATATTTTATAATTGGGAAATTTATTGACGTGTAGTACAATTATTTCTAGTTTCGTAAGATTTTTGACTTACGTTTATTATTTCAAAGCAATTTTATGCTCGATAAATGTACGGCTGGATTTTATTTTGGTTATTTTTAAGTTATGAAATATCTGCATGACCCTCATGTTTAAAATTAATATAGAAAATAAAAACCACATATTTTTACCGTCGATTAATCGATTAACATTTAAAACACTCTTCAAAGACTTCATTTACATTTTTTACACGACTTGCATTTAGAAAAACATTACAACCTTATAGTTAAAAGATTTAAAATAAAAAAACCGTACCTCATTGAAAATAACCACTCAAAAGCCACGTTTCACGTTGTGAAAAAATTGACAGCTCAATTATTTCATATTTTTAGTAGTTGTATTGCTGTAAATAATAAAAAAAAAATCAAAAAAGTTAAAAAATATGGTACAGCTTAAAAAGTACAGTACTTGAAAAAGGGTGAGATACAAGTGATGGGTGATTGATGCTGGTAAATGGATATAGACTGACTGATTTGTGTAATTTTCTTGAAATTTGAACTTAAATGCTTATAAAAAAAATCGTGACAACAGATTTTCAGATTTTCGAAATTTCTTTATACTATAGTAAGAACAATGTACGAGAAATTTTGAATCAAATTTTCAACCTTTAACAGTTTACCGAAAAAATTTATCGACATTTTTCGAAAAAAAATTCAAAAAGCTCAAAAATGTCAAATGTTCACAAATAGCACAAAAAAGTCTAAAACCGTTTGATATTTACTCCATCTCTAGAAAAAAGCCATATATATATAATATTCGGTGAAAATTTCATGTTCTTGTGATCAATACTTTTTGAGTTATTTTTAGAAAATCGTGTGGGCATTTTCGATATACCTAGTTATTAAGCACGAGCTTAAAATATACATAAAGGTATTAATATATAATAACATATATATATATTATGTATTATGTATTGTGACCGAATTCGATTCAAATTAGAATTATGAAATTAAAGTAAAACATTTAAAAAACAATTTCGTTGATTATAAGAATATGTGGTGTATTCGAATTTGTATTTAAATAATAAATTATTACTCTCTTTGTAATTGCTGGGTGAAAAAATTATTAAAATTTTGCTCGATAAGACCATACGTGTTCTGTACACGAAAAGTTTTCCTCGTGCCATTGGAATTGTGGTTCTGGGTTAGTAAGTTTGTTTATAAGGTTTGGTTCAGATCGAATTATCTTTGAATCCTGCCTATAATTGATTTAAACTCAGTACACGTCGCGTCTAAGTATTGACTGTACGTATGAGTGGAATATATGCGTTTTCGATTAATGAAATGTCCATGTAGAATTCTTGTAGTATTGTAACAAAATAATTGCCTTTGATGGTTTTCAATATCGATGAAATTCTCACCGTTATGAAAATAAAAAAACTTTGACTAATTTTACATTCAAGGCCCCCACCAATTGGTTCGGTGGTAATTGTATAATTGATTAAATTTAAAATGTTTTGAATTTTGAAGTTTTGTTTATTTTCGCGTCGAAATATGAAAGTTTTTTCAATTTTATTTCTTACGCGCAACTTTACAAGCGTGAAGTCGAATGAAAGTTGATTTGGTACCATTGACATTTTTCTTCAACGTATACACATAATAATATAATATACTTTCACACTGATTATATTTCGTATTTCATAATTTCAAAAACCGAATCACTTCTTGCCAAAAGTGTAAAAACATTTTAGAAATCGTCCTGTTCGTTTGGCCTTAGAGCGCGTATCAATTCGGAAGACGTTATTTTTCAAAAAAACTCCAATGAAAAGACATCATATACACATTCCTTTTTCCACGGTAATTTATGTTTTCACCGGAGTAAATATGTTAAATACACGTATAAATAATATCGTATAAAATATACTTACTCTATAGGTATTAACACTTAATTAAGAAAACCCATTAGTTACGGTTCAATGTAATGTGTTGGTAAATAATTTGACCAGATGCATATTTTTTCGGGTGTAATTAAATTAAACGAAATGTGAGCGCTTGATTTACTAATATATTTTAAGAACGACGGTATTTTAATAGTAAATCGTAAAATACAGGTATTCCATTACGGCGTGTAAAATGCAATATTAATATGATGGTTATTTATTGTTTATATTTACACCAATGGGAAAAGCTTCCGCCGTTTTCCATTCATTTATGGCGAATACGAATACTTATATCATAATAATATATGAGTGGTGGCGTTCTTGTTTGTTAACTAACTAATACCACCTAAGTGTATAATCCGTGGAATTTTGTCTTTCATAAAATCATATTGTTATGTAATGTATATGCATCAATTAATTCAAGTGGGATAGCGCAGCATGCTCATTGAAGGATTATATTGAATTAAGTTTTAACTTTATTTCTGCCGGTGATGAATTGAAAAAATAAAATATTCGCGACTTTAAACTGAAGAAATGTAATTTTGATTTCACGCGGGATACAATGTACTGCGACAAGGCCGTAACTGAAAACAAATTTCGGAGAGGGGGTGGTTTTTTAACCCGAAACCGCACACTTTATTGACTAGACGTTTTTTTCTCGACTTTTCCGAAAGTTTAGGTCGTGAGTAAAACTCGATGGTAAAATATCATTAAATTAAACATTTTTTTTTTTTTTTTTTGCGGCTCTACATTGATTTTAGATTGTTATAGAAACTTTAACAAACTCGCGATGAACATACCCTTTTTCCAAAATCGCACCGAAATTTGTATTTGATTCATAACATGGAAATACCAAATTTTCGTACGGACACTTTCCATATTGAAGTTTAAAATGACTTTACCCCGACGTACTATGCGATACGTTGTAATTTATTATTTAGCCGCACCAATAATGCCATTTGTAATGGAAATATGTATGCAATTTCGCTTGTGATCACATTCTGTATTCGACCTGCGAACCTGTTCGATATTAATTAAACGGCGGCGCCTCTAGTTATTCTCTTGTTTATTTTCAATTAATTTTGACCACGGTCTCCTCTTATTAGTTTCTATTGACTTTTTCCAACTCCGAAGAACTTATAGCCGTGAACCTTTTCTAAAACCTTGATAATTGTATCGTTAAATATTTTAATTTCTAGGACGAAATATTCAAATTGAATACGCAATCATAACAATTCATTTATAGTACCTACTGTTTATTGTATTCATGTCAAAATAAAAGATACGGGATTCGGCCGGAATGCGGGGAACGAACGAATGTACCGTTGTTTTTTCAAATCCATATTTACGAATGAAACGGACCGGTCTGTTTTCAAAGAACGATCATATCATCAGGTATGAGTAACTTCTGAATTCGGTAGGTTTTGACGAAACCTAATACATATTTCGCGGTAGACTAAATGTGTTCTTAGCTTCACTCGGAATTTAAAAGCAGTTTTGATAAATTAAAAAAAATGTCGTATCAGATGATTTATTGTAAAATATTTACAAGTGCTAAACTAAACTTGACAACATAGATTATTAACGGCTAAGACATTATGATGGTTTTAATTAATTAATATGATGTCAAATAGGTAGTCTCTAAGTGTTTATAAAGAATTCATTTGAGATGATATACGTCATTAACGGACGCATACTGAGGTAAATGAAGTCATGAGATTTAATTATATTTACTAAGACATAATATTATTAACTCCAAGTTATTCCGTCGGAAGTGGTCAAACGTTAAATTATATAAATATTTGATCCGAAACACTATTTTGACACATTTGATATTATTTTTTTTAAATAATCTTTAAATGAAATGGCATTTGCGTTTTAAAAATAAACTCTACTTGTTTAATTATTGAAAATAATAACAATAATAATATTATAGAATAATATCATGAAATTAAAAAATGATCGAAACAGAATTTAAAATTATTTACGATTAGTACCAAGAATATATAATATCATCTTAATAATATGATATTTTGATACACGAGTAATAACATTAACTGATTTTTTGTTGATGTTATAAAAAAATGTTTTTAGTCAATAATTGTTGCACACTGAGTAAAGTAAACAATCGAATGCTTAGTATTATAGAGAAGTACGTTATTCGGTTTAATGAACTTTGCGAATAAGAAAATCAAAATTGCTTTAGTAAAATAATGTTTAACGTTTATAATAAAGTTATTTTGTTTAAAAATGTCTTAACACTATTAAACAGTATAATATATCGACACAAAACATAAACAATATATATCACGTAATAATAAGATTGATCAAGTAGTAAGATTAATTTAATTTATTTTTAATTGAATAACACGCAACGAGCGATAGCTTGACGATAAAAACTGGACAAATATTTGTTCTAGACGCGCTGCTAAATGAGAAACTCTCGACTTTCATGTATCCGTCACAATTTTGCAATAACATTCGATTAATAATTTATTCGACGACACTAGAATTAAAATTGATGTAGTGTGTAAAGGGCACTTTTCGATTAACCCCATTGTTGAGTTGTTTTGTTGTTTGTTTCTTGATTAATCAATATGCTAATATAGAACACTCGGGATTCCAAATTACAGTTTTCATTTATTTCCCCACGCCGGTGTTGGATTCATTCCGAGATCACCGCGGTGCCGACGACGAGAGTAAATATATTTTATTGTTTTCTCGGCTCGAGTTGGTTTATGTGAGCCACAAAACTGTTGTTTCTGCCGTATTATTAGTTTTTAATGAGTTCAAAATAAAAACCGAGTTTTTAGACAAATAAAACGGAATAAAGTTACGTATTTTGTTTGTTGTTCGGGTACAATTTAATAACTATTTAAGATCGACATACACAGTTTTTGTGTTTGAAAATTAATCTGAAAAATATCACATTGTTTATAAATTATAAATTTCACATGCTAAATTACATTCGAGTTTGTTGGGATTAAATACAATAGTACCCGGTTTTACGTAATACAATTTTATTTCATTACCATATTAAATACTGCCAGCAATATTAAACTTTTTTTTTTTAATATTTTTATTTGCAGAAAACATGATGAATTATTTCAATTATGATATTTTTTATAATTAGGTTCAATAAATAAGCTGTGATTATGTTCACGTACTATACACGTAAGAAGTATGAATATCGAATTAAAAAGTTATATAAGTTATACCTATAAGCATAATGACTATAAATATTTCGAAGTAATCAATATTCGATAAATCATCTAATTTCAACTCAATTTTCGGCGAATTTATATATTTTAATCGAACGAATTATAAATACCATGGATAATTTTCTAACTCATATTTGTTTTTTCATCTACACATTGAACAGCCATTCTCTTTTGTAAGGAAGACAACCCAAATTTACATTATTTATTTTTTGAATTATTATTATTTATCTACCATTTACATAACTATATTTAATTTAATTTATAAGAATTCAATTCGCTAAACCAATAGTTTTTATGTTTTATTATTTCATTTGTGATATACTATTAAATCGTTTTCAACCGATTGCATTTTCCATCCATTAAAATCTTATAAGCTTATTTGTAATTTTTATGCATAAATGTATATTTCAACGAACACGTCACATTATAATATAACAAGTTTATTGTCCACATTTTTGAAAGAATTTGTTAAGGAAATATTTTTATAAATTATTTATGAATATATTTTGGAAATTATATCAAGTTCGCATTTGTATAATCTGATTTTTATCGAATCTGAGCTTACTTTATACTTTTTTTTAAAATACATTTTAAAGACACGTTATTTTCCTAATACCTACTTATTTTATTACACTAGGTTTATTATTTATTAGTCGTAAATTGTTATCATTTGAAGTATACGAAAATTTCGATTTTATTTTTTTCAAATGGTGGGCATCATCTATTATAGTGTACCTAATACTATTGTTACATTGATACTTTGACAACATGAAAACATTTTTAATCTTATCAAACTTCAAAAATTATTCACTCGTTAATACGAAATCAAATTAAAAGTTGTGAACATTTTTATTTTAAATCGTATTGATAAAATGGATATCATAACTAATAAAAAAAAAAAGAAGCAATTTTATATTTTTACATCAAGAACTTTATAATTAAAATCTATTTAAAAACATGTTTAATTATGACGCAAAAAGTATAGCAATTATTTGTAAAAAAAAAAAAAAAAAACTTTAAAATGTCAAACGGAACCAAAGTTATTGTATCTATCAGATATCCATGGGGAAATCTGTATGTGTATGTCGAACTGCGCTATATTATAGTCTGACATTAAACGTAAACTATAATAGGTAATAAAAGTATTTTTTTTTATTTTTTTTTTTAGTATAAATATAGCCATTATTATGTTAAACATAAATATTTGTGACGGAAAAATAAAATTGTTACAAATGGTAAAAACTAGTTGTTGGCAGTTATTTTATGGATTTAAATAAAAGTTAGTATGAAGTATAAAAAAAACAAAAACACGTAGCTCTAATTTGTGTTATAAAAGATATGGACATTATATGAGCTTTTAACTATCTAGTATATTAAAACTTTTAAATTATCATTTTTTTTATTATATTCATTTTTGTTTTCATTTGTATATTAAACATTTATTTTTTTAAATTATGGTATTATTTTCACTTTACGAATCGAGCTTAATCCCACTCTAACCTTTGTGACACATGTGAAGAAATATTTTAATAGAATTTTTTTCCAATGAAATAGAACCAATTTGTTATCTGATTTGAACAGTAGATATAATTATTGTTGTCGAGTTACTAGAACCTTACGCGGGTCGCGATTAAGTAAATTACATTTTTTTCTTGATAGTTATTTACTAAAAAGTGAATTTTTTTTAAGAATAGTAATTTAGTAAAGAGGTACTTTTTGGTGTGATCACGTCTAGATGGTTTTTATGTTTTACGTGGGTATATAACGAAGAAAATGTAAAAATAAAATAATACGCGTATGAAAATTTAAACATTTCATGGTGCAAAACTTTGATATGTATACTCGTATGTATAATGTATATAGTATATATATATACAAACAAAAACACATGTTTATTTCTGAAAGTAAAAATCGTTCACGATAGAAAAATATGTGTAAAATTTGAGTTTTTATTTAAATTCTGATCAAACATTCTTCGTGGAATCATATAACATAATATTTATTATATATTTTATTTTATTTGTGTCATTTTTTTTTTCATATATATACGAATATATATATATATATATAAATTAAATGTTTATACTGCGTTTAAAATAAAAAGAAAACCTATAAAAAAAAAACTAACGTTCATCCGAGTGTAGCATAAATTAAACGTAATACAAAATCGAACCTAGTTTCGAAATTCACGGAACTATAAAATTTACCATATCGACTTAAAAACCATATAATATCACGAAAAAGAAAACGTTTTCGCGGCGATATACTTATATATGGAGCAATAATATTCGTATCAATTCAAAACAAACTTCCGGCAAAGGACGTACCATAGAGATATTCAAAGTCGTAACCATAGTTTTTATAGTCGCGCGGTCTCCATTTCAAATAAAGTACACCGCATAGCTCTCTTAACTGTATTTTGTCGTGCGAAGGGAGAACGACAATTGGATTTTATTTCATTTTTCTTCTTCTTTGATTTCAGTATCCCCAACAAACATCACTGCTGTACCCCGTGCAAAGTAAACGGATTCGAACACAAGAGAAAATCATCACAGGTAAATACATTGTGGATCGCGGATTCACAAGATATTCACGTGATGGAAATAACGTATTAGACGAACGACGATGACGGATACGTGTATTTTTATTTATTTTACGGTCTTAATTATATGAAAAGATCCTGGATAGCGTTTGTTTTATTTTATTTTTTTTCGTCGATATTGAATTTCTACCGAAATGGCCTATGAATATGTTAAATATAGATTTGTTTAATATCTCGTATAAGAAGTGCGTTTTCCATTTTATCGCGCGTAAGTAGTCGAGTTTGATATCGAGCTAAAATTAAGGTACTGTTCAATGTAATCTTCATACGTCGAGAATAAAACCCATACGTCCGAATCGAGTGCGAAAAATTCCTGATTTTTAATACGCAATGATAATAATATGTAATTTAATACGTACGTGACTCAATTTGCAATTATTCGTCACTAATGGCAACAAATATGGGAAGAGTGTTGGTCTCTTGGACGAGGTGATAAACAAAGAATTTTCGCGAGTCAAAAGTAACACAAATCGTTTCACTCGCATGTCCGTGAAACAACAGTGTGCGTTTTTATAATTGCACAACAAATTTTCGGCATGGAAAAATTTCAAATAGTTTATGGATGCGTTAAAACCACAGTGTCCATCATCATATTATTATGATATACCAATAAACCGTAAACAATGTCGATTATAATCATCACTCATCCTCCTCTACCCACTCCG
Source organism: Drepanosiphum platanoidis (assembly GCA_948098885.1). NCBI lineage: Eukaryota > Metazoa > Arthropoda > Insecta > Hemiptera > Aphididae > Drepanosiphum > Drepanosiphum platanoidis. The sequence continues at coordinate 5,591,154 of OX402534.1, read as the reverse complement.
TTTATAAACTATATATTTGGTCCGTACACTATCGTTAAGCTCCCTAAATACCACCAATCAGATACGCCTACGTTTAAACCCTTTGTATCCTAAAATTTATAATAAAAAAAAAAATACGTAAAAAGGCAATAATATCGTTGTACAGTTTGTCGGCATTAGAGTTCGAATGTTCTCGCATATACCTACTCTAAAGTCGATTACAATCGACGTTTTGATATTTAAAACCAAGATCATTTCAAGTTTCGAGTTTGAAAACTATAATCTCGCGATTAGAAATGCATGCGGTAATTTCAATGCTATTGAATAATAAATAAAAAGCAGAAAACCTTCTTCTTACGAGTGGATTTTATCCGTGGATCTTTTTCCGTTTAGTCGACCGCCTTTTGTCGACCGCTTTAAATATAAATACATATTTAACGGAATTGAAACTATGTAAATACCGTAACGAAATTCTGCATTTAAACAGACACGGGTAAACCCCGATTGGCGGTTACGCGTAATAAAATAAAAAAAAATTAAAAATCACGTTATCGGGTGGAATACGCACGGTTTATATTGAGACTCGCGTCGATAATATTATTGACCGCTGATAATATATTGTGTGCGGATCTTTTGTATTTTAATATCAGTATAATTATAATGATTATCACACATTGTAGAGTGCATGACCGTGTGGTCCGAAGAAGGCCACCTGTACTACAAATCGCTGACGGACGATCCGACCGTGTGCGGCATTTACATAATAGCAAAACCCGAGCAGACGGTCCACGTATACTTCGATTACATAGACGTGCCCTGCAATACGGGCGGTTTAATAGCGGTAAGTGTCTGCGCGCCTAAGTGCACGTCAAACATAATGTAACAATATTTGTACACACGCGCACGCACATAAATATATTTTATTCACACGTGCAATAATAACATTATAAACGCGTCGAGCGCAAATGTGCGTTTATACGAATGCTCGGAAGTATCGAACAATGATATTACGTATATACTCGTATATAATGTGCAAATAACACGTCAAACGCCGAGCAAATACACACGACAATTTGTACGGCGCTATTTTCGTGTGTGGGTTTTCGGCGTGAAAATTTACATATCGTCACATTATTATGACGAGCGCGTATCGATTACACTCGCGGTTACGGCCGTAGACGCGATCCGCAGCAGACGACGACGACGGAGCCATCAGTCTCGCGACGACAACGATAATATTTTAATATTTTTACGTCGCGTAACAAACGGGTAGCGATAACCCGGAGAAAACGCATATGTCGCCGTCAAACTGAACCGGAGTAAATTTTTACGTTTTCATAATCAGGTACCCCCGCGGGTCACGACCGACGTTTTCGATTTAAAAAATTTACTTATCTACCTGCACATAATAAAGGATCTGCCCTTTAACGATTTTCAATATCTCCTTGGATAGTAATGGCGTGTACGAATATATAATCGAATATGTTTTATCGTCGAAACGAGTGTCGGCTATTGCGGTTTATAAATCCTCGCGCAGGACACCATTTGTATACCTACTACTTATAAGTCATAATACTAATACTCACGGGAGATTTCCGTGATTATTTAGTCGCACGTGTTAACAATTTCCAATTAAATCCGTTTATTGATCGTGCGGCATTGTTATAGCCATCGGACACGATTCCGTTTGCTTTTTATCTGCTTGAAAATCTGAAAAGAACATAATAGAAAATGAATACTATAATAATTCTTTTACCGTATGATACGTATCGATTATGATTTGTTTGACCGTGTACATCGGCGTACACGAGGATACCGCCGCCGTATCGACGTCTCTTTTTTTCTCACTCTCTCAAAATCAAACATGCGTATAAACCAACATAATGTATTATTATAAAACATTTTAATAATTTGAAAACCGTTTGCGGTTAATGGTTCATAATTCGTTTTTACAACCAGCACACGAGCAGTTCTAAATATAAGCTGTTTTTGGTAATTTATGATCGGTATATTATAATAAACCTTAATTTCATTTTGTGGCCAAGAGCTCGTGTAACTCGGAAATACACGTACGTACGTATGTGTGTACATTATACTCGTATCACTATAAAGTCACAGACCTTAAAAATACTTTTACAATAAAAATATAATATCAACGTGTTCGATGAAACGTGAGATTTATGGTTAAAATAAATTTAATACGCGGCCCCAAGTGACTTTGATGGAATCTTTTGTGTAAAAATATACCATATAAAAAGTACCTTTAATCAATGAAATGCGATTGTTATCATTCTTATTAAATGGCAAAAAATATTATAATGGATCTGGATAATATTACGATTTTATGAATGCATATAGAATTTCAATTTTGAGCATTAATAAGACATTGAGTTTTGCAATGACGCAAAATCAACTTGCCCTGAAAACAGAAATCCTAATAGAATAATATCTTAATATATTTAGAGGAACTAAATTTACCGTCTCGTAAACATCAAATTCTACTTCATAGGTAAATATAATGTACAAATTGGAATCGGAATTGAATAAACGCAAACTCAATTCAAACCTACCAATTATGCACGTGCACCATTAAAAAACGGTCAATTATTATAATGGTTTAGTATCGAAAAATCTTGGCAAAAAAAATAAAAACACTCCTCAAAATAAGAGTGACTTCACACTATAACCATTTATTATTATTTTTATTTTTTTTTTTGTAAAATGTCAAACCATTTGAAAGTAAAAATAATTGAAAAAAAGACACTCGGTTTGTCAACGGTATTGAAATTTCATATTATTACACATTCTTATACAGTAATAAATATAGCTGAAGGTACGTTACTTATTTATTTTTAGTTTTTCACCAGATATTCTCTTTCAATCAATACTCGAAAATAAATTTTAATAAACCCTGAATATGATAAAAGGTCGAAAGTATGCTTAAATAAAAATAAAATAATTATAAGTTTTTATTTGAAAGTCAAAAGTTCAATATTAAAACAATATTATAGGCTGACGAAATAATTATTTTAATCATAACATTTATCGAATAGTACTGGTTAAGAGTTTGTCGAAATTTGTAAAATCAAATTAACAAATATTCTCAAAATAAAGCTATAGATTAATAATTATAAGGTTATTAAAAAAGTTTACTACTCTTTACCATACATATTAATGACTAATTTGGGATTAAAAATAGATTTTTACGGGTTTGAGTGTATACAAATGTCGAGTTTGCATTAACTTATATTTTTTGTTACATGATTACGAATAATATGCAAATAATACAAGATATAATATCCATAATTTGGCTTTGATGAAGTTAAAATTGGATTATCAAACTGCAGAACATGAATATTTCTAATTAAACTATATTATTTATGTTTATTTTAAGTATTTGATTATTCTTCGTCAGACATTAATGATTACGATATCGTGTTTCTTATTAAGTTGATTAGTTTTAATACTAAAAAAAAGTACATAAATTTAGCGCAAATAATCTAATATCAGCACAAGAGAATAAATAAAACCCCGTGTCAGCATCGTGTTACGATATTTTGCCATAAAAGCAGATTTTTGATTTTAGAAAAGTAGAGAAATTATTTTGATTGAAAGGTCAAAAGTAAATCATATTCCGACGGTTTGAATAAAAAAATGCAGGAATACATAATTTTTCTACTTTTAGTTATCAGCGAAAAGTGTTAAATTTACACCATGAAGATTCATCGAAAATAATCTAAAATATTTATCGAGTAATCAAACTGATACTTACGTAGAAAACAAAAAAATGTGTATCATGACTTGTTAGTAATAATTAAAAAAAAATTAAACACTACTCGAGAGGTAAATTAAAATTAAAACCGTATTTGATGTACACCGTATTGAATAAACATTTAATTAGTAAAATCATTTTGTTTCTTGAATTTATCATACCTAATTTGAATAATAATTTACAACTTTCGTTTGTTAAAAATATGCAGTTAATGGCTCGTTCAACTTTAACTATTGCGATTCGTTCATTCCCTAATATTATGCAAAACAATATCGGTAAAATATCGAAATATTTTATTGACGTTCAGCCCTTAACTCGCGGTCCCTAATTACTAGATAATAAAGTTGTTATGAAAACGTCAAATGATTTAAACGATAGCGCGAAATAATTAAATCGTTAAACCGTACAAGAGTAATAAAAAAAATGTAATATAAAAATGTTCAAAATAATACACACTAAGATAATATTATATGTATAAAATTAATAATTTACTTTTAAGTGACTATTATCGTACAGTATTTTAATATTTATATAATAACGCGACAAAAAACGCAAACGATTTTTATCGGGTTCGTAAAGTGATTTAATCGTATTTCCTATTGTTATACAATAGCGTTCGTTAGAAATTAAAAAAGGAAAACGCGCGATAAAATAAATAATTTAAAAATACCGTGTTCTGCTCGTGATGGGAACGTTCGATAACTCGTTTTCATAATACCGAGTTGTTGTAATATTAATTGAAAAACGTAGGCCTTCAGTCACAACAATAATTATTATATTTAAAAGCCTACAATGATATTATTATACAATTTTGTTTTATTTTTTTTAACTCGAACGTATTATCATTAAATTATTTTTATGCGTCCGGAGGATATCCATCACGTTATAATCGAGTGTCCTTTTTAGTTTGTGGACGGATGGGAACTGAACGGACAGATATTCCCTAACGAACAGGATCACCCGAAACCGATGGAGGAGCGTTTTTACGAGATGTGCGGCACCAAAAAACGCAAACAGGTGTTCAAATCGTCACAAAACGCCGCGTTGATACAATACCGGGTGCCGCGGAGAGGCAACGGTTTCAGCTTTTACGTGTCGTTCATCAACAACCCCACCCGTACGTATATGATTACAATAATATAAATTAACATGAAATTAGCGCTCTATTTTTGTTCTTTATCTACAAGAGTTGTTAGCGATGTAAAACACTGTGTGTATGATTCCGAGCTCGGAATCGTGTACACCCATTGTACAATTTATAAAAACGATTGGATTGTATGGGACAAGGACATTTTCTTTTCGTCGAGTAAATTTAAATTTAATAAATTCGTTGTAATTGTTTCTACTAAGATAAACATCAACTAACAATATTACAAAACTTGTCGAGGGTTTAATATAATTCAAAAATCGTTGCTCACCGAAATATACCAATGAGTACAAAAACAACTACTAAGGTAAGTAAAAAGAAAAAACCGAAAAAAAAAAAACAAAACCCGAATTTCATATTCATCTTATGCGTATATCTACAATTCGTTTCATTAATTATGTACTCGTTGTAACTTTTTTAATCCACTTTGGGATATTAAAAATTAATTTTTATGAGTTCATGATTGTAATTTAAGTTATATGATTGTTAAAAGTCTTAGAAATAAAAATGATCTCGGAGTTTATGTTGTTAATTATGTTAACAATTTGAAATTGTTTAGTGTCCATATAAGTAATTACTTTAATTTACATAATATAATGTACGTACCAACTGACCCGGCGAACGTTGTTTTGCCATATAATTCCAGTGAATTTTGTAGAATAAAAAATAACCAACTTATTGTAAATATGTGCGGACGGCGCGCGGCGTCGATGATTGAAAGAGGAATGGAGCGCGCATACATGCAATTTCGGTAAAAGTTATGTAATAATATATGACGTTGCAAAATTCATACTTTTTTGTAAACATCGTCGGGTTTTCGCTTTAATTGTATACGTCATCGAGCTCATCGACCAATGACGATAGATTTGCATGCGATCGTATTCGATCGTCCAATAAAAAAAGTTCTATTGTATTCGTTCTATTGTTCATCGCACGCACGCGATTTCGATAAAAGTTGTGTAATAATATGATATTGCAAAATCAATACCTTTTGGTAAAGATCGTCGGGATTTTCGATGACATAACAATCTATATAAAATGCAAATTACCACGCGCTCGCTGCTGATCGTTGCATCTCAAAATCTAGCCCGTGAAAAGTTTATCCCGGTATGAGGGAGAAATAACGTTCTTCATTTTCAACCCCTTTAACCCCCTTAGGGGTTGAATTTTGAAAAACAAGTTAATTGATTTTTCATTATTTGATTTACAGAGTATGTATGCTAAGTTTTAAAAAAATCTGAACAAAAAATAACATTTAACATTTTTAACAACAAAAAAAAGAATTAACTAAATCGGGATTCATTTTTATATAATATTTACAGATTTCAACTCTTTTAAAAAAAAATTTTTGAAAATTAGACGCCATGGTGACACTTAGGAAGGTATTTGGAATAACTCTGTGAAAAAAAATTGGAAAAATGTTAAATAGTGTCGTCACAAAATGGGGACATAAAAAAAGCTTGTTCTTTTATATATACGAGTATATATATAGGATAATAGATTTAAAGGATATATATATTTAATTTTTATCCAATATACGATCTTCTAAAATATAATGATAATATCAATAGTAAACGTTATATTTAATTGAAAAAAAAATTGAAAACTTTTATATAATTTCTATTCACAAAAATATATACTCCGATATTATTTTATTTATTACACACTATAATTTATTTTAAGTTCAGTTTTTTTTTTATTATTAATTATAAGTAGATTACAATTGATTAAAAGAGAATGAAATATTGCGACAAGATTTAACGAATACTTAAAATAAAAGTAAAAATCTTTTTGTTTCTTACACAAAACAAAGAATAATTTTATAATTACGCCTTTTCCTAAATGTTTATTTGCATATTATAATACGTATTGTAGAGTATAAATTATAAATTAATACATCGGCAGAGGAGAAAACTGAAATAGTATTCGAATAAAAGTTGAATACAATTTTAAAATCCTGAACATACCGGTGTCGCGGATACGTTTCCAAATAAGACAGCTCAAACGAAACGACAGCTCTGCACTTAAAGAAAGGAGTACTTATAGTGAAAACGAGCGTATGCACTGCAGTGTTCTTACACGAGATCAAATCATTTCCACATTACTAATTTATGCGTTTAACGTACTTAAATTTGTCAAACTCACGCGCGCGAACGTAATTTAATTATATCTAATAACACGCAAAACGTACCGAGTAAAAACATCCGATGGGCAATGACACGATTTTTTCAACGAATTCTGTAAACATTCAAGACAGAATTGCCATTTCAAAACCATCATATTATTTGCGTGCCCGTCTCGTCGTCGAATAATATGTTATAATGTGATGCTCTCGTAAAGTTCGGTTAAGCTTGCGCCGCATAATTTTATATGTGTATAAACGAGTATATAAATAATATACAGGTGTATGGAGATTATAGTAGGTCGTTTAAAGGCGGATCGGACGTGCGCCGATCACTCACGATTACAACGATTAAAATGTCCACGCCGACTGAATACGAAAACACCGGTTTTCGTGAGTTTCGTCACCGGGACACAATGATTGATATTTTATCAATCATCGTAATTCTTACGCGAAATAAATATCAATATAATCTCATATGTATATATATTTTTATGCTCGAGTTGATACTAGTAAATAAATTGATAATAATATTATAATAGCTAACTCTGGTTTAGTGACCAGAGAACATTAAAAACTTATGAATACGGTTGTTTTATTAATTATAATGAAAGTTAATATATTTAAATGTGACTGCAGTTCTTTAAGTAGAGTTTTGTTTCAAGTTGTTGCGTGTATTAAGGCAAATACGAAGCTAATACGATCCATAAGTCACAGATAAACATACTTGAATTTAAAAAAAATCTATATACGTGTCGATTACTTACCAATAAAATCGATCACAACACACAATGTAGAAAGACTGAAAAGACACGTACGAGAACGTAAAAGTTGAACACGAGAGAAAATATAGAGGTCATTTGAGCTTTTGTGCTACGTGGTTATTGTTATCATTGTTACTAAAGTCGTGATTGCGTTTTCTATATGGTGTGCTTGATCGCGGTGAGCTAAAAGGACTAGATTGACGCGATTGTTCAGCAATAGCGAGTTTGGCTTTTAACCTGATATCACATACGGATAAGACACACGTGGAAACGTATGAAATCAAATTATTTATATTTACTTTTGTGTGTACAACAATTTTTATTACGTCGTTGAACATGACGATTTTCCTTTCACAATGTGTCTACCGCATAAATAAGAAATTTCTGACCAAATTTCATTTGCACAGAACAATCATGGCTGGGGCCAACAATTTTACCAAATCCCTTCTTATTGCCCAGATAATGTACCGCGTCAGTTTTTACAAATACTTGCGTTCCTGTAAATTATACAAATATAATAAAAATCTGACTAAGAAATAATGTTTTCCTTTTTAACCCATTTTAACCCTCTTAGGGTTCAAAGTAAAAAAATAAAAAAATCATAATAATTTTGATCGTTGAAATGAAACATCAAATCATTGACATTTTGGTGTTTATTGCAGCTTGTAACATACTCATGCAAGGTCTTGCCGATGTTTATACACTGAGAAATTACGGAAAACCGGTGAACTGCAGTCTGACGATGTTGTACCCGGCTCAGGTGAAAATACTTGCATTGGGCGTCGGTCTCGGACACGGGCAGAAAAGAACTCCGACAGAACACGAAACGGGAACGATTCATAAGGTAGATATACTTTTGTCTGATCGGCGAACTCACTTGAATCGTTCGAGACGATTGAAATCAATAATAGTAATATTGTAACAGTGCGATAAACGAGGATTGCCAGATTTCGTACAAGTCGGCGGCGGAGACGGATTGGGACAGTTATCTGTAGTCGATTCGATTTGCGGTACGAATTCGGAGCCAGGTTAGTCATATTATGAGTTAATACATAAATAGCATAGTGAGTTTAAATCGAAACCAAGAACGTTTGAATTTTTGATTTATTTTCCCAAACATAAATAAACCATCAGTTTGATTTATTGTAAATTATTTGCATAAAAAATATGCCAGTCAAACGTTTCTAGATAAAATACAGTAACAATGCGCCAAGACGAAATCCTTAGTTTAGACGACTTACTATATATTGGGAATTGTACAAAGAAATCGCGTTCGAGTTGTTCAGTTAGTCTTCCATTGACGAATTACCTTAAAAATCTTACGAACGCTTTTCGTATTGTTTTGATATTGTTTTTCATACGATTTACATAATATGACGCACTATGATTTCGAGTCTGCAGTTGACCACAGCAGTAACTGCCGACTAAAAACTACTGCCGTCGGTCAGTCACTGTCGACTGCAGGAACAAAATCATATCGTATAGTTAAGTTATAAATTTTATCGAGATATATATTTATTTTAAAATAACATACCCAATGTAATATTATTAGTGAAACGGGATTGAAAAAAATGTACCCAGATTTTGCCTCCTATACTTACGTATACGAAAGTTGCCTATCCGAAACGCCGAGTGTGAAAATTACATTCTCAATGTTTTCGATTTGTAATATTGTTATTTTTGCTATTATCATAATCAAACAACAACAACAACTATTATTATTATTATTATTATTATAATTTTAGAGCATACCGTGGAGACGATCATGTGTGGCGTGACTACGGTGAGACTTGTATCGAGTGGTCAGTTCCATAATGCCGTTACAGTAGCTTTAACACCGCCCGACGTTGAATCTACGCCGACATTAGTGTGTGGACAGTAGGAGAAGAGTATAATAATTTACGACATTATGTACACATATTTAAAAAAAAAAAAACAGAAATCCCTTTCCTCCAATAAATATGGATTCAATTTCGTTTAGGTTTTTATATCTGTTTAAATTTGTATCCGTTTCAATAGAAAACATAAACACACATAGCGTTCAACATTCATAAATTATATTCATAATTGTTTTTTTTTTTTTTTTAGTTATATTGATGCATATATAGATTGACACATAAAATTAGTACATATATATACATATATATATACATATATATATATATATATCTATATATATATATAAGTACATCCGAGTATACATCTACAAAGTACGTTTGCCGGACAAAAACGGATAGTAAATTATAATACTTCTTACACAAATAACTCTAAATTAATGATATGCATGCGTATAGTTTGATATGTATATGTTATGTTATATGTTACCGACATAATTTTTTTTTTTTTTTTTTCGTTTGCTGTACTAATAATAAACACTTAAAATTAAGGACATCAAAATATGTAAACAATGATAACAATGAATTGTGTAATCATACAGTTACCTATTTCATATTAAGCCGGCCAGAGTTTTTAAAACTACCTACTACTATATAAACTGTGTACAAAAATAGGTCTAAGTTTAACACGTGACAAACAAGATTTTCAACAATAAATTTAATCCTATTTAATACGATTCCAAACACTTATTGATATTGTTTTTTTTTTAAATATATATTAATATATAATATATATTCATATATAATAGAACGACATTCAGTTAACAGAAGGCGGCAAAACGAAAATAAATAATCTATTTTCTATGCATTACAATATTATATTATATATTATATATATATTTATATAATGTATAATATTATCTGATAAATTATTATTGTTATAATGATTATAGTTTTTATTATTATTATTATTATTATTATTATTATATTATTATTCATCTAAAATCGCAGTCTGGTTAATTGACATAAAATACACATACGATTTGTTTTGCCTTTACTATCGGCTACAAGACAGTGCTTAGGTGGGTGTGCAGTCTGCGTAAGAAAACCAATGTTTATAAAATTAGCCCGTTCACTATGAAAAAAAATATATTTATATAAATGCTAACGGAATTGACAGGCAGATATTTTTTTTTTTGTAAAATTACAGTAAGGCCATTAGCATAGCTAGTCAGCAATTTTATTTATAAATAAATATTTTAGGCATCATATAACTTTACTTAAATCTATCGCTTAAAACTAAACATTTAACTTATTTTCTAGGTAGGTAACCATAGGTTTTTAATTTTTTTTTTTTCTTTTACTTAACAATAGTTTTTTTTTTTTTTAAATACAATGCGCGTTCTTTAAAAATATAATTTATGTATAAGACGTGTTTAGTTTAGCCAACGACTTATATCGCATGAGCAAAGATGAAAAGGTATACTAATTCTGCGATAACATTTTAATTCAGTGATAATATTAGTGTGAAAAGAGGAGCATTATCTTATTTAGTCACAATATTTGTTAAAATAATATAAACAAAAGTATAAATGTTTTAAAATAAAAGAATGACACGTATAAATTATAATAGTTAAAATATTAACAGTAAGTGAGATATTTTTTAGAATCAGTACGTACTTGTGTATTTTAGAATAGTATAAATAGTAACTTTAAAATTTTTTCAATAACTTCAATCACCAGATATCAAATTGTATTTGAGCGCTAGTACGCCTCGAGGTATAAAAAAATACTGCAAATACTGTGATGACACATTATGATATTTTAAAGTCGACTTAATTAAAATAATAAAACGTTTAAAGAATGTACATACATCTCGATCGAATTTGAATTTTTATCACGTGCATTATATTGAATTATATTCAATTCGAATGATTCGTGTAAATAAACAAGTATTTAAAGTATCCGTGATGCAATTTAAACCTAGGAATTAGTTTTGATTCCAAACAGAGGAACAAAAACGTTTTCCATTCATATTATTGATAATGCATAAAAAAAATTTGCTCCTCTTTTCTTTTTAATTATTTTATGCATGGGGATCGCGTGTCCAATTGATTACACGAATTATATGTGTGATATGCATATGATACAACAAAGCTTCGATTACTATAATAATGATAGTACACTTGATACGAAAAGAATATTTATATCTTAATCGTCTACAAAAAAATAATATAACGGGCGAGTTGGCCGTTATCTTTCAAAAAGTATTAAAATAGTATAATACCGTTAAAAATGAAATCCCTACACGCCTAATATCATCTGATCGTTTTCGGTGGTTTACACAACGTACTGAGGTCGTTCAAAGTCGACCGAATGTGTGTTTACTTTGTACTCGTTTGGCAACAGTTTTTTTTTTTTTTTTTTTTTTGATATATAATTTTGATAATTAAAATGATAATATTAAATTTCGATTGTTATTATAGCATTACTAAAAAGTTCTTGACTTCTCTCTTTTTTTTTGGGTATAAAAATATGAAAAAAACGATCATCAATCTATCTTTAGATTCTTCAAAAGATACAATACTATCTAGATCATATAAAAAGATTCATTTACTCAAGCTGTTTACATACATACATAAATGTAATTGAGCTATATAAAGTTTACTTAGTTGATATTATCAATATTAAAGAGCTAAGATTGTCTGTATGTTGATATTGTGATCCCAGTGTAATTGGACGAAATGGATTTGAATTTAAAGAACGTGCTGTGAGACACTATACGAACGTGTGTTTTCGTCTATTCTTACATCAATACAATACGGATAATTTGACTAGAAGATACTAATTATTTATACAATATTATATTATAATATGGTAATACACGTACTTGGGTTTCCCACATCGAAATACAGTGTCGTTTTCATTATTATTTTTGGAACGAATATCAAGCTTTTTATATTATTATTATTGTTTATTAGTATTATTATTATTATTATTTTTATTATTATTATTATTATCATTATTATTATTATTATTATTATTATTATTTATTATAATACTCTAATTAACACTTGACAAATCACGTTAATCCTAACACTTATATCACGTTTTAGATTCCATTTAGGTTGCATCTAAATATTAAAATGATATGTGTTTTTGATATGTAATTATTGATTTCGCAGCCTATAATCGGTTCTGGTGTCGGCATCCTGAGCCACATCACCATTTGTTTGGCCGTTAAATATTTTTAATTTTCTCATTTTTATTTAATTTTGTTTAAGTTTTTGTTTTTAATTTAGAACAACCCACTTGCCGGTAGAATAAAGATAAACATGGCGAAGAAGACTTGTTGATTGGCAGCAGACGATGTGAACGTACAATTTTCGTAGGTCGTAGGTACTCGTATAAAGTCTGAATAATCTTCACAGGTAGTTTTGCTGCTTTCTTTCAAAGCTTGGGCTAAAATAAATACATATGACAATTTAATATTGTTTTAACAAACAAATTAAAAGCACGACTTTATTATTATTGTTTTTTTGTTTTAGCAGAATTGAGGTTTATAAGAATGGGTTACGTATATTGATGTTGGTCGTCGTCTATCACTAAGGATGAAATCCTTGTTTTGATAGACAAGAGTCTCTAAAGAATAATTATAATAAGAATTTAATAATCAACCCAGTACTTATAATAAAATAATGGTATTAAAAATAAGATATTACATTAATACCTATAAAACGGATAATAATGGTACACATGTTGAATGAAATGGTCCATTAAATTATAAAGCATGACACCTAATCTAAATTTAAATTTAATACTATCTCCCATTGTTGTATGATCACGCCATATTTTAAAACAGTATTTACTCGATAAATAGTACGAACTGACAAGATTGAAATATAATAATCAATAATCAATATTATTCAAACATAAATTATAAAGATTAAAATTCGATAGCCTACTCACTAATTTTTTTGTATGAACATTTATAGCAGGATATTTTAGAAATGTAATCAATCTTATTAATTTCTTTAATAATATTTATAATTGTATATTTAACGTTTATATACGAATTGTGTAATATTTAAAGAAAATAGACTTACCAATTTTAGGGAAAAATCCGTTCCAAAATTGACATTCCGTCGCCCTAGGTCCGTAACCGACGTCCAATTCAGCTGCATTCCATACATGGTATACTGGTTTAGTTTCATTATATAGTGGCCATTCTATGTCATCCGAGACAGGGGTTCTAAAAAAAACACGGAATAATTATTATAGTTTGAATTACAATATTTAACTTTGTAATAAGTAAAAAATCAATAATTAAATACATTATTTATCTGGATAGTTGTTTGAATTTAAAATTTCTAAATTGAAAGTCGAGTTGCTGTGTCGCTGTCATATATAATCAATTATTTGTTTACATTTTTACTGATAAAATAAATTTTTAGCTCGTGGATGTATAGAATAGAATATTAAAGGCTTTTCTAAAAATATGTTGAAAATTATATCTACTTTAAACGTACGCACAAACAACAATTATTCATAAATCATAATTAATATGTTTGAAAACCAAAACATAGATTTGTGTGTATATTTATACAATATACATATGTATATATGTCACACATATATTTATACAAGTAGGTATATTTGAAATCTGAACAATGCGTTGTAAATGGCGTATGAAATGTGTGCAATACGGAAAATTATAGAACAACATACGAGGACATTTACAATGGCCAGTAATTAATCAAAATATATTCAATGAATGTAGATGTACAAAGGTTCTACGAGAATACAGTTGTATTGAAGTTAATTCAGTCCTAAAAGCGGGACGCCTGCACAAGATTATTCCAGTAGGAACAAAAAGTCCCCCCTCCGCACTCCTCTCCAATAGTACCTAAATCTATTGCATGGAGAAATATTAATTTATACTTTCCCTATTAACAATATTAACTATAGTAATATTAATAAACTCTAAATGTCTTTCAATAAGAGAAATGATAGTTTGGTGTGTCAGTAGTAAATGTATATAATATATTTATATAATCTTACAAAATTTAATGTAATAAATATATATTTAATGTTATTTTAAATAAAAACATATTTTAACACTTTTCTTTGAATATAAATTCTACCCAATTAATAATTATTTCTATCTATTATATTTATATCATCGCGTTATAAATGGAATTTACTTTAAATGTGAGAATCCGACAAACGTAATAGCTAACGGTATACCAAACAACAGTATAGGTTATTTACCACGGAAATCTATTATTTATGTACAATGTTTACAGAAATTAAAACGTTCACTATTAAACAGATAAAAACTATTGAATTGGACGTTTGCGTTGCACCGCAGTATATATTCATTACTAATAAATAGATTAAGTATCCACCATAGATCTTTGTCAGAAAAAAAAAAAAAAACTATTTTCGCAGTCTGACTATTTAATTGTTTTCTATTCGAAAAGAAATGGAAATAAATTCACTTTAGAGATAAACTATTGTTCATATAAAAGTATACTGTTACAGAAATCTAAAAGACAATTTAGAAAACAGTAGAACGTTTTCGGAAAGAAAAGAATTAACGGAATGAACAGAAAATATCACAAAATCGAGTAGAAACCGTGATAATAATACAGCCTGTTAGTCGCGACGTCGACGGGAGGTTTTGCATAACAATATTATTACTCTGGAGTGATGTAACGTTGACGTTTTGAGATTACAACGAATCGGGTAAATTGAAACGACGCGTCGTTAAAAATAACTCGAACTATCTCTAACAATTAGTTTTGAATATATTTTATCGTTTAAATGGATCCGTGTGATTTGTGTTTACAATTTTGTCTGGGTTATGTACGAGTTACCAAGTGTAGTATAATAATACATAGATTTAACAATAAAGGGACGCAACGTTCGTGCGGAAGTAATGCAGAAAATTAGGATTGGTTTATCAGTCAAATAGTTTCACTTATCGGCTAATCATCCGATCCACTGATGGTGGTGGAATTGCCCCTTTTAAAACGCTCCTCAGAGCGTGACCACAGCCAATTAGCTTGTGTGTGTGTGTGTGTGTGCGTGTGTGAGTGTGTATTAGTGTACTCGTGCTTTGTTGCATGTCGGTGGCAGTCTACTTGTTCTCCGGTTGATTTATATTTATTTTTTTTTTTAAACGCGATAACACTAGTTGATAACAATCACAAATTCACAACAATAATAATAATAGAAACACAAACGTTACCCGGTCAACGAGAATCTGGTGAACGCTTCCATAATTCGTATGCTCAAGTCTCTCTCCCTGGCGTTGTACGGCATCGACATGTTTAACGGATGGCCGAACACGTATTGCATCTCGTCACCGTGCAGCACGCCCATCCATTCGCCCCACAAATGCGAATCCGTTCTCTGTAATAATATTTCAACGTCACGTATGTGTACTCAAATCTAATGTCCTTATTCGTATTCGGCAATAAACCACGACAGATTATCATCCGTTATTGTCGTATTCGTAAATTCGTTAACGCGGTTCGATCCGCACGACTACATTTGCCCGATTTGCATAAAATATCACTGCGGCATATTATAATATAAGTAGATTAAAATATAAACGAAGTTCTATAGTTTTTAGCACCGTGAACATTTGACTCGTAGGTAGGATAAATAGCACATAAATAGTGTTCATTAAAAAACGATCTTTTCAATTTTAAAACAATACTTTTGAACGTCATTTGATATACTTACAAGTACAATATATGTTCAGTGAGACATACGTCGGATTAGATTATTATGTACTATGTCGAATATTGTTACGCGGGAATTCATTTTAACGATTTAATTCTAGAGGAGACGGGGCGATGAAGGTGCCTTTTCTTTTCCCGTTTCACTCGATTATTATTCTGACTTGCTTATTACACAATTGTTTGACTATTTATATACGTATTTTAGATAAATACTCTTGATAAAATAAAAGTTCAATCTCTCACGCACAGTTAAACATCAAACGTAGACATCGATCGCGTAACGGTTTTAATATGTCTCGTACCAAAAAAATATGACATTAAAACAACAGAAATGTTGTTTAAATTATCTTTTAATTTTAATCTTAATCGAATAAAACAATACGATCACTGTATATTAAACGGCAGTCGTTCAATATGTTCACGTGGCTTTAATTTCTTATTCTAACGTCTGATCTAACGCGTGATATTCTGTATTTATGCGTGTTTTGTGCATGTGATTTTAATACAGTTGTTTTAGGTATAATTATCGTTTACGAGAAAGTTTTACAAGTAACTTACGTGAGTGAAAAAATAATAATACACGCGAGCTCCACGACTTGACACGATGTTAGCAAACAAGTTGGTTGGACATACGAAAAAATAATCTGCTACCACATCACTCAATTGTTTCTGGTTCGAATACACGTCGTCCATTTCTTTTTTCTCCCATCCTGAATACTGTAAAAATCGTTTGAAAACATAATTAACGCACAGTCTAAAAGTTAAGAAACCATCTCTGTTTCAACAGAGGAAGTTAGTACTTAGTACTTGACATGATAACTTTGAAATTTCGATACGTAAGATATATTTGTAATACTCCGAACTCAGTTAAATGTAACAATTTTTCGTGTTTAAAATTTGAAATTTTGAGTGGTACGAATGATATAGAATAAAATATACTACATATATATATAATACTGAATGATTTCAACTTTAGAAGTTATGTTAAAACAATCGTTAATTTTTAATTATTTTGAAATCGAGAATAATTGTTAGTACACTAAATTAAATAGAACGAAACGATTGTGAACGCAGTGTTATTATTATATTCATCAAAGTGAATCAATGAACTAAAAGAAAATATGTAAAATACTTGCTGAGTTATGTTTTGATGTTTGACAAAGCTTTTTTGCTGTATCAAATCTATTAAATACAGATAAATTTCTAATTATACTATGTTGTCAACGTGATTTATCAAACTAACATAACGGTAAATATTATTAACTCCACCAAATGATTATTTTTATTATTATTATAGTTGATTTTTAAAATTTCCAAAAACTCAATTTTTACCATTACACCTGATATTAAAGCGACACGGCGCGCCGAGTATTATTACGTATAATAAAATAACAAAGTAATGAATATATAGTGTTTGCGAAGTGTTATAATCAAAATGTAAATTACAAATGGGTGACAAAATATGAAATGTAATGTTTGACGGCAGATAAATTAATTTTTAGGCAAACACCGTTGTCAAAGGGATATTTTTAATGAACAGTTTATTTGAATCGTGAATTATAATTAAAAAGTTAAAGAAATAATACTCTTGTTTGATGGAAATAAAATCTGAATTTGCTTCATTCTTTGTTTAATATATGTATAATATGTATATAGCTTCTGGGTTATATATCATTGCCCTCGATATTTTTACATCTTATTTTAACGTTTCACACACGAATTTATTCATAAAACTAATTAAAAATCGTGGTTAAAATGTTAAAATGTTCTCACATTTTTTCATTTATTTTCGAATATATTTTAATGTCTGATAATATAGTAACACTTATAATTCCGGTTTTATTATATTTGCAATTCTGTCATTAAGCATTAAGTCATTAGTCATTTGTCATTAGTCATTAAGCATACGATTGGAATTTTTCAAACACTCAATGATCTAATAATGCGTATAATAATAACAGATGACTATTTCTTTTTAAATTTCATAATATAATATAATATGATCTGAACGACGGTAGTATTATTTTTTTTCTTATTTCCACGTCTACATGGAGTGCTATTATTATCATACCTGATATATAATAGCGTCTCTTTCTAGTTGTGTCCTGTCTTTGAATATTACGTTCACTATTTGTACGAATTTTTCCCTGGTCAATTCCGTGGCTGCGGTCCGATCGAAGAAATCGACAAAATCGTACAGCAAAAAGTATGTTCCTGCAAATATAGAAAAATAACAAATTTAAAAAAACCGTGTGCAATTCAGGTCATCAAAACATTAATTGTGAGTTGACACCTTATCAAAAATCTACAGAGTTAGGGGGAAATGGGGTAATGGGTGAAGGGGCCGAGGGGTTGCTGAAGAGGAGAAGGGAGTGATCAATATAATATGACTGTGTGCAAAGTTGATGAGAGACCTGCGCTTCGTCGAGCCTTCCTCATTAAATTGTTATTTCAACAAGTTTTCTCGCCCTAATCATTAGCGCACAATAAAAACATATTGTGGAAACGATAACTTCGGTTCTCATACAAAACATTTTTTTTTTTTTACGTCGATAAAAAAAAAAAAAAGACTGAAAAAAAAACTTTTTCAGTTTGACGTAATACGTATACCGTCATAGTTAGAGGTCACGAATTTATACTATCGTCGAACATGTAAAATATACAATACAATAAGTATATATATGTTATATGAATTATAGTTGGTATTAGCAGGTGATACAACAAATATTTATGACGAAACACGAGATATTTTAAATAACTCGCTATCAAAACCCGACAAAAACGTATTTTTTACATCGCGGTTCGTAATAAATAATAAAAATACTAAAGTACAAGACTCGAGGGTGATGTGTGTATCTTTTTTTACCGTATAATTATTTATACCGATCCTAGAATTGACTTGAATCAATCGGTAAAAGCCTCCACAGTTCGAACAGTTACTTAAGGGAAGTCAATAAAATGTATTTTTACTGTATATCATAATATACATACGTATATAGGAATTATTTATTTAGTTCTTTTACATACTAGACTTTATACAGTTCGCTACTCTCGGAGCGCGTTGAAGTATGCTTGAGTTATTGACCGAGAAAACATTCAAAAGTTTTCTTTTTATTTCACCGACTCAAAATTCTAAACCGACCGTTCGAGATCGCGGTTTTATTTTTTATTTTTTATCTCGAATACTACCCGTATTGAATTGATTCCACCGGGGTCAAAACTGCGGTCGCGCCGAATGATATATATTTGTGGAATTGCAAACGTGAACGATTATCGACTAGACTTGGACAAAAAAAAAAAAAAAAAACATTATACTTTTATTTCGCGTGTCTTTCTATTAATTAAAACTCGCCGTCGAGCGACGCCAGTACCGAAAATCGCATAAATAAAGGGTGGAAAAACTTCTTTATATATTTTCCACAGAGATTTGTCGGAGTTGCGCACGGCCATAAACCCGCGAATACCGACAGAGTGATTGGGGGCACTTGTGACAAGCCGAGAGATGACGAATGGGGATTTTTTCCGACCTAAAAGAGTAATGTAAAAAAAGAGCATATAATACGCGAGCGCTTACGCCGTACACTATATATATATATGTGTATGTATGTATTTTTATATGTATAAAGTATAGAGGAAAAAAATTAACTAGGTCGTGCAAATGGATGTCGCCGTGACGTTTATATACTTTTACCGAACGCTCATACCATCACTCCGCGTCTGTCTCGCGCGACAAAAACTAATAACATCTTCCAAGAAGTTTATAATGTGACGTTTACATTTTTTTACAGACATGGAAATCGAACGACGATGAAATTAAAGTTAAAAATTACGCGTTGGCGCGGCGGAAAACCGAATTCAAAATATTTTTTCTCGGACGTGATGGTAAAACCACCATTTTTGAACGGAAACAAAAAAAATAAAAAAAAATTAGATTATCTTATTCGACCAGTGACATATTATATTGACACGCTGTGTATTATTTCGAGTAGAGAATTGAATTTTGTAATTAGTTTCAATTCAATCGAGTGTGTTTTAATTAATAATGAAAAAAAAAAAAAAATCAATAATTTTGCAACACAACTACATTGCCGTTTAGGATTATTTTCTTTATGCCTTTAATGATACATCATGTTTTATCGAAAGGTATACACCCAATTATTTTTATTTTTTTTTTAACAACACCGAATGTGTGAATAGTTTTCACACAGATATATTCGCCAGTGATGTTATTGTACATAATATATTATTGCGCTTGCGATAATAATATTGTTGATGGTACGTTATTGATTCAGCATTAAAATCAAAAACACAAGTTATTAATATATAATCGAAGGTTAAGGATTTCAAGCATAGTTCTTAAATATTATATAAGGTTAAGTTAAAAAAAAAAAAAATAAAAATAATGTAATAGAGGTAAACTGGTAAGTTACCATTATAATATGTATAATTTATTACGTAACCTTCAGTTTGTTTTAAATGGACGAAACTCGGTAACATTTCGACGGCGAATTCGGAAATAAAATAATTAATAAATTTAACAATATAATGTACATTTGTTTACGGCTACTCATATTATATTTCATTAAATGTTCTCTTTGCGGAAATAATTAAATAATAAAGTCGTTAATAATTATTGATAAAAACCATATTTTTCATTTTATTTTTTCTTTCTCTTTTAAAACGTTTAAAAATATTAAAAAATACATGCAACTTTCTTATTCTCGTGCATTATTAGCAGAACGCCTAAAACAAACGTACCCGAATAATTCAGATGTGATTTTAATTATTATAAATTATTAAGTACAACGGAATATGAATCAGCGACGTCAAAGCACGACAAACTTTTCACGTGCTGACATCTGATTTTGGCTCTCACTAAACGGCGGAGATTGTTGTACATTTTTAGCGTGTTCCGAAATAATATTTCTCTTCCGACCGCTATTTTAAACTTTTTCCAACCACACACGTATAATTTTAAAAGAAAGAGAGAAAGAGTGATCGACAACAAAGTTTAATAATAACACTAGAGAATTTTTAACGTATTTTATTGTAACCTGTAATTTTTTCCCGTTGTATTGTCGATCATCGTATTTAATAATCTATAAGTACTATCCGAAATTTTTAAACAACATAAATCATGCATATTTTTTTTTATACTTAAAGTTTATTGCCAAAGTCGGATAGTTTTTATTATTTTTATGACAGTTTAAAGTAGAAGTTATCATGTTGTTAAATAATTTGTGCTCTTTTATTATTTTTATTGTCGTCGTATAAATTTTTGGAGGAAAAATATTGACATTTTATTAAATTATAATGTAAGTCGAGTAAAAATATAGTCAAAAGGAAAATATTACGTTCACGATGAGAATATGTGGTTTGTTTAAAATGTTACGTTCGCGTTGTGACAAAACGTTTTTCGATATTTTATCATCGTCCGAGTCGAATAAAAAAAATAAAACGTTAAAATTGTAATTAGAAAAATATCGTTTGAACACTCTCGCGCCGACGCAACTCAACGATATAATATCGGGCGATTGTGTGCGGGGAAAAATATTCAAATAAATCAAAAAAAACTCTTTCTTGCTTCGTTGTCGTTATTATACGTATAGTCGTAACGGTTTCGATTATTCGTTGTTGCACACGAACGAGCCCGTCCGAAAGGCATACGCGCGGGATTTGTCTCGAGAACATTTGTGTGGAACGTAAGGCGCACGTATAAATAATATTTTTTTATTACACTTTTGACCCGGTTCCTCGTACGCGCGGCCAACACGCAAAGCATATTATCGACTCGCTGGAACAACCCGACAGATGTGTGTACACACGGGTACACACACGCGTGCCATTTCACTCCAGGAAACTACTACACAATTTGAACGAGTCTTCTTACGTCATGATATCCCGTCGTTTTCATATAGTTTTCCGAGTTGAATTTGAATTTTATTTATTTATCGGAGCCGCTCGGCGCGAGCCATACGAATCGCCTCGAAACAATATAATCCTTATGATATTATCATTCGTACGTACGCGTAAGGAAACGTTATTACTTTGGAAGATTCGAAATAAAATGCCCGTTACTTCTAATGCCGAGACGTTATAGTCATATAACGTACGTTATGTAATACAATGTGCAATTGACGCACAAACGATTTCACACATCGTCGCGTTTCCTAATTAAATATTAAAAATAATCACGTTCGTTCCTACGCTACGATCGGCAGGAGGGTTGTTGTTTCTAAAACGGCTTTGTTTTTCTCGCGACTCCTCGAGTATTTATTTATATTCGTGTCGCTCTAAATACTTGTTTCATATCGATTATATTTTGAAATGACAAAAAAAATAATTATTTCTATTGGAATAATGACGTGTGTATACTACTAGATATTGTATCGTACTAAACGCTATACCGAACGACACGGTCGCGCCGGATAAGAATTATATATTTCCAATTAATTTTGTTATTATGTAATTAAAATTCTACAAATAGCATTTGTTTTGAAAATTCTTATTTTATGATATATTTTATTTAGTAAATCGTAGAAAATGTTGTAAAAGGAAAACGTGTTCTATAGTAAATTTCATTGTATTGATTAGTAAATGATATAACATATATTATAGACTTAAGGTTTAAATGGAACATTTAACTTTTCGTAGAGATGATTATTGATTACTAATTAGTAACATGAAAAATCGTGTAGTCAAATTGGTCAAAAAATATTTAAAAATACTAATTTACATAATTTATAAGTAGATTGATTAGGTACTTATTATTTAAAAATACATTTTTACTAATTCAATAAGGATGCTTGAAGTTAATTTTTTATCTTTATAAAGTATTCGGTACGTTTTTAAGTTACTAAAATTAATTACTTATTAAATAACAAAAAAAAAAAAAAAATTAATATCGTTTAATCAAAATTCGTTGAAATAACCAATTTCATCAAAATTTAATTTTCCAACGCTTATACGTTTTTTTACAACTTCCCGGTAACTTTTTTTTTTTTTTATTCATTAGAAAGAACAACTTCTTTTAAAAATCTTGTGTTACATTTACAAGCCTTAAGTAATAATACTGAAATGTTAATAAAGTTTCGACTGTAAAAAGTTTGCTGACTTTCGTGATTTTCTTGAGTTTTGTCAAAAATTAAATTTCAAACGCTTATAGAAAAAAGTAGTAACGACGGTTTTTTTTATATTTTTCTGCACAAGTAAGAATAATGCATGACAAACTTTTATACATTTTTATTAATTTTAAAAATTACGAGTGTAAATATAACATTTTATTATTTAATTATCAAACAATAAACATTATTTATTCTCAAGATTTTTTGTCGAAAAAAAATTATTTTATTAGCGTTTTACCAAAAACCAAAGAAAACTCAACAAATTCAAATGTCTAGCTGAATAGGTAGGGGACGATATTTTTTGAAAATTTTATCATCTCTAGAAAATTATAATTAAAGTATTTGATGAAAATTTAAAGTATAATAATACTCTTTGAGTTACAAAAAAAAAAAATTAATTCGGTCGAAAACCGGTAAGTCGTAAATTTTTTGTAATTTTTTGTTAGTTTTTCGTAATTATTTTGAAAACTTTTTGGGAAGTTTAAAAATGACCTCTATGCACCAAATAGAAAACATTCGCTACCGGATACTTTAACTGAAATTGATTGGACAAAACCTTCTGATTAAAACCGTTTCCACAGAAAGAAAAAATTAATTACAAAATAATTAAAAAAAAAAAAATAAATACATATTACGGTTTTAACCGAATACATTATTTATTCGACTGGGAATTTAAAAATAAAAATAATCAATTAAATCTAAAAATTCGAACGTGAAATTTGTAAAATTTCGGAATATCATGATGTTCAAACAACTTATCAGTTGAATTCGAATTTAACTAAAAACATTTTGTTCATCGGTGTCGATTCACGTACAAGTATAGAATGAATTAATATTTTAATAGAATGATAAATTTAATTATCAATTAAAGTAATCTTTATAAGTACTAAATTATATAACAGAGACAATCTTCAGTTAAAACTATTAATGTGTTTTCATTAGCTCTATAAATATAATTTATTTTGACCGGTGAAGCAGTTTGTCTTAAGAAACTTTGCACTATAAAAAGCTTTCTGAAGTTATCGAGGGAACGTTTTCACATTTTTGTGAAACAAAAACTTTGAAACAGCCCAAGTTTATATGGTACGGAAAGATGAAAATAACTTTTATAAAAGTATAAATCCGAATTTCCAATTTCAAGTCGCCGTACCAGGTTTGAATGTAATATGAAAAATATTTGAAGAGAAGAAATGTAAATTTTTGTAATTTTGAATCCACAAAACTTAAGGACAAAAAAAAAAGTTTGCCACGCGAATAAACACATTTCTATTGTGTCTAAATATTTTGTCCACACTAATAACAGTAATATTCACAACGATTAGACGTGTGATTATGATGTGTAAGACACAATCGATTCGGTCTGGTTTATAGTTTGAAATCGTCCTAGTACTATCGACGTACTACTATTAAAGTACAATATTATAATACAAGTTAAAACATTTAATCATAACGACCCGAACGAAAACTCTAATGTACTAATCGGAAAAATTATTACCTTCGTTCAGGTTGCTGCCGATAAGTATGTCAATGTCGGAAAAGTTTGCCTTGGCCAACATGTCCAACGGGTGTTCCGGCAAGAAGATTCCGTCCACGGTGGGCGCGGACGGGAACCCCAGGATACCGGAATAGCTGTTCCACTGCTTTTTGGATATGATGCTTGCGTCCACGGACCTCAGACACGACATGGTGCCGATGGGGTTGCTCGCCAGTGCCGACGAGTTGCACTTGCAATCGTCCAGCAACTTTTTCGCTATATCGATTGCCCGCTCGCCGGTCATGTAGCTCCAGGGCGCGTTCACGGTGCCCGACTGAATGATTCCGCGTCTCACCAGACCTCTGGTCACCGGCGAAACGAGATGCACGCTCACCTGAAACGATAAGAACAATATCATAACAATTATCCACTCGCATTGTGCAGGACGCGCGCGTGTGTACGATATTCGCGGGGACGTAAACGATTGGTCCGAAAACATTCGCGTCATCGTGTTTACATCACGGCCGGAATGTTTTACCCGGCCCGAAACACGCGCAGTGTTGTTAATCATAATTATTACGTCGTTTTGTATACGTCGAAAGTCGAGGGGGAAAGATGTTAATTCGTTATACGCGTCTCACTCTTCAAAATTTGGGTACGGAGGCGAAATGTTCGAGGGGCCCCCCTCATCCAGGTACATATATATATTATTAAGAAGATCTGAGGGGGTGCTTACTAAAATCGATAAATGATATCAATAATGATAAAAAACTATAAAACTGATATTGTATTCACTGTAGTACCATATACTCGTGAACATTACGTTGGTATAATAATATTCACACTCATGCGGCATAACTACACAGTATAACAGTTATGATAATTTATAATAATTTTGAGTAATAGAAAAAAATTAATAGTTTTACTAAAATCGTATTACTTCGGGCGCGACTGTGCATCCTCTGATCCCTCTTGGTTACGCCACTGTCTCGCTCGTATTATCACGTCATATAGATAACGTTACTGTGAATTATTTTCAGACGGTTTATGAAAAATCAAACGAATACATTATTATATAGTCTCGAGTTCGTTTTTCCTAGAGCTGCGACGAGGAGTAAAAAACGTGGTTTTTTTTTTTTCGACCGCCGTAATTTACTGTTTTCGATTCTGCAGCGACATTCGTTGTGGCGTACGCGCGCGCGCGCGCGCGCGTATTTCGTTTGATCTGACGTAACACGCGTTACGGTGAAATATGTTCTTTTAGTGAGTGTTTTAGTTTGTCTTTTTTTTCTTCTATTTTTTTCATTTCGGTTTTTATGTTTTTCCTACGTCGTGACTTTCTGGCAAAAGATCAATCATTCGCGGGGTTTTTCGCAGTAGACGACCGGAGCAGCGGAACAGTTCGCGCTAAACAATATATATATATATATAAGCGGACGGAAATGCCATCGATTTGGTGGCACACCGTGGTAACGTTCCGAACGACGAGGAAATTTCAAAAATCATATTACGACATTCGTATTTTTCAAATGGAAAAAATATATAACGTATCGAACCGAACGGGCGTGCTATTATTCGCATCGAATGGACGTCGCGTGTCCATTCCGCGCATGATAATATTAATATACTGTTACGACGTGTAAAATTATTATAACCGAATCGGTCATTTCGAAAACGACGTAAATCATAAAATTCAATATCTTTATACAAATCGGAAAAGAAAAAAAAACCTGTTGATTATTGAAGTATAATTTTTTTTTTTTTTGGGCGTGGATCGGCGGAATACATTATCCAACTACGATTCGATAAAAAAAAAAAAAAACGAGTGTAGAATATGTATATTTTTACCTCGGGTAGTTTTTAGCAAGGAATAGCTAATTAAAATAGCGCTATTAATCGAACAATTATCAAGTCCTAGTATAAATGTGGTTAAAAAGGATAATAGAAGTGGGTACTCATTCTAATATTAGTTTTAAACGAACACTTCTTTTTTATCCGATTATTTAATTGATAGTAAAAAGTCATTAAAAAATCTCGTGTTATTTTCGCTGCGATTTGAATTTCTAGTGTACCTAGCGATCGGGCGGTGTATATTATAAATCGGACTAAAGTTAGTTTTCACGTGACCACGCACATCACAATATCGGATGTGGTAAAAATCGACGCGTTTGACGAATAATATGGTCGCTTGTTTTCGGCGGATTCGATCGCAAGGTAAGTGCACTATAAAACAACGACTATATTCGTCAAACACCTCGATTCTCACCAGATCCGATATTGATTGATGTACCGTAGTAGGGTGCCTTACCGATCCACCGCCGGCCGATTCGCCGAACAACGTGATCGTCTCCGGGTCGGCGCCGAAAGCCGCGGCGTTCTGTTTGATCCACTTGATGGCCAGCGCCTGATCCCACAGGCCCATATTGCCGGGCGCGTCGTCGCTGTCCTCCGGTAGCTCGGGCGCCAAGTACAACGAGCCGAACGCACCCAGCCGGTACTGCATGGACGCGATCATCACGTCGAACGTGGCCGCCAGTAGATCGCCGTCGTAGATCTCCAACGTCGAAGTGCCCGACATGTAACCGCCGCCGTAGATCCACACCAGCACCGGTATCTGCGAAACAAGTGCGAAACGCCGTGATGACAATAATGGAAAAAACGATCGTTTGATTAACTAAAGGCTCAGTCAAACAGAACGCGGGCGGCCCGCCGCGGTCTGTCAGTACTGCGCTTTTAATGGGAACACGGCACAACACCACGTGTTTTCATTTGTGTTACACCGTTTTTTTTTTCATTCTAATATATTCTAATATACATATAATTCTAATATAAATTTTTTTATATTTTAAGTTTGAAATATTACGTATCCAGGGGTGTTCAGAACACCCCACTGCTATAAAAGTGGTTATAAATAATATTTTATGTTGGCTACAATGTTTAGCCTCATGGTACCTTCCTAAAATATAGTATATTATACTATTCTATCACGAAAACAACAATATTGATACAATATGAATTATGATAACATTGTGAAAAGCTTTTTGCCTGCCGCGGACTCTGTAATTATTTACAACCAGACCGCTGCCCGCCGCGGTGGCCCGCGTTATATTTAACCACGTTGACGCAATCAAAGATAATACAGTGCCCGCGTTCTGTTTGACTGAGCCTTTAACTAAACGGATCCGAGACGTAAATTATTATTGTTGTATGACGTTATCTGGGACGCGCGCACACATGCTCCTCACAACAAGACGGACGAAATAACTGTAATTATGTAAATTTATTTACAATACATGTACATGAGTATACGTATAAAAGCTGCTAAACGTATTATTTCATTTGCTTTGCGGTCTATTCGAAACCATCTGAAAGTATATATACCGCCCTGCTAATGTTTTTATAAATATACGTATTCGCGCATGACAAAATACATTTTTACGTGACAAATGCACCGGGGGGGTACCCATAATAACATAATGGATTTTAGTAGTAGAAACTTTTAAAGCTCAAACGAATTTAATACGAAAAAATATTCCGAGAAAAAAGTAAGTACTTTTCCGATCTATTTACGAGAACATTATTAAAAATTATAATAATGACATAAAACCCCCGTTAAAAACTGTTTTGAAATCACAAATTCAATAGAAATAAATTTTATTACCGTTCACACGAAGATGTAGACGATATAAAATCAATGTATAATAATATACATATATATTTATATGCGAACGCGCTGTATTAGAAAATTATAATTATGTCTATAAAAAAAAAAATGAGAAAATAAAATTATACAACAATAACAGTGTAGTATCTAATTATATATATTTGCTCGATCATTTCGACGTAATTGCGGCACGAAAATTACGTTTTTTTTTTTTTGTTTCCTACTCAAATTCGGTATTATAATGATACCACAGAACGGTTTTAGTTTTTCATTCTATTTAATCTTTATAAAAAATCTGTACATTAAAAGCTCATGTAACACGATAATGCGAGTTATTATTTTATGATGAGTTAAAATCATCCGACGTTGATGTATTGTTTGAATTTCCAACGCCGCCGTAAAGTTCATAAACAATGAAACCCCGTTGTACATTATACGTACCAAAATGCATATCGTTCTCATTAAATAAAAGTATAAGTTTCAAGCTCGAAGGTAATAAGGTAAACGGAATATAAAAAAAAAAAATTCATCGCACACTATTCACCTAATTTCGTAGCATTATAATATACTCGATATTATATTTTATTTATTGGACTTCACACTCACATAGAAAGATGTTTTCGGCGAAATTTTAACATTTTTTTCTAAACCCAAAAGCTACACATCGATCTCATTATTTTCGGTATGGTCGTACACCCGCCGCCGCCGTCTATAATAACACCCAGCTGTCAGATTTTCAATTTTTGCATTTTTCAATCCCCAGCCACCTCGTCGCGTGCCTCTTGGGTAATAAAACTGAATTATCGTAACCTATTCATTGTAATCAGTAACATAGAAATAATAAAATAAAGGTAAAAAATTTCAATAAAATCGCAATTAATGATAATAATATTATGATCATTTCGAAGCACAGTTTTATTCTGTTGCGTCTGGTAAAATTAAGTCTATTAGTTTAAGGAAACTAATCGTAATTAAAAAATTATACGTTCAATGATCACTTTAAAAATTGTCTTAAGTAGCATAAAAATAGCACCAAAACTTTAACGAAAATAGCACTAAAAATCTAAAATTCTTCAAATGTGCAAAAAATAGCGAAATCAAATTTCATATTTAGAGTCCCTGATGCATAAAACAAATCGTATTGCCCACTCTGCTATTTTAATCTCTATAGTCTATCCTATAATAAGTAGCAAATGCTATAAAATCCGAACCCTGGTGATGACCAATGTGTACACTGTACAGCTATCTCAACCGCGATAGTTAACATACTACTCGAAAGTGACTATTTGACCAGTGGCGAACGTCGATCGCACTGCCCCCGATCCGACCCGAAAAGGTCCAACACGACCGGGCGCGCTGTCCACGCGAGTGGACAGCGCGGATCGTTTTCGGACAAGTACCTTGGCGTGATGGGCCGCGTTGGAATGGTGCCTGGTGCGCTGTTTCCGCGGTATCCAAATGTTCAGGTACAGACAGTCTTCCGACAGCTTGGTGTTGGGGTTCCACATCTCCTCGCCCTCGAACCCGGGGAAATACTCGTACCGTTCCTGGTAGCACGTGTTCGGCAACTTGGTGGCGTTCAGCACGCCGGTCCACGGGTCCACGGGCACCGGGCGCCGGAACCTGAGCGGGCCCAGCGGCGGCTTGGCGAACGGTATGCCCGTGTACACGCGCACCTCGCGGTTGGCAATGATTTTCGTATAGCCCTGCACCAGGCCCGTGCTGGTGGCCACCACCGGGTTCTCCTCCGTGTCGTCGGCCGCCGAGCCGCCTCCGCCTCCGCCGCCGCCGCCGGCGCCGGCACCGTCGTCCGCGCCGCCGTTAGACGACGGCCGGCCCAGCACGGCCGAACAGCACAGCAGCAATGTCACCGCGCTGGTGTACGCGCAGTCGACGCTCATTTTCCACGCGCTCGTCGGTTTGCGATTATTTGATTATATAGTTGTCTTTTGGTTTTGGTCTCTTCGCGGAGGGGTGGTTCGAGATGCGCTCGGGAATCTGGAAAAAAAAAAAAATCATAAAACGATCAATAATAATAAATTATATCACTATTTTAACGAACGTCACGTCGTCGCCGTCCGGCCATTCTCCCGTTTGTATATTTGAAATGAATTTAAAATATTTACCGATTTCTGTATATAGAGATAGAATTATCGACGACCGCAAAGAAACGACCGAATACGCCATTAAAATAATGCGATAATTCTATAAACATTTTAAAGACGAGTACGAAAAATCCTACCGGGAAAAAAAATGAAATTTCAGAATGGATTTTAATTATTTTAAAAAAATAAAGTAAAAAAGCTCTATTATAAGATTAAATTACAAATAATAAGCAAGGCAGTATTCGAACATGTTTTATCGACTGATGCGAAAAATAAAACGTTCTTTGAAATCTAAAACTTTGCAAAAAAAATAGGCTTAAAATAAATACAAATTTATATTATTGTAAGAAATTTGACGTGTTATAACACGAAAATGACGTAATAACATGAAAAAACCATTTAAATGAGAAAACGTATTGTTATTTAAATCGGGTACCTATATTATATTTAGACGTTTTGTATAATTAATATATTCAGGTTTAATTTATTTATTACGAATGAATTTCAAAATTTTACTTCCTCCTATTAAAAATGTAAGAGCACGCCTCTAATTAGCAATTAAATATATAATTATAAAAACGAAAAATAAGTGATATCAAAAAAAAAATAAAACACTCACTGCCAAGCATAAAAAAAAAATATGAATAATATTTAAATTTTCCGCTAATTTAGAAAATACAACGAAAATGTTTACATATAAGGCACGTGTATATATTTTATACTACTTTATACTTTTACACTTGGAAATATGATGACACTTATACTTATTAATTTTAATGTCACCGAGCCAAGTTCAATTATTATAAATAAGCAGAAAACGTAATTAAAATAATCATTATATACGAATATAACTTGACCGACAGACAATATCATAACTTTTAAAGTTGAATTTCGTCAACAACATTTAGGATATTTTACACCGAGTCGACTCGGTGTTTTTTTTTTTTTTTAAATACCTTTAATTATTATTTTAATGTAATATTATTAAAATATACTTGACATTAGTCTGCAAATCGTAATAAAATTGTGAACGCTCTCAAATCAGTTCTCGGCTAGAAAATAAATAGTAGTCAATTAGGACCTGACGACGACAAGGATTAACGAACAGATATCATCATGGAAAAGCCATATTTTATCCGTAGAATATGGAAAAGATGGAAATAAAAAAAAAGTAATAATACTTCTACTTTGGCTTCAAAGATATCTGGTAGCGCCGAATCGCTGGATATGAGGATCGGTCGTTTGAATATTATCGAATAAAATTTACCGTTGTTTGAAATTCAATTTTTTTTTTGATCTTTTACAAATATTTCAAAGACGAAAAAATAAATACTGAAACATAAAATATTCATACGATTAAAATGCAATATATTTATATTTTTTTTTATTCATATACCGTTTTGTATAATTTATCGACGAAAACACTATTCTCCAAACAAACCGAGTTCGTTAGACGTATATTTAAGTACATATTATATTTTTAGTTTTTTTTTTCTTCGTATCTACTCAAGTATAAATATTATACTGAAAACGAATTACAAATAAATATTTATTAAAGTAAAAACTGTTATAAAAAAAAAAACATATATATTTATTTAAATATCAAACATATATACATACATTATTATACGTATACCTATTTAATATTTCTAATATTGAGAATAAACTGTAATAAAAATGTTAAATACAATTTAATTTAATACGTTTCATAGCTTTATTATGTGCTTTTGATGATATTTTTATTGACACTTGGCAATAAAAAAAAAAAAAGATTTGGAATTTAATAAAAGTACCTCGTTTTTATTAACCGAAATAAATTCCAATATACTATAACATAGTAAGTAGAACGACTGCAGTTGGTAAATTTTACATAATTATAATACCTATCTATTAGCAAGATATTATTTGAAATAATAAAAGTAATGTAGTGTGAATTTTTTAATAATTAAATATAATTATTATATTCTTGAGATAAAATCACGGTTTATCTCGCGATTTTATTGAGTATACTTTAAATAGTTATTCTCGGCAGTCGATTAAACGATGCGGTAATTTAAAAAGAAATTTCTATTCGTTCGTATTATACTAAACGATATCGTTACTATTTTATCCTTTACATAATATGTATTTGTATAAATACACAAACCGATTTATACCATATTGAAATTCGGGAAATCGACTTAGACGGTAACCTATTTCGTACTTTATTTTAAATTTTGATCGCTAAGCGTAAGTAGTTACTTGAAATGTCAACGTCCAAAAGTGTTTTATATGTTAAAAAAAAAATCTACCTTTGAAAAATACAATTCTTTACCGCCATATATAGATATATCAACACGGTGACTGGCAACTGGGTTTTGTTAATGGCTTCCGTGCAACTATAATTCCCCCTCGAGCCATTAGGACCGTTTCATCCACTTTTACTTCGCCAAACCCTAAATTACCCGAGTTGTTAATAAATATTTAAAACAATATCGGCGAAAGTGCTACACACTACAAACGTTGTAGTAATTTAACGACTATAATTCTTAAATTTCACCTTATCAATTCGTTCGCTCCTCGTGATCTCGTTCGTTAAGTACGTCAATAAAACTAGGAAATTTCTATTTAAATTATAATCGAATCTATCGCGATACCAAAAAAAAAAAGGTCCGATATGTTAAATCGTGTGTAATTCATATTATATATTATGCCGAATATTAATTCGGGTCGTCTCGAGGTTGACGCCTATCTCTGATCATCGGAAATAATGAAAAAGAATGCAAATATATTATTTTGTTTTACTTCTCACACGATAAAACGATTACATTACAATAAATTATACAGTTTATACGAAACATTAACATAATATACTCCTATCGTTTATGAAGAATTTAGCATTTACCTATTAAAAAATAATAAATCAACGATAAAAGAAAATGCAAACCGTTTGTTTGACGATTTCAGATTTAAATAATATCAAAAAAGAAAACAAAAAATTAATTTAATATACTAAATAAATAAGATATTACCTCAAAATGTTTAAACCTATTATGGTTAAATTTCAAATATTTCCATGTAAAACTGGACACTTTGTGATGTCAATATAAATTTACCCCGAATGTATGTACATTTGCTATTTTCATTTGTTCTATAAAACTATAATTCTCGCGCGACCATATACCATATACCTATTGAGAATAAAATTATTAATATTGTTAAGATTCGAATTTTCATTAAAAAAAACTTCACACTCCGATGGGAGCGCAAGATGTGTCCAATATTTTGTTAATCACATCATGTTTAAAAGACGAACGAAGACGTGAATATAATGACTGATATTAAAAAATTAAAAACAATGCTAAAGGCAAATCGTGAGATTGTACCTCAACGTCACTACAGTTTTCTAGTTTCCTACTTTTTATGAATGAATAAAAATAATATTATGCGGTAGCTGACAGGCTGAAATGTTTTCAATAACAAATACCGAATTGAATACAAACAAAACCCGGTTAAAATAAAAATATGAAACACGTCATGTAAATTGTTCGGTTCTTTTATTATTTATGAAACAGCTTACATATGTTGGGAAAATAGTACCATATTAAAAAGCCATTTTCATAGTATGTTTTATTAAGCTGTACATTGTTATTTTCTATTACTCAATTATTATACTATAATTTTAACAAGTAGAGCAATTTGATCCATAAACTCTTTGTTTTCTAAGTATTTTTCAATTACTATACCTATCTAATATTATACAGACAAATAATAACTATTACTATGTACTCTAACATGTAAATATTGTTTGAATTGGGATTCATAATAGTATTTTACTTTAAGTTTTTATGTTCATTAAAATTGACTTATAATGTGAATTCTTTTGAATCATTGTAAAGAGTTTAAGGTCCAGTGATAATTGTAGGATAGGTGTAAGTAAACTAGTGAGAAGAAGAGAGGAGAACTACCCACTTGGTTTTTTTTTAGAAACAAACGAATTTTAGTAATGTATTTTAATGCATTACAAAATGACTTTGACAAACAAAAAGAAAGGAATATATGGCTTTGAAAAAAAAAAACAACTAATTCAAAAATGCAAATAAAATGTTAATTATTTTTCTTCGACTTCATAATATTTTAACCTTATTTTTTGTTTGAAAAGTATTGTTTTAGAGTTCTCACAAAAGAATTTAATATGCAATTTCAATCCACTCCCTTTCTCTATACTTAGTAATAATGTTTAACTGATGCATAAAAAATTAACCGAGTACAAAAAATCTATTATATGTATGTGTCACGTTGAATATTTTGTAATTAAAGAAAATGGATAGGTTATTTTACCTTCGATTTAATTATATCAGGCATATTATGTTTAGTGGTGATTCTAGCTGTATTATTTAGGTATGGGGTGACTTACGTTCCTAAAACAAACCAAAATCGATTAGTTATGATTTAAATAAAACTACAGAACATGCATTTAATTGTAAAAAATTACTTAAATATTACAGACGACTACGTCGGATTTGAACAAAACTGAAAGGACAAAGACCGATTAGAAAAAGTCAAAGATTTTCATCCGAATCAATTTCACCGCGTTATCCCTGTTTTCAAGTCTACCATTATCTAAAAAAATAGGTATGAATTATTAAAAAATTGAGCTATCGATGAGCTAAGAAAAATATTCATCGAGTATTATTATTCTAAAAATTGAGATGAAATGTCGCCTCTACTACCTCAACTACTGAGCTGCCACTTGCTTTAAATTGATGAAATATACATTATATTCTATGAATAAAACCGGTTCCTCCCTTCTCTCTCTCAAAAAAAAAGTTTTAGCAATATTCATGTGAGTATTTGAGAATCTTACTTCATAAAATTAATTTGATCTGAACTATGTATTCCCCATTGTAATTTATAAAATAGTTTATATATGTATAAACATTGTAATTTCCTAAAAAAAAAAAACAGTTTTTATTAATCGAAAGGTCACGAAAAAAAAGGTTTTAATTTTCAGCGAAAAATACATTGCAATTGTCATTTAAAAACAACACAATGATTCGTATTTTTGGATTTATTTAAAAAAAAAAAACATTAAAGGTTTAAACAATTGTAATAAACGAACAGGTCCCTTCATTTCTATAAAAATAAATTAATCGTTCATAAATAATTGTTCACTAAAACCGAGAAAAAAAAAAAAACATCATAAAATAAATAAAATATGAAATAATATTATAGACAAAGATTTGTGGCTATTTCATTAAATCTATTTAGCATATGAAATGTGAGCTGAAGAGAAGGAATACTGTTAAATTGAATATTATACTCGGCCTTAATAATAGTATTGACTTCTTGTGAAGACAATTAATTATTTGAATCACTCACCCTTAATATCATTTGTTTTACCGCGTATAACAAAATACTAAGTGTTTATAACGTCAAATCTTTCATCGAGATTGAATTGCACTAGAACTTATTTTGACGCGGTATTGTTTTGTTCGTTTCAAATCTCACTCGTAAGCCCAACGACGGCCCACACGCGGATATATAGGACAACGGACATCAATATTATACGTTCAAAGAGCGTTTTGAAACGGACCGTATATGACTGTAAATAATTACAAAATATAACACGGTGTTGTCAATAGACAGGAAAAACATTTCGAAAAAGCCAACCACCCACCGGTGTTATTTTACTCGAATCATATAGAATTATTATTGATTTTTCTCACTTCTTATATCGGTTCTGGCTTTCACCCATTTGACCTTTATACCGGTGTTTTTTTTTTTTTTATATGCCCGTGCCCGCGGTCATATTGACACTTTTTAGAGCCTAATGATATAATATTATGTTTACAACTCTTGTACAAACACTTTGAAGCACCTAATATCATACACACATCGACAGCCACTTTATTGACGACAATCTGAGCGAAAAATAAAATATATTCAACATGTACCTAAGACTTTTACATTATTTATTTCACCATAAACAATTCGAGTGGGTAAATATACTTCTGATCATGTCCGTAATTCATATTTCCAAAACCGTAACGTCTAAAAATGTTTTATAAAGATATATTTTGTAATGCAACATTATATCTATTATTTTAATTATAGGGCTAGGGACTCATAGGAGAAGACTTGCAAGTCGATTTGTTTTGTTTAATGGAAAAATGTTAATATTTTTAAGAGAATAATTAAACAAATTTATATAATTTTAGAGCATAAAGT
Organism: Drepanosiphum platanoidis; assembly: GCA_948098885.1. NCBI lineage: Eukaryota > Metazoa > Arthropoda > Insecta > Hemiptera > Aphididae > Drepanosiphum > Drepanosiphum platanoidis. Next base: position 5,554,206 of record OX402534.1, on the reverse strand, counting down.
CTGTAGGCCTAATTATAATAGATAAAATATTGGAGAAAGAAATCACGAACTTACTGATCTAAATGCTGCTGTAGTTATGACCAATACGGCAATTGATTGATTTTTCATTTGCCACGGCATAGAATGTAAAATATATCCCCTCACAAAATATAATAATATAAAATAAAACAATATTCTTAAAATAACGGTAAGTTGAAAAATGGTTAGTTTTTTTTTTTTTTATAAAGAAAGAACAAAATGTTATAATAGTAATTGTACCTACCAAGGTTTTACTGTGTGTATTGCAGTAAAATTTGTAAACTCGAAATTCTAGAACATAAAAACCGTGATTTGACAATTGTATCATTTCTTAGAAGCACTAAAAACAATCAATCGATAAAATGTTTAAGCTTTCTTTCTAGAAGGGAAATGAAATCTTTTCCCCCCACAAAATTGCACATATAAAGCCATACAATGTTTTGGATGTTTTTCTTTGAAAGCTACTAGAGAATTCTAAAACTAACCGTTTGATGTACGATCTGTATTCAATAATTTTCGATTTGCGCTTCGAACAACGATGAAAAGCTTTTGAAAACCCCATTCTAACCAAAAAAATAAGTTTATAAACGTACTAAAAATACGAACATCGTTACACTGTAACTATATTTCTCTCTTCAATCAAAATCTAAAAAACAAAAGCCTTTATTTACAAATCAAAATTTTCAATTATAAAACAATACCATTAATAATAACTATTCGAACTGTTTACGGTTAGTTGCTGGAAAATATATAGTTCATGTTTATCAGTTATAAAAATATATTTCTTGTATAAAAATAAGTAGTAATTACTAGCCTACAATTGTATATTTTCATTGTTTAAAGCGATGAAAAAAAAATCACTAAATTCAAGTTCAAATAAAGTATAGAAATGGAAAATGTAATAAAATTATGTTACTTGATACTATATAGAGGAAATAACAAAATTTTAAATGTTAATATGATCATAGAAATTTGCTTTGTTTTATAATTATTCCAACAAATCGAATTAAATATGTCTTATACATATTAATAAATCTTATTTCATTATTATAATCCATTATGCATGGCCAATAATAATTGTAATAATCATATTTTATTATAAACGAAATTTGTGACCCTGCCGAAAATGTTCGAATAATGTTTTTTCGCCCCCCGCCCTCCAAAAAAAAAAAAAAAGCCGAAGAGTAAGAAAAAAAGAAAGTCTATATAAATGCTATTATTCATACCACGAATTGTGCGGAGTCACGTAAATTCACGAAAGCCGTAAATCGTTTTAGCTGACTTTCGTAAGTCCCGTCGACCACAAGAAGGGTGACAATTAAACCCACAAGGATACACGTGCGCCCACGGAGAATATAATGTTTCCTCGACCTTATTACATTCTATAGGACTATAGATAATGGATAGTACACGTCAGTTGGAAATTAAAACAGAATTTAAAATAAAACATGTACGGCGGCGGCGGGCCATAAACAAAACAAATATATAGTTAAGGTATGCTATGTTTATACTGAAATATTGTTGAATCCAAGAATAAAAACCAAAAAATAAAAAATAAAACCAATTTCAATTTTGATGTCTGTAAACTAAAATCAAACATATAAATTATAGCTGTTATATGTGTATTTTAAACATACTCGACTTCTTAAATTTATAATATAATATTATTCGTCAAAATAAATAAACGTATAACGTTAAGTTTAAAATTCAAAGTCCATCTACAAACAATATGAATGTATTGTATGGTATTCTGTAATTTGTTCGTAAATCTAAAACGATTTTTCTATTAACTTTTACACAATACTTAAATAACAATATTTTTATATTGTTCTCTCCGAATTAAAATAACGTAATAAATATTTATAGAATCTTAACGTAATTCATCAAAACTTATAGGAAAGTTCTAAACGTGTGTGTCTATAGTGTAGTTTACATAATTCGGGTGTTTAGCTTATATGTAGTTTAATTAATATCTCAACTTTACCTAATGTTCCTTTTGTGAGACTTTGATAGCATTTTAAACTTATAATCATTTGTTCGATTTACAAAATTATTTATGGTACACCGTTTATACTATAAAGGAGGAAATAAAATTTTCATTTTTCATTCTTTAAAAAGAAAAATTGACATCTCAAATGAACTGCAGACCATATAGGTGTATACAAGAAGATAAATATGTTTAAAGAGGTTAAAATTACGAGATTTGAAAGTAACGTGTATAGGAATTAGGAATTCTCCAGCGTAATAGATAAAACATATTATAAATTTCTGCTAAATTGATACTAAAGAATATTTTTTTATAAGTATTATCCTAATACATAACTTATGCTTAGAATTAAAATATGAAATAATTCTTTTATATCGTTAAAAAGTGTGCAAATACTAAATACTATAAATGCGAATATTTGCTTATGCGAATTCTAAAAGCTGAGTTGTCAAATTCAATTATTTTAATAAAATAAAAACCCAAAACAACTCATAAACCGTTTCGGCTTGTATTATAACTATTAGTTTTTAATGGACCTTGGAGTGATTCCTTAGTATATTCACTTGGTTCTGTCACGTTAAACAAATCACTTTGTATTTAATATGTATGCGACATAAGAATATTGTTTTTTTGGCTGATAGTAAAAATACATAAAATATAATATAGCGAATCGATTGGAAAAATAATTGTTTTACTTTACACTGTAAAAGTATTGTAAATAATAAAATAAATCAAATTAATATTATGTCAAGACAATTATGTACACCACGTGTGCCATGTTATTATTATAATACAATGTGCTTCGAAAAGCATATTTAAATTTTAACGGTTTAATTTTGTTTTTGGTATTTAAATTACTATTTTACGATAATGATTTGAAAATACAGAAAAATTTTAACTTATTAAATTACTAATAAATTGTGAAAACTTTATCAGGAGTGAATACATAATTATTTAATTTGATATAATATAGTATGTGTTATAGTTTAGTTTCAATTATGTTTGGTTTTATCTTTGATTGAAAAATCAAAAAAGATAGGTTTTAACATTTAGGTAGGTCAAATTTCAAATTGATTAGTAATATTTGAACGGCACGGACAATTTGTGAAGACAGCCACTCGTATTTAACAACATATGTGTACCGTGTTTTCGGTTAACCTATCTCTTCTAAGAATCGCTGTCCAAATGGGATGATTTATCATTGCTTTCAAATTTAAAGATACCACCCTAATTCCTGTAGGTTCCCTTATTTTAGATTCTGAGCGAAACGCGGTACGTATTGATTTTACAATGATATGTTTTTTTTTCCCCCGTTAGTTTGTACCCCTTTTTCGTTTCTTTTTTACAGTAAGAGTGATAGTTTGAAGTTGCACGAAGACTCTTTCATAAATCATAAATATGAAATAAATTTCGTTCATCAAATATAGCACCTACTCTGCAAAAAGGCCATTAAAAAAAAATTACTGAAATTTTATAACTTTAAAATATATACATATATACATTATAATATGATAAACTAGTGGTTAACAAATATTTTTTGATTGTTTTGTTTTAATTTAAAAAATAATGAACCTAAAGGATTACATTTTTAAGCGACCGGAATTATAATGTATAAAGTCAATCGACTAATCAAGTTATAAATATTAAATGATTTGGAAAAAAAAATTGACCCGCTGTGTAGAATTTTAACCCCCTCCCCCATATTAAATTAGTAAAATTATTTTTTTTTTAATACCTATAAATTTGTAAAAACTAATGTGTATAACATTCTAACAACAAAATGTGAAAAAATTAAAAACCTTTAAAAGTAATTTTTCTTTAATAGTTTATGAGGATTTTTTTCTATTATACAGCGATATTTTATTACTTATAGTTGTTTCAATAGACAGAATCGAAATATATATAAAAGATTTTTTCATTACATTCTAATAATTATTTCAAACATATTTCAACTAACATAAAAATGTTAGCTTTAAAACTCGGTATAATTTTTCTACTGCAATTGTCTATTATAATAGCATTTTATAGAAACATGTGCCAATCATAAGTATGTATTTATCTCGTCGATTTATTCAAAGTTCGAGGCATGCCCCTCACCACACACAATGTATGACCTCCATCGATAAATATTGTTCCCAGAGATAGATATAAGATTGTAGTTACTCGGCGATTTTTCAAAAACCTTTTTCGTAAGATACCAAATCATAGAAAATTGTTTATTAAATTTTAAAGAAAATCACAACGTGTATTACGATACATTTATAATAATGTTTTGACTAAATTTTATTTGGTACGGACATTTTAAACAAGTCTTACTATAGGTAGAGTGTGAGCAAACAATTTATTGTAAATCGAATCCACGATTATGTCACGAATAAACAGGTGCGTAGCAACTGAGACAAACAACTGAAGTCGAATAAGAGACGGAAAACATGATTTGTGTAAGTTATTTTTTATTTTTATTGCCAAACAGAAGCTACTTCACGAATTATCCCGAGTGTTCACAAATTCGAAAAGTAAACACTGTTGATCACATTTTTCTGTTGACGATTCAATAACGTATTTTTAAATCCAATTACTACACTTTTGTTTGTCGATAGACTTCGTGAGTAGCATCGGAAACTAGAACCAGTTGCCAGAAAGAAATCCCTACGCACTACGCTATTAAAATGAAAAAGGTATGATACGCCAATTACTGCAGTCCATATTATAATAGTGTATTATTATCTAATAATAAAATAAGAAGAAGAAAAACTATATCGTTCAAATTCGTACACCTAATGTCTTTTATTGACATACTCTTATTTGAAATCCAGTATGGCGATTGAACCAAAAATTATTGCAAAATAAGTATATAAATACGAATATTATTGTTGAATATTAAACGAACGTACGCGCGCACACCACACACGCGTCACAAAAAAACACAACTCTACTTCGAATATCTGAATAATGATAATTAACATTTGCTAAAAAACGAACTACCTGCCATATAAAACAGCGTATAGTTCACATCGGACTGGTGTGAAATTGATACCTACCTACTTAGTTTGTCTATCGCTCAAATGTCGATGAATTACAAAGATTCAATTATTCTCATTTCGTAGAGCCGAAAAAATATAATTGATTTAAACAAAACGTTAATAAAAGCACGATATTAAGAGACCATAATTTATAGTAATATATCATTAGTAAACTCGCCCACATTACGATCGACGACCGTCGACAAATCTCAAAACGCATTTAAACTAGTTGCCCGAGAATCAATATAAACTGCATTTATTTTTTGCGCGTGTTCACTATATCTCGTGCGAATTTAAACGATTCGGTTCACCCACATCGCGCGTATAGAAATCACAACAAATCCAGGCGCTCTATTGTCGAGTTTTAATATTCTAGCGTAATGACTAAATAATAATACCTATATAGGTAACTGGTATACGCGGGGGGTACACTTAAAAGTGGAAAAATCGTACGACAAATAATAATATGCAAAACAATAAAATAAACATGACGAGTGGTAAGTAATCGTAAAAACAATATCAAACGGCCTCTGTTACATTATACTAAAATACACAATAGTAGCGTTATAATAATTAGCTACGTTGATTTGTGTCTCGTTTCACGCACGTGAACGCATACGCGTCTATTAAAAGTGTACTACTAATAATACGAAATTCAACGGGCCTTATATCGAACTACATTAATTGAACAACAAAAAAAATTATACTACGCACATAATATTATAATCATCATTATCATACCTGGATTCAGGGTCGGACTTGACGGGGCACTTGTTGCCTGCGGCCGAGAGCCGGGCGCATCGTAGTCTGTCGGCCGCCGCGGTTATCACTGCCAGCGCCACCACCGCCGCCGCCGCCGCCGCCGCCGCCACCGTCGTCGTCGTCGCGCCTCCTCCTCCTCCTCTTTCCCCTTCTCGTATGCGACCTCTTCACCGCCGGTACCCGTCGCCCACACCCTCACTCCGACTCGACGTCGTCGTCCTTTTATTTTCGCCTCCTCCCGACACCGCCGCCGTAACCGCTGTCGCTGCCGTCGCCGCCGCCGCCGCCGCCGTTGCCGCTGCGCTGCCGCTTTTGCTCGCTGCTGCTGCTACTGCTGCTCTCGCTGTCGCTGTTGCTGCACGTTTTGCAACGGGACGCCCGACGAGTGGTGTAAGGGCGGGGGGGAGGCGGCGGCGGCGGCGGCGACGTCGGTGACGAGGGATGGGACAGCAGGAGTCTCGCGCCCTACCGAACGCGCCGAAAAATCTGGGTTGCCGCCCACGCGCAAGCGTCCCTGCAGACGATGCCGCCAAATCAATTTATTAGCTACACACGCGCAGTTACGAGTATATACAATCGTATTGCGTTAAAAAACATTTAGTTTCGCGTATTTACACGTCATGTACATATATACATATACATACACAATCTATATACAATAAACATCACGTGCTGTCGTATAGTAAAACCCTCGTCCAACACAATATAATAGTATATTATTATTATTATTGTTATTGATACGTTTGATATATAAAAAACGCTACCGTAGCGCGATTATTATGTATAGAGACGCGCGGGCATCGCAGACAGAAGAAATATTTACGTTTGATTAAAAAATAATAATAATATTCAGTTCAAGGTCGCGCAGAAATGACAGATGGAGGAACCCCGATCGATATTATCGTCGAACGCGAGCCCGCGCGCGCGCGCGCACCACACGCGTGCGCTAATCATCGCATCGTATTGTATTATACGCGCGCGCTTGTGTGTGTGTACATACAGCTCTGTAGCTTGTGGAATTTTCTTAAATGCGCGCGACTTTTCCTCTATTATTATATAAAAACACTAGATTTTATTTTCTCTGCGAGAGTACGCGCGGTGGCGGTCCGTCGTCACACGAGTGCGGGGCGTATAAGAGAGTACAAATAAACGACGACGACGGCGGCGGCGGCAGCGGCGGCGACGACGACAACGCGCGACGGTACGAAAAAAAGAACCCCTCGGTACACACAACACCCGACCTTAAATATCACATCGTATCTTCTGTTCCCGCGACCTTTCTTCTCCTTTTATTTATTTATTTTTATTTTTATTTTTCGTCTCTCCCGCGCTCGTCTCCACTCTAATACACACGCACACACTCTTCATCTCGTCCAATGGTATTATTCAGAGTGCGCACGTGTACGTGTGTGTGTGTGTGTGTGTGTGTGTGAGCGTGTGTCTAACGGAGAAAATCGATGTCCCAGTTTTCGTAGAGGCGGTAGTGGAACAACAAGGCTCGTGTTGTGTCGCCGCCGAGCGTACCTACGCAATAATACGCGCCGTACTACGCGCGTATACCGTCCCCGCGCGCCGCCGGCGACCGTCGCGTCCGCGCGGGCACGGTGGCGGCGGTGACGTGTACGTATATAACGATAATAATTTATCGCCGGTGACGCGCGGCAGCGGCGGCGGCGGCGGCGTGTGGTTTTGTGCGTCGCTCGCCGCGACCGCCGCCGCCGCCGCCGCCGTCGTCACTGCCATCCGCAGTCGTTTCGGCGGTACGCGCGCACGATGCATATTTCGATCGCGACGTCTGCGCGGGCGATTTTTAACCGTCGCGATCGAGCTATTTTCGAGAACGCTTTGTATCCTCGCCGCCGGAATAAATAATGATCGATTTGAATAATTCAAACACTGGGGGAGGGGGGAGAGGGTGGGGGCGCGACTGTACGTTTTTATAATTGGCCTGAGGACGAATAAACGCCACGAAACGGATCGAGGGTACGAATAGCCGATTATATACTGTATATATAGTCAAGGCTGGCCCAATGTCGTATACCGAAATGAAATAGGCAGCTCCCGGCTTAGGGCGGCTAATGTAGATGTAACGAAATAACCGATATGAATATTTTAATTACAAAAAAAAAAAAAAAAAGAAAAAAAGAGTTTAATTATTAATTATGTGAGGTTCAATACATAATTACTGAGGTACATAATTAGGAGATTTTTAACATAAAAATTATTGTCTTTTGTAATCTTTTCATGATGAATTACATAATACGAGAATGTATTTTCGAAAGGACAGAGGGGAGAACCAAGAAATTCTTCTCTAAATACGGCCTCGATTTTAACCGGTCTCTATAATTTATGAAATTTCAAAGTTTTAAAATCAGCTGAAATTGAAAACACTTAACAAAGACATTTTAATTTTTTGTTCAATTTTTTACATATAAATAAACGAATCTGCACTGAAACGGAAAACGTTGTTTGCATACGTGATGTTATGTTTTGTTCGTTTATTTTATGGTTGATATACTTTTTTAAATTTCCTATGAAGTCAGAGAGATCATATAGATGACGTACAGTTTTTCCCTCAAGAGACCCAATATGAAATATAATGTGTTATTATTGCATAATTCTATTGAATTGATAATAATTAACTTTACTGTTTAAATATGTGACTAGTTTTTAAATTTATTTATTGCCTTATTTAAATATCGAAACAGTCAAAGGTATCACACGAATATAAATTATATAACCTTATGGTATTTAAACCCCAAATTTAACATAAATGTTTTGCGTGTAAATAGTTGATATTACGAGTTTACATATTTTGTATACTATACAATGTATAGGTATACCTAATCTTAATTACCTTACACTTAATATGTGCTAAGCAAGTAAATGGATTAATTTTTTTTGCAAAAAAACAACAAATTGAACAAAACATAAAAATAATAATGTAGTAAAGGTGTTCTCGTTTTATTTATACCTATAACTTTAATTAAACAATTTTTATATAGTGACCGGTTAGGATATTTTAATTGGTTTAAAACGTACATAAGTGATTTCCTGCTCACGACATGGCCATTTGCATACTATCACATAACGACGTGTTCTTTTGTTTTATTTTTTTTTTCTAAGCATTTTATGTGCAAATACGTTTCAGCATATATTTGATTATAACGACGTATAAAATATACGAGTAATGTATTATATTTATGATCTCTATAAAAGTGTTTTTATAATACTCGACGCTATTGCCGGTTTGCATGACAGTTTATTTTTATATCCAACACTCGAATGCATTCATACCATTCATTATTAATGTTCAAATTAAAGATTTACCTACCTTTGTTCTGGACAGTGACAATGCGTCTACAAATATTACGTTGTGCGACTGTTGTCATTGATGACAATATTGACGTTCAACAGTATGACTTTTATTTGTGTTCTTTGTGCAAACACTGACTCTTGATGAGTTCCGACAAAGGTTTCCGCCTATATTATACGTCAAAAAACAACTAAAATACTAAAACTTTACAAGCGAACGAAACTCACGTACTTACCTATGTATGATCCGTTATTATTTTAAATTGTTTCTACCTATATTAATCTTTTCCTCTTATGAAACTGTTGAATGTTTTTGATTTCAAGTACAGTGCAATGGTCGCCGTATTCCATTTCAACGTAGTGTGACATATGCATTACTGAAAAAATAATGCATTATAAAACACAATAGGTAACCAGTTACCTGCACAACACGTGCATTTAGATACGTATTAATTATTTAACGTGTTGATGTGGTGGGCCGCGGCAAGTGGAGGTATTAGATTACTAGAATGACCGAATCTCACATTTGCCGAAATGATCGAATCAACTTGTAATCAAGACTGTTCGTTAAAATCCACATGGCCAAATCGTTCGAAGCGTCCCCTTCAGCTCAAGTTCTTGACTGAACCTAAAAACGATCGTTATTCAGTAACTTTAATTTATGTACAAAAAGTGAATGTTTCTACATTTCAAGTTTGAATAAATGTTTATACTTATTGAAACACACTTTTTGATTTTTTTTCATAAAGTATAAGAAATAAATTTCATAAATATAGAATACAATATACTAATATAATTTTATTTTGACACAATACGTTGGTATAGTAAAACTACAAAACGAGTTGTACCAGCTTGATTTTAAATTATAATTTTAATCTAATTGTCCTTAATAATTTTTAAATGAGGCGTGATTAAAAGTATAAGATAACGAGACCTAGCAGTATCTTTATTCATTTACATAATATTTATTGCTACGTCAAACACGCAAAAGCTTATTGCACGGTTTTACAGCCAAACTATTTATTAAACGCACCGACGTGAACTTACATGTATTTGACAATAACATGATTATAATTAACTATAAACAATGTATTTAATAACTAACATGATGGTAACATAATGAATGAATTCATCATTATTTTGAAATATTTTTATATCATCAAAGATACATGTTTAATTGTTAAACTAATATATTATACTATATTCTATATGTGTGGTGTGTACTTGTATTTTATACGTAATACATACTATGCTTGGTTATTATGGATACAACAGAAAAGAATGAAAATATTCATTTTTTTTTTTTTTTGTGTTCATTTTTTAAATGCCAACATGTCACCCTTGTTAAATTTTGAAGGGTAGTTTAAAGGGGAAAATATTTTCTAAACGCATACACGCTGAAAGTACGGTAGTCAAAATAAAATGATACAAAAAAGGTAAAACAAAAGATATAGGAAATATTTTGTCACAAATGACATAAAGATATATTCTAACCGTCTATACATGACCGATATCGATCAAAACAATGAGTGATGATGATGATATTGCGGCTACGGTATTCCTAAAATTAGGATTCGGCAACAGGCGCCTCTCTTTCGCCGCCCGTCACGCTCACTAAGCGGTCCAAGCCGGTCAACTGGGGCAACAGGAAAACGATCGTTCGCCCTCACCTAACCGCGGACAGCGGCCGCCGCGCCGGGTCGTGCTGCAACGCGAGCGCGACCGCGACACACCGACGATCGCGCCAGCTCGAACACGGCGCACAGGCTGGCCACGTGGTTTTAATGCATGTACAACGTGCGCAGGTTCGGGAAGCCGATCAGTACGACCAGCCGGCACAGCGCATCGTGGCCGAGCAACGGCGACGCCGTCTGGTAGCGGCCGCGGAATCCTGGCGGTCGACCCGAAATCCCGTCTTGGGCAACTCGTTCGCGTCCAACGACACCGGGTTCCCGAACGACAGGTCCCACGGCTTGGCCCTGTGGGTTCTGTCACGGTGGCGTTACGCGTCCGATATTATATTATTATTCGTAATTAATATAATACTATGTGCAACAACGTGTAGTTTTCGCGGTGGATTTCGAATCGCGGTTTTGGCAACAAATAATGACGAGAAAAAAATTAATAAGATTGTATAAAACGAAACACCGATTTTTTTACGTATCACAACATAATTTACAACTTTGCGTACAACGCTGATAAAAATATATCGTCTTAATAATTAGTGAATAATTCATAAATTCAAAACTAATATACCAATCTAACTTTATTTGGTAATACAATAAATTATGTTAACTAAGATATCAACTATCAAATGTTATAAACATCTATCTTCAGTCATTTATTTAAACGCGATAATTACGTAACTCGTGGTTAATTTTACACTTACGTATCGTTTTATCATATAATAGTAAAGTCAAAATAAAATTATGTCTACTCAAACACATAAATTCATTAATTTTCTAGTATTATGTTTGCCATTATATTATAACAATACAACTCTTGCATAATATAACACTTCCTACGGAACATGATCACAATATTATAAAAACCATCAAAGGATATGACATGAGAAATTAATTATTAAAACCTGACTTATCATCATGGGTTTATTCGTCATTTTTATTTTATTATTTCCTTCTATAAAATTTATATTTATATTTCAATCTATAAAAAAAGCTACACTATATACTGTTTCCGAGCATGAATAATCTTTTCAGAAGTATGATTTTTTAATTCAATAATATCATACAATAGATTTTGGATGACTAATAATAAGCATGGAAAATATGTTTGCAGTTACTAAAATATTATGGTAAGCAATAGACATCTTACAGCGAGATGTAGGTAACATGTTTTCATGACTGTTGTAAAATGGTAGGTACATGTAAATAAAAATGTAACAGTTAAGTAATAGAATTAAATTTCGTGTAATATTAATTAATTCTGTTTTTAAAGTATTTATTTTTAATGATATTGGATTTTTCTGCAATAGATACGAGTATATACACTACACGTATAAATAATTGACTTTATGTGTTCACTGTTATTTTATAAAATATTATTATTACATAATGAAAATACTAGATTACACTCAAGGGACATTGCCAAAAAAATAAGTACCTACACTCGAAATTGAACCAAAACTAGTCTCGAGGGACACCTTGAGAGGTCAAGCGAACGATTCCAGTTTTGGCCGAAGTTGGAACAGTAATTAGACGTTACTGGAGAGCCAATTTTCCATTACACCGTCTAACTTAACCAATAAAAATAGTAAAACAAAAATGTAAGCACAAGATAAGTACAGAGACTTGATGTTGGGCATTCGCCTTGCTTTCCTTCTTGTCCCGGCACACAGAAATCTGCGTTGAATTATTAATCTTTATACTTAAAAATAAAGTTAGAGCGAAGATTGATTTATCTGACTTTTAGTAATATATGCATATTTAAAAACACAGTGTCCTATATCAGATTGCTGTCTTCTACTCTAAATATTCACTTGTTAAATAGAATCTCCACAAATGGAGAAATTAAAATCAATCTTTTTAAATGAATTTAATGTGTGATAAAAATAAATCACCATATAGGTAGGTATTAAAATGATCCTACACGGGCGTGTATCAAAATTGACTAAACAATAACGCCTGGAAAACTAACTAAAATATAAAACAATATTATTTTGTATGGGAAAATGAATATGTATAGACATTTTCAAAATTAAATTGAGCGGTTCCAAATGTTCCAATTAAGTCTGTAAATTTAGTTCTCCAATAAAATTAACTTTAAATTGTTATTATGCAATTTAAAATTAAATATAATTGATTAATACTACAGAAAAAAATTAAAAGTATAGTCGACATTTTTGAAGTTATGAAATTAGACGATAACAATAAAATTAAATAATATTTTAACATTCAATAATCACAATAATAATTTAATAGTTTAATTTTACAACAAAAATAATTAATTAATTAATAATCATTATAATACGAATTAAAATGTCAGTAATTTTTTTCTTCTCATAATTACCCGATTTATTTTAAATAACTTCCTTCAGAAAAACCTTAAAATGAAAAACTGTTTAATTGGTTTACAATTATTAAAACATTATTGTACACATTTTTACAGTGAATTCTAAGTGCATCAAAAATAATTTAGTTTTTGTGGTTTCGAGATATAAATATTAGTATAAGAACCTACCTCGAAAATACGTCCATGTTATTAGAAAGATAAAACAAAATTAGTGTGCGAATAACTAATAAATTTAATCATTTAATGAAGTCATGGATTCAAAACATATCTATGATAATTTATCGTGATCAAGTTTTAAAGATAAATAAAAATAAATAAAAACGTTTATAATATTTATCCATTCAATATTGAACAGTATTCTATAATAACGGCCATCGTATTATACAAAAACACAATGCCATGTTGACAAATTAATGCCACTATTTAATAAAAAAAGAAAGACAACTGATTTCTCTGGAATGGATGAAAGAAGAGATAGTAGCAGTGAAGCGAAAAGGTCATTGTGGTATGAGTCGTGGAAAGAGCGGAGAAGGATTAGTTTTTACGGTGCTAAGCCACAGGGTAGTCGAACAGTGCATTATGGGAGGGAGAAGGATCCGGAATAGAGAAAGATCAGTTTGATTTGTACGCACGTAGTAAGGACCGTGTGGGCCAGCTGTTACGGTGGGGGCTTGTGGGGCCAAGGACGCTGGTGTTCAGGTAGTCGATTTAGTGAAAATTGTCAGCGGAACACCATGACCCGGTGGATAAATGCACGACGGGTTTATTCCCAGCCAATGTATGTAATTTATTAAATGAACACTTATACTATTAATGTATATTATTCAACATTGTATTGTTACAAGTTTAGGTTAGATGATTTATTATTTCAAATAAATGTACATATATACGTTGCTATTATTGTGTTTAGATTTAGATTCCCTTGAACGATTTTTACGTAGGTATGCTCTGAAATAATATGCAAATACTAATTATAAATATCAAAACTAATTCTAATAATACTACAGGGTGGTGAATAATTAAAAAGCAAGCTAGTGGGACACAAAACACGGATGAGATACAGGTGATGGGTGAATTGGAATTTTAAATTTGAGACCAATGGTACCATTGGTTACAAAAAAAAAAAACGATTTTGAAAGAAAGAGGTGAGATGGGTCAGCAACAAAAAGTTAGCAGATTTTCGTACTATTATAAAATTTCATCAAAATTTGATTAATTATGTTTATAAAAGAAAATTGTGCCAATGCATTTCCGAAATCTTTTCGTTGAAGAAAGATAAACTCATAAGGAACTTTTTATATAATTCTCAAGAGTTTTTGACGAGCCAAAATTATTTTATTGATATTTACGAAAAAAAAACCAAGAAAGCTCAAATTCATATTTAATTTACATCATTTTGATTGACAAATACTGCTAAAACCTCGGTCTAAAGTGTATTATTCCCATAAGTGTATTTATGCAAAAATATTCACTCATTATTTTTCATTATCTGCAGGCAAATTGACTCCTCTGTTTCCAAGCAGTTATGTTTTTTTAAATTTCCTTCGTGTCAAACTTAAAACAAACCTTTAGTACATCCACTTTCTACATTCGTATATTTTTACCACCAATATTATGGAAAAAAATGAGCCACTAACAACATTGCATGACATTAGCTCATTTAAACCGGGAAGGATGTTTCTCTCTCTCTTTCTTTTACTTTAAGTTTCTCTGGTTTATATATTATTATAAATGTTTGTTATTTTTATTAATGCAGTGTGTATTATTGTTTTATTACCTCATTTATATACTTAATCTTAAATTGTTGTTATTGAACTTCAATCTGTTTAGTAACAAATATGTGTAGGCTCCTCAACGTTTTTAAATAATATACTAATAAAAAACCAAAAGCCGTTTTGAAATAATAACCACGATGTGTTAAATAAAAATGGAAAAAAAATGACAAAATAAATAAGCGTAATGCTACTATATAACTATACTGAATACAAAAATCTTAATACTTTTTAAAACATAGCCAGTTGGGTATAGGTAATGATTTGGAGTATGCGACGATTGCGTGTTTTTGTAGACACATAAGATATGAGCATATTGCCGTAATATATAGTTATGAACTATTCTCGTCACATTTTCGAGTATATGTTGAACGTAAACTATTATATGTTATATATTATAGTATTTATATATAATACGATTTAGCGTCCGAAAGTTGTTCTACTATAATTAAATACCTAGTGCGTGTCATCAGTAAAATTAACTGTTAAACATAGTACATAAGTACTTTAAAAGTGACGATACTTTAAATAAAATACACTAAAATAATACAGGTGTTGTAATAAAAAAATGTCTTAATCTAATAGTACGTACGTTAACGATCTGTTAAGTATATCAGCTAGAACAGACATTATGAATAGATATATATAAAATTATCATCCTTAGTAATGTTTTAAATACAAATAATTAATTTTCTCACTTTATTTTTCATGACATTGAAACGTGTATACAAAGAGTTGTAAATAATGATGAAATATAAAATGAAATAGAATATACCAGACTTACGTCTAGGATTTGAAGTTTCCTAGTGTAAATTTCAATTCGAAATACAATTCTGTAATCTTTAAATCTCCAGAGATATAATACGTCTACCATATATATTATATACTTATGAATATGTTTGTGGTTAACATAGCTACACATACAATGCAATTATTAAGAAATTTGTAGATTAGTATTTAAGATTAAAAAACCATTGATTTTAACTTTATAACACATGACCAACTCGGCCGATTTTTTCTTGAAGAGAAAACGAGAGGACAAGGAGATGGCGCGGTTTATTTTTATTTGAACGGACGCGAGCGAGTTCTCACTGCTTAGGTTACAATCACCTTTGTAATAGTGTTGTTTTACCATGAGTCCGGGTCAAGTTTCTCATAAACGGTGACACGCGTAAACCAGCTGCGTCGCCGAACGCCCACGCAAACATTAACACGAACGCGATCGATCTAACATCTTACAAAATTCCGTTAAACTATATAATACTCAAACTACCTATATATTATTATAGTATATTATTTACATCCCTGTATAATACTTTATATTATAAATAGACATAGAAATAATTACTATTTTTTTAATTTACTATATAAGAAATAAAATACTTATAGGATGTGATCTTATTGATATTGATTTACTATTTATAGTTGATAGTGACGCAACTACGGAGGTGCTATAGCACATTACTATCCCCCAATCACCAATATCTTTATGATTTTAAATAGTTCAAAGATATTTATTTTTTAAACTTCCAATTTCAAAAAATGTATGGAAGAATTATTTGCGGAAAGAAATTATATTTCCATTTGAAAAACTAAAATTTATATTGCCTAAAAATATGTTATAAGAAGCACAAAAATATATAATATACAAACGTTAAAAAATTTCTATTTCCTTTAACAGTGAATTTGCAGAATAAAATTTAAATAAAATAAATACTAGATTTCTGTAAATAATTGTATAGATTTGGTCATTTGGATAATGCAATCAAACATGGTTTTATTTAAAATTCTATTTTGGTGGGCTACTAAAAGTATAGCTTGATATAACAAATTATTCAATATTCTATCTGCAATTATTATAAAATATTTGATAGCGGTCAATACTTTTACTAATATTAAATTATTAAGTTATTAAAAATTGACCAATACATTCATAAAATGACAATAATTATTTAAATAAATGTTTAAGCCATTTATATCGTTTAAACCTCTCATTTACCATCCGATTAATCAGTATCATTAATAATCAATTCAGTAATATTATTGGTAAAGTGCAATTTTCAAAATATTAAACAATTACGAAATAATGCTTACTATTGACTGCAGATCTAACTTGATCACAACATACCTCACAACTAACTTAACTTAACCTATCCTCATAACATAGATAGGTACTAATAAATAATAATTTATACAATAATACTGTGACATGTGATTGTCAATGTCAATGTATTAAACAAAAATGCTGATGCATAATTCAACTGCCTCAATAAACGTTTTAAAGAATAAAAAGTAAATTGGAACTGAAATTTTCTGGAACTGTACAAAGAAAAAAACAAATGATACTCTTAGAATTCACGTCTGGGTGCAATTCGTATGTGTAAAATATATACTTAGACAAGACGTTCTAAATGGATAATTCCATTTCAGAATTGTAAAATTATCGCGATAAAACGTAAAAAATAAGTAACTGAAGCATATCCCACCCCGGCGAATCACCAGGGTTTTTAAATAAAAAGTTATAACTATTTTTAATAAAATATTGTATTATATTATATAGTAGAAACGTGGAGTGCTTCATATAACTGAAACTTGAAAGTCGTGTCAAAACGTCGTTAATATTCACGGAACACACTATCTAGAGCGTATGAATACGATGTAAATTATAATTTAAAATGTACTGTGCCTCACCTTAAAATAAAGACTTCACGACTGTGATAATTCTATCTTAAGTACTTATAATTTTGTTTCATACCATTTTTTTTGTATCAAATTTGTATAATATTTTTTCAATGTACAAGTTTTAAAGGTTCACTAATAAAGCAATAAAACTCAGTTTTAAAACTACATGTTAATTTAACAAACGTCATCGTGACGTCAAGTTATTATCATATAATTTATTTTATACGAAAACATCTATAAATTATTAAATATGTACCTATATAAAAATTTAATGTTTGGGAAAATACTACTGTTTACTTCAGAAAATTACGCGAGGGAAAACGCCGACGTGTATTTAACGTACACACGCGTCATATTATAGTAATATATGCTATACTAATTAGTAATTATATAATATTAATCCGTAAAACAAACATAACAAGATTAGCCTTATGTGTTTTATAAATACTCACAAACAGTGAAGTACGTAAGCAGGATTTTTTTTATCATAGGAATTTGTTTTATATAATATACGAGTAAACAAATAATAAACGTAAACATCTAATCGATTTGGACAGCATAAAACACGTGCGTGTATTCTAAATATAAATACATGCAACACATATGTCAAGTATCGAGTATACAGGATTTTTTTTTTTATCATAGGAATTTGTTTTATATAATATACGAGTAAACATAAACATCTAATCGAATTTGACCGCATAAAACACGTGCGTGTAATCTAAATATAAATATATGCAACACATATTTCAAGTATTGAGTATAAAATACAATACGTATATTGTATATTACTATTATAAAATACGATATCGGGTGAAGTCGTGTGTATGCAGCTTAAAACGAGTTCGTATGACGTTTGGAAATATTTGACTTTTATGTACAATTTTACGTTTTATATTAAACACAGACGTCGATGATGATGTGAAAAATTTAACGCGCGGTAAATGTAATAAATTGCGTTTTATACGAGAGTAGAAAAAAAAGTGAAAAAAAATCATAAAAACAATAAGCGCGAGAGTACTAGCAGATACGTATCGCAGATATCGATTTTTAACCAGTGGCGCGGCGGCGGCGGCGGCAACGGCGCGTTACGGCAGAGAGAGCAGAGTAGAAAAGAAGAATAGGAGAGGTGAACGATAAAGGGGAAGATAATGGCAGGGAGGGGCAGGTGGTGAAGATATATAATGTTCTTTGAATAATGCATTATCACGCGCGATGCCGACTTTTAATATATATTATATATATATATATATATATATATATAATATATATATTATATACGTATACACAAAGAGTATAAAAGTATATAAGTGCGACGTTATACTATCTCTCAATTCGCGTTACGCCGAGCTGCGTGTACATATTGTATACTATACAAGGGCACACATTTATACCGTCGGAAACGGGTGGGAGATTGGGCGCGGGCGCGTTTCTCCGTCGCACAACTATTGGCGCGAACACGCGCGAGCCGTTCCCGGGAGGATTTTACTACGCGACGGCGGGGCCAATGTAGTATACTATATACGAGAAGTGTGTGTGTGTGTGTATGTGTGTGTGTGTGTCTGTGGGTGTCTGTGTGTGTGTGTGTGTGTGTATGTATTTGGGTGTCTGTATCTGTGAGTCTGTGTCTGTGCCTGTGTTTCTGTGTGTCTGTATTTGTGTGTCTGTGTGTGTGTGTTAGTATTGGTATATTAGATAATGTAATGTTGTGGAGAAAGAGACTCAGAGGAAAATACGAAGAAAACAAGAGAAACAACGGAGATCGAGAGAAACTGAGACAGAGTAACGTCGCGTAGTATTATTATAATAGTAAAAGTATAGTATATAGAACAGTAGTAGTAGTAGTAGTAGTAGTAGTAGTAGTAGTAGTAGTAGTAGTAGTAGTAGTAGTATTAGTAGTAGTAGTAGTAGTAGTAGTAGTAGTAGTAGTAGTAGTACGACGCCTGTGGTGGAGGACTGAGGGGTGGTACAAGGTGGTGTGTTCACAATACATGCGCACCGTAGAGGTCGCGGTCCGTCGCCGCCGCCGCCGCCACAACGGTTTCAGTTTATTCGAAACCCAAAGGAAAGCGCGCCATCGGAAAGAGCGTGATGATGGGGTACGCGTAGACTCGTGGCGAACCACGAGTGGGCAAAGGACAAGTGAGGTGAGTAGAAGGCTTGCGGGGTTTGACCTTGGAGATAAAACCACCCAGCGGGCAACAAGCAACTTTTCCTCAGATCCTTATCACCCGTTTCCGATGACAAATTCGCTCTATTTATACCGCTATACGGTGTAGGATATGGGTTTCAATACGTTTCGCACGTCTAAAAAAAATATAAGAATAATAATAACGGATAATGTCGAAAAAACAGCCCGCTCTTTATATATAAATCCCACCTCTGTATCATGCCATACCTGACCTACCTCCCTTCCCATCCGAATCGAGACACACGTATAAAATAATATGTATTCACCGTCCATTACTACACTGTTTCCAACAAAATTACTATAGGTAGGTATACAACAAGGGGTTTCTTCCTTTTTATACTCCGGATAAACACATTTACATGTGTTATCCCCGAGGATTCCTCCGACAAAACGGTCCAACACGTACACACGTGAAATAACGTGTTACCGTATATTATGTATATCGCAATATAATATACGCGAATTTGTATCTACGAGCACGAAATAGGCGCGTGCATGTGTGTATAAGTGTGATACATTATTATGGTTTTTAGTTTTTATTTTTATTATTATTATTATTATTATCACGGTCATTCTGATGAATATAGTATTAATCCCACGATCGGAAATAGGAATGAGAGTTGCGTCGGACATTTAAAATAATAGAAAATTAAAAACTTATCATAAAAAGTTTCTCACTGTCTATATCTATTTTTTCGAGATAATTACTCTACAGTTCAAAATAAACGTGTTTTAAAGTATCGTGTCCAGAAAATAAAAGAAAAAAAGCAGATACCCGAATATTGCTTTAGTTTAGTTTGAGTATACAATTTAATATTATTTTTAATCAATTTTCACGCCAACAAACGCTTATTTTTTCCAATAAACCTTTTATGGCAATCTCGTGTACACTGTATAGTACTATAGTAATAGTATACAAATAATTCAAAGTAAATACATAACATATTGTAATAATATAACGTAAAATATATCTATATATCTATATATCTATATACCTATATATATAAAATCCAAATACCACTCACTCACTGATCGTTGCATCTCAAAAACTACACAACGTTCGAACTTGAAATTTGGAACAATGATTTGTCTAATGCCCAAGGGGTGCAATAAGAAAGGATTTTTGAAAATTCAAATGTTAAAAAGGGTAATGGGGTAAAACGGTAACGCCCGCTATATACAATATATTTATGTTATATAATCAAATAAAATTACACAGAACATTAACAATCATCCCAACTTCGAGGGATTTTCATTCAATGACAAACTATATTTCCGTCACACCGCGGCGGTGGCAATCGTCGACAATCGAGATGGAAAGAAAATTGTTCGCGCGCTGACGATCGTTTAAACGATGAACTAACGACGACAAATTAGCGAAAACCACGGCACGTGTTACACGACGATGACGGCGACAACGGCGAGAAACTAAACGGCCTACGGGCAACGGCCGCCGGAGAAAAATAGTCGTAGCCACTGACCGTGGTCCCAGCCCGTGTACCACTGTGGCCGAGCTCGGCCACGGCGGTTGAGCTCGGCCACGGCAACCGAGCCCTGCCACAGCGGCCGAGCTTGGCCACGGTGGTAGAAGACGGCCACGACAGCCGAGCCCTGCCACGGCGGCCGAGCTCGGCCACGGCGCGGCGCCCTCTCTCTGTGGATAGGCAACTGTCTAGACTCTAGAAAGAGAAAGAGAGATACCACCATATACCCTGTGCAAGAAGGCAACGGTTAACCACTGCACAACGATCCCTCTCCAATGTATACAGGCTATAAATCTGTCAAACCAACATTACCGTTATAGACTTTGAAAAAAAAAAACGAATAATGATAATTGTTTGCAAATTTAACATCAAACCGGGAGGCGAAGTCCGGGTAACGCCCGCTAAATGCGATACTTTTATGTTTTATAATTAAATATATTTACACAGAACGTTAACAATCATCCCGACTTTGTATTCGATGACAAACTATAATGACGGCCCGGACGATACGGGAGACGTAAACGATAATCAGATGTAAAAAGGTACTCACGGGATGTCCGCCATCTTTTTTTTCTCGGCCCTATTTCACGTTTGACATTTCAAGCACTTCACCCGCGTACGATTTTATTTCCACCGCGGTGGCAATCGGCGACAATCGAGATCGAAAGAAAAACGTTCGCGCACTATTTCGATCATTTAAAGTAAACGATTAACGAACGACGAACAATTCGCGAAAAACACGGCACTATACACGACGACTACGACGACGACGACAACGGCGAGAGACTAAACGGCCTACGGGCAACGGTCGCCGAAAAAAAAATAATGGTAGCCATTGTCCGTGGTTTCAACCCGTGTACCACTGTGGTCGAGCTGGGCCACGGCGGCCGCCATCTTTTTTTCTCGGCCCTGTTTCACGTTTGATCTACGCCGCTGTTTTCGAAATTTCGAGCACTTCACCCGCGTACGATTTTATTTCCAACGCGGTTGCAATCGGCGACAATCGAGATCGAAAGAAAAACTTTCGCGCACTATTTCGATCGTTTAAACGATTAACGAACGACGAACAATTCGCGAAAAACACGGCACTATTACGCGACGACTACGACGACGACGACAACGGCGAGAGACTAAACGATCTACGGGCAACGGTCACCGAAAAAAAAATAATGGTAACCATTGTCCGTGGTTCCAACCCGTGTACCACTGTGGTCGAGCTGTACCACTGTGGTCGAGCTGGGCCACGGCGGCCGCCATCTTTTTTTCTCGGCCCTATTTCACGTTTGATCTACGCCGCTGTTTTCGAAATTTCGAGCACTTCACCCGCGTACGATTTTATTTCTACCGCGGTGGCAATGGGTGACAATCGAGATCGAAAGAAAAACGTTTGTGCACTATTTCGATCGTTTAAACGATTAACGAACGACAAACAATTCGCGAAAAACACGGCACTATTACGCGACGACTACGACGACGACGACAACGGCGAGAGACTAAACGGCCTACGGGCAACGGTCGCCGAAAAAAAAATAATGGTAGCCATTGTCCGTGGTTCCAACCCGTGTACCACTGTGGTCGAGCTGGGCCACGGCGGCCGCCATCTTTTTTTCTCGGCCCTATTTCACGTTTGACCTACGCCGCTGTTTTCGAAATTTCAAGCACTTCACCCGCGTACGATTTTATTTCCACCGCGGTGGCAATCGGCGACAATCGAGATCGAAAGAAAAACGTTTGCGCACTATTTCGATCGTTTAAACGATTAACGAACGACGAACAATTCGCGAAAAACACGGCACTATTACGCGACGACTACGACGACGACGACAACGGCGAGAGACTAAACGGCCTACGGGCAACGGCCGCCGAAGAAAAATAATGGTAACGGTCCACCGGCATTATGGTCCCGGTCGGTAACGTCTGTCCGATACTCCGGTAACGTTTACGTTTCGTCGAGGACCGGCCCGTATACCGAGGTAAGTGTGCACAGAGTTCGAAAACGCGGTCTAGAATGCTCTTCGTTTGTAGATATATTTATTTCCATGACGTTCGGCAAATTATTATATTTTACCGAGAACAAAGAGATTGCATCGCCATGACCGAAGTGACAGCGGGACGTTGTGCGTTTGGCGAATGGCTGTATACCCGCATAACGTAATACATATATAGAAATAATGTGTTTCGGTGAATTTCTTATTATAACGTGTTAGAGCAAGATAAAATATTTCGTTTGAACTCAATAATTGTTATGGTTTTACTGCTATCGATCGGGTCTCGCCCGAATACTGGGAACACGAACTCAAACCCGAGACATTGGAATTGCCCTAATGACTTCCTAGATTGCCAGGTCTAAATAGTGATTTGTGGATCATCTTCAGAGTTTTTTTGAAATAAGGCCTTTTAATGGTTTTTATAAAGTGAGTATAGACATATGAAAATCCGGGTAACGCCGGATAGTATTATTTATAAAAATATTTTACAAGATACATTATAAACAATTTTGAAAAGTAAACAATTGCATTTTTAATCATGTTCCTTGAAATTGTTTAATAGAAATGTATTTATTTTTAATGTCATGAAGTCATATTTATTTTTTGAAGTATTTTTAGTTTTTGTTTCTTAGTCAAAGTATAATATCAATTATGTTATAAACATTAGATTTTTATTTTTAAATTCAATTTTAAAGTATATTTTTAATCCCTCTAAGTTTGAGCCCTAGTTGTGAATAAATAAAATAATAGCCTGAATGACTATAATGTATTTTAAAAACTCTAAAAATAAAAGAGCAAATACTTTGGACTATGTATAATTATAATAATATAGAATAATATTATAACTGATTTATAACAAAAAAATTAATGAATACGATCCCTCCCATTCATATAGAAATATTAAAAATGTATAAATATATACAAACTATAGGTATGTAGGCGGCATCTATTATATAATGATTAATTTTATATACATTTTGTCAAACATCAATAAAGAAATATACTTAGGTAGATACTCCCCTATTTATCTAATACCTAATGTACACACACAAATATATTATATAGTATAAATTGTTTGAATATCATACCTGTGTATATAAAATATGTGCAATATGTTAATTAGTTAAGTTTCATTAGGTATTTCTAATAGGTATATATGATGCTACTGCTATACTAATGCATAAAAGGGTCGTCTTGAGGTGTTGATGGTCATTGGTTGGCATTTTGGTGTTGCCCACTTTGGGCCTCAGCTGTGAAGCGCAGGTGGCCATGTGTTAGTTGTTCAACACACATTACAAAAATATAATTCACAATAAAATCGGTGAATGTGCCAGAATGTGGGCTCCGTTGGGACATCAGTGAGCGAAATCATTTTTGTTGTCGTCAACGACCTCTTTTGAGATGTGATTTATTTTTAGTGAACGGATTACATAATTACTGGGTTTTAATTATGATCATATTAGATATGTACTCGGCCAAAGTCCGGCGGATTCAGTTGTTGACTTGAGAGGCCAATGCGGATGATGTGGTAGAACACAAGGACAGGATTACCTTTAACCCATGTGACCACTTTAATTAATATAATTTATATAATATACTTATTTATGGACAGTGATAACAATAATGATGAGATTAAAGTTATTAAATTTTCAGACATTACACCATATAATATAATAAAAATAAGCACCTAATAATATTATTCATTTAAGAAAAATGAATTTAAAAACATAAAATTTACTCATTATATGTACATTTTGTAAACATTATAATAATATATGTTATTTGTTTAAATGATAATAATAAAAAAAAATTGAATTTACAAAAAATTAAAGACTCAATACGATGTGTAATAATATGTTTTAATATTATATCTAAATAATTATTTTTATCTACTGTTATTGTCAAATCTAAAAAAATACATTAAATTAGTTTAAAAAAATAATTTTATTGGCAGACAACAAAAACACATACCAGTATACAACTTAAAAATGTAAATAGGATGATGTTTAAAATAAAAACATAAATAACTTACATAACTCGTGTTTGCGTGTAAATGTGTTTTCATGTATTAATTGAATTGAATTGATGAATCAAAAGAATACAATAAATTGTATGAAGATAAAAATATTAATATCACAAAATAACAATATTATTAAAATTCCAGAATGTAAGTGTAACGGCCAGAATGATATGATTATTTTTCAGTTTTAATTTTTGGGAATACTAGACCAAACGTAGATTCTATGCCTTGTAATATAGGAATTACTGCATGATAGCCTCCAATATGATCAGGATTTGATGGAGTTATTCCATCACCAGCACCATGAACAGAAACTAATTTTTCTGAACCTGACGGACGGCTAAAAATAATTTGAAATAATGAATATTTTTAATTACAAACACAGTTTAATGTTTTCAGAGTTTTTAATTATTTCTATTATACTTACGAGCCTCCAAAATCAACATAGAACAATCTTTGTAGGATTTCATATGACAAAAGCGTCACTCCAAATTGTGGTGAAGAACGGAATACACGAGCTAAAATACACTTACAATTATTTACAACTTCTTTTAGACTTGTAATTAAATACTTACCGCCAGCGCCTTTCCAAAATGCTCTTGGTCCCTCTTCACTGTAAATTTTCATTGCGCAATCAGCTAATCCATTATAAGTAGTTTGGCCCTTTCGAGCAACAACCTGTAGCCGAGTTTTTATAACATCTGCTGGTGTCACTAAAGAAGCAGCCGGAATACCAGCAATACAACCAGCCGCCAACAATGTTAATGGATGATTATAACCTTTTTCATCGGCAAAAGCTTGTTTGACATGATTATAGGCCGGGAAGTAAATTGCACTAAATGGTATGTCTCTTAAGAAACAAGCTTTAGCTCCCTAATAATAAAATAAAATTACTATTTGAACAATTTAAAATCAGTTTGAAATTGGATACCTTGTATAATCCAAAGAAACCTAATTCTTTAATAACAGTTATAGCACTCAATTTTTGAGTAGATGCTATCTCACCAGCAACTTGCAAACGAATTTTTACAATTTCTAATGGATTGGTGAATACTACTTGGGAAAAACCTGCCTGAAATCAATATTGAAATGAAAACAAGATAAATATTAATAAAATAAAATTATACTAACACAAGCTCCGGCAATAATTTCAGCAGAGACGGTTAAGTCTCCATTTTCTTGACGTAACTTATCTCGAACTAAATCATTTACAGTGAGCTTAGCGGCTTTTTCTGGAGCAACACCAATAAGTTGAGGCAATAGACCTCGGTAAAGGCCAAATATTCCCTCGTGCCGTATTACCTAATAGTATATAATAATAGTATTATCAAGTATATCAACATAAAATATTAACATCACTTTTAATTTTGTATTGAAAACATTTTCATTTTAAATTTCATAAGTTTATTACTTTTTTAAAACAGTCGAAACTGTTTCTGTACATGAGTTCACCAATAAATGAACCGGCTCTTTGATTTTGCATCCTTGTTTTAACCAAATCGATTGGATACACCGTTGTGGCACCGATAGCTATAATAAAAAACCATACACGCTTATTCAACCAAATAATATTGTTGTTATGGTTTCACTGACGACTAATAAACATTAGATGTATATATAAATATTAGACTTAGTAATTTAAACAAGATGTTGTATAATTTATATTAAACGAGATGCAATTAGGTAATTTATTTTTTAGTCAAATATTGTATATCATTTCTGTGGTATGTCAACGAGATCGACCAATTTGTTTGTCCGGTGGAGAAGCAGCAGAAAGTTTCGAATTCCCTTTCATGACAGTTGTATACCATAATACTATGTCATGTTCAGGAGCTATCATTTCAGAAGAATGGATTTTAACAGCAGCTCACTGTTTCTCCATTAGTCACATATCCAGTTTCAGACCTGGTGATGCCAAGGTAATAGCTGGCTTAGTGAATTATGCTATCAAGACTAAATATACTCAAATTAGACAAGGGACTGAAGTTCACATACACCCAGATTACAGAGTCAGTAAAATTATTCATGTAAATACTGAATATTTAAATATAGTAATGGCATTGGGTTTTTAATCAAGGTGAAACGAGTTGCTAATGACGATTTAGCTCTTATTCGAGTCAACCCATTTGTTATGACGATTGCTGTTAATGTTATTCACTTGTCTGATAAACGGTTTCCAATAAATGGTTATATAGAGTGTACAGCTGTTGGTTGGGGAGAAATTAACATACCACCTGGCCGACAAAATACAATCTTACACAAATTAAAAGTATTTTCTTCCATGTCAGCCAAAGCATGTCCAGGTCTTACGGAATGGGAAAGAAAAAAAATTATTTGCTTACAACAAGACCAAGGGAAAGGGTTGTGTGATGGTGACTCTGGCGGTCCACTTATCTGCCGTGGTATACAGAATAAATATTATAACTTAACAAAGTAACTTTAATTTAAATAGATTCTTTCAGGAGAATTATATGGAATAGCCCATCAAGTATACAAGGAAATAAAATATGAATATGAACGAAAAGATTTAGAACGTTGTGGAGCAACCGGTATCACACATACATATATGTTTGTGTGCCCATATCTAAATTGGGTTCATCATTATGTTGCTTCAGTACCAAACATGCCATCATCGTGTTACGGAAATCAAACAAAATAATATTACCTCCAGATACTGAGCCCAATGTGAATCGATACACACTCTCCAGTACTTGAATAAAAACTCCTCGATCAGATGGGCTCTGAAATTATTAAGTAATTTAGAACTGTTTTATAATACAACATGATAACAAATTCATAATCATAATTACAGATACAGCATGGATTTCAGCTATCCTACGGTTGTGTATTTCTTTATAGTATTGTTCTGGTGTTATTGAGTTCAAATCATTATAAACAATTTTGC
Organism: Drepanosiphum platanoidis; assembly: GCA_948098885.1. Lineage (NCBI taxonomy): Eukaryota > Metazoa > Arthropoda > Insecta > Hemiptera > Aphididae > Drepanosiphum > Drepanosiphum platanoidis. The sequence goes on along the minus strand of OX402534.1, from coordinate 5,526,027 downwards.
TAGAAAAATATTTAAATAATATGGAATTATAACTATATTTATTACTTACAAAATAGAGAATAGTTTAATTACCCAGCTCTTTGGTGCAATAAGTGACATAAAGTGAACAATATATCGACTTCTAAAGGAGTAATTTGAGACATAACTTGAGTAGAATACAAAAATTCATCTAAACAATAATAATAAAACCAAAATCAGAAATAGTAATATTATAAAATATGTCTTAGATAATATGTTAATCAAATCAGGAATTTTAACAAATACCAAGACAAATAGTCAAAAATTAAAGATTTAATATTAATTCACTACTTGATAAAGCGTTTTATGAAAATAAGGTAAATAAAAAATTATCTAATAATATAAAAAATGTTGACTATTTGCCTATGATAAATATAAATACAATTTATATATATATATAATTTAAAGACCTTTAGTGATTTCTAGATTTCGATTTTCATTACTGGCGTTTAAGTAAATACGTTTAACAAGTTCCATATTATTTAAAAGTGAAATGAAAGCCATAAAATATGGAAAACTAACACGTTGTGCTCCTTGACCTCCGGCTGCAGCCTAATACAAATTAAAAGCTGATTGTTACTAACTAGAAAATACTAAACAATTTATTAATTTCAATAGTGCTTATTGTTTTCTTACTGGCAATAAATTATCTCGGACTCCATTAGTAAGTAAATGACTTTTGGACAAAAGCATTATCTCTTGAAAATCATTAGCAGATATAAAACCAGAACCAGATTTGTCAAATATACGAAAAATTTCTGTTCCACATTCTTCATGGAAATCCTAAAACAAAAAAAATTCAAAACTATCCATTCAAAACTTAATTTACATAAATTAATATAGTATTTCTTGTACGTGTAAAAATTGAGCGAATTCTGAATAGTTAATTAGCCGATTCTTCTTTTCTCCAAAATACAATTTCATAAATTGGCTATCCAAATTGAAAGGTATTTTTAAATATAGTTCAGTTTTTTTAATTACTAATACGAATTCATCTGAAAAAATAAATAAAAACATGATAATATTTAAGGAAATATTTATATACTGGTATTTTATTACCATATGAGATCACTCCATTTCCGTTTATATCAAATAAATGGAATGCAACTTTATACAATGCATCTGGTTCAGATAACAGGCTTTCGAATGCTTGAAATTCTGCAAATGATATGAGTCTAAGGAGAAAAAAATTAATTAATCATCTGATATAGATTCTCGTTTTAATAATTTTAATAATACCAAAATGAAAATTAAACATTCTCATAGATCATGAAACATACATATATAACTGATAAATATAGTAAAATAAATAAATATAAGGATAAAAAAGTTTTTCCTCAGTTGGATATTAGCAAGAGTCTGCTAAAAAGACAAAATTGACAAGTACTAGGCACTTACATACATGAAGATGGAATAGTTAATACAATTCTATATAGGTTGAAATCATGTAAGATGTTCTAACAAAAAACCTCAACCATCATCAAAAATAGGAAAACAACCTCAAATACATATAACAAGATGAATAAATAAAAAAGAAATCAGGAAGCATTAATATAGAATATATGCAAACTCACTGAAGTTGCTTAATAGTGATAAAGGACAACTAATGTATGCACAAATGGAGACTATAAAAGAGAATATAGAATGTGACTTTGCAAAGATAAGCAGTCAATGTAAAAACTAATACTGGACTGTTGATTAAGATGGTGGTCCAGAAGACTATTTAGCCTGGCTGGAATTCTAAGATATCAACATTTTTATATGTTCAATATTAATAAACATGTAAAAATGTAAATTATATTTATTTATTTAATTTATTATTTAATATTAAGAAAATTTAATTTTGGAGCTATTTTTAACACTATGCTATACAGATAAATTAAAATAATTATCCCATACAAATCTGACAAATGTACCTAATAATTTTAATTCTGATAAATTTTTTTAAAGTTTTTATAATAATACTAACTAGAATTTTATTCTGCAGTTATATTATTGTATATTATACTATATACATTTTTTTTTTTCCATTTATAGTTATAAAAATATTATTATTTTTTTATTAGAAATAAATGGCTGTTGTTAACAATAATTAACATAAAAATTATTTAAAATTTAATAAACATCAACATTTATTCAAAATTAAAGAGGGAACCTAATAAAAGATTTAAGACATAAATTTTTCTAAAAATAAAAATGGTTATATTTAACTATGACTAATTTTTTTTTTTTTTTTAATTAGAATTATACATTTTTTTAAGTTTTTTTTTAATTAAAATCCATTTTAATATGTGTATTATAAAACAAAAGTATAAGTAATAAAAAAAGAAAAGAAAATTAATTTAAAATTATTGCATTTGTTAGATTTTTCATGGGACACCCTGTATACTAAAAAAAAATAAGTCTTATGAAATGTAAAAGATTCATTTTTTTTCTCGTTTTGTAATGATTTCAAATATATATATACTCACCCATCTTTATCGGTGTCAACTACTCCACTCAACAACCGCACTGAATCTAAGTTACTGGACGGCTCATTCAATATGCCGATATAATTTTTTATGAAGTCTACCGAGTTTATAAATTTTTCACCTTGCTTTTCGACGGTTGCATACTGTAACAAAAAACAATTATAGCATACCATGCATATTAAATCAAACATACTTAAATTACTATATAAAAAAAAATAGCTCACTTTGTTGAACACTTCCAATAGTTGTTCTGTGGTTGCTCGCTTCAAGTAACCGTTGTGCGCCTGCAAACAAATATTTCATCATCATATTAAAATAAAATATAATCATAAACATTTAGGTACCGAGATCAGCAATTAGAATATTTTGACCAAGATCAACTTTTTAAACCACATAATCAACTCACGAAAACTGGACTCTACATAAATCTGACCCTAAATTCGATGAAGCACTAGCACAACAATCATCTTAGGGTGAGAAAAATGAAGCAATGTAGGTAATAGATTTTTTATTGGTTTTCAATTCCTTCGGCTGATCAATGTTAACGGGGTATAGCGGCCGTGGCCGGTTTGTGACTGGGCATATCCATGAGACGTTAACTTAGCGTACTAGCACTAAAAATATGAGTGTTTTTTTTCCCGACACAAATGCATACTGACTAAAATGAAAATCATTACTCACTTCTTGGCAATGAGCGATTTTCGGCAAAAAGCCCCATATTGAATTCACCATTCCGGTAAACATGTATCATGTAGGTGTTCTATAGTAATGGGTGCGTGAAGTACAAGGCCGGCACGTACGGGAAAATCGATTTTCTCCTGGTATCCGTTGTTTTCTTCTTCTTCTTCTCGTTCTTAACCACACACGGTTGCAGCGAACACTATACAACAACCCAAATGTGTAATTTATGTCGAAAAGCCGAACGAGATAAGAGGAAACGGGTACTGATAACGGCGCGGCGGTCGTACGCGTTTTATGGTGACGAAAAATCGATATTTTTGTGGTGGGAGAATAAAAGGTCAAAAATGTTATCAGCACTGTCCACGAAGCCGCGAGCTCAATATCAAGCGTAACTAAATATCCGCTCCAGCTGTATAACTGCTGCAAACCACTCAACCCCTTTAAGAATCAAGCTCATAGATAAGTGATAACATAATCTAGCATAGCTCAAGCTGCTTTTGCATTGCTCATAAAGTCAAAACGATCCTCCTTGTCATTATTATTATTCTTCTTTACCTACTGATCACCATTGTGTTGTCAACAAATTGATTCGATTGAAATTCAAAAATAATTATGTGTCAGCGAACTCCGTCAACATCAGTTCAATAATTCGCTGAGATAGTCGTGTACCATATCCGAGAGAAATCAGGTAATGAGGCTTCTTTGTCTATGTTCGCACACTGGAAACTCAGCCTGGCTGTTTAGATTTGTTATTTCATCCGGAATTTTTCTTCATTTTCAATAAACTTCATTATCATTTGACAGTTTATTTTGACCAAAAACAATTGGACAACTCTGGAAACTCCGTGCTATTAGTAGTATCCAACCTTACTGGCAGTGTGCAAACCCTTATTAATTGTAATATTTTGGTTCACTATTGTTTGTATCAATTCGTACATTTGTCCCTAGAAAATTGCATGTGTATACATTTAAATGGTGCATTTAATTATGACCTTTAATTTGTAAAAAAAACTATCTATGCTACATTTATATTGTATGCAGTAGTCAAACACTGTTATTTGGATTCAAATTTAATTATGTATGCGTCATTTAATACTGTTTTATGTGTCATCTAAGAGAGACACTAATAGCTGTGGATTATCAGCTTTTATGTAATAATTTTACTTTCATCATTTTATGAATTCATAAATAACAATAATTAATATTATTATGTACTATCTATGTGACAGAACTACAGAAGCTTAAACTAACATGATTAGACTTTGAAAAATTTGTTATCTTGACATTCTTTGGAGATAATTGAATTTCCCTTGACTATCAGAACATTCTTGGTATATTGTTGCATCTAGGAAAGTCTTATCATATATTATATTACTTAAACAATTTAAAAAATATAATTACTCTGATTTTTATTCATCAAACAAAATTATGAAAAACAATTAGTAAAAAAAAAAATTATTTTTTACTAAAGAAATATAATATTGAAAAACATTTGGTATAAAATTATCAAACTTTATATTTAACTTTATATTTTAAAATCACTTAAAAAACAATGAAAATCAATTATAAAATTTTAAATATTTTTTTAGGTTTCTGGGCAGGCTGTATCTCATTCGCTTATTTTTCAAAATTTTATGGATTAAAAATAGTTTTTACAAATATACCAATCGGTTTTTATTGTGTCAGCTATATTAAATTGTATGTTAAGTATTATTCTATCAATATAATTATTCCAAAACAAATGTTTAAAAAGTGCTGAAATTTCAACATAAATAGCATACCTAAAAAAATATTGAAATGAATATTTTCTCTACATTCTAAAAAATGTTTGAAATAATCATTTTAAACAGAGAAAAATTGGTTAAGCTAATTAAAATAATTATATATTTCAGATATGTTATTTACAAAAATACGCCCTATTTTGGGCTACGGATTACAATCGAGACAAATTATATTAAAATCCCATGAAAGATTTAACTCATTAGTTTTATTGCCTGTTATGAAAAGCAACCAGCGACGCACATACAAGAACTTTGGTCATAAAAAAGATCCTCCTGAACATCCTATGAAGAAGTGTTACCTAGTGGCTTTTTTAGGCCTAATGTATCTTCAGTTTATCAATTGGGATACGTAAGTACATTTGTCATTTATTACATAATATAAAAATTAGTTTTTGTTTACGAATTGATTGTAAACATATTGTTATAATGACATAAAACAAAAGTTGATACTTCATATTTTTGACATAACAGTTAATTTATTATAATAATATGATTTTTCCTTGCGTATAATAATTGATCTTTTACTTTTATAAATAATGATATTTCTGTATGAACAAAATGATTTATCTTCAACAAATAATTTAATTTCTCAACTATTGTTGGTAATTCACATACATTTGAAATATAATGTTGTAATATTATTTTATTTTTAGAATTTATGAGATAGTATTTCCTCCAGTCGATGCTGACAGTAATGTTGATACTACTGAAAATCCAATACAAGAAATTTTAGAAGAAACTGTTGACAAAAAAAAGAAAAAACCCAAGCAAAAAGTTGGCTTTCGTGATCGAAAGGTTTTGAATTTTTTTCTTGATGCACTATTTTATGTTTTACATAAAATTTAATTAATATTTATTTTAGATTATAGAGTATGAAAACAGAATACGTCATTTTTCAACACCCGATAAAGTTTTTAGATATTTTGCTACCTTACAAGTAACGCACATGCACTTGAATGGACAAGAAACTCATGAAGTATTTATGACACCTGATGACTTCCTCCGCTCTATGACTCCAGGCATAAAACAACCCGATGGACTTGGCCTTGATCAGTACAAAAAATATGACCCAAAAGTATACATCTTGAAAATATTTTAATTAGATCCTTATAGCATATTTAATTTTAAAGAACATGAAATTAAATAATAAAAATTAGCTATTTAACTGATATTTCCTATATTTTACGTTATTATTGGTTGAATGTATAGCTTGGAAATTATAATAGGAGTGGTTTTGTGACAAAAAAATTGTTTGGTTTGTTCATGTAGAATTAGTGTGAATTCAATGGTATAACTTATACAATTTGGTGGAGTATAGAAAAATTTAATAGATAATAAGGCTAAGAATATACACTAGTGCAGTTGAATTTAAAAATATGTCATAATGAGAAATTTACAAGTGGAAAATTACTAATATATTGTAAATCACTAGTTATATATATATATATCATGTTTCATTACTTTTAAATAATTATTTTTTTTTAATTTTTTTTTTAGAACACTCATATGAAATTAGAATTAGCATTAAATGAAGATAGTATATTTTATAAACTCGGAAGTTCGGGCTTAATAACTTTTTCAGACTATATATTTTTACTAACTGTTTTATCAAGTATGTATCATTGAGACATTCTATAGTTAATATAATATCTTATCTACTGTATATTTTACCTTTTTTATTTAGCGTCAAGAAGGCATTTTGAGATAGCATTTAGAATGTTTGATTTAAATGGTGATGGTGATGTAGATTGTGAAGAATTTGAAAAAGTTGCAACTTTAATCAGACACCAGACTAGTATTGGAAGTCGCCATAGAGATCATGCAAATACTGGCAACACATTTAAGGTATTAAAAACATTTTCAAAATTCACATTTCACTTCAAATATTTTATTCAATAGTATTTTTTCAATTTCTAATGACACAAAAGTTTTACAACATTTAACAAGATTATAAAATATATATTTATACAGATTCCAGGATATTATTTGGTATAAGATTTGTCTGTAGGTTTTAAAACAATATACAATTCAAAATTAAATATAACTAAATCTAGAAAATATAATTTAAAATTATAAAATAATTTCTTTTCTTTTTCAGATCATATTGTTTGAAGTAATAAAAATGTTTGTTTTGGTTTCAAAATGATTAAAAAAGAAATGATGAGATACAAAGGACAATTGATTGACGTTTGTGAATTGTGCTTGTAATCTATGTGATATAGCTTTCAAAAAACTGTTGTGAGCAAAGGATAGTGGATGGATGAGCTTTGATTTCTTAAGACTGTTTATTATTTATATTATTAATAGCAATTTATTAATTCGATAGGTTAAACACACTATTAGCAATAAATAAATCAAATTATTTTTCATTTAATGATTTTTAGATTGAAATTTATTTAATGATAAACATTCCTAGTCCTAAAAAAAGGAATCAAGTAATATTTTCAATAACAGTACATAAGATTTTCAATATTTAATTCTTTATTAACATCCCAATATAATTTGGAAATGTGAAACCCTTTAATTTTTAAAATAAAAAATGAAAACCCAAGGAAATGTTCACTTTTACTTAAGTGTTGTTCTATCACTGATTTCATTTGTGTATAATTATAGGGTGTCAATTCAGCATTAACAACATATTTTTTTGGTGAAAATCTTGATGAAAAGCTAACAATTGAAAAGTTTCTTGACTTTCAACAACAGTTACAAACAGAAATTTTAGGTTTAGAGGTTAGTAATTTGTTACAATTATTAAATAAACACATATTACATTGAGCAATTTGATTTAGTTTCAACGGAAAGGACCCAGTGAAGATGGTACTATAACAGAAGTAGAATTTACTGATCTACTTTTAGCTTATGCTGGTTATCCACCAAAAAAAAAAGCAAGAATAATTAAACGAGTGAAAAAAGTGTTAGTATATATTATAAACTATTTTGTTATGTACATTTATATATTGTTTAAAATTCAATTACAATACAATTTATATCAGAGCCAGATTAGGTAGTCTTGGTCATTCAAGTCATGTTTTTCTTTAAATGGCCATAGTCATATTTTAATATTAACAGTGACCTTGATTCGGAGCATTAGCTCTGAGCTCTCCTCAGCTAAATAATATTGTAATTTAGAATTGCAGCCTTTTTTCCCTACCGTCCCTTCGAGATTTTCTCGAACGGTTGACTGGCCTATCCCGGGTCTGGTAACAGTACCATTTTTTCTTGTTAAAAAATCTTTTATTTATTTTTCAGTGCGACCGATATTTATTGCTACTTTAGGCTTTATATACCTAGAATAGTAAACAATAAACTCTTTCCTCTTAATATACTGTTTTAAAATATATTCTATTACTATTATAAATATAAAAACTAAAATTCTATGACAAATATACTAACTATAATTTTAATCGATTTTAATTATGAAGAAACATGCATTGACCTCAATCATACCTATTTGAATTATTTCTTCATTACTCGTGTCTTTTATCTAATCTTGATGTTTTCAAACTCAATAAATCTATCAATATATAAATTTATTTGATAATATCCTCAAAACATAACACAACTAATACAATATGATTGAATTGTTTTTATTACAGATTTAAAGAAAATACTCAGGGCGTCAGTGAAAAAGACTATTTACATTTTTTTCACTTTTTGAATAATATCAATGATGTAGATACAGCTCTTACATTTTATCACATCGCAGGTGCATCAATTGATCAAGGTTTGTTTTAGGTTTTAATTAAATTAATAAATACTAAATAAATAGTTATATCAATATATATACACAATATAATTATTGATTTATAACCGTTTTTTCTTAAAGCCACTTTGAAACATGTTGCAAAAACTGTAGCTCATGTTGATTTGAACGACCATATGATCAATGTTATTTTCACAATTTTTGATGAAAACCGTGAGTAGACATTTGACAAAGCTAATATATTTTAAATTTGTAATGTTATTGTCAATTTTTTTTTTTATTTTTGTTTTAAGTTGATGGACAATTGAGTAATCGAGAATTTGTTGCTGTAATGAAAAATCGTTTGTTAAGAGGTTTAGAAAAACCAAAAGATACTGGATTTGTTAAGTTTATTCAGTCTGTTGGAAAATGTGCCCAAGAAAGTGCTCCTACTATTTTTGACTTGTAAACCAGTGATATTAGGTTAGATTAGATATTTATGAATTCTTATTAATTCTTTTTTTTAAAGAAATTCTTTTCTTCTTTTTAAAATTCTTAACTATTTTAATTGTTAAACTTAATTCATTGTTTTAAAACTAACTTATACATGTCTAGTCTCTTTTACCATATTAAGCATGTGTTTTTCTAAACTATTATCTAAATATGGCTGATATGTCCAACATGTAAGATAAAATAACAGCACATCAGAATCCATGGCATCAGCTATTTTCAATAGTAGTGTTTGTTGAAGTTTTTGCTGTTTTTGATATGCTTTTAAAACTTTTTTTGTAATTTTACCTGTAGAATAAATATTAATTTTAATCTAACAAAAAAATTGTTACTATAGTCTTACAAAAATGTTCTGTTGTCCATGATATAAATAGTGGAGCAGTATTGTCCTTTTCTAATGTTGCCACTGCTGTAAGATTTTTTAATTTAACTTGAAGTCCTCTAACAATATCAGACTACAAACCCAAACAAAATTCATTCAAATATTAGTGAAATTATTGATGTTTTTTATATTCTAATAAAAATTATTTACCATTTGTTCACACAGTATTTTCAATTCGCTCACTAAGCCACTCAGCTGATCTGGAAATTTAGTATCTGGCCTAGAAACACATATAATTTAGTAAAATAATTTACTGAACATGTTATAATAAGAAAATATTCTTTAGAAATCAAGTCAATTAACAATATTGTTAATAAACTTATTGTTTTAAATCCCAACCACCTACATAGTTGGAAATTGGAATGATGAACAATTTATCATTCCCAAACCAAACTGTATTTCAGTTTAAAGTCTAGAAATAAATGACAACACTATTTGGATTTAATTTCATCGGAAATACATACATTTCCATTCTCAAATTGAATAAATTGGAGATTACAACACATCCTCTGTCTTGGTATGATTTCCATAACTGCATGCGATTAAATATGTCCGCAGTGGTATCTTTTAATATACGACGGTTGCCAGTCAAATTTCCACTGTGTCCTTGGGCTGGTCGACCAGAGTAAACGTCCACTTCTGCAATACCAATTTTCAAGTGAAATAAAAAATTATAAACAATAAACAATTCTATTCGACTCGTAATTACCTCGTGCAGGCGACGACTTTCCAATACTCGAGTTTAATCCTTTATGTCTCGGTGAATCCGACATCGCAACCGATATGTAAACAAATACTTATGCTAACAAACTCATTCGCGTCGGTACGAAATGTTCGAATTAGAAGGAAATCACTACGGAGTGAAACGATTTTTGTCGACAGTTAACCAAGGTCCGTAATATTACATGTGCGTCTCGTGATAACATAATATAATCAGACATTCACAGTGTTTATGAAAAAGGCCGCGACGTTGGTGTTTACAATGATGTTTTTACTGGTTTGGAATCGGAAAAAAAATTGACAACGCTTATCTTTTATGAATAATATTTTAATCGATAGTTTTCGATTTGTTTTGTTCACAATCTCACAGGTTTGAGGGCAAATAAAATATACACTATATTAAATTATTCAAATCCCCGACGCATTCTACGATAATAAATTACCCGAGTTTGAAAATTTGTTTTCATTGAAGTTTTAATTAAAAAATGTTCACAGAAGGAATAATCATCGATGTTTCGCTAAACTCGATTTTGAAAACTTTTTGGTTATGTTTTGAACTCATTTAACTATAAATATAGTAACTATAAAAAAACTATATATGTATATTGTATATGTTATACTATATACATAACTACCTTTTGAATGTTTTAATAACTTCGTCAATCGGTAACACTAAATTTAATGTAACTAAAATACTCGAAATTAGCTGCTACTGGCTGTTGTACAATTCTTAACTATCGGTAAGACGTGAACACACTTAAAGGAATTATAAAACTATCTACTACCTACTCAATCGTCAAGAGAATTATTCAAAATTTTTCTCTCGAAATTAATCGAGTAATCATTTATAATAATTATATTGAAATGACAACGTGTATAGCAGTTAGTGAAACCGCAGTAGTAGTGTCTTCAATTGATGCGGACAAATGTTTTGTGTATTCTTTGAGCGATGGAAATGTGAAAAATATTACCGAAAGCCTGGGTGAAGAGTACAACAACATGGCGACCAACAATCGTGACCTACAAAAAGCATGTGCAGCTTTTTCAGCCGATGGAAAATTGTTCGCGTACAATCCAAACAAAGGTAAACTTCTCAGTGTCTGGAACACTACTGACTGGTCATTAGTCGAAAACAAAGCGTTAGCAAAACATGCGACCAACATAGTTTTTACACCCAAGACCAATGTAATTATTGTTGGTGACAAAAAAGGTGATGTGTATGCGTATGAAGAACACATTCCCGTCTGGGTTCTTGGCCATTCTTCTATGATTCTTGATATTTGTTTCAGTAGCTGCGAAAACTATATTGTTACATGTGACAATGACGAGAAAGTGAGAGTGTCGCATTATCCTAATGGCAAGAATATTTTGTACTACATGATGGGACATGAAGCGTATGTTAGTGGAATTTGCATGTTAAACCATTTCATTCTATCTGGTTCTGGTGACTGTACACTACGTTTGTGGCATACCCATAACGGCGATCTTCTCAACAAATTGACTCTTAGTACTCCAATTCAAAGTGTTGTTAACATTGGAGACGTAGCTGCTATTCAGTTGTATGATTCTAATAAAATCCATTTTGTTAAAGCAGAAGAAAAAGAAAGCAAATGGAATATTAAAAATATTAAAACCATTGAATTTGAAGAAAAAGTTTTATGTTTAGCTGCATTTAGCAATCAATTATGGGTTATTGATAGTAATTCGGTTCATAAATATACTGTGGATTCAAATAAAGAAATTATTTTAAAAATTGAAAACACTGAAATGACCCAAGCATTTAAAACAATGAATGATTTATTGAAATCTTTTGTTCACTTGGAAAACACAAATTTAATGAATTTTCTCTATAAAAAAATGATCGAAAAACAAATAAGAACTGACAAATCTATAAACCCTAATGTTGCAGATTTAAACAGTGCAAAAAGGATTAAACAAAATTAAAATTACAATAGATACATTTAAGTTGTACAACTGGTAATACCATGAACTTGTTATTAAATATTTTTGTTTAAAGTTGATCCATCAAATGCATACTTTAATCAAATTTGAATTAGATAAAAATGATATTGAAGACCATTATGTTAAATATTATATTCATAATAATTTTGTAAATGCATAAAAATAAGTTTAATTAAACCAATGACTGTCATTTTTATTTTGTTAATTCTTTTATTTATTTACTTATTAGTACCTCCAAACTACAATAAAAATAGTTATACTTTTTTATTTTGAAAACTATAATTTTTATTTGTTAACACCCATTAATTTAACTAACACAAAAATGTTAGGAATTAAAATGTAGTGACACTAATATCACAGATTCTAATATAATATCACATACCAATGTATTATATACAGTTATTATTATTAAGTATCCAATTAATAACGTGAAAATAACATTTTCACTCCTGTGAACAGTTTTTTTTTAATTATTCAACAGAATACAAATTATAAACATTCTATCTGAGTTTGATATAAATGATTATTGTAATATTGTTCCAGTAATTTATAATTCTATAACTGCCATGTGTCTTTGGTTGTAATAAAGACTATTTTTGTGTTTTTGTTGTACAATTCATGTTTTAGAAAAAACTTAATGAGTTAATTCTTAACTCATTCTTGCTATTTTTACTTTCTTTATATGATATTGCTGAGCTTTTTAAAACTTGAGTTCTACTAAATTTCTTTAAATAATTTAAAAAAATGCTTTCATCTCATTGCATCAATTGTCAACAATAAAATATATCAATTTTGAAATAACTTGTTATAATTTTAACTATGTATCATTAAAATGATTGTGTTACTGAAAAATGTAATACATAAAATGCAGTTGAATAGTTTTAAATTTATAAATTTTAAAATTATATAAAATTTAGATAGGAAAAGTAGAGAAGTACCTATTACTTACTAATAAATATAATTTATTTTATTTTAAACTTTTATAGGTGAAATAAGATCTGTGAAAAAAAAACCATCCCGTATAAATATGACATCTCACAAAGATTTACAATCAATACAATCTTGAACCTTTGAATTCTTAAACTGTCGTGAAACGTTCTGTATGCAATCGTCAGATCGCTGGGCACAAGTACATTAAGAAATAAGAACCTATTTATGTACAGAGAAGAAAAAGATAAACCTAACGCCTGTGTGGTGAGATGATGAAGTTATCGCTGCGTATAATTTATTTTGTTTCAACATCTCGACGCATACGAATTTTTCAATGCCGTCGTTATCAACCACGTTGTCGTCGAGAAAAACAAAGAAGGGAGAAAAAATAAAATTAATAATAACCTCTGCTGCAGGTGAAAGGGCGCATAATAGTGCAGTGGGCTGAAAGAGGGGAAAAAAGGGTTTCCGCGGTACTGGGCACAGGAGTGCGCGCCAATATCGGACGCACTCGTACACTACCACTCGTGCAGCTCGTCGAATGGGGATGACTAACTTTTTATTATTACAAAAATGGAGAGGGTGCAGCCGGGCTTTTGATGTGATGCGCTGCAGCAACACAGTATAAAGGACGATCATCTACTCTTCTCGCCCTCTTTGTCTCACCCTCCGTCCCCCCTCCTCCTGTTCATCTCTCTCACTGTAAGCAGCCTGCCCCGCGCTGTATTGAAGTTAATAGATTACACGCCACCGAACCGGTGACGGTGTTTAAAGTCGTAATAAAAATTCTTCGAGTAGGGGACGGTCGTCACGCGCCATCCCCCCCTTCCACATAGCTTTGTACCTCACTGACGTCCCGTGAAATCTTTAGCCTTCTCATCCCCTCGCAGTATTTATTTGATATTTATCGTTTCACGTTATGTATTGTATAATATGTATCATTATAAATATCATTCGTTCTCTCGCGACAACACATACCACCTACCTACGTTTTTTTGCAGAACCGCTTCATACTTTCGCGCAGTCTAAAAGCGTGGTTTTATTAAAATTAATATAAAAACACATATACTTACTTAAAAAATAATGTGTTTTTTTTTTTGTACAGTTAAAATATTTTCATCCCCGAATAGCCTAACACTTATGTTTATTTAAAAAAAAAAATTGTATTGACTTTCGATTTTCAAATGGCCGCCTATAATTATTTCAGTGATTTGAAATCCTTGAAGTTATAATGTTTATAAAATTATTAAAATTTGAGGCAGACCCGAAGAAAGGGGGGAGGAAGGATGAGAGATCAGCTATCCCACAGTGTTTTTTTCTCAATGTTATATGCTGATGAAACTATTACATTAAACAGTTTTTATTTTTTTTAACTCATACAATAACCAATAGATATTAATATACCTAATAGACGTTGTAAAATTATGGCAAGTATTCAAGTTGTTTCTATCGTATCAATAGTTGTCTCTATATAATAGAGTAGAATAGAACAGTTGTCTCTGTGAATAAAAATGTATAAATATTACTGAATTATAGTCCGTATAGTTCATACAATATTTTATATATTTATATTTACAGGTAGGTATATTAGAGTTTTGTTTTTGTGATTCTATTATAATGAAACATTCGCTCTACAAAGGTATATATTTATAATGTTATGCACATCCCACGCATATTATAATTCGTAAATAATAATAATAATACATAAATTAAACAGTATAATCTTCCCTTATTGCGCAGCATGATACCATTACATTATGCAAGTTTAATAATAATAAATGCGTTTTTTATTTAGTTTTACAAATGTTTCGACCCTTTGTAGTTTGTATCTTTATTATAATCACTATGGTGGGTCAAATTGTAGTACCTAATATTTTCTTGCTTTAGTAACGACAACTGCAGTTTATTGATTTGTTATGTAAATTTTTTATTAAATCTTACAAATTGTATGTTTGAAATCGATGTATGAATAAAATTTTAAATGAATAATAATTATGCGAGTAGGATACGCACCGTGACGTGATAGTTTTGTGCTTATTTTATTGGAGACGGAATATATAATAATTATAATATACAACTATAATACAGTACCTTTGATTATTTTGGTAACTAGTGAAAAATTATAAGAATTTTAATTTAATTTAGCCTAGTTGTGCTAGTGAGTATACGGGCGTATTATAATTAAAAAATAAAAATAAAACCGTTACTATTTTTTTCATCTACGATGTAACGTTACAAACGGATAATACAATATGGTAAATATCATGATAATAATGTTTCAATAATAGGTAAAAAGAATAGTAATTATTCAGTGTAATATACTAATAATTTCAATAATCAAGTACTTAAATAATAATAATAATAATAATATGTTGCCTCGTTGGCACGACCGAAACATAAATAAGTCGGCTGTTCGTCACAATCGGAATAATAAATAATATACAAACGAATCATATTATTACTATAATAATAAACCTTACCTCGAATAAAGGTTTGTTTGTGACGTCATCGCAATACAATAATGAACGAACGTGATGCACCCATTGTGGCCGGCCCGCTTTAAGCGATCGCGTTTTCTCGCAAAGAAATCGAAATGTTATATTTTATTTACACAGTTATGTACGCACAGATAAAAAACACGTTGGAAAATGTCGCGCGAAACGTTATCGACGGAGAATAGTGTTATGTTTTTACCATCCGAGCTTCCGTGGTCGTGACTCGTAAAACACGAAAAAAAAAACCAAAAATCGTCGAGCCGGCAACGGTGAATACGATACGAAACGAAGACGACGTCAAAAAACGCACACTCGAAGCCTTTACCGGCTTGGATTAGACGTCGTCCGAGCCTCGACGGAATCGTTGAAACTCCGAAGGCGACGGCCATTACACTCGCGTAATGGATCCGCGCATCGGACGCGACGGCGGCGGCGATACGATAGGAAAAATACGGAAAATAACGATGGTACGGTAGTATTTTAGCGACGAAATAATTTGGTTGCGCCCACGCGACCGCCGTGAGACGTGCGATTATTCGTCGATAATTACTATTACCATCGCCGCGAGAGGAAATTGTTGAAACCGTGAAACGAGACAATGGCGGTCGGCATAAAATTCTCGAAACACGGACACGCCGTCCGGAGAGCCACGGACATACGCGCGAACCGACGAAGACTGAAACAGAAGGGAAAACCAGTAGCCCCCGCGACGGCTGAAATGGTTGGAAAAATGAACAGCCAATGAAAATTATTTACGAATTCATGGAAAATAAATTTTTTTTAACGGTCGTTTTTTTAAACGGCCTCCGGACGGACGACCGCGACCGCGGTATCCAGAGTTCCGTCCGCAGCGTGCGACCACGCCGTGGTCGTTCCATCACGGCGGCCACGCGACCACACGGCCACCGCGGTGGAACATTCACGTGCCGCGCGTCGCGTTTTATATTTTAATCGAAAACGGAAAATTCAAGTGCCGCGCGGTACACCGTTCGCGTAATTCGCGCCGCCTGCCGTGCTGTTATCGTCGTTATCGGCGTTTTTACCGAAATAGGTTTTCGAATAAAACAAGCTCGCTCCGAAATCATCGCCCCTAATCCCTTCCTGAATTTCCAGGTCTGAATACTGATTCATGCCTCTGCTATATAAAACGAAACTATTGACCAAATTTAATACCACAAAGCTCCAGTGGCTCCGGATTTTTTCCACTTTTACCCCTTTTAACCCCCTTAGGGTTAATTTTCTTAATTTTTGTTCCGTAAAATCTTTCTCCTGACAATAACAAACACAACAAAAATAAGAATTAGCTAAATCGGTCCAGCCGATCAAGCTTGATGAGGATACCTGGTAAATAAGAAAATCGTGATTTGTTCGATACGTTAGGTAAATATTTTCTAATATTCATAATCAATTTGTTTCATTGAATACACATTAATTTAAACTCTTATACTGCTTAGCCTACTATTATAAAGAAGTTTTTTATTAAACTTAACTTTATGAGTACTTACTAAAAAAAAACGCTAAAGTTTTTTTATTAATGATCAAAACTTTAATTAATTTCCACCCAATTATACTCTATCATTCATTAATTTAATTATTGTATTTGAAAGTTAAAAGAAGATTCTCAGAAATTAAAATATGCGCATTAGAGAACTGATCAACAATACTGTTACGAAAATATTTTACATATGAGACTCTTGACTTTTCTTTCATTCACAAAAGAATAGAATTTTTATTTCAATTATTTCCTTTTGTCGTTTATTCCTTTCTCTTTTATATAATTACCTACAGTAAATCTTCTTTCTCTTTAAAACAATTTTTTCTAATTTTTTATCACGTATCAGCCTCAGACCTCGGTCATATACCTGCAATGTCAATATGTATTATATTTTACGAGTATATATAAATGTGTAACCGACAATGTAATTAATCCGGCACTATTCATAATGCCCAAAAACACCAGGCAATTTAAATAATTATAATATTGACGAGGTATTATAAATAATGTCCAAAGCTAATTAGGCAATGAAAAAAGTAATTGATTTTGGTGTTGAAGTATATTGTTTTAATGATTGTTACGTTAAAGTTAAATACAAATATGAAAACCTAAAATGATTGACGTTCATTTCATTAGCTGTAGTCTTTAAAGTTTTTTAAAGTTCAATTATTATGTACTCTATAAATACCCATGCGATTCTGAGATAATATTTATTAAAATGATGATGAAATGAATAATTACGAAACACTTTTTTTTTTTTTTTACAACAACCGTTTTTTTTACTGTCGTATTTTAGAAAGTCAAACTGCGTTTGTAATTGCACCACATGGGTTCTCGACACGTGTTTCTTACCCCCTTTTATTTGACTTATCGAATACACAATTACAAAAATTATTATTATTTTACATGCTTTCGAAGAAATTGAACAACGCGAACAACGCGTTAAATTGGTTTTAAATAATGACTGACATAATATATTATGTTTCCGATATAAATGGGTGTGTTTGTATGTATAAGTATATATTATACAAATACAATATAATATATATTTAAACGATTTATATCGGTCGTCGGCGGTGATAAAGTGGCTCGATCGACACTGGCACACTGTAAACGAACAATTCGACGTCAGCCGCTAGTATAATAATAATAGGAGTAAACCTACATGATATTGTACAGAAATCGGATTTATTGGATTGATTTGTATTCGTATTTGTACGCATCGGCGAGCGCGACTATTGACCCGTGTTTGACACTCTAATATAAACCTAATATATTATATGTACGAGTAATGGTGTATAGATGTAGAATATCACACAAGTAATATCCATTTACAATTATTATAATAATAATAAATAAGATTATAGGAGACCTTGAGCCGAACGACAGATACGTCGATAAGAATTTCGTTTCGCGGTGTCCGATACGCATTGTTGTTCCGAAGTTTGTGTCTGTGTGTCCCTTCTGCCCCTCGAAATCGCGGACAGAATACATATATAGGTACCCGACAATTTGTTATTAAAAAACAAACAATAAACGCATTGTCAATTGAAATACGCGTACGACTAATATATAATATGTCCTATACCACGTTCATGTAAAAACTGCAAGCGCTGCTCAGTACAGAGTGCCACGTCCCGCGTTTTAATAATAATTCAAATTAAAAGAGGAAGCACGAAGACCGTTTGACAAATGATCCGCACGATTTAGTACATTCGCGTAGCGCGTGCAACGATCGCCACTTTCGGATCAAGTGGATAATAATATTTTATTATAGTCGTCGCGCGAGCTGCATGTGCAGCAGCAAGCAGCTGTTTTTCACCCCTTAATGTATACTATGTATTATAATATATTTGTTTCGGACGCGCCACCCGCCCGAGAATAAATATCCGTGAAAACTCATTTTTGTGGTGAAACCGCACGTTTTTGATTTGATTTTTCACACGGCTTCCCACGGATAAGGGGGGCGGGTAGATCCACGCGTGGAATATTATGGATACTCGTATTGAGTTTGTATAATTTTCGTCACTCTTACAATGATGGTATGCAAAAGCGCGCGAGTATGAATTATGATGTGTATACAACATCATAAATATTCAAATCGTTCGCGCATTATATTGTGCTTTCGCGTCCGTTTTCGTCGTATTCTCGATTTCAGATTCTTATTATTATTGCTTCAGAGCTTTTACGGTGAAATTCAAGAAGAATTTTAATTAAGACAGGCGCCCAGCTTACGTGGAATCTTGCTCTGTCGGCGAGAGAAAGCACAAAGAACAGTCGTTGATGTGCACAATCAACGACCGCAAAGGCGCCTTTCAAGATTCCTCTTAATTACACAACTTGAAAATGTATACATTTTCCCCGTGACCGCAAACTATAATCTTCCTCGTCTTACTCAGTCCTCGGAACATTTTGAACAGTATAATAAATATAGATCAACTTGTTCAAGTATTCGCTTCTTATATTTTATCTTATCATATAATTAATAATCTCCGCAAATTACACGTGACATGGATTTACACATCCTACTAATAGGTTTTAATAGATTTAAAAAGCGTTTATTTCGAAAACGGTTCAAGATATATTTTAATTAGAATATTATCTGTATCGATAATACAATAACTATTGTGTAAGTATTTTATTTTCCTTGCGATATTTATACACGCTCGTCAAATGTATTTTATTATAAATGTTTGTGACTCGTTTGGACTACCACCGTCAGTTTTATAAAAATATATTCCGGACCAAATTTAATGTTTATTACTCCGTAATTTCTAATCGAGAAAAATTAACAACCGCTATCCAATGGCCACCGTCATTCGACGAGATGCGGGATGAGACATTTTATAACTACAGGAACTTTGCACGCACACATATGACACGTGACCGAGGGACTTTATTGTAATATAATAATATGATTAAAATTAATATGATATAATATAATATATATATATATATATATATATATATATATGTATTATAGTTCATTCATGATCGCGTGTACATGTTTTGGGTTTGAGCTGTTAATTTACGACCGTACGTCACCCGTTTCCGGCAGTAATACATCATTAGTAGTCATAATTCATTCCGTGTGAAATCACAGTAAATATTGCTGCTACTGCTGTTGTTTTTCATCTATATAAATACACACACGCATTCATTGAACATACATATACGCGTCTTGTCATCGTGTGTGCTCGTGTTGATCTCGCAGTGAATACGGCAAATGAATTTCAAAACCCTAAGTCTGAATGATGAGAAAAAAATTGGCCAGATATTGGTTCTTCGCGATGATGATGTAAAACGAAAAAACAAACAAATAAACTAAAAAAGGCGTAAGATTATGTTTAGGCATTACCTGGAGCAGCAAAACTCATATTATTATCATATAGTATATTGAATACCCTGCCCTCCACCACAGCATCCATGCTCGGTGCACAATATAATATATACGTACATATAATAACGGTGTAGTATGATATCACTCAACCGGATGATGGGGGGGACTCGATAAATCAAACGAGTGAATGATATATATATATACGTATATATAAATGAATAATGTGCATGTAATATCGCGCGTATATTATATAAGGTCTTAAAGCACCTGTTCGGTGTGCGCGTACATATAATATATTAATAAAACAAATAATAAATTAGTTTCGGATCAATGGGCGCACTTTGCGACGAGGGGACCATTATTCTACTATATACATATATTGTATACACGCGTCTGAAATATTATCGTTATTATTATTCGGACAATATGCCTATATACGCGGCGCATATATTACACACGGGGTCGTAAAACGCGAACACCAACACACATGCGTGCACACCCAGTTTATCGGAAGAGTCATCGCGGTCGTCATCCCTCGCTCATCGTCTCGGGTAGCGGCGGAGGGTGTGCTTGTCGAGGGGAGTTGCGGCTTTCGCGTACACATTATATCCGCCGTAGACACTGCAGCCGAAGGGCGCCTGGCTCCGATCGTTTTATTATTATTATTATTATTATTATTATTACTGACATTATATTATGCGCCTTTATATATATATATATATTTGTTATATTAAATTTCTGGGCCTTATTATATGGCCGGTCCCTCGCGGACATCGACGACAATAGGCGATTATTAATATCGAGGAGTAATAAATATTCGGCGGCGCGCGACGCCGGCAATGTATTAAAATGAAAAGAAAAAACAAGATTGTTTTAGATTATTATTATTAATTCTCGCATTATCGTACAGGTATTGTTTACATTTGGAAGAGCGTAAGACGTATTTGCTATAGAATTTAAATGATTTTAAATTGCGTTTAGGCATTTACGAACGGACATTTATTTTTCTGTTATACTGTGTTGTATAAGTGAAATGTTAAAAATATTACTATGAGTAAAAGAACATCTACTGAACAAAGGTATTCTGCAGCCAAAATATTATATTTTAGCAAGACATCCCTAAGTGTAACTCTGTATGGCTACGTATGAGTATTATACTGGAGGTCGGAGGACCTTTTTGTTATCATTGACCTAATTATTAAAATTTTCAATCGATAGATTAAATAGAGTGGTGTAAAAAATATTAGTGCTCGTATAATAATGATGATTTTATGAGATGCATTTATGAGTCGGCTTATGACGAGTGGAAACTGGAAAGTCTGTAGATCGTAGAGGGACTTTTCGAGACTAAACCTGATTGCAGTATGCAATAATATACAGTACTCAATAAAACTACCTATAACATATCCGCGCACGCACGTCACGGCGACGAGAAATAGGTAATGAAAATAATCAACAAACGGGTTCGATGTAGGATACTGTACGTCGTCGCACGTGCAGCGCGTGTGTACACACTATTATATACTACGTGAGCACGCGCTTACAGCACTTATAACTATTATTAATACACGTTGAGCAGTGTGCGGCGTATTGTGTACTATATATAATATAATACATATATATATAGATGAACTACAGGCCACAGTATAATATCGTCTCGTGGTTTGTTATAATGTCATTATAAACGTGAAACGCTTCCGGTAGTGCATCGGCAGCATCGCGTTAACGTATCGTAGGTGTATGCGAAAGCGACGAGCGGACGGACACATAATATATTGTAATAACAATAAACACGACACACAGCGCTCGTGTTCTTCCACGTTTATTTCGAACACCAATTACACGGTCATCTGGCGTATCCGATACGTACACAAGTCGTTTTTCATCGCCACCCTGCCACCGTCCACCGCCCTCTTCAATTAATCGGTCCATTAACCGAAGCGCGCGCTTATACACGTTAAAGTCTTCCGTATCCCCTAATAATCTCCCCCCCCCCTTTCTCGCGTCACTATTTCTCTGTCATTAGTTGGCATCGCTTCTCACCCGGGTCGAAAATTATTCACATTGCATAGCCGTGGACACGATATTATTATGGAATCGACGAAATTTACAAGTGCGAGAAAAGAAGAAGAAGAAGAATTTTCTTCAGATATAAATTAAGACGAGGGAATTTATATAATAAAAAACAACCGCTGCGCGACGGACGCGCATTTTTGACATTGCTCCGCGTAATAGTGATGCAGTCTTATACACGCAGCCACGGCGGCTAATCGCACTCTGAAGACCGAATCACATAATGCAGCACTCATAATACACACAACGAACGATAATAGTAACGATATATACAATTTATTAATTACAATTTACACCGCTGTTATTGTTATTACGATGGCATTGCGACTACTATCCCAAGAACTGTTGTATAATATATTTATGTATCGAATGTCCGAATATTATAATCTATATCACGGGAGGTAGCCACGAGACGTATAATAAATATTACATATTTTCTTTGCAAAAGTGTAGACATTATTAGAATCTCCACGTTGAGTGTGTAGTAAATGTTTTAGTCGATATGATTCACAGTTGCCTATACTTTTGATGTATGATATAAACAATTAATATATTTTGATTATTACATAAAATTAATATGAGAATATTTTTATGACTAAACGATTCTAGAAGTTAACGAAATTAACAACTCAAATATTATGCTTGTAATAATTATTATTTAATTAAACCATATCAATATGCATAGTAAATAGTATTTGAGCAGTTGTCGCGAAAAAATATTCTTTTACACTCTTCAAATTTCTATGGCCATGCTACAATAACGAAGATATTTACACAAACTTAAATTTTTTTATACGCCACTATTTTTCTTTCGTAGAATTCTAGTCTTACTTTAAAATAAAAAATCCGAAACTTTTGAATTTTTAATATGATTTATAAAATATATATAAATATACATAAATGCATGTGTTTTTATACACTAAAATATAATAATATTTTGAACCTGTGATCTTATAAATGGATATTAATTATGTATAACGCATGTTGCTCTAACACCCAAAACAATAAATACCACAAAATTCCATAAATAACGTGAATACTTTAATGAAATTATTGTGCCATGTACGTGAAATGAAATGAAAATATCGTCCGAGAAATGTTAAATAAATAAATGACTGTCTTGTTAACAACGGGTACCGGTCGTTACAAGACCAATGTGAAATACCGCTGTGCCCGGTAGCAAAGTAAAAATTATAATATAGTTTTTAAATAATTTAAAAAAAAAAAAACATGTTTGACATTTTTATGTGAACCGCTACCTTTCCGTTGATTAATCGTGAGTCGGTTGAAAGATTATTATCTGTCAAGAAATCTCCAGACGTATCATCACTTGCTATACATACACTACGTCCCCTACAAACACATATCGTATACGTACACATTCTTTTATTTTTTTTTGTAAATCCACCAGGGTTATATTGTACACACACGCGTTTGATTTATAAAACAAAAACATCACGAGAAACACACCGTTGTTGGTACAAAATTATAGATATTTTTCGACCACGTTAATACAAAATCTTATACAGAATATACATATTATTATTAGATACCTTTAATAATGGTTTATTATGTTTAATAACTACGCGATTTAAAAATGTACGAAAGATACAAAAACAAAATAAATTTTTACTAACGTACCGAAAAAATACTTGCACACTGAGATGACCCTGGACCTCCACACGAGTTTTCTCTCAGTGAGGCCCAGTAATCTTTCTTACGTATATCAAAATAAATAAAAAATAAAGGGTAAACGCGAAAAACCGCAGTAACGTTTGATGTAAACTCGAGGAATTACATTTATAAGAGCATACTACTTAAATATAATTCCAATAATTCAATATTGTCTACGATTAACAGATATAATATTATAACTTATAAATAAACGTGTTTCACGTCTTGGTTCGTGTTAATTAATAGTAATAAGTAGTGTTTAAAAAATAAAAATATACATCGTGTTTTGGTAAAAATATTGAAATATAAATGTGTAACGTAGGTATACTATTATTGTGCACAACGTTATTGTGTGAATATTTTGACGATTTTACATACTGTTTTTGATATTGTTGTATTTTTTTATAAAAATCATTCTCGGATTCGATATAAGAGAAACTACTATAATATAATAATATGGAGTAAGACCCTGCAGTATAGATACTCCGGGTGTCATCTACAGCTAAATAACATTGTATGAATTCTTGCATTTTTCAGGATATTATAAGTATTAAATATATATAGCATTGTTTTTTTTTTCTAAGTATTTTCCAGGAGATCGCGTCTTTGGTTCCGAGAATACCGCTGGATCTCGGACGATATAACTTACAGGAATATGGATTAATTAATATGTACTGCGATGCTGCAGTTTGACGTGTCCTACAATCGTATAAAAATAATATGTGTTTCATATTTATATTATATTCCAGAAGGAAATAACAACGCACTAATTCACATAATATTTAACGTCTATGGCTCGATCAAATCATAAAGCAAACTTTAAACAGATACGTTCTATAATATATTATAATGACATATAACAGCTTACGAGCAATATGGGAAAACATTTGATCGTTTTAATAACGATTCTCGTCGATTACTTTTGTTATTTATCTATTTTAACGTGTCCGAATCCCTATATATAGTGTGAAACTATTGAATGTAGATGGATCGAAACGAAAAGATCACCGTGAAATGTTACGCATTCATAATATTCCACGTGGTTGGATTGTTTTTTTTTTTCAGCCGTTCCTGCACGTTGTGAGAGTTTTCGAAACGAATATCGGCTATCGATCGCTAGGTTCAGCGTTGAATTTGCAAAACTATCGTACACAGAGTTGTGGGTCGGTAAAGTTCAGCGAGACAATAAAAAATATATATAAAGCCGCGATAAAAACGCATAGTGCCGGAGAATGGCGGTGTCCTCTGCGCGATATATTATACCTATACTGTATAGAGAGGTACCTACGCCGCTGCAGTGGCGTATAGACGGACGCGGTATTATTATTTTCTTTTTTTCTTTTTTTTCGTATTGCGAAAATCGTCACACGGGCAATAATAATACAGCGTATACAATTAACGAGTTTTAAATTGGTCGGACGGCGGCTGGACATGAAAGGGAACTTTTTATCGGAAGAATTTGCGGAGTATCCTTTTGATGTGGCCGCGCGCGCTTCGTTCGCTTCTCTCCTGCGCGTGTATTTTTATTTTATTATTATTTAGTTATTTATTTATTTGTTTTTTTTTTTTTTCATTCTCCTCTCTTCTCCACGCACTTTTTCCCTCGCGACCTCAAAACTGGAATACGACGAACGGGCACATACGCGCGCGCGCGCGCGCACACACACATTATATTATTTTGTTCCCGGCAGATAGACGGCGACTCGCCGCGCGCGCGTCTTTCCTTTGCTCGTTGACACTATAGCACTACGTCGCCATACACTACCCTTCACGCGTAGATAAACCCATAATGGTATATAAATATTTAAAAAAAGTTTATAGACTTATTTCGCGTGCTCCTCCGGTTTTTCAAAAAATACCGTTTCCAATCGCATATTTCGTGTCAACGTCACACGTGCATTACTCGTAATCCTAGAACCGTTTATATTTTTTACGGCAATCGTAACTCGTACGTTATAATATATTCTATATAATTCTATACTCGTATAATACGTCACACCTCCTCAATAACGTCTATTCGATCGCGAGCGCGCGTTTGTATTAATTTAAATTTAAAATATCGCCGACGGAAACGGTTTTTTTTTTCTATTTCCTGGCACCAGACCGCCGCCACGCGACACTCCGACTTTTCTCCGAAAATTTATCGTTCGCCAAACGAAGAAATCGTAAATCACGGCACTCGACTCGCGCGCGTTTCGTACTGATAGTTTACGTACCGAATAAAGATTTGTTAATGGCGAGAACAACGGTGACATATATACACACACGCACACATACTGTGAGGGATATATATATACATATATGCGTGAGTATGTATGTGTTTAAAGAAATGTGTTTAGCGTCTGTTCGGGGCGAGCATGTGTATATTATTTTATATATATATCTATATATTGTATACATATTTGATAGTTATATTCCCCGTAGACACACTAATCATAGCTGCGTGTGTATATATACGTGTACGTTAGCGCGCGACTAAATATCTCGATCCGCAAGCCCCGTGCAACCCTTTCGCTCCGTGGTCCTCGATCTGTCGCGTATAGGGCATTGGGGAAAGTAGTTTTGTTTCAAGCTTTTTTTTTCCCCTCAACATTATCGAAATAGAATCCGAAACTGTCGTCTCGCTCGCGCGCGCGCGTGTATATATACTTATGTATATATATATATACATATATATTATGGGCGCGTGTGATGTATATTCGCGCGTGCGTAGTCATCGACGTCGCCGTCGGTTCAAGGGTTTGTCAATGAGACCGTGCCGTATCGATGCCAAACTATTCGATTTATTTTTACACCAACGTCTCTCTTTCCCACTGCGCGACAGAATCCCAAGCACGCGGAGCGCGCGTTGATCTTTCGAATATAATTACACGATCGACGAGGGTTCGGACGAGCGCGTGCGTGACGTGTCGTCCACGACGTGTGTATAATAATATCGTGTATATGTATATCGCGCGCACGTGGAAAGCACGCGGAGACGTTATAATATCAATGCGCAGGTCGCATTTATAGTAGGTATTTCACGTATGGGCGCAATTCGAACGCCAATTCGTCATCCGTATAGTTCGCACATTTATACAATGGTTAAAAATTTCGGATGGCGGACCACGAGAGTGGTTTGCCGACGATTTGCATAATAGTTTTAATGACGTGATGATATTATATAATATACACGTCAAAATGTAATAACAATATAATACCAATAACGTTTTAACGATTATCATATAGCCCCGGAGTCAACGTCAGGAGTGTTGGAAGGGGAGGGCAAAAAATGGTATGTATTGACACAATCAACTCGAGTGAAATAAATCACAAAATTAACAAATAATATGAATCTTCAACCTATTTATTATTATGTCATACACAGTACGCACTATATACAGTCACACAAATTGTATTAAACGAGCGTATAAATAAACGTAAACAATACACACACTGTTGTGCGTCCTAATCTCGGGGTGACGATCCGTATATTTTAATTGGATGTCGCGCGGGGTAGGTACAGCAAACGCACGTCATATACAGCGCATTATTTCCGTTTTGCCTTGTGTTAAAGCCAAAGTATAGATATACAATAGTTACGAGATAGTAGTAGGAGGCGAGCACTCGGTTTGTTTAAATTAATACATATATAATCGGTTCATGTTTTACAATGTTGTCGTCGAGTTTAAAGATTAACGAAAAGATTAGAACACGCTCTTCTCTCTCATATATATTATACTCGTGTAGAGGTATATTTATACGTGTATAATATTTATGTGGTCGCGGCTCGTCAAGCTGTTAAAAGGGGTACTTGGAGACTGGAGTAAAATAACTATAGGTATACATATAGTGATCGTCACTTATTTTAAACAGATATACGTGCAACTCGTTAAGATAATATTATATACTCGTAATATTCTGACCCGACCGCGAGACGATTCTCCCGATACGATACGATGCGACGGAGGGTGTCCCGCGATGACGATTTTATCTATATATGTAATTCACAGTTATGGAGATTTCGTTATTCTTACTATATATAGGTATCTACCATGAAAACAATACAAATTATCGAGGGAATGTGCCCAAGCTGTATATTTCATAATAGGAATAATAGGCATAAATCACCCTAAAAGCGTCGACATTCCTAGGTCTAAGATTTGAGATCTTGCCACCACCCTCTTATTTTAGCGTCACACTAACCTAACTCGTTTTAAGTACTTTTCGAACACGCGTGTCGCTAATTTAAACATTATCTTTTTAAAGAAATAAACAAATAATAATAATAATAAACTTTCGATCCATACTCACTTCGCTTTGCCAAATTTAAACGTGTATTTTTGAATAGCGTTTAGAATGATAAATGTCACGCTACGTCATACGTATTACACAAACACACGAACACATGATACCTATATATAATACATATTCACTCTCGCTTATCGACGTCGTTTTATAAATATAAATTATATTGTTATTATATACGTACGAATGTACGATACACGTGCGTTATTATTGCGGATTGAGTTCGATTCGTATGGTATACCACAGTATACCATAAATATGGTTTAACAAAACTGGAGAACACAGAATACGCGTTACAATAGAAAGTAATAACTTTAATTTAACAATAAAGTAATGACTATTACGAATGAAACATTACTAAGGATATTAGTCGTAGCAAAGGGGTTCTATATAATAACCCTTAAACAGGTCGAGAGTAATCTATTGTATACTGTTTAGACAGATTTTCAAGTCTTTTCATAAATTGTAGTTAATTAATAAGTATACGATGCCTTTTATGTACATTTTAAATAAACCCCTGTAAGGAATTAAAAGTGATAATAAAACCTCTAACATACAGGTACGTTGACATTTACCTTAAAATGACTTTATACAGGATTAATTGATACTCACTAACTGGTAATTAAGTAATTAATGTCATTAAAATAATTATATGACAATATTATAAATATATATATTTATAGAATTGGACCATAGTAAGGAAATGATGTTACAGGAGTAAGTATAAATAAAGTCATGACATATTTTATACAGTTCAGTATTTTATTTAGCTCGTAAAGCCAAGTTCAAGATACTTATTTTTTCAACATGTTTAACTTAAATTCTAATAATATAATTTATACAATTAAGGTAATATACCTTTGGTAGGTTATTATATGTATTATTACGCGACAATAATAATAATAATAATAATAATAATAATTTTTGAGTAAATATCGTGTTTTATAAAACCTACTCTAACATTGCACATCAACACACAATTCTAACGATTTACAAATTATAATAATAATAATAAGAATAAGAATATAAAGTGAAATATCTTATATAAATTATCGAATACACAGCTTATGCGAGTTCATTAAAACGTATATATAAACAGAAAATCATATCCGCTAAAATGAGGACATTAGCCTATACAATATTAGGACATGAATACATATTTATTAATCTACATTTTTTCCTTTATATGTAATATATAATAATGTATTATACCACTTATGGTAATAAGTAATCATTAACCTCTTAATAATATTTAAGTACTACATCAAACAACGCATTTTTATTATTATTATACGTCATTAATACGAGCTAGTACCTACACATTTTTAAAACGTAATTATTAACAATATCATCAATCGCCAAGATAACCATAAACTAATAATAATATTATACTATAATATTATGTATTATATCAAGTATAACAGCTACAGCCGTTTAATTTACACTGCAGTTTAATTTTCTAAGCAAGCCGATAACAACACTATTAGTTAATTTAAAAGCAAAACGATGCTCAGTGTTCTGCGAATTCGCTAAAAAGTTAAGAACCCAAATAATTGTCTCGTCTATGCGTGAAAACCACTTATTTATAATAACAACGGAAAAATGATACATTATATTATTGCATTTTTAACGAAATCAAATCCTTTTCGCATTAAAACCAATATAGATCTTTGGAGGTCTCTTGCACTTGAGCTTCCAGACCTGAAATCATAAAAATAATTAATTAAATTATAGTTTTATTTTAATGTCATTTATTTAGTTATCTGATTTATTCACCGATTCGAATGAGTATAAATTACAAATATTTAAACATATTCATTCGACACGAATAAAAAATATCACGTTCTATATTGACATAAAAAAAACTATTACAATTTAAGAGTGTTTTCCCATATGTAATGTTTTTTTTTTTTTATTTTAACAGTGTATCGACTTTTTATGAAGTATTCTTTAAATGTTTGAATTTTATATTTGCATGCCTATAATGAAGAAAAAAATCATCATTTTTTTATCTTTACCAAGGGTATAATATATTTCATTATTATAAAATGAATATATTACACATATGTTATGTACATACTTATGTACATTGTACATGTGTGCTTCTTTTTTACATATCTCCATATCGGTATTCGATGTTAACAAATACGAAGCAGAACGATAATAATTATTATATTTTAAAGTTACTGAATCTTGTAGAAACCGAGGTAAACAGAAATACAAATGAAACAAGTGACTAGAAAAAATATCATTAAATAAAAATGTATTTTTTGATACAACTGCCATTCATTTCAACACATTGTTATGTCAACGCAAATTCAGTTTTAACATTCCATTCGCCGACAATTCTGACGATTGATTTTTTTTTCTCTACCCCAAGGACTTGCAATTCTTCATATGGATTGTGCGAATGTGTGTTTACGTGTACATAATAAAAACTACCAAAGAAGTTTAACTGTCATTTACAAATATTAAATATGAATGCTGTATACATATTTTAATTTGTAGACGTTTATTTGATATATTATATCGAACACGCCGTTTTATTGCTTATTAAATATTTAAAAATTCGAATTATAGTATTTCGTGTTATAGTTTTATAAAATATTATATCCTGAATATAATTAAATGCGATTTTTAACTATACAGATGCTTATAATGATTTAGCTAATTCTTTTTTTTTGTCGTTAAAAATGTAAATGTTATTTTTTTTAAACTTAGCATACATATTCTTTAAATCAAATAATGAAAAATCTATTAACTTATTTTTCAAAATTCAACCCCTAAGGGGGTTAATAAAGGGGTTGAAAATTAAGAACGTTATTTCTCCCTCATACCGGGAAAAACTTTTCACGGGCTAGATTTGCTGAGATTCAACGATCAGCGAGTGCGTGGTAATTTGAATTTTATATAAATAGATTATTATGTCATCGAAAATCCCGAGGATATTTACCAAAAGGTATTGATTTTGCAATATCATATTATCGCATAACTTTTACCGAAATTGCGTGCGTGCGCGCTCCATTCCTCTTTCAATCATCGACGCCGTCCGCACATATTTACAATAAGTTATAGTTATTTTTTTTGTACTTCGAAATTCACTGGAAATACATATGGCAAAACAACGTTCGCCGGGTCGTCAGCTAGTTCAATATATTACACGGGTAAGTTATTATCAATTTAGGGCCAAACGCCCAAGTACACATATACATACATTGCTGCTTAATACATAAAACGCGTGTGCATATTAGTGTTTATACGCCGTCATAATAAAGACGACGAGAAACTTATATGCCTACATGTATACTCATATATGATGTAGTATGATAATAACCGCGAGTTTCGCGAGTGCAACGCCGTTTTCGGGAGTTTTTCATTTCCCCGACGAATTCGCGCGATGTCGTGTATAATAGTAATATTATAATGTACGTTTCCAGCGCGATGCGACGGAAGATGATTCGCGCGGCGTGTTGGGCGGTAGCGCGTTGACGAGAGGGAAGGTCGGCGGCGAGATGGCACATTATTGCGCGCCGGACGAGGGGGTACGAGCGCGCGAGTGAGCCGACAATGCTTGCGGATAGGACGGCGCAGCGATGTCGTCGTCGACGGCGGCGGCGGCGGCGGCGGCGGCTATAATACTGCTGACGCGCGGAAGAGTATTATATATTATACACGTACGCGTTACTCTGAAAGGTGGGACAGTAGCGGCGAAGGGGGTTTTATTAAAACGGAAGAGAGGTTGAGTTATGAGGAGAATTCAAAGCCGTTCATTCCGGGCGCGGGTTACTGCTGCACAGAGAGAGCCCCGGCACGCTGCGAACCGAGGGTTCCGCCTATATACACGAGCGTATATATATGTGTGTGTGTGTGTGTATACATAGAGAATTCGCGCGCGCATGCGATTCCGCCGCCTCGATGGAATGAACGGTCGGTCGAGGGGCGGGAACGGAGCAGAACCCTCGGAACCCGCGAGATGAAGTGCAGGGGGGGGGGGTTAAATGCGGGGGCATAAACAACAAAACAAAAAACTTCGGAGCCGTCGCCGCCGCCGCCGCCCGTTTTCCTAATTTCCGCGCTCTCGACGTAATGGAGTGATCAAATTTGCGCTGTAAAGACAGACGGCGACGCGGAAAAACGACCGCAACGAACCTCCTCCGGCGACGTAATAGAAGTACCTATTATACACCCATTATGAGAATTTTCGAGTATGCACGACGTCACAAAACGAAATTATTATTATTATAAACTCACTGCCTATATTATATTGCATTGTGTTACACTCGATCATTATTATACCCGTCTAAACGTCTGCACCGTGACTGACATTCTTATAGGTTTACCGCGAGTTGGTGCATTTTTTCATCACTGCAGTAAACCACTAATGAGCGAATAACAATGTTTCGCAATAAATATATATATTTGTATACTTCAAGCCTGTTTATTCGACCTTTTACTATTGGGATGGCGAGGCGGCGAACCATAATTGAGCTACGTGACAACATTTTGTAAATCAGTCGTCGGTGGCGCAGTTAAGATTTTTAAAGAAAAAGGTGTCACAAAATTCTATATATACGTATTTATATTTATTATAGTGGATTTTAATCGAAAGATCAATTTAATTTTTGGCTTTACTGTTTGTTGTAAGTAGAGTTCTGATTTTTTTAGCATTTTCCTTTTTTTCTATCGGTCTAAAACACGAAGCTATATCATCTATAAATTTGATTTATTATAGTATACTCGTATACGTAGAATGAAATACGTGAAATTTTATTTTGCTTATATAGCTGTTTATTTTTTTTTCTAAGGCTTTTTTGACTTTTTTTCTTTCGAGCTTAGATC
The DNA here is from genome assembly GCA_948098885.1 of Drepanosiphum platanoidis. Lineage (NCBI taxonomy): Eukaryota > Metazoa > Arthropoda > Insecta > Hemiptera > Aphididae > Drepanosiphum > Drepanosiphum platanoidis. Next base: position 5,492,687 of record OX402534.1, on the reverse strand, counting down.
TATAATTTTTCTCCACTCACATATATCACTAATTGCCTATAGTAAGTTAATTTTTTTAAGCTCGTGTAGCCAAAAATCAAAGATATATACTGTTGCGAGGAACCACATTTTAAAAGATTCATAAGAAAATTAATCGTCGTTATTTACGAAAACACCGATTCTGCCTTGTCAAGAATTTTTAAACCTTTAAAAATAAAAACTTTTGATCAAACGAAACCTGCGAATTTTTTAAGTTAAGTAAAATAGCTTAAAATTGTATAGACACAAAATTATATACGTGTATATATATGCAGTATTTTATTGTAGTTCGAAAACCCACGTAAAAACGACTTGTTCGAGTAAAATAAATGCTGTTAAGTATATAATAATCATACTTGTAATTATATACGAGTGCTTTCTAATTATTTCTAAAAATAGCCTAACTGCCTAATAGTCTATACTATAGATCGCAAAAGACCTAATTTTTTCACGGGAACATGGGCAATTTCATTATTTAGTAAATCAATCGGGTTTTTTCTTTTAATTGTTGCTTGAAAATAATTCTCGTTTCGTCGCCGTTCTTATATTATATCTATGAAATGACGGTACGTTATATTTTCCAGTAACGTTAAAAGTTAATTTCGCAAAGAAAAAATAAAGAAAAACAACGAGTCGTATACGTATAAACACGATCACGGTAGAAATTGATTAATTTTAACCGCCGGTGTTTGGCCCAGAAGCGGTCACGAAAGGGGTGCAATTAATACTTCGGCGTGGACAGTAATACCTAAACGTATACACAATTTGTGCGCGCGTATACGCTTAAATGTTTGTGTGTGCACATTTTGGCATTTATATGACCGCTGTTGCCGTGGTAACGTCGCCCGACCGTGTAGGTGTGGTCATTTCGAACCAATGACACGACTCGCTCGCGTATAGCGGTATACCCCTATAGAGAGATCGATACGCTTCGCTTTCTAATGTGCGTGTGCGGCGAACGCGGTATATACGGTCTCTGTACACGATATTGTATACAATGCGTAAAATAATAATATCGTATGTATAAAATTATTATTGCGCCGATGGACATGCGATCCAAAGCACTTCCGAGTGTTTACATTGCCGCGGTGTAGGTATACGTATACACTATACAGTATAGGTATATGCTTGCACAACGATATCGGCGGCGACACCGGAATTCCGGGACACGTGCGGTCGCTTAGAGAAGCGAGTACAGCTCTAACAATGGGTATATTGGGAAAACGCCATCATTTTTTTTTTTTTACACGTTTTTTTATACATTTAGACACGCACGTGTGTTTGTTAATCAACCCCGAAGCCTCTATGATATATTATACACACGAATAACAATAAGTACGGCTAGGTATTAAAACATTGAAAAACTATATTGGCAGATTATATAAACTCATATAAACTTGCGCACTGCATTTACGGTAGAACTTATTATTACAAATATTATTTATGACGGTTGATGGATCCGTCAGAGAAACATATTTGTTTGAAAAAAACAAATAAAAACAATGTTTTCAATATTTTATTGTATACGTATATTATACTAAAACTCTAACAAAATCGATCTATTTTCTATATTTGTCGTCGTTATCCGATTGGATATAATATAATAGTGTATATATTGAATTAAAGTTATAATCGAATAATTTTAATAAGATCACAAATGTTATATATATTTATATATATATCATTATTATATCATAAATTATGTCTTCAGACCACTGAATTTCGTTATATAGTGATTTTTGGGCTGAAACGCTGCATATTAAAGACGCTGTGGTTCATTTTCCACCCCTATAGTTATCTGACATTCGAGACAACCAAGTTGTTAATTAATTATAAAGGATTACCTAGGGTTTTGTGTGCATTATATATAAACTTCGTACAATAACGAACTGTTAAAAATATAGATGTTGTTTCATTTAAAACTTTCAAGAGAGTAATTGAAATATACATATAATATATTCACTTTAAACGTTAGCTTAATTGAGAAAATTTAGTAAAAGTTGTTTTCACATGTTATAATGTAACATGTATTGTTATTTTAAAATAATAATACAATATGTGTAAATATTTTCAAATAACAATGTAGGTATATATTGTACAATTTAACAAATCGTATTAGTTTATTATTTTATTGATCAGGTATACCTGCCACATTTTTAAGTTTTGTGATTATTTCTTCTGATATATTCTTATAAATATGTGTTTGTATGAAATTTAAATATCTAATATATACTAAATAAAACATTATTCCTAACACTTGCACCAGTTCCATCTAATGTGAATGTCAACTGTATATAAATACTATTGGTATAGATTTATAGAATGAATTTGAGTCAAAATATACCTCCACAATATAAAAAGCTCAGTTTAAAAATCATATCTAACTCGTATATAGAATATTAATTTCTCGATTGTATTTTATTTAACTCATATTTATGAACTTATAAATGCGTATTTTTGACAGATTTACCACTTTATCTGAAATGCAAATAATATAATGCGATCAACTATTGTAGATTAAAATTAGGTACCTACCTATAGGAACCTATAGGTATAATAATTTATAGCTATTGTGTAGGTATACAGAGAGAAACGCATAGCACTGAAATTTCTATACAACGGGTATACCGATACTATACACACATATATACATGAGATATATATATATATATATAATATAATATGATGCATTTCGCTTCGTTGCGGATCAAAATAACTGCAATGTATACATATATACGTATATATGTGTGTGTATATGTATGAAACGTGTGTGTGTGTTTATCAAAATGAGATTATTATACGTCTAGAGATGGCGGCCGCGATGTAGGTCTTTAGTTCAATTAACTTTATATGGACGATATGATGACGTGCCTGGCAGTTTCAAATCGGTCGTCAGCAATGTAGTATTGGTCACGTGACCCGAAGTCCATGAGCCGACTCGTTTTTATGTATCATAAATATATATATACGCGCGCGCGTATACACCACTCACACACACACACACACACACACACACACACACACACACACACACACACACACACACTGTGTTCTATCATTATTCTTTACGCATCGGTTCTCCGGTTTTAAAAAGAACTCAAACCAAGGCAATTGCTAAATTATCGTCCATTGTGTCTGTTTATATACTACATAACCGCGGCCTTCTGTCCCGTATAGTGGATGGTACAGGTATACGTATATATATATATATAATATGTTTATTGTTTATGACGTCGTTTTTTAAATTTCATAATTTTCAGATTCTTTAAGCCGGCTTTTCCGTAATAATATGTGCGTTTCTAATTACTCTGTAGCGCATCACTGCAACAGTATATATGTATATGATTATATACACACGAATCATGACAAGACGTCAACAAAAATTATTATATTTTATGTATATATACACAATATGCTTCCCTACTATTATATATTGTACTGCATTGCTATAGGTACAACGTTGTGAGCCTAATACGAGTCAGTCTAAACACCTGCGAGGTTTTCCAAAAACAAAAAAAATGGATTCGATCATCTCTTCAGTGCGAACACTTACAGCTGCCAATGTATATGTTTATATATTATATGATAGGGTTTAAACGAAATGCCATTTTTCAAACTTTTAATTATTAATTATCGTTAATTATGATTTTTTTTTTCCAGGATGTGAAACCAGTTGCGGGGTATAGATGATGAGTATTCGCCTCATGAATTATTATATGCGTTGCGGTTTTTTAATTAACTGTCGATAAATAATTATTGTGGCGACGGTTCGTATTTAGTTCTTATGCATAGCACTGCAATTCAGTAAATTTTTTTCCCGTACATATGTTCTACGAAATACGCACAGGGTGTCTCATAAGAATTTACAAATAATTTACAATTACGTATAAATATTAATGTCAGACATAATCCCATATCTAATACCGTAGTAAGAAAAACATTATATTTTTGAAGTCAGTAGTTTTTGTTCTTCAAAATAAAAATAAACATATTTACCTCGTTGCAGGGCAATTGATACGCTACAGTGTCCTGTATAATATAACGTTGTTTATATACGAGTATATATAACATTAAAGGTACGTACACATTATATATGTATTATAGTAATTATATTATTTAACGAAAGATTTATCTATTACATAAAATGCATCCAAAACAGGGTTTTTTAAGCTATTTCATTTCAGGGCCTCGTCATAGATTTACAAAAATCTCACGACCCCTATATTTATTTTTTTATGTTTTTCTTTTGTTGTATTGGACATGCAGTGGAGATAGATAGTGTAAATTTTAATTTAATTATTATTATTTTACTTTAAATCAGACACACATGTTTATTCCATACAACCGTTAAATTACTATAAAAAGTTATATTCATATTATATTTTCCTTGTACTAAGTCATTAACGATAAAATCGAAAGGAGAATCGACCCGGGGGGGGGGGGGTTCTTACCGAAAACCGTATATAAATTGTGTTTTACTCTTTGTTTAGTCTAGGATCCCTATATTACAAGTTCCCTATATTATAGTACGCTGTAATATACATTCTCGATCACTTAATAAAACCTACAAATTATTATAATATTCACACGCATAATACAAGTAAGGAAGTATACACGTGGTTACCTATATTTTATATGCTAAAGAATAATTTATGAATATTATATTATATTAAAATTCGATAATCGACATGGTATTTTTACCTGGAACAGTGGGATATGACGAATATGACGCACTGGTATCTAAGGCTGGATGATGAGCGCTATTAGGCCACGGTTCCATGCCAGCTTTACCATGATATTGGTGCGGGTGTGGGTGTGGGTGACTAGATGGTGGCGGCGGCGGTGGCGGCGGTGGCGCCAGCCTCGAAGTCGGCGGTGGTAGTAGCAGACTGCTGTATTGGGCGGCCATGTTATGGTGGTGATGATATTCGTGCACGGCTCTGCAGCAAAAAGTACGTCAAGCATAAAATGTGGGGGTACACGTAGATTGTAGATAATAACATATCCTATTACCTACAGCTATTAAAATGATTATGTATGTATTATTATATGTCGACGACGTATAAAGAACAAACACACAGTCAAGTGCCATTTGCAGACAATATTTTCCAGAAAAGAATGCACGCGAAACTTATCGCACCTATAACGCCGTTCGATTTTAATATTGCCAACAGAGTGATCTTAAACTCTGTCACGACGTGTCAAAGGCAAAGGTGTTTCAGGCACACTCACTGTGTTTAATATAACGGCCAAGAAATATCAAAAATATTAATACTTTTTTTATAAGAAATTTTATAAAAACATTTTTTTCCCCCACCAAGTCGATATGGTTTAATAAACTATATAAGATATGTAAATATTTTAAAATAATTGCATTAGTGATTACTATTTTTTTTTCCAACACTGACGTATCTGAGAAAAAAATGTAGACGTAAAATCAATGTCAAGTATAGTTTAAAATAATGTTTAAATCTTTGATATTTCATTAGGAAAATATTATTGATTACATGCCGTTTTCTTGGCGTTTGTATTAATACTCGGATAATATTACGACGTATTATAATTTCTAAACACTTGCAATTACGTAAAAACGAAAAAACTTCGTAATCAAAAACATAATTTGTAAACGATTAACTGATTTTAAAAACAACTAGACGATGAAAAAAATGTTGGTTACAAAACATCGTTTATCTTGCGTCCGTGTTATTATCAAGAATTAATCTAAACAGTTTACACTCAATTTGTATCGATAACCTTATTATATTTTTTAATCAAAAATAGTGTCATTTTACTTATTATGTAAACATTGTAAACCAGTGTGCGGTATACATACATGTATTTGCAAACTTATTATGGGTATAAAAAACTAATAATAATTGCATTAAATATATATGTTTTAAATTACCTGTGATGGTGATGAGCAGCCGCTGCCGTGTATTGTTGGTAATGTGTTTGCCACGGATCAGCGGGATTACCAGCAGTACCATGGTGGTGGTACATTGTGTCGGGATGATATACTTGACTAGTGGAGTGATGTGAGTGATAATTGCTGTTCCAAAACGACGCTGGAAAGTTTCTGGAGGTCATAGGGGAAGTATCTGAAATCATTAGAAAACAATTAATACCTATTATACGAGTATTATATTAATATCGCATGTAAAAATGAAAATGTTTCCGATACCGCCGGGCATCGTATTTCTTTTGTTTAACCATCGAGCACCTATTACGAATAAATATTTCAACCTTATAACTGTGTATGCAGTGGAATTATAAAACGAACATTTTGTATAAAGTATATAATACTCGTATACTATATGTTATAATATTGTTTAAACATTTAGTAAGAAACCATAACTTTTTAATATACACAAACAAATCCATATATAAATATAGTGATCGGAGTGGCGGATGATGATATCTCTCCACTTGTTTTGACCTAAATAATTCATCTCCCTTATAATTATTTATAATTAAATACAAAGATTATCGATTTATATTGGTGTTTTTCAAAAAAATTGTATATTTACAATGATTTTTTTATTAGTTTTTCAATAATACAGTGATGTTTGTTATTGTTTTTTGATGTAAAACAAGTGTTTTTAAAAATACAAGCATCCTTCCACTTATTTTGAGTCACTTCGACCTCTGTATAAATCTATAATTTATATATATATATATATATTCAGCAATAATAAAATGGTTTAATAGAATCGTGACAAAATAGTAATATCACATAGCTCTAAAATGATTAAATCCATAAAATAAAATTGAACTCATATTTCACCAAATTGCAATCGAAATAAAATTTAAATTTACCGGAAACTCAATGTGAGTTCATTAAACGACCTTATTTTATCTGAACATATTTGCGAATGCACGTTTCCGAAGTTCGAACGGTAAAGGCGATAAATCGAAATAGTTATTTTGTATTTCTGTGATTAATCATCTATGCCATTCGACCGGTAATAAACAGTTGGAAAACGCAAATTTCGAATCGCTTTCTATCTGCACGTACTCTAAAATCGAACGTGCTGTTCCGTGTCAATATTTAATCGCAGAAAAGATTCGTGTACCTGTAAGGTACGTCCAGATAGAAAACGATTTGTAAACGATACACAAACGAATAATCGCAGAAAACCCAACCACTATCAATAACCTACCGGTGGTAAACCAACAATTTATAGTTTTTATCATAAAAAATGCAATAATTTCCCTCCAATATTATCCGTTTACGTCATTATTATATTTTACATTCATTTGACACGAGTTTATTGAACTCGTGTAAATTGTCAAGAAAACACGAGTGCTGTATAAAACAATACCAAATAATGCGAAATAGTGACACTGAAATAGTTTCGCGTTCTGCTGTATTTAGTGTATTATTTTTTCTGTCCAAACAAAACGTTTATATAGTTTATTATCTAACATTAAACTATAAAAATATAGCGACGGGTCTGTTAAAACACCGAGAATTGCATTAGGCACGTTCAATAATAATACAGTTTTTTAAATTCTCAAGTTATTATATTGAAAATAAAAATGATTCATGCCGACTGTATTTTATGTTATTATAATATTTCCATAGTAAATGCGTTATCATTGGATTATCACAACAGTATTAGGAGCGTGTTAAAAATATACATCGATTTTCGAACACGTGTGTTGAAAAATTAGCATTGGATTCGAGGTATTTCGTCATAGTTTAAAACGAAAATCCTTCAACAAAACACGGTGCACGATGAGAGCTATATGGATATATACGTATGTATATTATACATGTATTATATCGTTCGTGATAACAGCGGTGTACGTATTTTACGGCGTGTAAAGTCTATCTCGAACAAATCGCGTGGCGTAGCGCGCATAATAATTAGTCGAAAGTAATATCAATCGTTGAAAATCATCGACGAATGTTCTCGTAAACCGGCGGCGGGTTCTTGTGGGTTTGTTTATGAGTGCAAGTGATCCGAAGTGTATACACACGCGCGCGTGCGTGCGTACGTGTTTGTCTTCATACCATTGCCGCCGATGCCGCCAATCCGATCTACTATTGTTTCCCAATCGAATTTGGAGTATATACACACAGTGGTAGAAAATAAAAAGAGATACGGATCGAAGTCGGCATTTGGACAAAAGACGTTCGGAGAAGTGCAAACGAATATAAATATATATATATATATATATATATATATATGAGGTATAAACATATTATATACGCATGTGTATACGTAAAAAAATATACAATAAAAAAAAAACAATGAGGAATTAAGAAGCGAATAAAACGAGTGTGTATTTGTGTCTGTGTGATGTGAGTGTGTGTTTATATAACTGGTTTGGTCGGGTCCAATATAATTTACAAATCTACTCGATAACACAAGCACACGCGCGCGCGCGCGGACACGAACACACACGCACACACACACACACGCACACACGCACAAACATATACGTTTGTCGCACGCGCATAAGCGCTCTTCTACACCTGTAAAAAGACAACAATAGCTCTTCCGAAGCGCAGCCGAAGAGAAAAATAAATAACTGAAACAGTGGACCCGTGGGAAAGCCCGAATACGACACATTTGTTACGGCCCCGAACACCCGACTTACATAAATCTTCTTTTCGGATCGTTCGCCGCTTTGCCGACACACGCGCGCGCGCGCGTATACGCGCACACGAACGCGCACCGCCACCACACACACGAACGCGCGCGCGCACCACAAATTGTTAACGCGCGCGCGACAAACTGTAATTGAGCTCCGAAATGGGTTCGAGATGATGATGACGATGACGATACACACACACGCATATTTGGCGATCCTTATTTGTAGACCGAACGTCTTCGTTTGTCGTACGAAAACCGTGAAGTAATAATATACCGCGTACGAGGCCCAAAAAGTCTATTCGAGTATTGTCGCGCGGGCGTGTGCGCCGATAACCGTTTAAACTTTTGTTCGCGTTAAGTTTCGAGAACTCTCGCGTTGTTTTCGCGAATCTCGGATAAGACGGTTACTTGCGAATAACTCGCCCCCACTCGACATTGTAATACTGTGTACGCGGACCGCGTTGAATTTGTAAACTTCGTCGTTTACACGCGCACGTTTTGAACTTAAATATTATAACTATACAACGCTGTATACGCATCTTACGTCTCTACAAGAACATCGGTGTAAATTATTACGTATCTTTGTTAATATGGAGTTACGGAACAGACATAATTACATTTGCGCAATGTATTATGTCTAATATCATAACAATACCTAAACACTATAAACGCTTTCCAAATTAAATATACGAGTACACTAGGTAGTCTGCATTGTATATGAACACAACTAAAACTTAATAAGAGGTATAATATTTCCAAGTCCGAACATTTTGAAACGCTTTTAACAATTCAATTAATATATTATATGAATCATAATTATTTTTTATGAAAAAATTTAATACATACTAGTAGTGTACCTATTGTGTACCTATTTTTTATTATCATTAGGAAAAAAATTAATTTAATTTAAATTTTTATTTTTACTCGAGTTCGGCTGGGAATTATAAAATTGTACTTGTCACGATGTATGATGTCGAAATCGTTAATTTTATTTTATTTTTAAACCATCATTATAATGTTTTATTTTTCATACAATAATTTAGAATTTATTTCTAACGTTTTTTGACAACAAAAACTAATAAACCCTATAATATTATATGATGGATATTTTATTTTTTTTTTTAGTAAGGTTAATAGGTTTATATATTAATTTACATACCTACAGTTTAAAAAAAAAATGTTATAAAAAGTAAGAATTATGAAAAAAAATCAAGATTATTACACATATTTACGTCATAAACGTCATAAAATAAACGGATCACACGTTTTACTGATATAAAATACGTACTCGTAAAATAATTTATATTTTTTATCCAGGTAGGTATTGTTAATGAACGAAATAGTTTACAATTTTACAAAATAAATGTGATTAATTAATATTAACTATTTGAGGCAATAATGATCAATCAAATATATTCCTACGTATGTATATATTATAAATATTTATTAAAATAGGTACAAAAAATAATTACAATTTTATTTTTAAATGAATTCCCATCTGAAAATATTAACCTTTACAATTCCGAATAATAATTTTTGATTTTTTTTGTTTTACTCAAATTATGAACTAAGAAATGAGTGTAGGCATATAATACAATCTATGTGTTGTATCAGTAGAGTTTTTTTCAATATTTCTTTATTTTTTTTTTTTTTTTTTTATTTCTTATGGATTTACGACTTATATTTTCATCATACAGCAGAGCGCGATTTTATCTCTAACAGGATTTTGTAAGGTAGACCCTAGGTTAAGTTAATCACATTAATTCTGGTTTTTGTGTGTGCGTTTTGATCAATCGTGGATAAAATACATAAATATACCTGTACGGCTATACCCGTAATCAACAATTTTAGCGATTTTATATTAGTCGGTGCGTTTATGTGTCCGTATTAAACAGATCAATTAATTGTCTTTAAACAGATAATAATTGTGGTGAATGTAAACGATTTTAATATATTAATAACACGAAAAACAGCGGGCAAATGGGATACAAGACACGGATAAGATACAGATGATGGGGAAATTGGTCTTTTAAATTTGAGACTAATGGACTAATTGGTCTCGAAAAAAAAAAAACGATTCTAAATGAAAGAGGTGTATTGGGTTAACGACGCAAAAAGTTAGCAGATTTTCGTTTTTTTATGAAATTTCAGCAAAAGACAAAAATACCACAATTAAAACGTAAAAAGTACCAACAAGATCCGATTTCCGGCCGGAAAGTTTTTGATCGGAGCAAGTCTTCTAGTCGAAATCGTGTACACATACACAAAATATTTAAAAAAACGACGAGGTAGAATGCCTCATAACCAATGCAAACTTATAGACAAAAAGCACAGTATTGCTCGTCGTTTTATCCATCTAGAATCTCATTTCAAATACCTAAAAATTGCACAAAAATAGTCAAAATCTTTTGTAATCCATATCATCCCTACAAAATATTTATATAAGTATTCAGTAAAAATGTCAAGTCCCTGTGATTATTACTTTTTGAACTACGGTGAAATAATTAATGTAATTTAGTCGGTACCTGTTCGCGCTGAAATTTCCGATCTTATAAAAATATAATTTTCTAACGCTTATAAAATTTTTTTGCGTCATTCCAGTATACATTTATTTGTTTGCTAGAAAGAGCACATTCTCCAGAGTCTTATACTTCATTTTGAAGCTTCGAGTATTGATATTGAAAATATTATGAATTTTAACTACAAAAAATTTGTGATTTTCTCGAACTTTATCAAAATTTCAACTCAAACGCTTATAAAAAAAAATGTTGACATACGGATTTTCGAGATTTTTTCTACACAAGTAAGAACAATGTTGAGGAGTAGTATTGTGCAAACAGAGCCTATTCTGCTGTCGGTTAAACAGGAAAAAAAAAGTAAGAACAATGTATGAGAAACTTTGTATTAAATTTTTAAGCTTTGATAATTTACCAAAAAAATTAAAAACTCAAAAATTTCAAATGTCTATCTAATAATACGAAAAAAGCCGTTTGCAATTTATACCATCTTTAGAAAATAGCCATATACATAAGTATTCGGTGAAAATGTCAAGTCCCTGCGATCAATACAAGTACTTTATGACTTATGATTAAAATAAAAATTTTATTTGGTCGAAAACCGGTGTTCCGGAAATTTTGCCGTTTTTCATTAACTTTCATCTGTTTTTCACAAAAAACTGAAATTTTATAAATATACGAAAATCTGCTAACTTTCTGTAGCTGACCCATCCCATTTCTTTCACTCAGGTCTTTTTTTTTTCGATCTTAAAGATCTTAAAGGTCTTAAATTTAAAAGACCAATTCACCCATCATCTGTATCCCATTCGTGCCCGGTTTTTTATACATACGTTAAATTTATCTTGAATTTTTTTTTATAAAGTTCGATACCTTTTTTAAATGTCAAAAAATGTCATATACTCGTATTGTTATCGGTGAAATTCTGAAAACGATTATTATATACATTTTAATAAAATGCATTGCATGGATACATTACAATGAATTTAAAATAAATTTCAAGACAATTGCATAATATGACACACCATTGAGTACTACAATAAATACCGTGTGATAATTGTCCTCAAATTTGACGATGTAACGATACCAAAAAAAAAATGTTTTGAATAAGTGCGAGTTTGGCGTGTGTTATTCCATATACGCTCTCTCTTTTTATTGCCCGCTCTTTTGTGGTTAATATCTACTTGTGTGTGTGTGTGTGTTTGTGCGGAAAGAACCAGTTTATTCGCGACGGAAGACGCATTCCTGTCGGAGGTGTTTTACAAGTGAAAGAGTTTTCTTGTACTAATTAAAAACCTATTAAAATAATGCTCAATTCTCACGCGGTCAATATATAACAATAAATAACGTGTCATTGCACACGGGGATGGGAAAAAAGAACAATTTTTCGAAAAATAAAAAAACTGTTGCGGTCTGGGATGTTTTTTACCCCGTCAAAGCGAAAATGCATTCTTAGTTAAGGTCATTCTCGACGTTAGAGTTGACTGTTTGTGTGCGATATCCTCACTCCTCGGCATATGTAAAGAAAAAAAATGTATAAAGCGAGAAAAAGAAATTCCGATAGTATATTATGTCACTATTTTTTCCAAATTCAGTTTTCTCGACAATCATATTATATGTATCATTATAATATACATTTTGGATTGTATTAGGTTAGCTTGACTACGGTGCTCGATGGGAACCCATTTGAAAATCAAAATTTATACAAATTATGAATCGCCAAAAGCTACGATCTAAAATAATTATGTGTTTTATACGACAATAAATTCAAGCAACATTTAAATAACAAACTTCAAGTCTTTAGGACATGTATTTAAAACTCAAATCAAAGTACAGCATCAAGGACCTGACGTTAAAAACGTTGATTTTTATATGACGTTCTTCAAATAATAAGAATTAATTTTCAAAAAAAACACATGAAATTATAGACAACAATATTAAATCGGTACGTATTTTTGAAACATTTCTCATTTTCAGGCCGGATTTGTTCTATTCACGCGCATGCAACAGATCGAATGGATTTGATCGACTCACCTTTGGTCGAAGTTTGATGGGCGTTGTTGAGTTTCTGATCACTATTTAACGCCCTGGAAAAGTGTTCGTCTACCACGGCAGCAACGTCACCGGTGTAGTGGGTGAACACCACGCAATTAACCGACACGTATTGCGCGTGTGCGGCGATACGCCTGTCCCCGCGCGTCCTCGAATCATCCACGTTGTCCTCGTCCTCGTCCATTTCGGTGCGAACATCTACGGAAAAAAACAACCACAAAAAAAACATAAATATAAACTGTCTTTTAACAAAAAAACTTTTTAAATCCATCATCATCTGTTCGTTATATGTCTTATTTTCCGTTTTCGTCTTAATTTCGTTAACGACACCAACAAAAACAAAAAAAAAAAAACAAAAAAAAAAACAGTTTTAAACTATCCCTCTTTTGAATACATTACCACCTCGTTAAGTTACCGTGAACTGAATTACAATTCGGTATAAAAGTTCTGAAAAAAGAACGATTTATGTACCACAATTATGCGCTGTTTATTATATAATGTTTATTAAGACGCCTCTGTTTTTCAAGACGACAATGCAGATTAATCTCAATATCACGAGAATAAAGCATCCTCGGGCACGTTAATTGAGAAGGACGCTTTAAGGGCGATGAATATTATCTTTTGTAAGCGCTATCTTTTAAGTCTTTAAGGATATTTATACACCGCGTGGTTTTTTAAAGCACCCACTTTGAATTACAACTAATTTTTTGTATATTAAGTAATTAAATAAATGTTGTAAAATGCATAACGTGGGTTTTCATATTTTCATGTATTGTATGGAAAGTCACAATAGACAAGTAAACTCTATCGTTGAAGCCATCTATAAATTTACAACACGCATAGCCGAGCAAGGGGATTTCTCACGAATCATGTAGAAGGCGTTGAGGTAAGAAAAATATATCCTGTCTTGTAAATTTTCCCACATTTGTTATACATTAATTGCTATATAAATGGCGATTATTCGCTTAGTTTAAAATTATGAATTTATTAATTCCTATAAAAAATATCTACGAATAAACAAAATTAATATTGCATAAATTAAAAATGTATTTTTATTTTTATTTACTAGAATAGAAAAGAATTGCATTATTGTAATATCATTAAATGTCAAATTCTACGTTACAGTTTTTAATACTCCGCGACTCCGGTGTCACATTTATATAACTTTAGATTTAACCGGTATACTTCTTAAGGAGCGGGGCGACGAGGAAATATAATCTGTTTACCGAAACAGTAGTCCATTTATTTTTCTTACGTTCAACCGGACGACTTTTAATTATGCAATTCTTTAAAAAAACGATATTTATAAAAAATATTATTACCAATTTTATACGTACCCCTGTTGTCTACTGCGCGAACTTTTATTATTAAGTAACATATTTATACTTATAAATATGATGGTTTAAGTTAGGAACACAATGAATGTGATTCAATTCGAACGTTGTGCAGGTATCAAAGACGAATGCTTTTAGTTAAATTATTTTTATACGTTTTAATTAATATAACGATATAGTTTTAGTTTTTTCTTAAACTTTTTTAATCTATCGACTATAGATAATCGAAAAATTACTTTAAGTTCAAAATAACTTCTTTCTACGATATTCTAATTTTATCTCCTGAAAGATCGATTATAGAAAAATAAAATGCGACATCGTTGTATAAAATAAATACATTATATTGTGCGCTCTTTACTCAAATCTATATAAAACAACCAGATCGCTATAATAATGTTTCTATGAGAATATTTTACTATATAATTTCATAACCTTGTGAAAACTAAAAACAAAGAAATCGATAAATCGCATAATGAATGTGCCAAACTTTATTAAGCTTTATAATACACTTTGTTTATTTAAGTTATGCCGTAATTCATATTCATTAATAAGTTTGTACGATATTTCAAAATATAATTCTTATCTTATTACAAAATAATACATAGACATTGCTCATTATTATAACACGGTTATAAAAATAAACGAATTACAATCGACCGATATTTTTAAGTTTTATATATTTTGTTGTGTGTATAGGTTTATACGTCGAATACCTAACAAGCGACTCGCTAGAACAATTCGATACGCTTGACTCGTTGGGTTATCGAAGGTGTGCGTAAGGTATTTAATCGCAAACGTATACATCATTCTGTCTATACCTATATAAACTTCGTGATGAAATGAATTTTTTCACTATTTAAAAAAAAAACATTTTGTAACAAAATGATTGACTTCTAGATTGTGGTAACAATAATAATAATAATAATAATATCATGAGATTTTATTATTTGTCGAAAAGTGGGAATTCGATAAACATCACATCGTTATCCGGCAATAAATTGGTATCTATACTATAATATATGTAGTTGTCGGACGTGTTTGTTTTTTCACCGAGTTGTTTTAATAGTTATCAGTATACTGCAACATTACCGTCTCTGGACGTGTCTTCTTCTTTGTGTACGACCGACACGCTGTTGGCAGTGGCCGGCGAGGACGCAGGACTCGCGATGCCACCCACCGGTCCCACGCTGGACGCTCCTGACCCGACACTGCTGTGGTGTGAATCCGTGTGATCCGCTATGGTTGTCCATCTGTTGGCCGGCGAATCACTTCCGCCAATTGGCGACGACGTAGACGCTTGTTGATGTGTTTCCAATGCTCTTAACTGTAAAAAAAAAAATGTAGTGATGTAAATACATGCAAATAATATCGCCCAAATATGATATAATACGAGCATAATGTAGCATACACATAATAATTTTTTTGAAATGAAAATGTAATAATAGGTACGACTCGAGTAATACAAATTATGAATGTGTGTGGATAATATAAATAAAACAATGTGGTTTATAGACTGTGGCTAGTCTATCGGGGTTAATGTTATGTAAGGGCTATGAACTATGCGCACGTTTTAGAACAATCATCATTTTTTTTTTTCAGTATATATATACTTAGGTTTATCATTTCGATGGAATGTAGAAAATTATTATTAGTATAGAAGGTAACACATAAACGTATTTAGAGTATGTCCGAGTGAATAAACTCGCTGCATGTGTTATAAATTTATAATTAATTCTCGAATTAGGCTGCATTTGCAACTAATTATTTGTTTAGTATTATTATAGTATATTTTATTGTTATAAGCGTCACATATAAATATTCATATATTTTATCTCGTCATTTTTTAATTTTTAGTGTCCGTGTACACGATTTCGACCAGAAGACTAGTTTTGATCAACACTTCTCCGGGAGGTTTCTAATCAAAAATTGGATCTAGTTGGTACTATCAAGAGATAGTTTTCAAACTTCCCAACAATTTTTTAGGATACAGGCCAAATCTGACGATAAACTACAAAAAACGACAAAATTTACGGAATGCATTTTGGCAAATGTTAATTCAAATTACCTTATTAAGAAATTTGCTTCTACTACTAATATCGACTATCTTTAGAAATAAAGCTGATTCACCAAACCTTTTCACTCAGAATCGTTTTTCGAGAGCAATGGTCATTGGTCTCAAATTTAAAATATCAATTTACCAACATATCAATACGCATCACCTGTATCTCATCCTAGTATTTTTGGGAATTTAATGAATTTATAAAAGCACCTTTGTTTTGAACTAGAAAGACGATAAAAATATTGTCTATAGATAATAATCATCGAGAATATTGGTGTATCTACGTTTTATTTTACAAAATTGTTTCGATAAAAATACATTTTTTCAATGTTATTTTCATGCATTTTTTGTAATATTTTTAATATTATATAATAACTTTAAGACGCGACTTAGCAATTAAATTTGGTATCTTTTTATTGTAATGAAGTTCGAGCCTTAATAATAATAATATCATATCCTTCTACTCAAAACGTTTTTAGTATATTCGTTCGTAATACTATTACTTTTTAAATGTTTACATATTATGTGTTTACCTACTCGTATATTACAATATTGTATTAGATAATTTACGATTGCAATTCGTAATCAGGGATTTAAAACTAAACGTCATGTAAACGTGTTGATTGGATTAAATATACGAGCCGATTGTAGCCCGGTCCTTTAGACTAATGACGGTCAATTAATATTACACAAGTCGAACGAGCACTATGAAACCGGTTGAATGTAAAGGACACGGGTATAAAAAAGTAGTAGCCCAAAATTTTTTCTTCCTAAAAACATCAATTGTCTTATCATCATATTGTCTTTCGTAACACAAACCATTGTAAAAAAATTTAAAAAATAGTAATAATATAAAAGAATAAAAAAAAAAATCTAAACAAGAATAAATTGTAAGATGGACCAGATACAGTAGGAATGTAGAGTCGGGCCGGACTTAAAAGAGCATTCCTCGTGTCCCGGCACACACCGGCTACTTCTGATGACCATAAATCAACATGGATACATACTCGTATATACCTATAACACAGTATTTGTACGTACATTAAACTTTACAGCGTGCGGTAAATTTTTATATAATATATTTATTTTATTTTTTTACGATTTGTTGTTTTTCTCTCTACCGTCATTTATACACCGAGTACCGTTACCAGTGTTACTATATGTACGTACACAACAATACAAACACAATGTTCGAATTACGTTTTCCATATTTCATATGGAAAATGTGAATTTTCACCAACGTGTAATAATAATATAATTATTGTAAAAATGTATTTCCCGATAGGGGAGGAAGAGCCGCCGCTGCAAGGTAGCTCAGAAATATGCAATCCCAGTCATCCTTGCCATTCCAATTCGTTCATTAGGCTTGGTCCGCATAAAAATATTTCAAATGTTTCTTTCGGGCAGATCGCGGGTATTCATTTCGCGTCCACCATCAATACTCTCGCAATGCGCCGGAAAAATATTTTCACACGGCCCTCGAGCAAATCCAGCTCCCAGGTCAGCCCAAATAAATATAATAAATTCTTTGTAATAAAACGCACGTGGAAGCACTATATACCATAGCTCTGGTAACTGGCCAAATATAATTACCTATATCGACAGTTATCGTTTCTTTTCATATATATATAGCTTTAAATAACTCTACAATTTAGTTATTATTACTAATTATGCACAACATCTCGATAGTTTATATCATCACGATTCATTTTAAAACATAACTTATACGTGTCTATACGAAGTAAATAATTGCGAAAAAATTAACAAGAAGCAAACGCAAATAACTTGTATAGGTTACTAACCTATAGATTAGTTTACTAAATGTACTAAATTAGCGTTGTAAAACTGATTGTAGGAAACATTAAAAGAAAAAAAAATCGATACCTACAAAATAAACTAATAAAACAAATGATTGTTTTAATTTAAAAGTATACAAACTATTATGAAATACATTTTAAATTCTAAAGTATTTATACATTTTTTTTTTCAATTACACACATAATTGTTTACAATTTAAGTTAAACTATTCATTACTTGTACATTATTATTTCAACAAGGAAGACAAAACAGTGATGACGAAACAAGTAAAAAGTACAATATGTTATATTATATTTAATATATATATGATTAGTTATTATTTATATATTCTCGTATATATAGGCATAAAGGTAAACAAGTCAAATCTAATATTGTCCTTTAGTAAATACAACCTAGAACTTGAGAAAATTAAACTGTTTATGGTATATCTGTCTTTATATAATATAGTTGGTTAGTGCCTATATTTATAGTAATTTTTAATAAACCTTCCAAGTTATATTATTTCTTAAATAACACTTACGCTATAAAAATGAATGAACAAATTTTTGCAAACAGTATTTATATTTTACGAATTGAAATGAATGATTTGTGTAAATATAAGTATAGAATATACGAGTATTAATGAAATAAAATATCTTGTATCTACGTATCGTATAACTTAAGAATGTTTTGATCATTAAATTAAATATATATGTATATTAAAGTAGCCAGTAGGTAAACATTATGTTTTTTGATTTATTATTATATTACAATAATTTAAACTACTCCTTAATAAAAATAACACACGTAATAATAATTTATTATTGTTAAAACGCTAGCCGTATTATAAATTTTAATATTTAGAATATCTTACTAATTATAGTTTTTACTATATAATATAGTCTATGGCAAGGTGATGTTTTTTTTTTATCAGCGGAACCTCTACTTTGTTTCAATAGTGTTAAAGTTAAATTTTTCAAAGTAATTTTCTTGGATGTTTTGAAAAAGAATCTAATTTTCGCAGAACCCTTGAGATCACTATATGTATAATATTCTATCAAACAATACCTAAAATTATAATGGATTAAAATTTTATTTTATTTTGTATCTCATTGTACAACTTACTCAATTAAAAAAAATCACTAATAATGAAATTAATCATCCATAGAAAATAAATATAAACCTTCCCTCTTTCACTCAGAATCATTTTTCAGAATCAATATTACATTATTGATTTCATATTGATAAGAACAATTTAACAATATCAATTACCCGTCACTAGTATCTCATCCAAGTTTCGTACCTCACTTCATTTTTACTTTTACATACATAAAATAAAATCTTCTCTATCAAATTTGAACGTACTGATTAAAAATGAACATATTTATTCAGAAAAATGTACCTTTATGGAGAATAATTAAATGCAGAGAAAAGTTAATGTAAGTATACAAAAAACACTTATAGTTATAGACATAATATTATATTTGCCCTGATAAATTGAATCAATTTTTTATATAACTACATATTAAAACGAAACATTATTTTCAAAAACAATCACGTCTCTAGAAGGTTGTCAACACAATGCGGGTCGCGTGTCGGATAAATACACTCGAGGCAATAATATTATCCTGTTCTCTCACATTCTACAACAAATAATTCACCACCGTTGCCGACACATTTTAACGAAAATCTTTTATTGTTTGGTAACGTATTTTTATTAATTTTATTTTGAATTTTGTCTTTTGATACACACAGTTTTGCATAAAATTACAAACAACGTAATATAATAGGTAATACCTATATTATGTTTTTTTGAATCAATAAGGAATGACATTTTTGTCATGGATCAAATACCCAAATGACTATAAGATTATAACTAGTCTTATACATATATTGTATGATGCATGTATATATATATATATAAAAATCAGAAAATAATTAAAATTCATAAAAAAACAATTTTTTCTATTTATAAAAATTAGTAAAATGTAAACGAGTAGTATAAAATAATATAATAATTGTATTCTTTAATATTTTTAAAGCACATATCAATCAATTGTATTTTTTAAATTCTATTTACATTATTTTGAACAGAGTGATTTTACGTTAATTTTGATGAATAGACAAAAATCATTTATATATTTATGAACAAAATTATCGTCTATATTCTATAGGATAAAATACCTAACGTTAATCTGATGTTAATTTGATTGTAACAATATATTGACATAAGGACATTATAAAGGTAAAATCTATATGCATCATCATTTTATATCTCAAAGATACTTCCAATAAAAAATAACTTAATAACATAATTATCTAATTTATTAAATTGTTTTTTATAATCTTAATTTAATTTGATATTTTTCAAATAACTAGTACATTAGTATAATAATTTTGAATTCGTCAAAATATAAACAAAAATATAAATATAACACGCAATAAAGGTACACGAATAAAATGCTTTTTATTCGCCCATCGTATAGAAATAATTAAATATAATTAACACGATTTATGAATATGTGTCACATAACGGACAACCCGTTTACAAAAAAATTGGTTTCACTAACTAATTTTTTGAAGTATCAATATGTAAACGTCTATTAAATGTCACACTTTAATATATTAGATAAAAATAATCGTAGGTAGTTTTACAGGAATGATTCAATTTAGTTAAGTATAAAATTTAGGTTTTCGCGTCAAAACAAAATTAAAAATGCCTTTATAGTCTTCTTGGATCTTTCGAATTTTAATTAGGTTAAATAAACCTTAAATACTGTCGATACTATGGTACTGTTTTTTCATGGACATTAACCTATATGTAATATATTACAAAGTAATATTATTTGTATTTTGTTAGTAATTACCACACGTGCGATTTTTTTATTTTTTTGTTTGGAGGTTAATTGCAATGCTCTTATAAACAGATATCAAACTTAATCGACTAACATTAACTAGTATCTTTCTTTCTCCATCAGTGGTGGATTTTAAAAGACATGTTTTCCAAAACAACCGGTTCCTAGTTCATATATATATATATATATATATATGACACTATGACAGTATGCTTACATCGAAAATAGGTAATGATTAACCAAGAAAACGATGTTATAAAGCATGCTCAACTAAACCCATAAAGAAGTAGAAATCATGTGCATTTATACAATATATTATATATACTATAATATATATATATATATATATATATTTATAATAATAATAATAATTATTATTATTATATCGCATTTGATTAGATCTGTATGTTTACTGTCAAGACGTGTTTGAAATGCAATGTATATTGTTTCATATATATATAAATTGATCAACAGCAGTAGCATGTACTACAATGCTCAACGGTTAGCTATTATTATATTAAAAAAATTTCAAAAGTTCAACAGTATTGATTATTTCTTAGTCAAAGTATTGTACAATATAGCATTTTTTAAACATTACAAGGCTATTGAATATAAGTTTATGAATATAAAAACCATAACGTTTTATTCGATTCTGAGACCTGGGGCAGATAATAACAATTAACGTGCATAATATAGTTAGGTACCAAAGTAATAAATGTTATCCTTGTATGAAATGACATAAACACATTTTAAATTCAATACTTTTTATAAGAATTTCATGGGATAAATTAGAAATAAAAAATAAAAGAATGAAAAAATGTACGTCTCAGAAAACTTACTTAAAAACATAAAAGTAATGCGACAAATTAAGAATAAAATCAAAATACCGATAAGTTCTTGGCGCAAAATTTACAAGTTCTGCTTATCTGAATACATTTATTTTAAAGCGAAAATAATTTATCAAATTCAGAAAGAAATTCTAAGTGGGTGAAGTCTTGATCAACACTTCATCAATTTTTAGTAGAGAAAAAATAATAGAATTATGTGCATTAAATATATCTCTAAACTCGTCAAATTTGATCAAATTATATGTAATATACTAATATAAATACATTTTGTACAGAGTAGACACACACACACAGCATCAATAAAATATACGTTTCTTTTATTAAATAACACTACGCTGCAGACACCTTCCAGTATCTTTCGATGATTATTGATTAGTGATGGGCCGGGGACTTGGGGGAGGCTTAGCCCCCCCTCCAAACCTTGCCAAGCCCCTCCAAAAATGTTGCAAAATTTAAAAAATATTGTCTTGTTTGGTGCATATTTTCTAAAGAAAAACATTTTCAACATAAAACGGTAAAGAAAAAATTTTTTTGACATATTATGTATAAATAATGTATAATTTCTAAATATATACATACCATACAAAGTGATTTAAGACACTAGTTGAATCATTCTGTGTAGGTATAGGTGTGTAATTTAGAACACATTCTATAAATTAGCACTGGTGATATGTGATCTTACTAAAAGTATTGATGGTGAAAAGATTTCACAAAGATGTCATCCAACTTACTAACCGAATATGATGTATGAAACTTGAAATATCGAAAAATAAAACAGCCATCTTCATTACGTACCTATTTATAATTTACATTTATAAATACATATATTAAAGAATGTCGACTACTACACTTTTATAATATTATGTTCCACTTAAACCGGATTTTAAAACAATTGAGTGATTTAGTACGGATATTTAGTAGGAAAATAATATACATATTATATATTTAATACAATTATGTAGATACTTATAAGATAAACACCTCAAGTTATGATTTTAACCTACATATTTTATACTCGAATTAAATAATTATACCAAATTGGCACAATATATTATATATATGTATGTGTGTGTGTGTGTGTGTGTATACCAATATGTTATTAAATTATTTTTTTCTAACAATCACGAGATAGAAATTTGTGGGATCTAAAAAATAATCTACTTGATACAATTATATCATCTAGTGCAAATTATTGGTGGATTTTTTTATCTCAGATAAATATTGACATTAACACAAAACATAAAATCTCAGTACCTATTTTTTTATTTTAAGTTAATTTGACATTATGACAATTTAAAAACGAATTAATATACGTGTATATTATTACTTTTCTTCTTGACACAAAAACTAATAATAATTATCTAAGAAGATTTAAACGTAACACGCCTAAAATCTTCCTCAATAATCGATCTGGAGTGATTAATAGGGGAAGAGGTGAGCCAGTTTATACCCCTATGGAATTTCTTTTAGTCATCTCAGATGACTCATTTGCATTATGTCTTAAATACTATAATATCAGATAACACTTCTTTATTGATTATTTATTAATCTCGTTATTCGACTTACAAACCTTATTACCCCGATTAGATCACAGATCATTATATTTCATACATACAGCTACATTATGTATCTGATACGAGCTATAGAACCTAATATAATATAACAATGCGTAGTGTACTTAATATAAAAGTATATATAATAAGGGACTTTTAATAAGAATAAATGAATAGACTATAGAATAAGCCGTGCATAGACGTACAGACCAATTATTAAAAGTTATTTACCAGTTATTCTAACCCTAACCAACAACAGAGCGGCACAATTAGGTTCACTTGTGGATTAGCCCTTCGGCCTTCCCCTGGTCGTAATTATATGGATCTCCAGACTTGAAAGTTGAGTATTTAATAAACAAATATTTTTGTATTAATAATAATCTTATAGTTCTACACATTCATTAATTAATTTATAAACA
Organism: Drepanosiphum platanoidis; assembly: GCA_948098885.1. NCBI lineage: Eukaryota > Metazoa > Arthropoda > Insecta > Hemiptera > Aphididae > Drepanosiphum > Drepanosiphum platanoidis. The sequence continues at coordinate 5,468,636 of OX402534.1, read as the reverse complement.
CACATATTGCATATTATAATATTGATACAAACTTTGTATGGGGCGTGAGTAGGGCGAATGGAAGACTATATAGTTTGTCCCCTTATTCTTAAGAATTTATTCAACCAGAGTAAGTGCCGACTACTTTCCCAGAAGCCTATCGTTATACTTCAATATAATATCTATTTTACTGTAATAGAATAAGTATAGTAGAAACCGTTTTAATTAGTAACTATTAATTTGTACTTGTGTGTGAATATTATAACCTAGCGTGATAGAGCTGGCGGAAAATGTTTTCACCATAAAGTTCTACATACAGTTCTATAGTCACCCCCCTCCAAAGAATTTAGACCTAGTTGCACTGCAGTAGTTACTACATTTAATAGGTAAGTACATAATTTATTCCAACCATCATGTTATATACCTCTATCATAGATAAAAAAGTATTTTGATGCAGACGCAGAACTAAAATATACAGAAAACTAAAATCACTCGTAAAAAACAAACAAAATCGAAAAAACTAATCTAGTATTCACGGAACGAACATACCTAAGCATTACGGAGGGGTACACTGGCTTAAAAAAATGTATATATATATATAAATAAGTATCTATACATATAAGATAATATGTATATGTTTTCAGTTGTATATGGTATATGGTCTAGTTGTGTGAAGCATTATATGTCGGCGGTACTTGTATAATACAACTTACCCGATCATATTGATGGGTGAACGGCGTGAAATGGTGATGCGGCGCTCTGGTCGGCGGAGCGGCCGTGCCCGAAGATCTCTGGTACAAATACGGATAATATGCCTGATACATAACCTCTGTGCAGCTCATAGTCCGCACTCGACGCGCGCCCGGCACATTTATAATAAAATCGTTCCGTGCGGATCGAAAACGACGATGTAGCGGCGGCACGCGATGATGACGGCGTCGGGATTCCGGGAAGAAAAACCGAGAAAGGAAAACCCGTATGCGTCCGACACGGACGACGCGGATTTCTATGCGCGTAAAATGTAGTATAGTATATCGTTGTATAGATCGTACCGATATACGTATCGCTGTACAATACCGTTCGGATTTAGGCGGCCTGCAGGCGTATGCTTGGAAAACTCTCGGAACGCGGTCGCAATCGTATATATTATATAAATCGATCGGGAGGGTGAAAAACAAACACCACCACCGCCGCGGCCGAACCTTTGAACGGACGTGACACACGTGTGTGCTGCAGACGGCGAAGACGATTTTTCACGACGGTCCGGCCTTATATAATATATATATGTATATATACCGCGGTATATTATTAACACAAACCTATTGATAATGATAATTTTAAACCGCACGAACAAACACACAACGGACAATACGAAATAATGGTAATTATTAGTAATTAATATAGTATATATTTCGGTAATAATAGCAATGAAAACGGTAAGAACAATTTATTGTAGCGATAAAACGACGGCGGCGATGGGTACACGACGCGTGTACGTGCGCGCGAGGACTGCGGCGGCGATCGGCGAGCCGCGTTCCGGTCACCTCGTGCAGCGGCGCGCGCGAAGCGTCTCGAAAGGCTTGGTTGCCGGTGCCCCCGGACACGCCTACCCCAGCCAATCGCCGCCGTCGCCTCGGCCGCATTCGAAGCCGCCGCCGCCGCCGACGATCGGCGGCGGCGACGCGACGTTCGGACGGTCTCTGTCTGTCGGAGGAGACCCGTCGCGGGGTACGGGCAAGGTCGCGCGCGGCACAACCCTCTCTGACCCACCGTGTTTCACCGGACAAAAAGGCACTTTAGACAGTGTGTGTGTGTGTGTGTGTGTGTGTGTGTGTGTGTGTGTGTGTGTGCGTGTGTGTGTGTGGTATGAGTGTGTGAAACTGTCACCCGCTCGTGCAGTTTGACGTAGTCGACAAATAATAATAAACAACGATATCGAAAAATCACATTTAACACGTTGCAGTCGAAGTGTTTTTATAATACGAGTATATAATATATAGTTATCGCTCGACGACGGTTTTCCTAATAACAAAGTGTTTTTCAACCCATTATATTTTCGTTATAGTTTCTGCGACCATTTCATTGAATTTGTTTAAAATATAATAATTATTTAGAGGTCGAAAATCCTCGTACAAGACCGGTATATCTTTATGCCAGGGTCCGTTCTCTATATTAATAAAAACGAAAAATCTCGGGTCCCTTAATTCACTGAATTCGGGGCCATATTTAAACAAATCGCCTAAATTTGGTGTAAATCCATCCCTGCAGGATGTGTTAGTAATACCTAATAGATACTCTGAACACAGACAGAATAATATGTATAAAGGTATACATTTTTATATAATCTACTTTATGTATGATAAAATCTAACATTATCCGGATAGAGTTTGTATATTTTAATGTTTATAAACGAAAAATTACACATTAGCCAACGTGCATCGATAAAATCGACACTATCCGTCGACTTTATCCAAATGTTAACATTACCCGTAACATAAATACATCAGTATAATATTTATTATGTATAAAAAAACGTTTCGATCATTACAAATTTTTTTTTTTTTTAAGCGTTTGTATTTCAATTTTTAACAAAATTGGACAAAATATCGAAAAATAAAAATGCCAAGTTCAAGGCTTTAAGTATGAAAATGTAATAAAAGATTTTTCACAAATTACTTTTTCTAGTAGATAAATAAAAACACAAAAAGGGTGAGATACAAGACTCGCATGAAACACAGCTAGGTGACACCTAGGTGGTTGATGTCGGTTAGTTCGTATTTTTATAAAATTTCAGCAACATTTAATTACTCAAATGTTTATGAAAAAAAAAACTGAGCTTATGTATTTCCGAAATGTTTTCGTTGAAGAAAGATCAACTTAAAAGGAACTTTTTATATAATTATCAAGAGTTTTTGACTAGCCAAAATATTTTAAAGACATTTTACGAAGAAAAAATAAGAAAACTCAAAAATGTCAATTGCCTAAAAATATCACAAAAAGCCAAAACCTATCATCTTATTGACGAAACATTTATCACAAAACAAAAATATCCCGTTGGCATTTTCCTCTACACATTTCAAACACTATCGATATTTAAATATCAATAGGCATAGGCATAACTACACCGTTATAAGCATATAGTAATATACTTATATAGTTATATATAATTTTAAATATTATTATCTTTAAGAAGTTCTAACTTGTCACATAGGTATATGATGTACACATACCTATTGTCATTTTATTTTATCGTACAATTCGTACTTAATTGGAATTTATTTCCGTAAAATAAATAATATTATTATCTTCTCTAAATATTAAAATAATTCTCGACGGCCGCGTCTGAAGCGGGGCGGTACCGCTTTTCCTCTTTAATCCCTCGACCCTCTCGCCCGGGCCGGGCCCTTCGGCTCGCCTCCCCGTGCCCGTTTCGCGCCCCACACCGATTTTACCCGGTCCCGTTTTCCCGTGCCGGCCCTCGAAAAGTCAACGATAACATAAGCCATCCGTGTATAGGTACCTGCTCTCGACCGTCTCGCCGTTCCCGCGTGATAACGCGCGCGACGCGTCGTTAGAATTATCATTTGATTTGGCCGAAAGGAGCACTGTCGAGTACGTTCTCTCTATACGGTCAAATCGCATGGTGTTGTGCCGTGGAGTTATTCAAAACGACTGGCGGATTCAGACGCTAGCCGCCGTGTTCCGTGGCCGGAACGAGACGAGTCGGAGGCGTCCGACATCGACTCGAGTAGAAAAAAACCGAGAACCGAAGACGCACCCGGGTGCAATACCTGGGACGACCTAAAGCGGTTCGTCGCTTTGCGACGGAGGAAGGCCGCGAGGAATGGGCCAGGGAGCTGCTCTACAAGGACTGGCCGCGACTGGACAGCCGATGAACTGCGTCGACTGCGCCGGTCGTCGAGCTGTACAAGACGGCCGCGTTGGACCGCGAACGGCACGACACTAACCGGACGCGCGCGCGCGCGCCGCGGCTGAAGAAGCCCTACTTCACGCGGGCGTCGTACATCAAGCACGGCGTCGTGGGCGCGCCATCCGCTCGGCCGTGTCCGATGCGCGACGGCACGCCGTCGCCACGACAGATCCGCACCGGCGTGCTTCGGCTACTCGGAAAACACCCGACGGACCGGCGGCGATCGCGCGCACCGGGAATTATCTGTCCGACGCTGATCCGCCGCGCGAGAGAGCCTCTTGCTGAAGTTGACGTATGGTATTATAAGCGATAATTGTTGTTTAACACATCTATGGACTAAGAAAACATCGAGCGAAGTTGAAAATCATAATTTTAGAATGAAAATCGGTAAGTTCAAGCAGGGTGGAAATAATTTTTGGTCCGGCTTTCTAGCCGCATGGACGATGCCGGCCTATTTAAATTTACCTGGTCAAATTGTATTAATATGATTTTTAATGTTTCTTTATCCTAGGTCTGTTTTATAATAATTTCATATTATTGCTTTATACTATTACGCGGGTCTTATAAGATATCGAGTTTATTGTATGTAAGTATTAAAAATACAACAAAAATATAATGATTCCAAAAAAAATTGATTTCTTTCATTATAAAATTAAAAATGGACGTTAAAATAATTTACCATCTCATCCAAAAATTTAAAAAAATTTTTAGTAGTAGTTTCCCCGTCAGATAGCAGACGACCGGTCTCGAACTTAGGTTTTTTTCCGTTTTTTTTTTTTTTTTTCCAACGCGTTTATCCGGCTCGATTTTCCGCGTTTTATGACTACGTCGTCGTTACCCGCGTGAGCGTATTCGATTTTTTTTCGACACGTAATGTTTTAATCATTATTGAAATAAAACGAACATTTATCGTACAATCCGATGTTATTAATTCGGTGTGGTTATTTTTCATGTCATAGAAATGAAAACGCGAAAGGGTAATATTTTTTATATGATAAAAGAAATTGCAAAACCACTGTGCGCATTTATCATATCATATTAATATTTTAATTATTAACATGTTAATATTAATTATTAACATATTTCATATTTTACACGCCGCTTCGACGTAAACTTCTGAATCCCTAGTACCTAAGTACGAGATTTCGAATATTTTTTACTCGTGTTCCTATTTTCCTACGAAATCGATCAAAAACATCAATTTGATCAGAGAAAAATCGTCCCCGGGTGTCGGGAATTTTGCCGCTAAGTGGCAACACATTTGGCGGAAAAAATTGTCGCGATAAAACGGCGTCAACTCCTGAACCCCTGGTACAAAATCACGATATTTCGTGTATTTTTCGCCGTTTTGCCGAGAAAATAATAGTAATAATAAGTAATAGTAATAATAAATAATAGTAATAATAAAAAAAAATCTGCGCATGGAACCAGAAATTCGATAGGACATAAGTCGCTCTGACAACTCATGCGCAGTACAGTGGAAAGTGCCATTTGGACGATAACTTAGGAATTCCTGGTACCAAAATATGAAAATTCGGGGGATTTCACTCATTTTCCTACGAGATCGATCAAAAATATCAATTTGATCTGAGAAAAATCGTCCCCGGGTGTCAGGAATTTGGCCACTAGGTGGCAGCACTAAAGCTCAAAAAATTGTCGTGAAAAAACGACGTCAGCTCCTGAACCCCTGGTACAAAATCACGATTTTTCGAGTGTTTTCGTCATTTTGTTAAAAAAATCTGTGGATCAATATTGGTTAGAGAAAAATCGTCCCCTTGTGTCAGGAGTTTTGGGTAGGCAACTTAAATAACATAATAAAACAAATCGCAAATTATTATTATTTATTATTACTATTACTTATTATTACTATTATTTTCACGTCCAAAACTGCGAAAAATACTCGAAAAATCGCGATTTTGTACCAGGAGTTCAGGAGGTGACGTCGTTTTTTACTCGACAATTTCTCCGCTATAGTGCTGCCCTCTAGCGGCAAAATGTCCGACACCCGGGAACGATTTTTCTTCTGAAAACTAATGAAAACCCTCGAATTTTCATATTTTGGTACTGGGAATTCCTTAGTTATCGTCCAACTGTCACATTCCACTGTACTGCGCATGAGTTTTTTGAGTGACAGATGTCCTGTTGATGTTTTGGTCCTACGCGCAGATTTTTTTTTTATTATTACTATTATTTATTATTACTATTACTTATTATTACTATTATTTTCCTCTTCGAAACTGCGAAAAATACTCGAAAAATCGCGATTTCGTACCAGGAATTCAGGAGGTGTAGTGTCGTTTTTGCCGAGTAATTGAGAGTAATAATCAATATTGATTGCCGCTAGATGGCAGCACTGTAGCGGTGAAATCGTCGAGAAAAAAACGAGTTACCTCCTGAACTCCTGGTACAAAATCTCGATTTTTCGACTATTTTTCGCAGTTTTGCGGAGGAAAATAATAGTAATAATAAGTAATAGTAATAATAAATAATAGTAATAATAAAAAAAAAAATCTGTAATAGTCATAATAAATAATAGTGATAAGAGTGATAAGGATAAATTTGGTCAGAGAAAAATCTGCGCACTGTACCAAAACATCAACAGGACATGTGTCACTCAAAAAACTCATGCGCAGTACAGTGCAAAGTGACAGTTGGACGATAACTAAGGAATTCCCAGTATCAAAATATGAAAATTCGGGGGTTTTCACTCGTTTTCAGACGAAAAATCGTCCCAGGGTGTCAGACATTTTGCCGCTAGAGGGCAGCACTATAGCGGAGAAATCGTCGAGTAAAAAACGACGTCACCTCCTGAACTCCTGGTACGAAATCTCGATTTTTCGTGTATTTTTCGCAGTTTTGGACGTGAAAATAATAGTAATAATAAATACCGGTTGCCGCTAGATGGCAGCACTGTAGCGGTGAAATCGTCGAGAAAAAACCACGTCACCTCCTGAACTCCTGGTACCAAATTCACGATTTTTCGACCATTTTTCGCCGTTTTGCAGTCAAAATAATAGTAATAAAGCCCTTTTTTTTCGTTTGTAAGCGCATATCTCAATAAATACTTGATGGATCTAAGTACGGTTTTTACCAATGGATTGACCAAGTCTCGAGGAAGGTTTTGAGCTATAGTACGTCTCGAAAATCCAACCCTAAGTGTGTTAAAAAGGATAAACTTGGAAAAAAGTTGGCCAAAGAAAAATCGGCGCGTGACATCAATAATGCAGTAGGACATGTGTCACTCAAAAAACTCATGCGCAGTCCAGTGGAAAGTGTCACTTGGACGACCACTTATGAAATCCCGGTTAGTTTAGGTCCCAAAATATGAAAATTCGGGGGGTTTTCACTCATTTTCCAACTTGATTGTTCGAAATATCGGTCGTCCACCGGTGTCAGGAGTTTTGGATAGGCAACCTAAATAACATAATCAAACGACGCGAAAAAACGACAACACCTCCTGAACTCCTGGTACAAAATCGCGATTTTTCGACTATTTTTCCCCGTTTTGAAGAGGAAAATAATAGTAATAATAAGTAATAGTAATAATAAATAATATTTCTCTGACCAATATTGATCGATTTTGTCGGAAAATCCGCGAAAACCCTCGAATTTCCATATTTTTGGATCTGGAATTCCTAAGTCGTCGTCCAACTGTCACTTTCCACTGTACTGCGCATGAGTTTTTTGAGTGACAGATGTCCAGTTGATGTTTTGGTACTACGCGCAGATTTTTCTGACCCAATTTATTCTTATCACTGTTATCACTATTATTTATTATTTATTATTATTATTTATTATTACTATTACTTATTATTACTATTATTTTCTCGTCCAAAACTGGGAAAAATACTCGAAAAATCGCGATTTTGTACCAGGGGTTCAGGAACCGACGTGGTTTTTTTCGCGACGATTTCTCTGCTATAGTGCTGCCATCTAGTGGCAATCAATGTTGATTATTACTCTCGATTACTCGGCAAAAACGACGCTACACCTCCTGAACTCCTAGTACAAAATCGCGATTTTTCGAGTGTTTTTCGTCGTTTTAACGACGAATTCAATCAAAAAGATCAATATTGGTTAGAGAAAAATCAATAAAATTAAAGGAAAATCATCCCCTAGTGTCAGGAATTTAACCACTAGGTCGCAACACTTTTTATATAAATACAAAACAACCAATACTTTAAATAAATCAATTTTAATATATAATGATATAATATAATAATAGTTATAAATCATAAATAAATAAAAATTATACTGATAAATTTATCACAGGTATTTTACAATATATATTGCACTTAATAATAAGACATTTTTCGGTGAACTTATATCACTGCATATCCTTTATTCTGAATATGCCGTTTAAGAAATTCAATTGAATTTAATATGTGATTTCTTATTTGTGGATTGACTAACAATTTATGTGTTTGGTCTTGATTGTCCGATACAGTTTTTGATTCCATATTTAAAAAACTTTGTGATTTACGTACATAGTCGGCCACTCGAGCATATGTTGTATCATTCTGTGGATATAACATATAACATTAAATAAAAACGATTAGATTACATGTAAATTTCAACAATTTTTCGCTTACCTGAGCTGACATTCGAATAGTTATTGTAATTAATGAAGGATCGTGGTGCCGTTGACTGGGAGTAACAATTTGGTTTATTGGTAATCGTAGTATATTTGGCAACATCAAATTTGGATCTTTGATTAAGTATAAAAATCTATCTGTTAAAACCAACGTTAGTTCTGATAATTTTTGTTCTTGTTCAAAATTATCCATAGTTGCATCACTAGTTAACAGAACTTGTTCTATTGGACTCAAATGTCTATTTAATATTAACCACGAGTATCTCAGTTCTGATGTACCAAATCCTATTTCACTACTGTCAAGACTGGAACGTAACTAAACAAAAATAATAATTTAAGGTATATACAATAAAACAATTTATAATTATTTCATAACTAACTTATTTTTAACACAACTAAACAAAGTATACATTTAAATTAGTGGTGAAATTAAGGAGGATCGGTGAGGACTTAACCACTGTACAAACAAAATTAGTCCCTCTAATTTAAATAATGTATCGTTAAGTGTAATATATAATGTAGATGATGTAATTCTTATGAAGAGTATCTAAGGAAATTAGGAGAAAAAATGCAATATCATTGTAGATGCACATACTGGCTTATTATTTTGTATCGATCTATATGTAATCCGTAAAGTGTGATATGTGTATGATATCGGCCATCATGCTGCCTTTTGTATAAAAATATTATAAAATAGTGTGTTTTAAATTCAAAATCCTTTGTTGTTTTATTAGTTAGTTTAATACTGTCCACTTAATATTGCAGCAACAATCATAAAGTAGGATATCGAAAAGTTATAAATGCAAAGACTCATTCAAAGCCAAAATATGACATAAGAACATAAATCCAAGAAAATTTAATAGCGGGGTCAGATTTAGATAATCATATATGACTTTAGTAATAATAATTACTACTAATCATACTTAATTTGAGCTTAATAGTAAAAGATTTTAACACTTTTAATATTAATTATATATCAAAAACTATAGGACAAATAATCATGTAATGTTAATTACCTGTGGACTTTTAATCCATCCAACACCAGCTAAAAATCCTTCACCAGTCATTGCTACTAACTCTGCAGCTCCACTGATGGGTTTTGTAATTGCTTCAACAAAACCTATGGCTACTGTATTGACGAATCCTCTTCTTCTTTCTGGACCCTCTTGAATTGCATACTGAATTGGATGATTTACTAATCCACCAATTGCTCCTAACAGACTGATCCCAAATTCACTAAGACCTTGTATGATTCCTTGAGAAAAATTTTGTGGTCTTAAACGTCTAATTTCTTCAATTTGTTCTAGATCTTCAGCTTCTAGAGTTAGTCTGTTAAATGTTCTTGACCAACTAGATGCAAATTTTGTTACTGATGATAATGCTCCCGTTGTAACATGCTTGACTAATGACGCAGATCCACTCAAAACACCAACGAAAAATTCTTTTGGTCCTTCAGTCATGCCTTGGGCAGATAAAGTTACAAAATCATATAAACCCGTTCCAACGGATCTAGCTAGACCTCCAGGAGAACCCCAAAATTCTAAAGAACCCAATGCCCATCCAGAACCATATATTGCATTTAAAAAGTAATGCAAAGATAAACTACGGCCAAGTTGATAAGATGAGGCAATTAAATTTGTTTTTGTGAATTCTGTAAAATCTAATGGAGAACGGTCAAGAGCCACATAAAAAGTTGTTGATGTATGTAAGCTAATCATCACTTTAAATGGTTTTATAGTAAATGTTCTAAATATTAATGGATTGCGGAATTCTTGGGAATGCGCCATCACTAAATAATGAAGTGGAATGAATTGATCTGGAGTAAGATTAAGTTCTTTTGTTATGGCCATTGTTGATTTAAATTTCTTCAATATTTCCAACAAATAATAACAATAACGATCTTCAATAAATGCTTCAAATGTAAATAATGTTATTTCTAGATCCAAAATAACTATAACAATAACAAAAACACTTATTAATTTTATCTTACTTAACAATACATAAACATGATAAATTACATCATATGATTAATAAATACCTGGTGTTGAGTGGTAAGTTTTATCTAATGTGAATTTTAAAATAATAGCTGAATCCAACTGTCTCAAATCATGTATTACACTTGACAATGGTTTCAAGAAACTAGTATCACAATAAACTTCTTCAATGTTTTTCTTTTGCTTCACTAGTAAAACAGGAAAATCATAATGCCCATCAATAAATGCATTATTATCGATTTGAATATTATTCATTGAAATTATAAGATTCATTTCTTCTTTTGAAGCATCCTAAAATATGAAAACTTTATTTTATTTTGGTATTCGATAAAAAAACAGAAACACATAAATTAATTACAATTATATAAGGTGTCTCATAACTTTTAAATTAATATTTAATGAAATATACCTAATGTAACTAAATTTATTCAAAAAGTATGTATTTACCGAATTTTCATCTAAGGTTGCTGCTATGTTATCTAATGTAAATGAAATCACAGCCTTTGAATTGAATCCAATGTCATCAACAAATAAAGTGAATATAAATGTATGGATGTGACATTTTATCGAAGGCCAAACATCTAAAAATATTACAAATTAATTAAAATAAAATATAATCTTTATTTATATATATTCATTTTATACAGTTATGTCCCAAAAGTCTTTCATCACCCTTAACATCTCCTTGGCAAATCACTAAATTTATATACGGTTTTTTTTTTTTACAGTATTAGTTAGAAAATTCTAGTTGAATGGTATCAATATCAAGAACATTTTTTCAACATTTCAAAAAAAAATTTTGAATACAATTTACTTTTTAAATTGTGAAGATAAAGAGATAATATGTAAATTATTTATTAGAGGCGCTTTCAACAATGATTACAAATTTTAATTTTTAATAAAGAGTATTTTGTCTGTCATAATTCTATCAAAACTTCAACTTTATGTTACAAATCATAGAGGTTACTTCAAATGTCAATAAAAAAAATGTAATAAATTATTTTTATTTTTATGTTTTAAAATTATTTTGGCTTTTAATTAAAAATAAGTAATTACAGGACTTTTAGGACATATTGCATTGTACAGAAATTAATTACTATAGATTGATTTAGAAACCACGTTTTGTGAAGAATTTGTGGAATTATAAATAAAATCATTTCTTGCATTATTCAATGTTTCATTATTTAAAGATAAATTATCTAAAAATAAAAAATAAATTATTAAACAGTATTATTGGCAGATTAGTTATTTTTAAACTAAATACAATTATTATAGAAGTGTATATTATTTTAGTTTTATAATCTGTATTTACCTTTAAATTGATCAGTTTTTGCTAATCTTAATCTTACTTCATTGGCTGAAAATTCGAATTGTGCAGCGGGCTTAAAAATTACATCTAATGTAAAAGCTCTTTTGGTTATTAAAACTTTTATATCATTTATTTGACCAGGTACTGGTAATAATCTGCTTTCACAAACGCTCAACTCTATACTGGCGAACCAACCTAATAATTCAATTTTGATATTAATTAAAAACCATTAAAACTTTTATATAACTTACCTTTAAAAGGCTTTTTATCAATTCCAATTAATATTCTAGGAATTTGATGGCATGATACTGAGTATGGAAAAGATAAATAAGCATTTTTACCAGAAGTTATCCTATATGTCCAATTCCAATCGATTGAAAAGGGCATTGGCTCTTTAGATTTAGATTTAGACTTTGATTTTTTAGATAATGCAAGAATCAATGAGACTGGACAATGATTATACAGAATGAATTGTGGATAAGGTTGATTATACACAGTAAAATAGTATTGGTTATCTAACTCTTGCAATGTAACACAAATTAGTGGATTTGAATCACAGCTTGAAAATAGAACTGGCAATGGGCGTTCCTCGTTTATTAATTCAGTTAGTTTAATAGGACAACTAATATTACCATCAGATATCAGTATTATATATTGAACTAATTCTTCATTGGAAACATTTTCTCTACCGATTAATGTCCATAAACCTAAAGGTATACCCCTAAAACATGTAAAAAAATAATAATCTTTAAAAGGTTAAAAATATTATAGTTTTTAATAAAAATTAAAAATTGTTTATTAAATTATATATTAAAATAGTAGAATATTTCTGAAATGTAATATACTATTATTTTTTAAGTAAAATAACAATTGAATGAAAACTTACAATTCATTTAAGTTCTTGGGCAAATTAACAGAGTTCTCGTCAATATTCTCTGGAATATCTAAGACACCTGAGGATGGAATGGCACAAACAGGTAGTATTTTTAGGTTCACTGAACTTTGATTTGAAGCAATGTATGAACTTTGAATATGAATAATTCTCATGCCGTTGTGGTCCAAAGAACAAATGTTTAAATAACCAATCTACATCAAATTTAAGATATAAATTAACAAATATTAACAGAAATATGTGTACATTGTACGATAAAACTTACATAACTTTTACAGTTTATAACAACAGAAGTATGACCCTTTAAAGGAATCAGTCCATTAACTTGAGGCATATAGAATGACTGACTACTAGAAAGTTGAAGAGGTTGAGATCGATGAGCAGTACAACCAACATTTACATCAATGTAGAATGTGTTCTAAAAATAAAAAGGCACAAATCATTAAAACCAGTGACATAGATATGGATAGTGTAAGGGTTTTAAATTCTTTAAACTAGAACCAAAAAAATCAATAATTTTTGTTTGTTTAATGATAAAGTGGTTTAACTAAACATTTAGATTACATAATAAATAATGACCCATATTCACTCTATTACACGGATAAAATATATAGTTACTATATATCACAAAATTATAAACCACATAAGTATATACATAATAGATAGTGTGGAACCGTTGAAAATATTTAATGATTATTTGAATTTGGGCTAGATAAGTGAATAATATTAATTGATTGGTCTTTTGAATTACTTAAAACACTTACTTCAATGATTGGAGGTGCAACAACACAAAAGTTTTCCAAGTTACAAAGTATACCATTTGAATTACATAATGAAATTATTTGACCGGATGTATTAACTAGTAATGCCCATGGTTGAACAACAATAACACGACTTAATCCATTACTGTGATCAAGATGTCCATAGTGTTGAACCTAAATATTAATAGATTTTTAATTAAAAATATAATTTACAGTCACATTAAATGTGTAAGTTTATATTATACATATACATTAAACAGTAAAATACCATTACTAAATTTTTTAATAAAACGTGAATTATCTTCATCATAAAATATAAAAATTTTTTGTTGTTCAAATATTTAACAACTTAAGAGATTTTTACAAAAAAGTAATCAGCAGTCAAATGGAGGGATGAAGGGGACATATCCATTTTTGTGACTTTTTTTTTTTTAATTTATAATTATGCCATAAAAGATGTTAAAAAATGACTAAAACGATTAAAGAATGCTACAGTAGAAGTAAATACTCTTTAAAAGAGCTTCAGGCTTAAAGAAAATATTTATACAAATAAAATAAGTAAAGTGTAACCCGTTTAAAACGCTTTCCTTGGGACCAGTTAAAAATGTAAAACACTAACTTAAACTTAAACTTTTTAGATTTTTTTTATAATAAAATAAAATATACAATAGTTGTTTGTTTGAAATGTACCTAAATTTAATACTTGGGTGTTAACTATTTTGCCCATAACATATATAGATACATTATATATTTTAAGAACACTTATAAATTTACTATAAATAATTACAAAGAATTTTACTTTAACAGTAGTTTGAGTGTCTGGTAAATCACTTTGTTTCCATTTTATACTTGAAAATTGTTTACCAATAAATGGCCACTGGAGATCAGAATCCATAATTGAATATTTCCCATTTATAAGATCGTCAATAGTAAAGTAACTGTCACTAATTGATTCAGACATGTCAATATCCATATAATATGTTATAGATACAGGTGGAGTAGATGCCGAAGAATTTTCGCTAAAATTATTATTATTTTTTTTTATATATATATAAATAAAATAAAAATAGCTATTAAAAGCACGATAAAATAAAATTATACCAACTTTAATTTTATAGTTAAATTATAAACATCTTTCATTGTCCCAGGTAAATCAAGATGTTGTATGTCATTTAATGTGATGGCAGATTTAGCTTGTATCGTTGTATTCCGTTCTAATTTATTATCAACTAAATCAAAACTCAATAAAGTATCATACGGTAAATATGAACGAACCACATACATCGGCATCAATAAAATCTAAAAAGGTTTATGTTCATAAAAAAATCAATTAATAATAAATAAATATTATTTTTATTTTTTTTTACGTACCAACATTCTTGGAATTTTATTAATATTTTCTATGATTAAGCGACACCAAATACTACGGTACTTTTTCATATTATCTTTCTTTGGAACTGTAAATAAAATAGTATTGATTAATCAAGATATTTATATTAATTCAGAATTAATGAAAGTCCCTGTACTAACTTTTAACAAGCCAAGAACTTTGATTTCCATTAACAAATTCAGCGGCATGCAAAGGAATAGGTCCAGACCATGGACCCTCATGATTAGGAATGTAAAATCGTAATTTTAGTGTAACTTTAAGTCCATGATGTAGCATAATTGATGGGGATATATTTTCAGGAGTAGCAGATAAAGTCTGTAATACTAAATTCTGAGGAATATCATTTTGCTCTTCGACTAGTTTAATTTTTGTAAATCGGGCATCCAATAAATAATTTGTTTTATTTAAAATACTTAATTGACTGGAAATTATAACCTAATATCCCATAAATAATGATTAGTAAATTGTATATATGATTTAAAACTAGGACATACTTTTATAATAGATGGTGTTATATTTGTTATAGATAATATTAAAATATAAGGTTCTCCTTTATGATTTTTCACTATTAAAGACAATAAAGCCTCTGGATGTAAACTAATTTCATCACTCCAAGACAAACTAAATATTTAAATAAATTAGTAAAACATGACTATTATTGACTATATAATATAATTATTACTTATCAATATTTTCAACACTAAAACGTATGCGAGGATGTTCAAAAGGCACTCGCCATGTATATTGATAGGATTGTAAACTATCAAGAGTGATAGTTTCATTAGTATTTGCTTGACCAAATCTACAAAAATAAATTCAAATATATTTAAATAAATGATGATTTAAACATGATGGTAAACAGTGAATTCAATGTCTGAGACGTACATATAGATCTTTGAGAATAGTCATTTATCATTAGAGTCATTACTTAGTACATATTAATATATATATTATTATTAATTAATATATATTCAAAAATACATAATACAGTTAGTATTTAGTAAAAAAATCATGGTTACAAATGATTAACTTACATTATTCGGAAATTTGTATCATTACAAATAACATATGGTGTGGTTATGAAATAAGGATTATTGTTCCATAGCTGTATTGCGGCAGTTAAAGAGTTAATCATACTGGGACCAAATTGACACGCAATAGCTCCAGTTTGAATGTTGTATTGAACATCAGGTACTAAAGACATTGCAATTGGTTTATAATTATCATTGTTTTATACTTTATAAAATATTTACTTGGTTTTATTTTATGATGACTTGTAAATAAACAAAATGATTTTAAAATAGGAATTTGTGTTAGTGTTCCATAATTTAAGAGTTCAATTTTAACATGTGCTTGAGCTGATGTATTCATTTCTCCTAAAAGTTAAAATAAATATAATTTGATTAATTTAACCGTAAAACTAATATCATAAAATTCAAAACCACCAATATCTATTTTAGAAGATTATATTATAATGAACTCTTGTCAGGTAGTACTTCAAAATTAATTAAAGCAAATAGTAAATAAAAGTGAATAACAAAATGGATTTATAACTAGGATAATAAACAAAAAATAAATAAATACCTTCTTGAAGTTTGAAGCCTATATTAACTTGATCCAAAATAAAAAGAATTAGTTTATGTTTCGGTGGAACATCAGAAATACAATTATATCGTGGCAAGTATGTTTTTTTTTTCATATTATATGAAATATTTACCTATTAAAATTATTTTAAAATAAATTGTATAAATAAATTATATATAAGTATAACGAAATTATTACTTTAATTGATGATGCTGATAACGATAATTGTAATTGTGGCACTAAGCTTGGCGAAAAATATGAATCAACTCTAAGGCATCCAACTAAACTTCTAAATACATAAAAAAATGTATTAATTATACCAGTATACATAGACTACTGTATATAAAACTAATAACTAGTATACAGTACTTAATCTGAAGTGAGGAATGTACAATACATGAATTATCCATAATTATACGCCAAGTGTTTGAAACTGCTGTCCATGATTCAAGTCGTAATAACATTGGTTCATATTTTGGAACTATAAAACTAGTATGTTCTCTAAAACAATTCTGAATCTCATCATACCATTGTAAATGTAATTCAATGTCTGCATCCACCTTAATATTAATAAAAGTCCAAATTTGAATACACCAAAAAAATGCATTTATAAATTAAATTTACATACATCTGTTGGAACTGGTTGTATTTCAATCTTAGTCAATGTTCTAGGTTGAGGATACCGCCATGTAATTTTTGGGGGTTTATTAAATAAACATTCTGAGACAAATATTTGATAAGGCAAAGGTAAATCAGAACTATTTGTTTCAATAAATTGAAAAGCCCCTGCTCTAAGATCATCTTGGTAAAATTGTTCATCAGATTCAGAATCTAAAAAATAATAATATTACAATGATAAATAATTTTATACAATTTTTAATAATAGTTAAACATACTTCGATTTAGATTTTTCTCAGTATTTTCATTGTATTCAAATAAATATTTATATTCATTCCATATTTGCTTTAATGTATTATAATGATCTGGAGATATATGAAATGATATATAATCAGTTAGTACTTTAATTTGTTTTGTTGGTCTAAAATTTTCAGGAACCCAGGGATCAGATGATAAAACAACTTCTAAAGTCATTGTCCATGGATGTAATATCAATTCATTTCCAATAGAATTTGAATAGTTATGTCCAAGAGATATTGTTACACTGTTCAGAGTTATTTCCCCATTCATGCGTTCAGATGGTTTCCTCCACAAACAGTTCATTTTAGAAAGTATACTTTCGACACTAAACACAATATTATCTGAAATAAATTAATAACTTTATTTTGTATTATTAATTATAGTTTTAATATAATTAATATTAATTATACCATTATTTTCTGTAGATAACTGAAGAAACATTTGTTGAGTAGTTATATTGAAAACTATTGGTTTTGAGTACCAATAATGTTCATTTCTCAATAATACTGGAATTGCTATTATATTTGTATTTATTGATTCACTAGTTGAACTTAAAAGATTTTCAATTGTATCATTAACTGAATTATCACACTTATGTAGACCAAATTCATTAGTCACAACAGAGTCAATTTGAAAAGACTGGTTCGAAATTGTATTTCCCTCAAACCTAAAAAATATTGTATAAATATGATACTACATAAATGTGTAAATTATATAAATTTATAATTTATTTTAACTTTTACATCTTATTTTAAAACATTTCAAAATAATAAAAATAAAATAATTAAGAATTTATTTTCATCTTAAAATGATTAAAAATGATTTAGGTAAAATTAATGTTTTCCTTTAAACTCTAAAATATCTTAATAAGCCAATAATATGATTTACAAATTAATAGTCTTGCTAAGTAAATTTTAAATTCAAGGAGAAAAAAATTAGTTTGAAGTTTAAAAAATGTTTAAATTAGGTAACAAAAGATTTGAAATCACTGAGATTTCATAACAACAATTTTTATCATATCATATGATAGTAAAAAGAATTTAAAAAGGGGAAGAAATGTAAATATTATGATATATAATATAAATAACCCAAACATTAATGGATAATATTATGCGAAATAAGAACGTTAACATACACATTTAATGTGTATTCAACGATAGCCAATAGGCTATAAATTATAAAATATTTTGAAAAGATTTTATAAATATTCTATTAAACTAAAAATAATATAATATACTTAAAATATAATTGTAATATAATCCTTTAAGCTTAATAATATATGTCCACGAGTTTATTTTCATTGAAAATTCATTACATAAAAATAAGCAGCTCTTTCATTTATTTTATTTTATTTATCTAATATAATTATCAACTTACTTTGAACCAGCACAAGGACTATCATTTTTAAACTCTTCATTGGGTAAATTATGAAAATTGTTTTTAACAAGTTTTAATAAATTATAACAATGGTCCATCTTTTGTTTATTTAATAGCAATGAAATAGCTCTTCCTAAAATAAGTTCAACCTAAAAAACATAAAATATTTAATTTAACATTAATATAAATAAGAGCCTTAACATACTTTAAATTGACCAATTGTCATTGGACGAGAAATTTTCAATGTAAAAAATGCCAAAGGAATTTCATCCATAGTATTGGATTTTGTCTCAAACAGTGGAACTGAATACATTTTAGAATCTGGTACTTCTACATCACAAATTCCATTTTTTGGAGCTAATGATATCGTTAGATCAAAGAATATTACCTAGAAAATAGTATATATAGTAATATTACTTATTAATTAATTATATTATTTATTAAAATAAAAAATATGATTTTAATAATTTTAATTCATACTTGACAAGAATCAGAATTACTAGAAAGAGAGAAAAATACATGAGGTTGATGAACAACAGCAAAGAGCAGAGGTTCAGATACTTTGATTTCATTTTTTAAAATGCAATTGAAAAAATTTATATTAATTTGATTTCCTGTGATGATTATGTCGATAGGAATTTTATTCATGATTTCCCTAAAAAAAAAAAAACATATATATTTTTTATGAAGAGTAATTAAAATTGTAAATAATACAAACTACAAATGTTAATAGTTTAAATATTTTAAATAAAACTAATTAATTTTATAAATTTATTCTTACTTTTTTGTGAAAAATGCTATATTTGATTGAGAATTTATTTTATTTTCAACTAATGATACTGAACTATTTTCTTGATCAACAAATTTGTTATTATCTTCTGTAGACTGAATACCACTATCATGAGTAGATGATTCAGGTATGAATTTTGGTTGCAATTTTTCATTTTGTACAACATAAGTGCCATTTGTTTTTAAGTGACTTAATATATATTCATTACTTTGAGTAACTAATAAATTCAGTAAAGACAATTGTTCTACGGACATTGTGATTGTTATTTCATTTAATGTATTCACCTAATAAACAAAAAATATAATACAATATTTATAAAATGAAAATTTAAATTTCAGAACTTACTTCCATCCAACTGCCACACACCAAAGTATTTTCTGGTTCAAATATAATTGGAGGTGCAAAAACAGAATGAAATGATACTTCATAAAAAAGATGAGAATTATTAATTTCATCTAAATTTGAATTTCCCAAAGACTTTGGTTGTTTTCCTTCATTCCATAATAATGCAGCATTTGGTTGGTGATCAGTATCTAATGTTAATGACGCCTGATAACATTCCAAAACTTGCTTAAGATCAATCCAATAGCCAGTTTTAATTGAAAATCCATTAATAATAATTTGATATTGACGATCTTCAACTATAGATCCAGGAATTGATAATAGTCCTCTTTTTTCAGCTTCAACATATAAATCTTTTCTAAGCGGAGTTCGAGCAATAGGATTTTCAGGATTTTGATTAATTTTTATTGAATTTACCTTGAAATATTTAATATAAATTAAAAATTATTACAACTTAGTAAAGTTATTATTACTTGAATAATGACTGTGTCTTGATTTTCAATTTTACTATCTGATATTGAGATTGGTATAAAAATCCTTAATAATGCAATATCCAAATAAAATAGTGGTAATGTTGAGCTTAATAATCCTTTTGATGGTTCCAATATGTTATGAGGATTTGATGAAGGATTAAACTCATATTCTGAATTAATAAATATGTTTAAAAGAGGATCAATGATGGATAAAAATTTATGGAGATTTAAAGGAGATATTACAATATCAATTGGTTGCACTTTTATTACAATTTCCATAATATATTCATCCATTAACTGTTGATTTAACTTTAGCATTTCATCACTAACCTAAAAACATATTATGAAGTGAAAATATTAAACTGATATTTAAATTTCACACAAAAGTATAAACAACCTTTAATTAATAAAAATGTATACTCAAGAAGAATTTAACAATATATATTTGACTTGAGATCTTATATAATAAAGAATACAAAACATAATGTTTAGAAAGGTAAAAGTAAATTATAGAGTAGATAAGAAGAGTAAATTAAAGAATGTGCAGTAAATTATTTCTGAAGATTAATAAAGGCAATAAAGGTATGTTTTTGAAACATCAAATTTGTTTAAAAATTAAATTATAAGATATATTCCAAATAATAGACAAAATACTTTTTATGAGTCTACAATTAACTTTATATTCAATGAGATTAAAAGTTTTAATTTATCATTTCAATCTAGAAATTTTGGTCATCAAATATTAATTTAAGTAAAACAAATGGCTTTATTTAAAAAATCTAAAATATAGATTACTTCTGAAAACATATTTTACATTTATTTATTTACATGCTGTTTAAGGTAAAATAAAGAAAAACATATATTACCATGTGTAAAGGTGTATTATCTTTATTTGCCTTACGTCCATGGAAAGAACTTTTAAAAGCACGAGTGAATGTAAAATTTAAAAAACCGTCAGTTTTTGATGATTTCTCAGAGTTATTTAACGGGTCGTATCCTTTAAGTATAAGTCCTAAATGTGGTCCATATTTCCATTGTTCTTCATTCATTTTTCTAAAAAACCAAAGCAAAATAATTATGTAATATTCAACATGTTATATATATATATATTATTGTAAAAATGTAATATGATAACATATTTATTATTTACTTAACAAAGTGCTGTATAGAAGCTGATGATATTTTTAATTTTAGTTTATGGTATGAGACTCCAAAGTCTAAGGAACTAATCACATCTTCCAAATCTAATACTAGTTTAACATTTTCTGATGAACTATGCTCTGGATTATTTTTAATAATCAATGAAAATCGAGCTAAAGTCCATTGAAACCAACCTGATAATTTTATACTTTCTTCAGTTTTTTTAGTATCTAAAATCACAAATTGTATTACAATTTATTGTATTTTGAATGAATAATAAACTGAAAATCAATTTATAAATAATAGACAATACCATTCGTAAGTAGTTTCGTTTCTACAATTTCATCTTCGGGTATAGATGACATTTCATGAGCTACGGATCGATTAAAAAAGGTTCCATATTCAATGTTTGAAAATATTACTTGATACACTCCTATTTGTTTTTTCAATAAATCAGCAACAAGGCGTACCTAAGGGAATTAAAATACACAAACTCAATAGGTTTAAAGATAATTAATATTTTATCTTAAATATATAATATTACACACTTATATAAAAATAAATATAAATAAATAATATTTGATGGTTAGTACTCATATAATAATAACAAAGTATTATTAAATACATAAAATAATTTATTAAAACTATTAAAAATATAAATAATATAAATGAAAATAAAATAAATAGGTCTAGCCTGGAGTGTTATAATAAAGAGTGCAAAAATTGTTATGACTGGTTTCGAAAGAAATTCTCCAGGCAAGACCTATTTATTTTATTTGTATTTATATTATTTATATATTAGATAGTTTTTAATAAATTATTTTATACATTTAATAATAATTTTATATTAATGTTTTTATTAAGTTTATCCCAATTCTATAATTATTGTTAATTTATTTTAATTTTAATTTTAAAACTATGTGTATTGTAAAGTCGAATCTATGTCACGCTAATAACTACTAATATAGAAACCTTATATTAAATTTAAAAAAAAAATAATATATTTGCATAATACTTACTTGTTGCTCTGATATGCAAATAGAAATTGGATCTGAATCACAATGTATACAAGCAGCTAAACTTTTCAAAGACTGTGTATTATCATTATGAAACTGAGTTGTAATAGCCAATGTACACTGAGCACTGAATGGATAAAGAAGTTGTATTTTATGTGTATAAGATCTTTGATATGCAACATCATAGGAACTATGAATTGTATAGCATTCCAATTTATAAAAATTGAGTTGCCATGGAAAATACACACCGCCTAAAATCATTTTAAGTTGTAAATTCACTCATAAAAGTATTGAAATTAATTAAATTAATAAAATAAAAGGCTCTCAAAAAGGCTGCAGATTTTCGTGTTTTTATAGAATTTCATTAACATTTGATCAAACTTAAAAATTATAAAAAATTTGTGTCTTTGTATTTAAAAAATATTTTCACAGAATTAAAGTAAACTTATGACTGACTTGGTATTAAATTTTCAAAATTTTTCGTAAAACAAAAATTATTTTATTGACACTTCATGAAAAATAACTAAGATTACTCAAATATTTCATGTGCCTATAAATAGCGTAAATTTAATTTAAATTAAGGTAATCATTTCTCTACATAAATTTAAAAATAAAACTTACCAGGAGACCATAATGTACTGGGAAAACGTACAGGGGTAGTATTTAAGTACTGTTCCATTTGATTTTTTGGTACAACACACTTTAAGGAAATATTTGATATTCGTAACACGAGTAATCCATTTCCATTATTAGTTGACATTTCAATCAACTCCTTCAGATCTAAATTTTTCCAACTCTGTGATTTTTTTAACATCGATAATGATTTGCTGGGAAAATATAAAGCAACCCTCGATGTATCAATAAAAACCATTGATGATTTCCATTTATTGAATAGGTATACAATTTTCATTTCTTTGGTCTAAAATAAAAGCAAGAAGTAATATTAATAATAAAATTTTAAAAAATACAAGTTAAAATATACTTTAACAATGAGCTATAATGGCCAAAAATGTATCAGGAATAAGTGCTTTTATATATTTTCATTATAATCTCTTATTTTTAAAAGAATTATTGAGAAATTAAAAATAAACTTAATACATATATATAAATATATTACTATATAATATCTAATAAATTATTAAGTAAAAAAAATTAGCAAATTTAAATTTAAAGTAGAATCAAATAAACGTTATTTTTGATATTGTGTAACATTCAACCCTGTATAGTTTTTAATAGAATATTTATAATTTAATTTAGAGTGAATTTTTGTTAAACTTCAAATTCAGAACTTAGAAAGTTAATTTCTACAAAAGTAATTTACACCAAAACTGTAAAAAAATAATAATGACAGACAAAAGCATCTAATTATAAAATATATTACTTTGTGTTCACTCAAAATTTAAGATAAAATATTTTAAATTCAAATTTCATTGAATATGTTAAGTTTATATTTCTCAAAAATTAATTATATGTTATAATTATTTATCAAACTGCATATTCAATTTTGTAAAAATTAAATTTTGATAAAAAAAATTTTCTAAGAAAAACTCTAATAAATTACTTCATTTTTTAAATGCAAATAATTAGCTGAATGAAATGAAACATTTTCTGAAATACTACTATGAATTGATTGTTTAGGCTGTTTTTTTTTTGGATCACTACTTATGCTGGTTTCAGATATTTTTCGACTTGGAGCACTGGAAAAAAAAAAAATTGTAAAAAAATTATTTTATAAGCTTAACTTAAATAACAAATAATATATTACCTAAAAAATGCTAAATCAGATGAAGACGTTTTTTTCTTTACTTCTTTTTGTTTATTTATTTCAGGTATATAAATTAGCCAATCAAATAACATTGGATCAAAATTCATATCCAATTGACCAACTTTGAAGTATATTAAAGGCATTTCATTTGCATTAATTTCAGATGGAAATTGAAAAATTGCTGAAATATGTAACAAAAAGGTATTTCAAAATACTATAGTGGTTCACTATAAAAATTAAAAATGTTTTAGAATATTACAATTTGTTCGACTTAAATTATTAATTATAATTAGTTATTTAAATAATTACTAGCATTTAAACATTTTAAAATATTGTGAGATATTATTTTACAGATGGTTTGATTAGGAATATTTAAATGTTTACTTTTGAATTTAAGATATCAATCATTGGATTGATATAAGGAAATAAAATGTAAGCAAAATGTATAACAAATGTATGCCAATTTTCATAAGATATATAATATATGGCAGTATTCATCACAAAATTATAAATTAATTTAATTAATTAATTTCTCTAACAAATGAGTAGCATGAAGTACTATGTACCAAGTAAGAAAATTTGACCAAATTTTAACTAGAGAATTTAAAGTTGCAAAACTGATTTGAAACAAAGAAAAACACTCACAGCTATTATTCAAAATAGTTAGTAAATTTAATTATAATTGATAATCAAAGTTTAAGAAAAGCTTAATAGTTATTTATTGGTTACTCTAAGTAATAACTATAATTACTTACCATGAAGAAATGGCACAGAATTTGTAGTAAACTCTGGAGTTGAAAATAAAATAGCACTTGAAATATTATCATTCAACAAACTGTGTGTGACCATTTTAGCACTTATGTTGTTAAATATTATTTTGACACAAGATAGATGATTTTCTAATTTATAGTATATTTTAACTCCTTCTAAATTGAATTTCAATAAAATTGAACCTAAACATAATTTGGAAAAAATTATAATACAATATAATAATTAATATATTATTTTATAATGATAATCATGAATATTTGTAAATATTGTTGAAACTATTAAGTACATTTGAACATTTTTTCTAAGAATTTCATAAAAATAAAATAAGACATTTTAGTCATGTGTTTACACTTATTCATTATAAATAATAGTTTCATGTTTAAAATATAAGTGTAAATATAAAAGCAAGATAATGTAAAATATTTACTACCTGGAGCATCTTCTAATAATGACGATTTAAAAATATAATTATTGACATGTAAAAGTCGCCGATGATTGGACATGATGATAGAGTTGATTATGTAATAAATTAATAAATAATTTTCTTTTGATGATGAAAAATGCACTAAATCTAAAAAAAAATACCCACACATAGGTTATTTGATGTACTTTAACTATATAAAATTGAGAAAATATTTACCTATATCTAGTGTGCAATCATAGTTATAATTTGTGATACAATCTAATGTAGAATTAAATCCTATATTATTGATTTTTATCAATTTATGAGTTACATTAGAACATGTCACATTTATTACAAAATCTTTCACCTTAAAAATAACAAATAATTTTGGTAAATAAGTTATTAAGTCTAAAAACATAAATAATTAATTATTATAATACATTTAAAAATTATCAACAATATAAAATATTACATTGTCAACGTAATATGCATTATTTATAATAAAATGTATTATATTATTTCATATATAACGTACCCTAAATAGAGCCCTAGTTTTCATTTGTGTCTTTTTTTCTTCAACAATATTTTGTGATATAGAAGACCATTTTGATTTGATTTTAGGTGTCACAATTCGACCATCCAAAACTTTTAATTCAAAAATAGCTGTTGGTGGATTTTCAAATATAGGATCAAACTGTTTTAAACAACTTTTTTGATTTTTCTAATGAAATAAAAACATTAACTATAATTTTTTAATGTAATTATAATTTAATTTAATTTTTACTTTGTGTCTCTGAGATGACGATGTTGGTACATGACAAGCAGGAAATACTTTTATCATTGGGTTAAATATTGTGAACTGATACACCATCATTTGAACATTACAATTATTTAAAGTATTATACTTGTCTTCAATATCTAAAAAAATATAAATGTTATTGGACACAAAAATATAACTATGACAAAATTAATACCCAAATGTGAAGATTGTGGAAGAGCAGTAGATAAAAATGAATCATGACCAAGTATTAGTTTATAAATGAATTCAATCCTATGAATTATCCCCGATGACACATTCAAAATACTTGGTCCAGCAACAAATCTTAATAAACATTTTTCTTCAGGCCTTCAAAATTTTAAATAATAATTATTATTTGTGTATAACTATA
The DNA here is from genome assembly GCA_948098885.1 of Drepanosiphum platanoidis. Lineage (NCBI taxonomy): Eukaryota > Metazoa > Arthropoda > Insecta > Hemiptera > Aphididae > Drepanosiphum > Drepanosiphum platanoidis. Next base: position 5,442,038 of record OX402534.1, on the reverse strand, counting down.
CTACTATATAGAGTAAAATCATATAAAATAAATGATAATATTAAAAAACAAATACAATTTATTACTCATTTATACAATAGCAATAATTTAAATTAGTATACTTCTAATAAATACCGTTTGTTTAAATAATTAATAATTTCATAAGCCACTGACTTTTAAGATTAAATTTACATTAATAAGTTTAATACTTATTTGTACTTACACAGAATTCTCAGAATCATCATCACTGTTATGCTGGTATGAATTTGAAATCTGAGTGAATAAATAGTCAATTGCAAATGCAGGAGTTTTTTCTAAGAGAATTGTTTCTAGAAAAAAAACACAAATAACTAAATAAACAATATGTATTTGTATGTGTTTAATAAATGTTTAAAATATTTAAAAAAAAATAAAAATGTGATAAATATGCTTTACTTAGAATTCTAAATTGAAATAAATGAATAAAAAAAAATGCATATATTCTATCTATGACGAAGTTAGTAAATGGTGATTTTATGAGAAATATTAAATATATAAATATATTACAAAACTAATATAACTTTTCTTATTTTTTAGCTTAATAATAATGAATAGTTATAATTATAACTTTAAATTATACAACAATCTTAATTATATCTTACCACTAAATTGATTCAGATGATGATCAAATGAGAATATATTATCATTAAGAACATTAACATTTAAATTTTCTTGAAATAATGATTTTGATAAGTATGATTTTTGTATTCCGCCAGATGAAAAATAAGTATTCTAAAATAAATTACAGTTAAATTTTTTTTTTTTATTAACATTATTAGTATGTATACTAAAAAATATTTCATGTTATAAACAAACCGTATAACAATCCTGAGCTCCACATGTACAATCTCCCAGAGAATCTATACTTGTTTTACTGATACCAAACTGTACATTTATCCAATCTGATGGATGAGAAACCATTTTAAGTAAAGAACCACTGAAAGTAATTTGTAATAATGGCCTATAGTCATTTAATTTCTTAGTAGACTTGATCTGAAAAATACATAACACTATGACTTTAAAATAAGGTAATAAATAGGCAAGTATAGTTTATATACATATATAATATATATCTAATATTATTAGAGTTGACGGTATTTTCGGTATACCGGTGAGTCACCGGAACTAAATACCAACCCTAACACTTACCGGTATACCGGTATTTTGGTATTTACTGTTTGATCAGTATTTACCGTATGATTGGTATTTATGTAGGTGGGAAATATAAATACCATGCCCTATAAAAGGGTTAAAAAGAAAAACTTAAATATAAACTATATTATATTATATAATATATTATAAATTTTTATATTATGCTCTCAATTTCTCAAGTCTTAACTATATTCAATAAATTTGTCGATTAAAAGTGGTATTAGTGGTATTTATTGTTTACCTACGTACCTAACCTAACCTAACCGAGTGAGCGATATTTACCGAATGAGCGGTATTTATCAATAAATACCGACATACCGGTATACCGTTAAAAACCAGTATGTGAACACATACCGAATATTGGTGGGAAAATTTCACATACCGTCAACTTGAATATATATATATAATGATTGAGGAAATATACAAAAGTTTAATTTATAAAAAATAAAAATAAAAGATTACAATATTGTGAAATATAATGTAAAAGAACATCAATTTAAATGATTAATTACTTACTTTAAGAATAAATAATAGAGTTTCAATGTATATGCCAGTATTTAATGTATGTCCAGTAACAGCAGCTTCAGTACTGAGAGGAAGTTCATTAACTTCACTAGATAAATTAACACTTGGTACCCAACTCCACATCCAATCACCCCAACCATCATTATTAACTATGTTTGTTTCTGAAACTAAATATTCAAATTCAAGTATACTATTCATTTTTAACTAACTTTTTGTAAAGTTTTATGTTTTATTTATTTACTTGAACTACAACTACTAGGACTTCTGTTGAAACATTCCTCATCAAGACAATTATTTGTTTCTGAAACATCGGTTGCATTAAGTTCTAATATCATAGTTAGCAATCTCAGAAACATTGGTAATTGAGGTTCAGTAAGTATAAAAGCAATTTTTGAACAGAACATATCCATTTGAGTTGCATATGGTCGAGCAGCATGAGGAGACCGAAACATCCGGCATAATCGAATGGATAATGAACATTTGTACAATAATGGTTCTAAGTATGTTTCTATGCACCCTGAAGCATTTCTTCTGTCCAAGCAAATAGTCACATCAGAAAAATTTATAATTTTCCTTAAAACTAGTTGAGATGATGTTAATTCTGAAAACAAAAATATTAATAATGATTTTCTAATATTGTATGATATAAAAGTATTAGATATAATAAAATATTGAGCATTTATACTTTTTTTATGTAACACTATAATCATGAACTTTGCTTTTACTTTTAAAAACTATAAAATTAATCATAATTTAAGTTATTATTAAATGTGACTTAATTTTGTATGTTATTAGTTACAATTATTATTTATCTAATAAAGGTTTAATAAAACTAAATAATATATTACAATTAACTTACTTAATAGAAAGCTCATATACCTAATACCTTTAGTTAATATACAAACCTATAATATCAGGTATCCAGTTTTCATTGCATGAATCAAATGTGATTGATTTTATATTCATAGAAAGTACAATATCGTCTTCAATATATTTTAATATAACATTATTGCATGTTACAGAAAGATTTCCAATAATTTTATTGATTAAACTCTGGACATATGATGGAGGTGGTAATTCATCATAATCAGTACTTGCCCTGAAGCTATAAAATAAAATAAATTTATAAAAAAAAAATAAGGATTAAAATTACAGTTTAAAATAGTTGAATTGAAAATTAAAATATTGATTATTCTATTTGATTGTGATTCAATAAAACCACTAATTTGTAATAGATTATTCTTTTTTTTTTGTACATCTTGGAAATTAAATTTTTGATTTTCTTAGGTTAATATCATTTTTTAAATGTAAATTTATTTATTGTATCTATTGTATCTATAACATGAATACCATTTATTTTATACAATATAGACAACTTTTCATATAATAAATACATTGTGAATTATTTTTACAAAATGAATATCCATATTATATAATCTTAGTGGTACATTTCACAATACTAAAATTGATATAATATATTTTTATAAACTTAATTATTTTTTAAGTGTATTATGTAATATGCAAATATATATGTTCATTAAAAAATAGAATTCTACCATGATCTTTAAAATTGTGGTTTATATTCAATATATTAATACTGTAAAAACATTTAACAGTGATAAATTAATTGAAATTGAAAATCAACTTACCTTGTATCACTTTTTTTCATTTTTTTCTGTTGGGGAGTTTTTAACTTTAAAACACATTCTGAAAAATATGAACAAGTATGTTTTAAATAAATTTACAACATAATAAAATGATAATATTTAAACTTATTTTTAATCTATCTTGCTTTTTCTCCTAACTATAAAACCACTCAAATAAAATAAACTTTAGTACATAAATAATTGTTACTATATAGTTAATTCTAAATAAAAAAATAAACTAAATAATAAAAGTGTTTTCAATAATTAAGAATTTAATATAAGATCCTTCGCAATTTACTAGTTATAAGCTAATATTTAAAATCATAAACCATTACCTATTGTATCAATGGTAATTTTAACTGCTTCTGATCCTAGTTTTGTCCATGGTACTCGAATTAATAATTGATTGATATGACCACTTAACACAATGAATGGTAAATTTAATTCTTTTTCTAATACTTCCAAATCCAACTCCAAGTTTTGAAATAAACCTTCTCCGTCCCATAATGACACCTAAAAATTAACGTTCCATTAATAAATAATTGAATGTAAAATAAAATAAAAAATATCAACACATATAAAATGGACAATAAAATATTAATATATTACTTGAGCATCTTGACGTCTTAAATTCTTTACATATTTTTCAACATAACTTAGAATAATTGAAGTAATGTATGATTCAATCCGAAACATTTTGAGGTATCTTGTATGATTCTACCATAAGACATAAAAATAATAAAAACTATATATTATTCAATTCAAAATTCATTTTCTACGTGTCGAATGTCGTTTGTTTAGTGTTTACCATAGACATATATTTTAGTTTATAATTTTATGATGTTTACCTATTTAATACTATTTATTATCTATGCAGCGTACACTTAATAAATGTGATAAACTGATAGCTTATCAAATGTAATTTAAAATTCTGCCCACGGCATAGACACATAATATGCATATAAATTATAAAATGTCTATGAAAAAGACTACCAATTATTTAGACATTGAGAATAAAGTTCCAAGATTTTCAAACAAACGAATCGCTAAAATAATAACCTAAAGGTTAACCACACTTGATGAATATTATAGAGTTTCATTATTTCTCTTGATTTAGGTCTTTAGAATCTCGATTCGCACAATCCAATGAAATTCTATTTGAAATAAGTTAACTACATCCATCAGAAGTTATAAATTTAAACAAATCAATTAAATAATGTATCATCATTTACTTAACCATACCTCCTACAACGTGTACGAATGAAAGATCATTTAATACACTTCGTCGTATAAAAATATGGTTAAGGTCTGTAATAACAGGACCAGACTATTGTAAATAGTATATTTACAATATTCCATTATACAATTTACATTGTAAACAGAAAATCCAAGATTTAAATTTAGTTTAAAATATTGATATCGAATTTTATTATTTGATGGTATTATAGTAATGATGCGTATAAATCATAATTAAATATATCTTTGACATCGTCGTAGGCATATATAGATCTTTAATTATGAATCATTTTAAATTGCAATTATAACGATAAAAAGTGCCCCGAAATTATATTATTGTTATTGTTGATAATATTATTTAGGTATTGATAAGTTACACGAATAATCAATTTTATCTCCACTGTAGATATTTGATAATACCATAGAATAATAGTAGTATAGTATTCTATGGATAATACATGATATTAATATTAATATACCTACCCAAAAATGTTCAAACATTGACGATTGTTCACCTATTGTTTTTTTTATACTATATTATGTATTATACAATATATTATTCTTTATCTTTCATATAATCTGTGATATAAGTATATAACTAACTGAAACTTAGTCAAATAACTTCTTATTAACTTGTATCTTGTTATTTATTCGATTTGTGTTAAACATAAGTTTATAATTTTATACATTTTATAAAGAATTTTACAATAATTTGTTAAATAATTAGGTAAATATATGTAATATATATATATATTATTAATAATATAAAATATTAAGAAAAAAAACAATAGGTAAATATATGAATACTAGGTAAGTTAAATTTAAAGAAATTTTTGTATTTTTTTTAACTCATTTAAATAATGAAAGTACCTAAATTTGAAATTTTTAGTTGCATAAAATTTAAAAATGGAAAAAATTGCTGTTTTTGAATCGTTTATTACAAATATAAAAAACGAACAAACAAATGAAAATTGTGATGATGTCATTAATTCGTTGAATGAATTATCTGCACTAGATCCTAAATGTAAGTACCAATAATAATAAGGTATGTCTTCCATCAAATGTAGAATAATAAATAATAAAAAAGTGGGTAATTTTTTTGAATTGATAAAAATTAGAAAAATTTCAGAAATCAAATGATTTGCTTATTGAATTAATTTTACATTAAATATATTTAATATATACCTACATAATATATTGATATAAATGAATATGATTTTACTTTTTAGGTTTAACTGAAGACGATTTTGAAAAATTAATAAAATGTTTACCTTTATCACCTGATGCTTATAATGATCGGATCTTAGCAGCTGCATGTAATGTAATTGCATCATTATGTACAGATGACAAGGCTAGACATTATTTTGGAGAAAAAATTACTGTGTCTTCTGTGAACATATTGAAATCATTTACAAGTCGTTTGATTAGAGACAAATGTACTCAAGAAGGTTTGCTTCAAACATGCCGTGCAATTGGAAATCTTTGCTATTACCATGGTAAGGAACAATATTAATTTAAACATAATTATTACTTTTTAATTAGTTGTTTTTAAAAATAAATGTTTATAATTATTATCTACAGTTTGTCTTTAGAAAAATAAACATTTTATCTTTAGAAATAACATTTAGATTTTTTGTAGTGTTCTTGTGATCAATAATAAAACTATACAAATTTCTTTATTAATGAAATCCTTATTTACAAAATATTGTGTTTTCTTTTTATAGAAGAAAATACCAAACAAGCATTAAAAGATGGATGTCTTATAATTACAATTGACATTTTAAAAACCAATACAGAAGAAAATATTCAGCCTGTCCTTATTGGCTTGTTATTAAATTTAACTCATTTAGATGATTACAATTATAAGGTTAATTATATGAATACTATACATTAATATATTGTATTGTGCAATTTTTTATATTTTCAGTTTCCAGACAATATGTTTGAAGAATTGAATACCTTTGGATTAAGATATATGGAATACAATAATAATAATTATAGATTGTTTATAAATTTAATATCAATTATGATTAATATTGTTAGAAAATCCTCAAGTAATAGAAAAATAATAGATTATGAAAAATGTATTTTCATTGATCGTTTATTGGAAAGTTATTATATGCATCTCAATATAACTACCATTTGTGTGAAATTCATTAAACAAGTTTCTAAAACTTATAGTAAGTACTAATTATTACAATAAAAAATATGAAAAAATTACTACATTAAATAACAATTTTCAATATTTTTAGATGTTTATAGTTGGATATTAAAAGGAAAACACAAAATGTTAGCACAAATATTAGATAAATATGAAGAAAATCAAGAAGAAGATGCAAGGCTTATTGTTAAAAAAATTTGTGATATCATAATTTTAATTTCCAACGACGGTATGAATTTATTAGTAACCTCAACTTTTATAATTGGAATCAAATTTAAACACTGTTTTAACCTTTGAAATACGTGCATAAGTAATTATTTATCCCTGAACAAGTGCAGACAAATTACATTTTTGGTTATCACTTGAAAAAAAGTATCTAGATGCCTAATATGAATATAAATAAGTTACACTGTATTAAAGTATATCTAGGGTAATTATTTACCTCATGTGCACAGTCAAAAGATAAAAAAAATGCTCTTGAACATAAAAAATACTGTATATTAATCAATGAATACTTTGTAACCAATATGAAAGTGCCCAAATTTATAAATATTATGTATTAAAATAAAATATTCAATGTTTTCCTTTTACTATTTAATTGTTTTATGATATCAGAAGTTTAAACTAAAATTTAATTTGATTGGTTTTAAGATGATTCTATGGACAATGATAAACAACTAGAAGTTTTATACTTAGTTGAATGGTTACTTTTAAAAGTACATTCTACTAACTTGTACATTAAATTGTCAGCAGTAAGATCCTTGGGTAATTTTAGTAGATATAGTAAGTGTGAATTAATTTATATTCATGATCAAAACATAATTTATATAAATTTGTTTTCAGAATATGAACCGAATAATAATGTCATAACACCAGCAAACGTTATTTTGAAACATATATTATGGTTTATAAATACTTTAGAGAAGTCAATTAAAGATAAAAATACGCTTATGGAAATATCTATACTTTGTATGTTTAAGTAAGTTTTAAAAAAATTTCATTTAAAAATTGAATTATACACATATTATTTAAATTTTTAGAAATATTTTATATGTAACAAATTTTGAATCTATGAATGAAAACGATCAAAATAAATTGATCAAAACCACTATTGAAGTTTTAAATCACACCACATTCAATCCAATAGTTATGAAAAGTTTAGACATCATAGGATGTATCATTAAAAAAGGTAAATGTATTGATTGGTATCTGACAATGAAGTGAATTTTAGGATTAGAGTTAAAAGATAAGTTTTTATGTAGATTAATAAAATTAAGTGCAACAAGGACGTCTGAAGATTAGGGGGGGGGAGAGGTTTACTGGATACATCACCAGATTTTTTTAGAGACCACATTGATAGTTTTTTTAGTTTTTCAAAAATGATATTGTCCAATTATTAGCTTTGACGAACAATATACTCATGAAGCGGTTCCTGAAAGTTTTTCAAAACCTTCACAAGCACATAATAACTTTGACATCACCCTCCTCAAAATAATAAGGCAAAATAGATTAATAAATGTTTTTAAATAATGATTCAATAACAAAACTATGTTGTTCACCCAACCTTAGCATAGCAATATGGCCCTATTTAAAAAAAAATGTAATAATCATTGTCTATCCATATTAAATATCAATTTTATTTACATCCAGTTAAATTAAACTATTTCTAATTATTTTAAGTTACATTGTTTAGTTATCATTAAAGGATAAAGTTTGCTATGTATTTTATTAAAATAGATGTTAGACTTATAATAAAAAAATTACCCTTTTTTTGGTCCCATATTTTGTGTTTTTAACTGGCTACACTAGTATTGAGGGGTGTAGAAGGTAAATTTCTAACTGGGTAAAGTTCTCCACGGTTCACGTCTATACACCAACAACTTCATGTTTCTTGGCGTTCCTTAGGTGCACTGAAATATAAATGTCTTATGAATGTAAATATAATAAATAAAATTTATAAATATATTATTTTATCATTTTAAGGTGGAATTAATCTAAAACAACTTGTTTTGTACAAAAATTCAAGTTTTATCAAATTAGTGACAACATATTGTAATAGTGTTGACGAAGATATAAGTTCACTGGCAAAGAAATTACTTTATTCTATTAATGAGGATATAATATTTGAAACTGATGTTTTGCAATCAGTAGAAGACAATTTACAAATTATTGATTAAATTTTAATTTCCATGATTATTTTTTTAATTGTAACTATTTAATTGAAAAACGTGAATTTAAATTAAAAATTCTAAATATTGTTAATTACGAGCATACTTTAAAATAAAATAAAAATTGAAATGTATTTTAAATAACCAGTTTAATTTAAACTTAATATTATAATGGTTTATTTTATACTATTTACCTACTAGTGACAGAGGTAACCAACGAGAAGAAATACACGAGCCATACTTTAGAGTGAGAAATATGTAAGTTTAAAAAAATTGGTTTTTGATTAATTGTTGAGCTTGGAGAAAACACACTAATATAATGTCTCGTAAATGTATTAGTAGATTTAAACTGTGAAATTTATAATTTCAAAAGTACAATTTTTTATGTATCTATATATAAATTATAAATAATATTATTCTAATTTTTCAAACCTATATGTATTTTAATTATAATTAAAAATTGTTTGCGTCTCACCGCAGTTAGCCAAATGATACTTCTTGGATCTAAAATTGACTTTTGTTGATAATAGTTTATCTCAGAAAATACTAGATTGATTGAATGTGTTTTTGATTTTTAGACAATTTATTAAGGATTATTAATAGGTTTTCATTTTATTAATAAATTTAATTTAGATATGATTCGTCTACATTTTAAGATTAGTCTACAGTCAATGATTCTAATACTTTTATTATTTTAATATAAAATGTTATATATATATATATTTTTTTTATTATATTATATTAAATTTTAATTTATATTTTTATAAGTATTTAAATTATTTATTAAAATTACTAAATATTGTTAAAATAATATTTATATAAATTAAATTAAAAATAAAATTCACCGTCGGATATAAAGAACAAACTGAATGTAAAATAAAATGAAAGAATACCACCTACCAACAAAACAATTTTCATTTTGTGTACAACTCGTGGATCAATTGATAAAACAACAACAGTTTGTGATCATAGAAATACAAATTTTTTTAGAAGAAAATACTAGAATAAGATTTTTTATTGATTATATGTATTTTTAAATTGTTAATCATTTAAACATTTTAAACTCGAATAAATCTCAAAGTATATATATGTATATATCAAATCTTTGGCTACATTTTTTATCGAATCTATATACAATTTACTTTTAAATAGATTTGTTACGAGCCACGAAGTCGTCTCAAATGAATTTACAGTACTTTTGTAGTGAAGATGTTTGGTTTTTTTATATTACAATATTATTGTGCGTCGTCAAACGTTTATCTTGCGTGAATTGTCTACTAAAAATAATAACCGTTATGCAATATATGTATCAATCATATATTATAGTGACGGGATCACAGATGTCTGTATAATATATACGTCTGTAGATAGGACGAAGAATCTCACGATTATATCTTTAAGAGGCAGGGCAGGAACTACAAGTATCTATTGGTTTCCTTGGGCGAACCCAAGGTAACAACAACGAACCTTATTACAATATTAGTTTATCCGGGTAAGTGTTTCTGGTCCTTATGGATATAAATTCCGTAGCTGGGGGTTAAACACATGCGAGAGGATTTATTATCGATAATACGTCCAATTTGATTTGTATGTCGTAATGTTTAATGATATATATATATCTATTTTTAATTAATAATTATAATACGTTACTAGTGGTCGAGATGGCTGTCAATGATGGTGGATTTGAGTCCGGTTCCTTGTGATGATAGGTGTCGAATTACTGAACTGTCTGTATGTGACATTTTAATATGTTCCTATTATTTTGTGTAGAGTCGCAGTGTTTGGTGTGTGCAATTTGAAATATGCCCGTGTGTATAATGCATTATTTAGATATAGAATGTAACAAATGTTAGACCACGTTTTATACAGATTAAATAAAAATATTACCAGTGTTTTGCATTATATATTGACCATAAAAGTAATTTTAATGTTGATGCTTGTATTTTTTATAATTTACATTATAAATAACCTAACCTAAAATTCCTAGTTTTCATTTTGGAAAAATATTTCTTTATATAGTTTCTCCATAGTTTACTTTTTGGGCTGAATCCATAGAAAGGAGATTATTATTATTAAATAATTATTTTTAAGTTGAAAACACCTTCCCCAACTGATACCTATAGAAAGTTAACTTAAGAATACATTTTTAAAATCATGTAGATTGGTTAAGCGTATTAAAAGACAATTAAATTAAAAAATGATCTTCAACTTGGCGCCTCTTTTGTGTAAGTGTAAGCGCTCTGGGCAGACGACTTCGTAAACCCTGGTTATCTTTGGAGTTACTTTTGCTGCTAGTTCGTCAAATGGATCTCATTTGGCAATAAGTTAAAATATTATTTGGATTATCTCTTAAAACACTAAATACAGTGTGACATTCTTCTCTTTACAATCTAGAATCTGTATACGAGTGTACCCGTTTAACACCTTTTGCACATAGACACGTATTTTTATGCACCAAGTGTGCAAAAACAGTCTTTTTTTTTTGTATTGTATTGAACCCTCCATCGCAGGCAACTAAATGGTAACTTAAATGACACTCCATGACGACCGCAATGCTTAAAACTGTTAAGTTAAAGCTGACGTTCCTCGAGTTCACACATGTTCATTTTTAACTGAAGACAGATATCATTGTATTGTTTCCTGAACATCTAGTGTAATCTAGTGTAGTGTAGTGCAGTGGGTACACACACGATGTCATCGGACAATGCTTTAGCCGGACTTGACCTATTATTAGTTTTAAAAAACAGTTCTTACCTATCTAATTTTTAACAGAAATTATTTTCACAAATAACTTTTTTCTTGTCATTTTTATTAATATTATATTTATAGTGTACTTATAAAAATGAATTTTTAAAACAAATTTGCTAACAATAATCCTTTGATTTAAAGTTTATATCTATTTAACTTAATATTAGATAAATTCATCGAAATATTAATATAGTAATTACTTTTCATACATATATTATATGTATCTACCACATTAAATTTTTAAAAAAGTAAGAAAGTAAATTTCAGGTGAAAATGTGAGTAAAAGTGAATGTCACAAAATTATGAATATTGAATGAGTAGCCCTTAAATTGTCACTAGTGTAATTTAAATATTTTTTTAATAATAACTTAAATTATAATATGTATTTAAATTTAATTGTAGGTACCTAGTAAAACTAACAATGAAATAGGTCATTGTTTTTTATAATTGTGCTAATACATTTAAAGAAATATATAAGTACATCAATTAATTTATTATACAATATAAATGGAATTATTGATTTAATTTTAAATAAAAATTCAAATAGTATTTCATTATGTATAATTTCATTAGTTTCTATTTATCATCATATTATGTAATAATTGTTTGCTATTTTAAAATATTTTTAAAAAAAAAAGGAGAAAACTTCATTCCATTCTTGAGAATTGTGTTGATACTTTAAATTCTTCAGAACCAAGGAAACAACCTGAAACAAAAATTCAAAATTTAAATAGATTTAAAAATAAAACTCAAAATTAAAACAATTTAGACAAAATTCAATTATATAAATGTATAAATTTAATAAAATTTGGCATAAGTGAAACTTAGATCCATGTGGATTTTCAATCGGTGATAATGTCTAGATGCATTTTCAAACAGCTAGCTTGTATTAATACTAGAAAAAAAAAACAATGATGATTAATTATACAGATAGATAAAATGCTTGATATTTAATCAATACATACCATAATACAAATCATATTGATTGAGATCTTTAAGCTTTCAAAATTCTTATTCTGATTTCTATGGAGTTTTATGTACCATCACAGGACAAAATATGAACTAGTTTGCAATGTATCGAAACAAAGAAACTCATTCAGTTATATATGACCACTGAGTTCATTGATGAAATATTGATTGAAGTGCAGATGTATTGAAAGAAATAATGTTGATAGAGGTCTGTTGTAGAAGTAATGTTGATTGCAGATGTGTTGATAGAAGTAATGTTGATTGTAGATATGTTGATAGAAGTTATGTTGATTGCAGATATGTTGATAGAAGTTTTGTTGATTGTAGATATGTTGATAGAAGAAATGAAAACAGGGTGTTGATAGAAGTTTTGTAGTTGTTCATTAAAAATGTTGATAGAAAGAATACAAATTGAAGGGGCTTCAAAAACGATCAAACAGCACTATGAAAATGATGCAAGTATAACTCGGCCAACAGGTCGGCAGCCTGATGACTGGATAGTAGGCTAACCTGTCAAATTCTCGTTGCTAGAATTACAACGGTCAATGTGACAAAAAAGGAATTTCTTACCTCTAAATATTATTTATTCAAGACTAAAGCAGTTAATAAAAAAAAAAAAAAAAAACATATAAATACAAAGGTTGTGTGGATGTCCAGTTGCTTATTTCATAGAACATACAAGAAACATACTTTTTTTCTTTAAATATTTTGTCTGAAATCGATCATTAGTAGAGATCAAAATTGCTAGAATTCTTTTTGTGAATATTTTTAATTTAACTGAGCTATATTATTATAGTATTTTAAAGTGATAATAATAATAATAATAATTATAATAATGATAATAATAAAAAAAACATCTAGGATACAAAAATATTACAAACATACAGAATAAAATTTGTTTTAATAAGACTATTGATTTAATACTTCATTTTTTTTCTGTATTATTTAATTTCTACAGATTAAAAAGAACCAAAAAAACATGCAGGTATAAATAGTTATCTTATAGTTATGGAAATTTTAACTAGGTCAAAATGAATTTCAAGGTTTCTTTCTCAGTGTAAACTAACCTTTTTGTTATTCACTGCTATTACTATTAGGGGTCCCTTCATGCTTTGTCTGATTTTTCTTTTTCATAGAACGTAGTGCTTTTTCTCTTAAACGTTGTTCTGATTCATCTCCAGATTTCACATCAGAACCCTAAAATATAATATAAAAGTTTAATAAAAACTTAAAAGTAATTAAAATAGATATGTAAAAATGAACTTACACTATCTTCAGCCTTACGTTTCTTATGTTTCTTGTGTTTCTTATGCTTCTTGTGTTTTTTATGTTTTTTGTCTTTTTTCTTTTTTTTATCATCTCCATCACTTTCCTAAAAATGTATATAAATAATAAATATAAAATAATAAAAATAAAATACAAACACATACATCTGAACTTGAACTGGATGATCTCTTTTTACGTTTTTTCTTCTTTTTAGATTCATCATCTTCAGATGAAGTAGAATCCTTAAGTTTCCGTTTTTTAGTTTTAACTTTATCATCTTCTGAACTCGAATCTCGTTTAACTTTTTTTTTGGTTTTTTTAAAAGATTCATCTGATGAACTTGATTCTTCCTTTCTTTTCGATTTAGACTTTTCAGCATCAGATAATGAAGTTTCACGTTTTTTTAATGGTTTTTTCATCTTATCTGATTTTTCCTAAATCATGTAAAATAAGTTAGTTTAAGTGAATGGTAGAATTAAAAATTGTATTACATAAATAAAATCTTTAAAAAAAAATAAATATTTACTTCTTCTTTTTTTTTTAAGGTAGGAGATGGTGATTTACGCCTGGAGCTCGATGAATTCCTAAAATAAGTATTTGTTGGTATATAAAACTTAATAATGTTGAATATTTAGTACAAAAAAATTACTTTTTATCATTGCTATTTTTTTTTTCTGATGAAGGAGAACGACCTCTTGATCTTTGTAGCTGAGAAGTTTTAGAAGATTGTTCATCTCTAACACCTCTGAAAATTAATACCAAAAGAATTGTTTGTACAAAGGTATAAATAAAAATGATCTAGTGAAACTTACAGTCTTTCTTTTATTGATTTACGTTCTTGCTTGTCATCAACTTTCTTAAAAGGTGAAGGCGTTCTAGATAGACTTTCTTGTGAAACCTGTTACATACAATTGTATTTGTTATCATGTAAAAATTAAGTGTCAAATTAAAAAAAATAAATATAGATTAAGGGCGAGCAAAAATTAGTTTATTTCCCAAATACTACATTTATGTGAATATTCTAAAACTCTAAGATTTGAGAAATATAATATAAATGATTTAATATCAAAAATAAGAAAATGTATATTATCAATATAATCTAAGTTACCATTATTGTCAATAAATGTATCGTTGACTATATTTTAGTCTGTGATATTTCTTAACCATTTTGAATTGTTATATGATTGAAAATCGAAACTACCTTCATTTTATGTTTTATTAATCTATTTTTAAATTATCTATTATATATATTATATATTAAACTATTCAAATAAGAAGTATATAAGAACATTTGACAATAATAAATTAGTAAATACCTTAGATTTAGAAGTGTTGTCTTTTTTAGTTGGGGAAATTGTACTTGAATCCTTAACAGTACGTTCTTTACTACGTGATTTTCCACTTGGTCTCCTCTAAAATAAAAATAAATAGAAACAATCAATATTAATGAATAACTCAAAAAAGTAGCCAAATATAATTATTATTTGACAATTGCGGGGCGACAATGCAAAATGCACTATTGCTAATTGCTGTACATTGAGAATTTGAGTAACAAATGTTCGGAAAATCATTAAAAATAGATAAAAATATGATTAACAACAAATGTTAGTAAACAAAAACATTTAAAAATTTATTTTTCATACTAAAAATTAAATTTGAAATATTCAATTGGATCGAAATGTACTATTTCCAACCAACAGTACATTTTGCTTTGATCAATGAAAGTAGCAAGTTTAAATTAAACATTTTTCGGAACGTTCTATTTCCATTTTGATATGTAATATGAAGGGTAGAGTAGTTTATTTGTTATTTAGACTAGTTAAAAAATTTATTAATAGCTAAAACATTACAGAAATATTGAATGGAAAATTTTACTCAATTAGTATTAAAACAGATGAATTATCTTGTGATAAATGAATAATAATTACTGTTCAGCAATTGAGTACCAAAATAAAAGTTTAACAAGTAGGACGATTTTCAGGCAGATTAAGCAATTTTAAACAACTAAAATATAGTGAAAACTAAAATATAAATTAGTTATTTAATAGTGATTAAGTTCTAGCAAATTAAATTTCAACATACTTTAGATTTTGAACGAGATCTAGAGCGTCTGCTACCAGATCTAGACTTTCTTTCTGGACTTTTTGTTTTCCTAACCACAAAAAATCAAGACATTAGATATTTTTAAAAATATTTTTAGTATTACAATTAACTACCTTCTTCTAGGTGATGATTTTTCTTCTCTTTCTCTGTGTCTACGTCTATCACGTTCCCTTTCTCTTTCACGAATCGCTCTATCTCTTTCTCTGCGTTCCCGTTCACGATCACGGCGATTACGTTCTCTTTCTCTTGCACGTTCTCTTTCTCTATCTCTATAATATCGATCTCGACTTTTTTCACGATACCGACTACGGCTAAAACCACGTCTAGATGGACGCCTTGAACGAGAATTTGAGCGGTCACGGCGATCCTAAAAATATTATTTTAAAAATCAATAGATTTTTTACTGTTATAAGTCTGGGTACTCCGTGTAAAATAAGTTAGGACACATTTGAAAATATTACCCGTCTATCTGAAGATTTATCTTTATCAGATTCACTACCCGATGAGTCATCTTTATTTGTTCGGTATTGTCTTTTTTTTTGAATACTATTTTCTTTTTTCTGAATTTCAAAATCTTTCTTACGATCTAAAAAACCAAAAGCATAATATAGAAACTTAAAGTTAAATAAATAAAAATTATATAATTACCAGGACTAGCAGAAGAGTTTGATGAAGAAGAACTCCGACTTGATGAAGAAGAATGATGACGTTTCTTCTCTTTACGTTTAGTAGTATCATCTCTAGATGATGATCGTTCTTTAGGTTTTGGTTTATTATTTGTTTCAATAACTTTGTCTTTTGCTGGAGAAACTCTGAGAATCATAAATATATAATTAACACTTATTAATCAGTAATCACTAATTTAATTTTGGATTGATTTAAAAATTAAAATTGTAACTTAATATTTTAAAAATAAATGAAAACCCTTTATATTTATTATTATAAGGTTAAATATTACATATATATTTGAAAATATAAAAAATTAATATACAAATATACCGATTCATTTATTTATTAGATATGGTCAAAAATGTAACCAGATGAGTAACAGGATGTAATCCACTTAACTTATTTTTTAAAATTCAAATTATCAGTCCTTTACAATTAATCAATCCAATTATGTTTGAAAATCAAATTCAGATGATATTTGTCATTTAAATACAAATACAAAATCACTACATGCGTTTTTAGTCTTATTGGCAAACTTAAGTTCAACCAACTGAATTAAGAAACCACTAACAATATTATTAACTATTTATAGGAATAAAGTTGATACAATAATAATAATAAATTGCGAGCGAAATTTACACGAATCGTTGCAGAATTGACATGCCGCGGAGCGAATTATATCTATATTTTCATGAAGAAATAATAGAAACATCATACAACAATGATATGTGTGGACTTTCTTACTCTTTCATCCTTCCCTTGCTCAAAACGTTTTTTTTCAAAATCAAAAGTACATTGATTTCAAATTTATTAGAACAAATTAATAATATTAATCACTTATCCCATATATCTATTTAATTTGAGTCATGTATCTCAAATTCATACTTATTTTTATTTATTATGGCAGTAAGTAAAATGCATTTAAGAGGGGTAAATGTTGACAAGGTACATTACTTCTTTCCTAATTGCATTCAAAGATATTTAGAATGATAATTAAATTTATTACTTACGAGGCTTTTGGAATAATTTTGTCTTCATTTACAGTTGTATCATTTTTGGGTGAACAACTACGACTTTTTTCTTTTTTAGCTGGAGAAGTATGTCCATTACTAACAAGTTTTCCTTTGGACTTTGAACGAGAACTAAAAATATCAAATGTAACATGAACATTTTTAACCCTATTAATTAGATAAATAACATACATAATTGGTCATAACTTACTCTCTTTTTGTATTTTTATCTCGCACTTTGTCTGAATCATAATCTTTATCTTTATATTTGTCTCTTTCTCTTTCTTTATCACGCTTATCACGATGACGATCTCTTGATCTGCTACGTCGATCTCGTGTGCGTGATCTACTACGGCTTTTTCTCCTACAACATCACAAAATTATTGAATTAAATTATATATTATATGACTAATTTTATTTACCATATTTTAGATTTTTCTTTCAGAGTAAAAAATGAATAGTTTATAAAACATATTTTATAGCAAAAATATTACCTTTCTCGTTCTTTTTTTCTTTCTTTTTCTCGGTCTTCTTTATCTTTTTCAAATTTCTTAATCATATCTCCAACACGTTCTTGGTCTTCCTACAATATTAATTATTTAAACATGAGCTATTCATAATATATTACATCAATACATTTAATAATAACTTAAAACAATTAGGTAATGTTATAAATTATTAAGTGTTGAAAAATTTATTAGATTAAGTACAAAATAATTTGTAACATAAAATAAGATAAAAAAATGAAATAAATTAAACATTTTATGAAAAAATTTAGGTATTACCATTTTTTTTTTTAACTCTTCTTTTTTTTGCTCAATAAATTTAGGAGGTATACCAGATGGGGATTCTTGAGCAGATATAAGTAATTCCCATAAGTCTGTCATAAACACTCGAGCATTTTTTCCATTCAAGAAACCAGTAAGATTTATTTGCATTTTTCTTGGATCAGGACACTAATGAAACATTTGTATGTTAAAAATTTAATTTAATAAGAAAAATTAAAAATATTTTATTTTACTGTATCAGCTTCTAGTTGATTGTTCACAAACTCTTCTACAACATCATCTTCCATTCCAAGCAATTCCGTTATTCTTTTGCCAATCCAAGGTTTGATAGTATCTAGTTTTACTTTATTCATATCAACCTTTGAATATAATATTTTAGTTATCATGAGTATTAAATATAAATTCAAAAATTATACTTAGATGTATAATTAAATATAAATACATATTAAAGTTTTGTGTTGATTTATAATACCTTAGCATTTAAAGATTCACTAAATTTCATTTGTTTCAACAGCTTTTTTTCCTTGTCACTGAATCTCGTATCCTGGTCAGCACTCGTACCCTGTAAATTAAATAATTTATTGAGTTGTCACATTTCAGCAACGTCAGCTTCTGTAACCTACAGGCTACTCTAATTTTTTATTTTACAGTTTCTACATATATAATACATATATATATATTACATATCTAACCTAACTTAACCTACAGCCTTATGCATAGTATTGTAAAAATCATTGAGTTTACATTGTCTCAACAACTCCATAAATCCAACTATCATCCAGTCTTAATACTGGAAAACATTGGTAAATATAATTACTTTATAGTAATTCATTCGATACATAATTGTTGTCACCACACAATTAAATTAAGCACTTAATTAAATTTAATGTGAAAACACACTTCGATCTCCCCGCCCTAGCCGGTCAATTATTAGCTCACTATCTACAATGAATTCAAAGACAAACTCATTATAAAATGATACTCAAACAAACCATATAGAGGGCGACTCAAGCGATATATTTGGAAATGATTCTGATATGGACCTAGAACAAAACGACTTTTCTGAATTCCAAGTCAAAGCCACCAAAAAAACACTCAAACTTAAATGTGCATCATTTCATTCGACAAGCTCCACCTCATCAAAAACACATCACCTGACCTCAGCTTGCACCCAGCCGTTCTAAACTATGTTATTCTCTGTTTATTGTCTTCTTCTACCAGCAAAAACAATAATTCTACCTTCAAAATTGAAAAAATTCTTTAAGTCCCTAGGACCTACGTTCATCGCTGGTGGTGATTACAACACCAAGAATATCATATCTTCTTTAGAGGAGAGTAATATATATAAGTATTTTGTAGAGATTTCAGTCCCTCAAATTATTATATTTCAAGATACAAAAAAAATAAAAATAAACATTACTTCTCTATTGCACTAAATAAAAAACATTTGCAACCAAAAACTATCTATGATATTGGAAAAATCTATCAGTCAAAAGTAAAGACAGTGAGAAAAAACACATCATAGTAAAATCAATATGTTCCTGGCTTCGTTCAGAATCTAAATTACAAAGATCCAAAGCAATGAACAATGAAAATTATATTAATGATCCATCTTTGCTTACACGTCCAAATATAATTGTATTAACCTAAAATTAGTGCTTACTAGCTAACTGTTCAAATACAAATGTATTTGACAAAATGTAAAAAAATAACATGTTAAGTTTTATTTCATCAAAAAGTTATATTAGTATTATGACAAATATCTAAATCCATCATTTATGCAAGTATCAATAACAGGTAGGTACCACAAAGGTAATAAACAATGAAATACATTATATTTTACAATGTGCAAGATACAATATATAAATAACACGTACCTGTATATACCCATATTTAAATTAATCAATAATCAAAAGTTTTTTCATAAAATAATCTATAAGTAGTTAAGGATGGTTGGAGATGGCCGATTCAAAAAATAAAAAGCTTATTATTTTTAAGTTCAATTATGTAATCCGATAAAAGTATACTTGGATACAAATATGAAAGACAAGGTATATCGTAAAATGAAATACCGTCATTAATTAGGCAAATACAAAACGATAAAATACATACCGTATACATTTTGCTTCGGCTTCAAAATACAACGAGTATTATAGTACAAACGGAGAAAGTTTTACACAAAGCAAACACTTGATCAAGTTCAAATTATCGCCGACTGTAATGTTTCAATTTTGTTCACTATTGTACACTCATTTCATAAAACCGCATTAGAATAATACATTTCACAGTGAAAATTCGTACTCATCGAATGAAAACATAAAAAACAACGTTTAAACAGTTCATCGTGAATTGTGAATTTCGTTGGTCTGTAGTTTCCAAGTAGGAGTCGAGAAGCCGTGAAGCCAGGAGGTTGTCGGTGTTTACACGCATTACCAACCGTTCATGGAAAAAGAAAACTGTTGTATGCGAATTCATGAATAATAAAAAAATATGAAGAAATGGACAAATTGTTTGTGCCAGTGATAAAGCTTCCGGAAATTAAGGTCGTTTTTTTCTCTTCCATGATATAAACAGTTTATGTTCTATTTTTTAAATTTAAATTTTAGCGCGGCAATTTAATATTTGTAAAAAATTACCCATGTTATGTGAAATAAGTCTATCGTCGTCACTCACAAAGTATTTGCTACTCTTTATTTTTCGTCGTAACAATATTGATACTGATTGGACGGCGATTTGCAGTTATTCACCCGTCGCAATTCACTATGACCGAACGGTGAGAATTACAGACATTGAGTATTAACTAGAAAGTTTTGAAGATTTGTAGAGATTTTTTTTTTGAATCGTCATAGGTTGTATATACTGTGATTGTCATCAGCAGGGGCACCCTCAGAAAATTATCTCAATCAATTTTACATTATACATTATACATAATTACATATTTACATTATATAACTAGGGAACTGATTTAAATGCACAAAAATATGTTATTAAAAATATTTTAATGTGTTAGATTTAACTATGCTCTTAAAATTTACAAATATGTATTGAATATGCAAAAAAATAGTAAAAACAGTGAAAAATATTCAATATATGTGAAACAAAATTAGAGTTATTTTAATAAAAATTATCTAAATCTTACATATTATAATAATTATACTTATTTACATGGTAAAATTAAGTATGTATTGCAATTAGTTTAGCCAGTTTAGGTAATAATAATATTAAAATATCTATTTTATAGGGTAAGTAATTATGTTAATAATTATATTATATTATATTAATTATAATTCTTCGATGACGATTCAGTATTTAAATTATATTTTATAATAATTATTTTTTTAGCATAATATTGCCTCATTTAGAAAACAAAAGCTAGCTTAGTCCCAAGGGAGAGCCTTGCTGGCTGGGTTCAGACTGTTTATGACGGCTCCGTTTTTCTGTTCATGAAATGTGATCGGTATTTAAATTTGATATAATGAAACACCATTTGGATTTGGTATATAATTATAATCGTTTACTGAAATATTAAAAGTTTATTGGTTAAATTCGCTACTTCGTTCGTCAATAAACAGCGTTCCGTTTATATGCTTTCACATTGAATAATACCATCATTATATAAATTAAACGGACCAAGATCTCGGTTCGACTTGATTTTTTTAATAAATATCTGTTGATCTGTTACCGTAGACTGTAGAGAATTATAAAAATATATAAAATAAAAAGAATTATAAAAATTGTTATCGATAAAATGAAAAATGATAACACATTTTGCTTAGGTCGATCCTGAAATTTAAAATTCGATTACAAATAGAAGCGACAAAAACACGTACACGCCCGATGGTTTATAAAGATAGTAGATATTTGCATAATGCATACACAATATATATTATAAAGTATGATCTGTGACATACAAATACAGATTTGTAATAATCATGTGTACATGATCATTATAATTACACCATGTTTGTAATATAAGTTATAATAATTATGAAAGCACAGTATTAAAATATCTCTAGTCTTCATGCGATCTAATTCTGTATACATCGATTTTTCGCAATCTTGTTCATATGATATTTAATTTTATTGTCATTGAAAACATTTGAATACTTGATGCAATTATTCATATATCTTATCTATTCTGTGCGATATGACAGAGTGAATGCAATTTTGGATATGATATCAGATGCCGATTGGTAGATAATCTGACCAGATATGAGACCGTCCACCCACCACTCGCTTTCAGTCACTACTCAGTATAGTCGCTCTTGCTATTTCACAAGCGTCCAGTTTATTAGCGTAACAATAATATTTTATTTATAAACCATTGAATCATTCGGGTAGTAAGCATTTTTGACCTAGATATTCATGAATGTATTGTCGTAATAGAATATTGCGTTTGAGTAAAATCATACAACTCGGAAATAAAATCAATTTTATTGGTAGAACAATGAGCCGAGAAGAGTCTACAGATTACAAGGCCGATTTGAAAAAACGCCTGTCACCAATTCAATATCATGTTACACAAGAAAAAGGAACAGAGAGGTGAATATTTAAATATTCTAGAGAGTACACTTAATAAACTCATTATTTAATCTTAGGGCCTTTACTGGAAAATATAACAAAACTACTGAAGCCGGTTTGTATACTTGTGTAGTCTGTAATGAAACATTATTTACTTCAGAAACAAAATTTGATTCCGGCTGTGGTTGGCCAGCATTCAACGATGTCATAGATCAGAAAAAAGTGAAGTTAACTTCTGATACTTCCAATGGTATGTTAAAGAATTTATTTAACATCTATGGTGTTGGTAGACTTCTTTTTTTGTGTATTTACCAGGAGGTTGGAAACGCTGCAAAGTTTATAACACTCACTCTATTTAGTAATAATTGCTTGTTATTTAAATATGCTACTTTTTCTTATAAAAATATTTACTAATTATGAAACTGTAAAGCTTAGTGCTGGTCAATTACTTAATTTCTATATTCTTAATAACATATTATTTCAAATGTCCTTTTTTATTATTTCCTCGAATCTTCTTTCACATGTATTTATTATATTGTTTGCATAAAAGTAGTTCTGCGCAATTTTCAACTGTATTTAGAGATTCAATTTAAAATCTACTTTAACTTCAAAAAGAAGTTCTCTATATATCAAACAGAATACAAAATACCATTGGATTATAGTTTAAATTAACATATTTTAAAGAGTCAAATTTTCTATATTTTAAATATCTATGAATTTGTCATGAATTAGAAGCTGATTCAAATTATACTTTAAACATTGTTTAAAATCTTTAATTAAATTATATGCTTTATCATAATCAATCTACACTCGCTTTGGATTTTTGTCTTCTTAAAGTGTTGTCATTTAATATAACCATTGTTTATAGGATTTATAATCAATGCTATAACCTTACAATTACGAGTTCTGAATTTCTAACATGTTTGTTTCAAATTTGTTAAATAATCTCAAAAAACTTAAGTTTTCCAAAGTATTTAGTTTGGTAAAAAATTTTTATTATGGTAATAATTTGTGGTGTTGGCGGCGTTTCCTTGGTTCCTCTACTATACAAAACAATACTGTCGCTTTATGACGGTGATGGATACAGTTGGAGCAAATTTGCTGTTATTGATTACCAACCCAGGTATGATAAGAACTGAAGTGCAGTGTGGAAAATGCGATGCACATCTAGGACATGTTTTTAAAGACGGCCCACCACCGACAGGTCGGAGATTCTGTATTAACAGCGCATCAATGAATTTTCATCCAATAAATCCAGATCAATGATATTTGTAGATGGTAATTTCTTTTTTGTATTGGCTGAATTCAATACTTCCATGACTAATAGCAGATGTATTTTTTTTTTTTCAGAAACGAATTCAACTCTAGAGTTAACATCTCATCTTTAGACCATACTTACATTATTTATTAACAAGATGGATTTTAGTCGATTTATCAAGCCTGTTATGTATTTGTTTGTGGAAGTTTCAATAATATAACAGATTTTTTTTTTTTTTGTTTTTTTAATGTGTTAATAAATGAATGAACTATAATTATATATATAAAAAAAAAAAAAAAATTGTGATTGATATAAGATAATTAAATTTTTATTTGGAATTGGATAAATGTTTGTAAACAATGTTCTGTTCTATTAGTCCCTGTAAAATTATTAATAATTTAAATAATAAAAAAAAAAAAACAAAACAAAACAAAACAAAACTTGTTGAAATTTTTCGTACATGCTAATTTTTTTTAAAAACACTAAATGGTATGTTTTTAAATATTACACATGCTAAAAAAAAAAAATAAGTATATATATATATATATATATATATATATATATATATATATATATATATATATATATATGTGCATATACATATAATGCGTTTTATGTATAGTTTATAATTTTTATCACACACCCAAGAACAGAGACATTCAGAGATCTTAATGTTTTAAATTAATATTTTAAAAAATAATAGCAATCAATGGTCATAGAATAAAAATTAATTCTAAAACAAACTTTAATTGTATTTGTATTGCACAATATTTACATGATTATAAAAAGAAAATTACTAACTTAATGCAAATAATATAATAATATACGTATATATTTATTTATAATATATATATATATATATATACTTTTATTAAATTGTTTATAATTATTAGGTTCAATCTGATATTTTGCCATCAAACGCGACAACAGGCACAATGTAATTAATATTATTGGAATATATTTTGTAAAATGATTTTTATATTTAAAAAGAAATTATTGATTATTGATACTACATTAAGAATATACACTGCAGTTATGAAAGATGGAAGGAATGTTGTCCTTCAGAAGCAGCCATTTGTAACTTTTTCCTCATTATGTCTATGCTGGAGTAATCCGGTAATTTGAGGTAGTTAACGCACGTCATGACAGATGGTAAATAATCGTCTGGATTATCATTTTCTTCAAATATTCGACGCACAATGGTCAATGCTGGAGAAAGCGATTTGAAACCTATAGAAGAAATCAAATCAATTATATAAAAATGTATAAAATATACTCGTCAACAATGACAATAGTAATTAGTTTATAAATTGAAAAATGTAATGCCAAGATCTAGACTCGATTGAATATGAACGACTAACATAAATATTAATATTTTAAATTAATAAAAATCTAGAATGTTTATTTAAATCTGATACGTGGACATGTTTTTCAATCGAATAAAGATGAACAGTAATTTTATTTTTAATGATTTGAATTTGGACGATTACCTCCGACAGGAAGACGAGGGGCCCCAGTAACAAATCTCAAGAAGTCTCTTTGTTGCTGATGATCATATTCTGACAATATTTTAAAGAGAAAATCAATAGCTCTAGAATTAGCTGTATATCCATGATCTAGACGACACGATTCCGATAGCATACGAACATCCCAGTTTTTAGTAGTATTTGTATGCCCGCAAAATATAGCTTCCAGTTCTTCGGGATAAAATAGTTGTCCAAGACGTTTAAGAGAAAATACACTTTCAAATCCTTCTCTGAGACTTTCCATTTGTTTTGAAACACCTTCGCGTAAATACCAATGGCAAACCAACTGAAATTATTTCATTATGTTACAGAAGACTCAAAAATGAGAAATTAGTTTTGCAATTCTTAATACTTATAAATAAAATTTACTTGTATGTAATTTTCCAAATTATCTATTGTAACATCAATATTCTGACCATTTTTTCGTAATTCAATAGTGGAATGCCCAGGCAATGTAAAATCAAGTCCCAGATCTTGTATAGAACAACCATCTAGAGTAATTTTACTAATCTGAAATCAAATACACACATTAATTAGTGGTTCATAATTTTTTTTTTACTATTCATTATTATAAAATATTATGAGTAAAAATACCTTTTCGGTTTTTTCTTCTTTGCTCAAAGAATAATCAACATGGATAACCCTTTTTTCAAGAACTAATTGATGAAGTTTTGATAATGTTTTGTATATATCAGGAACTATGTATGAAAGATCACTAAGAGAAAGATAATTTTCATGGCCTAATAGCCAACGGTACATGGTAATACTTAATGGTAAATCCAACTGCAAAATTTTAATAAATGGTTTATAAAAATTATTGAAAAAGATCAAAATTACATTAGCTTACAAGTCTTGAATCCATAATAGCTTTAGCCATAAACTTTCCTAAGAATTTAAATTTTGATTTCATTCTCAGTTGATGTGGAAGTTTTGTAGTTCGAGATAATGGATTAGGATAAAGTCCTTCAGGTGAATGCACATAAGAGTCAGATTCCACCTTTAAAGAATTATTCCATAGTTCTAGATCAGCTTTTTGTAATTCTTTTGAAACCAATGCATAAAATTCCAAAGTTGGTCCCAAACCTGTTCCCACCTGAAAAAAAAATTAATTAATAACTATTATATTAAGTCTATCAAAGTAATAATTACTTCATCTTCATATTGTATTTCTAATAAGGCCCGTGAAGAAGCATTTTCAGATATCACAACTTCAGCTTGAGAAAGAATGTTAGACCTAGTTACTGAACGCTTACGTCTATCAAGACGAGGTGCCACACGTTCATGCATGTCACCATTGGTATTATTTCCAGCCCCCTGTAGTTCTGAACTGGAGTCAAGTAAACGTTGTAATGCACGATCTCGGTCGAATACAGTTGCATAAAATAATAATTGTCGAGTCTCAAAAGGCAATAAAAATGCGCTAAAATATATAAATAAAACATATAAAAGATTAATTTATTTATTATGATGATTAATTATCTTCCATTTACCATGCAGATGCAACCTGTTGAAGCCAACCCGGTAAATTTCCAGTCATGATTACTAATGGGTCTTGGAGTTGTCTGTTTGCTTTTGCAGATATTTTAACATTAATAAATTCCTAAAAAATGATATTTTAAAATAAATAATTATTAATGAAATACTTATGTACTTTAAAGCTTGTACTTACATTAAATGGAATAATTGAATTATTATGAAGTTGTGTTGGATAAAGTGATGTCCAATATCTATTTATGGCATTTAAAACCCGCAAAAGACTAAGTACGGGTAAAGAAGGATCTTGTATTTGAACATAATCAGGTAATGATAATTGAAGATATGATTCAAGTGAAGACTTCACAGGGGACACTACCCCTTCTACAAGAAAAAACCAAAAATATATTTAATAAATGCATAAAAAAAAATGTATAAAACCTATATTCTAAGATAATTAAGATAAAGCCACTTCTTACCTAACCATAACTCATCCTTCACTTTTTTAGAAGCATTTTTATGAGTTCCTGATCTTCCTTTTTTACCAGTACTACTCGTAGTAGGTTTTGGTGAATGCACTTCTGTATCTTCTGGCAAAGGTCTACATATAAAAAACACTCACTCATTAGTTTATATACACTCACTACCTAAGTTATGTACAGTATAATATTTGTTAACATTATACATTTTAGAACGAAAATAATCATTAATGTTTAATAGTTTTATATTATATTCAAAATAAAGTTACAAATTTGATATTTATTTTTTTTATTCAAAGTCTTAAAAATCTTATAAAATTTTGATATTCAAGGAATATCTATTATTGTCATTGAATACAAACATGACAATTTTAAGTTTTAGTTGTTCAGCATTATTTATTTTAATGTAAATAACTTTCAAGTTTAAAAAGTAAAAAACATTTATGAAATAATAGAAGCTAATTTACTAATATTTTTTTCTCATATTATATTTTACCTGTAATAAATTGTATGAGTTTGCACCCATATTCCAGCAGATCCTAAAGGTAATTCAGAATCATTATCAGTCTCCATATCATTACTAGTTGAAAATTGGCGAACTGCTTGGTAAACAGTCATATTATAAGGGAGAACATGATTCCCTATAAGAAATTGCAGTTTATGCCTTGTTGAACCTTGTCCAATTACAACAGCTGCCTGTTAATAAAATTATAAAGAAAAAAATGAATAAAGTAAACACATAAATGTATGAAATAAATGATTAATATATAAGGATAGTAGTATAGAAAAGGAGTGGGCTATTTTTTAATATATATTATTGTATTATATATAACAAAGGAAAAACCAATTAATTACCAATGTGTCATCAATATCATCATCAGAATTGTCATCATCTGATTTAGATTGATTGTTTTCTCTAATATGAGCAAATCCTCTAACCACTAAATATCTTTCAATTGCTTGAACTAAAGCTAATGGATCAATTTTAACAGTCCCACTTTTCCATTGTTTCAAATTATTACAATCTGGATGTCTTTGTAACAAACACTGAAAATTACAATTTAATAAATAATTAAGTTATAACATAATAATAAATAATTATATTTACTTTGAGTTGATGTGTATTGAAGAACTTTAAAGCACTGTTTCCAGCACCAGTTGATAAATCGTGCACTTTTACAGGAAATTGTTCTAACTGTGAAACACAACTTCCTAACTTTCCAATCAATGCTGAAAATGGTCTAATATTTTTGATATTCTGAGTTGTTGTAAACAGTTCAAAGCTATCAAGCTAAAAACAAATAATTGATTTAGTAAAAAATTAGATTGATAGTATTTTATACTTGTATAGATAATATATAATAAAATTGTAGAATTATTATATATTAGTTAGAAAACCAATGTTTACAGTTTGACTTACAGGATATCCAGCAAATACATGTAAAAACTTTCGTAAGCGTTCATTCCTGTGATCTAATCCTAAGGTAGTTTCAGTCAAATATACAGTAAGTGATTTAATCAAACCACTATGATTTACTTCAAATGGCGATATATCAGAAGTGAGAACAATTTCCCTTAATTCTAAAAGAGCATTTATATCTTCATCTCCCTAGTTTAAAACATAAAAATACATTATATTATATTTCTAATATATTTTGAATAAAGCAAATTACTATTTAATTATTACCTCATTTTGTAATTTACTAATTGCTTTGGTAAGGCGAACTAAAATACTTTCGGAAAGTTCATTTTCATTACTCATTTCTTCATCTTTTACACTTTTATCATATGTACTTAAAAATTGTTGTGCCCTTTCTTTTACCCATTGTTTAGCTTTTTCTTTATTTACTGCACTTATGTTTGATGCAGAATTTGTAGAAGTTGATCCATTACCACACATATTGGAATTTTTGTTTAATTCCTAAACAAATATTAATATGAAAAGTAAATAAACAGTTTATTTTTCTGTAGTGAAATAAAAAATAATTTAATAAAAATACTTTTGAAAATGCTCTTTCTGTACTTCTTAAAAGCCTTGCAGGATTTAATGATGCTAAAAATCCTGAAGTTGATTTAAAATTTGAATTTGAAAAACGTGTTCTTGATGATGAATTAACGCCAACTGCTCTTGAAGCAGTATTCCCTCCTTAAAATTATTACATGTTTTAAATTACTGATTATTCATTATTATGAGGCAATTTTTATTAATAAATTATAAAAATTGTAAGTTATATTTATTTAGTAATCTCTAGTTTTTTAATAATTGTTTATAATTTATCTATACTCTACAGTATTAAGATATAACAATACTTAATTCATTAAATATAAATTAATTCTTAGTATAGTCAGTATGGTATATAAGTTAATCTAATTATTAATTGAGAGTTAATAATTGGAATACAGAAACTATAAATACTAATATTTACCTTTGGATATAAAAAATTCATGTAATGTTATAGCCTGAGTAGAATTTGGCGAAAGAGTATTACTACTACTGCTACTTCCAGCCACAGTCTGCACCTCATTCGTTTCATTATCTTGATTTCCTTTTTTACGTGCAGCACTAGCAGATTGCCTTTTGTTGTGTTTTTTATTTCGTTTGAATACTTCAGTCATTCTACTAAAATATGAAATAAATAAATTACTATCAAAGAGGAAACAAAATGTATACATTTGTTTTATTTAGATATTAATTTAATATTCAATTTGTTCAAAAAATTAAATTCAAAATCTCACATAGAAAACACATTATATTAATCATTAAATATATAATCTACATACTTTCCAGAACAACGTTGAGCGACTTGAGCTAAAATAGTTGCTTCTGTTGCATTATCTGCTTCACCTTCAGGAGCACTAACTGATGACGGAACTTCATTATTTCCATTTTCAGCTGGTAGTGGACATTGACTCGGAGTATTATCTGAAAATTAATTTTTATTTTAAATTAAAAATATACATTCAAAATAAACAAGAGTTTAGTTAAAAATAATAATAATAACCATTTTGAGCACTTCTAGATGGCCCTGGCAATCCTTCCATTCCAGCAGAAATACACGGAGGCAACTTAACAGGAGTTTGAATATCAGCTTCAGCTAATTGTTTAACTTGATGCATAACACCCTCACGTATAAAATGAGTTTCAAAAACTTGGGGTAGTTTTTGCATTAAAATTTCAGCCATTTGCGTTGCACCGACAACAATACGTAAATCTTGAGATGCCATCATACCAGCTATATGACTAGCTACCATCTGTTTTTGTGTTACTACCTTCTAAAAACCCAACATTATCAAAAATGCAAATTAAATATTTTTTTTTGGAACAATAAACAATAAAAAATGTACATGTTGCGAGTATATGCGGATGAAGTGAAACTTTTTTCAGAGTCATTAAACAGATAGAATATTAGGTGTATTATGCAGGAAGTGGAAGAGACAGGCCCAGCAGGGGATAGCTCCCTCTATCGCTGGTCTTTGATGGCTATAAAGGGTGTTATAATGTATATATTCTTATATTTTTTTAATTATATTTTGTGTATTATTAATAAAAGATTATGCCAACTACGGGGGAAGTATTGTCTCACGACAGATCTTCCCATATCATGATTTGGAGGGGCCACTGTGGGGAAGATTGAAAAAAAAAACTTTTTTGCACCCTCTGAAAGAAGTTTCATTTCAAAATATTATTATATAATATACATAAATAAATATAAGCTGAACTAATTTAATACATAATAAATGAAAAATAAAATGTAACGAATTATTTTTTTAAGAAAATTATGAACCAATTATTAGTATATACTCAATAAATAATATTAGATACTATATAATTATAAGACCATTTTTTTCACTTCACTATACATAACAGCAAGTATAGGAATAAAGTAACAACATTTATACTGATAATCAATATTTCAATAGCTTCTTAAGCACTAAAAAAAGATTAAAAGGTATACACATTATTTAAATTTTATAATTTATTAATTTATCTTGGACAAAATATAAAAATAAATATAGATTGACCTTCAAGTCACTAATTACTAATTAAAATTATTCTTTTAAATAAAATGTTTTTAATTACCAAAAGTAGTTCAGCAGGGGAGTAATAAACCATACGCAATAATGCACGAAGACATTTATATCTGACTAATGGGCCAGCTGAACTATTATAAACTTCATACAATATGCTAAAAAGTAATCGAACAAATGACCCAGCTAATTCATTTTCACTGAAAAAAAAAATTTATTAACATATTAGTATTTGCTATTTATAAACATAATGATACTAACAATACTAAAATATCTATTTGATTAAAATATAATTTCATTTAATTAAACAAATACAAAAAGTTATTTTTAAGATACCACCATATAAGTACCCAAAAATTGAGCATAAAAACATATCCTCTTATCATAGAAACACGATGTAGGTATTATAATAAACTTTAGAAATTCTTCTAAAATTTTTGGAATAATTTCTAAGCTAATTATATATTACACTAGCTAAATTACAAATTTGAAAGAAAATATTATTATTTATTTTCAATAATAACTTTATTTATAATGTTTGAACTTCTAGACCAGTGTTTCTCAACTTTTTCACTGTGGCAACTTCTCTTTTTGAATTTCAATTTTTAACAACCCCTACATATTTTTTTTTATAAACTCGCATAATTATAATTAATAATTAATACTAGAAGTATTATATATAAGAAACATAAAATGTTAAAATGTACTCTCGTATTATGTAATATTTATTGATTTTATTAATTTATTTTAATATTTGAGATTTTTAATTTTGTGTATTGATTTAAATCATGGCGCGACCCCAAAGAAGTCTAATTTCGCCAATTTTAGTTTTAGAAAACAAATTGATTGATCTAAATTACTTGAAAAAAATTGATCAATCAGAAAATGATATTCAAAATAGGAACTACTATAAAAAAAAAATGAAATGGTGATGCACATGCGCAAAATACACGAGTTAAAAAAAGTTTAAGTCATAGGAATTTATGATACATTAGTCTAGTTTAATGTTCCACAAACAGAATTTAAAAATATTTACAGGGTAATAACTAATGACTGATAGTGGACCTTGTTTCCGCGGACACAGTATATTATATCTAAAAACGATTTCACTTAAAGTAGAAATTTTCAATTTTACATTGACATAAAAATTTTATTTCTAAGACAAACTAAAATTGAGTACTATCGAAAGTTTTATTAAAAAAAAATATGTATGAATTTATGATATTGTCATAAATTACACTGGCAACCATGGTGGTAGCTTTTAAAAATAATGATTTAATCACTACTCCACATTTACTTAAATTACTCCATCATATCATAAAACTTTTAGATTTTATAATTATGCAAAAATTAATATCGGTGACAGTATATTTTATATTTTCCAAAATCTTTAATTATTTAAATTTTATTATGACTATTGTAAATTTGTATATAAGTAGTTAATATATCATTTTTGAATTGTAAAGCTTATTGAAAATTTTGTTGTTGTAATGTTGTTTATGTATTTCAATGAATTTTAATTAAATAAAATTAGTTATTTTATTGTTATTCTAAAAAAAAATAGCACTTAATGTTATTAATCAATAATAAAAATAAAAATAGAGGCTGATCCACCTTTTACTTAGAATTGTTTCGATGTAATTATCTGATGTATATTGATTGATCAATATTGAATATCTCATCCAAATCTTAGATCTCATATTTATTTAACATACTTGATAATGAAAATTAATTTTAAGAATTGTTTTTAAAATTGTTTAATAATATTTTTAACAAAGAGAAATATAATTGTTGATATTATTTAACTATTTAGGGGGGTTAACTACAAAGTATTAAAATAAATAATAGTACATATATTACCCAAATGATGCGGCTACTGTTTCTACATCTGAAGTAGATCTTGTTTGATGATTATTATTAAAAGACGATGAAACTGTTAAAACTTTACGTTGAATAGGTCGTGTGGTACCAGTGTCTTCATTAATTTGTCTCATAGAATGGAGATCAATTGTGTAAGGAGCATGACTCAAAAGAACTTCATCTTCACCGGCTTGATGTGCAACCTAAACAACATGTAATAAATTATATTAAAATAAATGTTTAATATTAATTTATTATAAATTATTATTAATATCTTCAGTTTTTATCAGGAATATATTAAGGTTTTGTGCCCATAGGTATAAAATTGAAGTCCCCTTAATCAGTCATTGCATTTTTTTTTTTTTTTACTTAAATGTTGCAAATATATGTATATATTAAAAGATAGCTAAAATATGGAGAAACCACAATTATAGTTAATACAATCTAGAGCTGTGGTTGTATAGATGTGCCAATGTTTTCAGTTTTATTTTTGTCTATCTATTACTAGGGGATTTACATTTTATTTGGAGTGGTTATTTAAATATACTTTACAAATGGTTAAAGATGAAAAGTTTTATACACTTTTCCAAAAGTAAAATACAAATTCAAAACATGCTGCTTATGAATATATCAATTTTCTAGTCATTTCCTATTAATATAGTTGTAGATTGTCATAAACATATATTTAAAAACATTTTTGACTTCAGAATAATATTTTAATCAAATGTTTAAGTTGTTACATGTGCTGTAAATGCTAATTAATTTATTATAATTATTTAATTCAATTTTTTTTGACAAGTTCAGGCCTAGCTATGGACAGCCACATATTGAAATATATAAGCCATATGGTACTATAGATAACAATGTTTTAGACTTATCAGTTAGCTTTTTAATAAAATTGAAAAAAAACATAACATTGTATAGTGATAATTAAATTTGTATGACTAAGAACAAAAAATAATTAAAAGAATATTTCAAAGGCTCCGTTAGACTCTGTTAGAATAGTTAAACAGAAAAAATTAGATTTTTTTACTGTAGATAAAATTTGAGTCCATTACTCTTAGAATAAATAAACAATCAAAACAGTGGATGACAAAGGGTGAATTTGTTCTGAAAAAGCAAACATATTTAAAAGGAAGCTACACACCCGTTCTGTAAGTAATCAATACGTTCACGCTCAATACATACAGATTTTTATGTATTTATCATAAAAACATAATTGTTGCAGATTATGAAAGGAAATATTTACTGAGTTTTTGTTTTTCACATTTTTTACATTTTATTTTTTATATCAAGCTTTTAAAATTTACTATTTTTGGAAGGTAATAATATAGTTTCGTTCTCAACCAAGAAGATGATAGGATCTATTTTTTGACATAATTGTTTTCATTGATTATAAAAAAAGTAAAATAATAACAGAATTGTAATATGTATCAATATTTGGAAGGATTTTTGAAAAAAATGTTTATCGTTGGATAGTATTTTTTTATAAAGTATTATAATTGACATAAAAAAAGATACAAGTCGAAAAATGTAACTGACCAAAGAAAATTAAATTAGATTCCAATACCCCTCACATAAATTAATAGAGGCAAGTAAACCTAGTTGTCAAAATCATTTTTATTGATAAAGTGTTACTGTACCTCAATTATTCTTGAGTCTAATGAAGTATAAGAATGCCACATAGATCTATCATCTCTCCATTGCCATTGAACCATTTGTTGAGAAGACCCTGATCCTGGAATAGCACCATAAATACCATGGCGATCAAGAAGACTATCTACGGAAAATAGTCCATCAGATGGCAATCGAGGCATGAGTTCACCAATAAGACATGTAACTTCATATAATTCTTGTGAACTTCTTGGAAGTAATTCAATCTATAAGAAGATATAAATAATTTTGTATTTTTTTGAAAATGCTATTATACTATTTAGTCAATGGTTATACTAAAAATATAACATTAGTTTAAGTTTTAAATGTTGGGTTACAAATATTTCATAGAAAAATTTCAATTTATACCTGAGTAAGTTCCGGAGAAGGAGACCCGGTAAGAAGATAACCAAGAGTTTCAGCAATGTTATTTTTTAACAAGGTTTGTGACAATTCTGGACAATTTGTACATAATGTTGACAACATTCTTAACACCATAATAAATGTACTTGAACTCATAATAGGAGGAGATGCTATAACCTATAAAATTAAATTGAAATAAAAAAATGTTAACATGATATATATATATATAATAATGTCAAAATAGTAAGATATTATAAAAGTAAATTACCAATTGCTGAAGATTAGTTAATAACTCTTCACTTGCAACTTCTTTTAACTTATTTGAATCAGATTGAAAATTATCAACAAGACGACTAAATGCTAAACAAACACTTTCGACACTTTTTTTATCCTAATTTAAAAAATGAAACATTAATATTAGTAAATATATTATAAACAAATAAAATAATTTGAATTAAAATTAGAATAAAACTTTTAATTATTTGACATTCAAATAATTTAGTATATACCTGTTGAGTTACCCGACTTGACAATAATGGTAATGACTTTGCAACATAATGGAATTCATCAGCATTCATGTTTTGACAACAATTTGCAGTGATAGCTAAGGCTGCTCGTTGGGCATTTATACTAAAGAAATCAATGTACGTCAAGCATGCAGCAACACCGCTCTAAGAAGAAAAAATTAATTAAATGATCAATTTATACATAAAATATATAAGGTTGGTTGGGGGATAAAAAGCCAAGGAATAAAATAGATATTAATTTCAAGAAAATGTTACTGATTTAATAGAACTAGGTATAAAATAATAATAAATAAATATATGTATTTCAATTATTACAACCAGCGGTAAGGATGTCATGGTAAAAAAGATTTACTTATATTTAAATAAAGACATTTATTATAAATAAAGCATGTTTGTAAAAAAATATTAATAAGTTAAAAAAAAAATTGAGATAGAAAGATAGTAAAAGAAAAAGTGATAATTTATGTTATAATTAGGGGAAAAATGCAAAAATCATCTTTATTTATTGTTTTAATTCTTAAACAAAACAGGGATATTATTAAAAATTGTAATCAATATGTGATTGAAAAAAGAGACTATTGTGTGATTTATTGTTTAAATTTTTTTATAAGAAATTTATAGTAAATGTGTATAATATTTAAAAACGTAGAAAAACTATCGTAAAAATAAAATGAATTGTAACTATATATATATATTATATTCTTAAACTAATTATTAGGTTTATAATTGCACTTGGTAATGAATTAGGGGATATAAAAATAAGTAATCTATGTAAATTATTTTACATAGATTACTTATAATTTCAAATTACTAAAAAATTCTTACAGATTGTAATATAGAACGACCATGTCTTCTAGAAAGCATTTCTAAAGCAGATAGGGATTGTTCAGCAACATCCATGCATTGGATTGCTTGTAGCTTATCCAACATTGCTGGAACAGCATCTAGTACAGCAGCTGACGAACGTGGGAGAGCTTCCATCATATATGTTAAGGCACGACAAGCATGGTTCATCTAAAAGTTAAAATAATATATATTTACATTACTTATTAAATCTTTATATACATACATAGATTAGATGTGTACAAAATCTCATCATTCTTATATATACAGTTTCATAGATAAAACAAATAACTTACTAAATATAAAAAAATATACATAACTCACCATATCAAAATTGTGTTCCATAGAAAGTAGAACTATTAGTGCAGTGACTACAGGTTTCACAGGAAATCCAGTTAAAGTATCTTCATTACCCATTACTAACATTTGGCACATTTCAATAACTGCTTGAAGTTGCTGTCCTTCATCCCCTGTAGCTTGCATTCCTTGTAATAATTGTTGTGCTTTAGATGCTATAAAATCACATTTTATGTAAATTAATACTTATTTTATAATAATGTTTAATCTTCATAACTTGAATAAAAATATAAATAATTCATACTTGTAGATGCAGCACCCATAGATCGATTAAACAAATGATGCATACGTGGTGCTAAAGCCCCAAATAAATGAGGTGGTAAACCTCTTGATTCTAATAATGCTTGTAAACGTCCAACTTCCCCTTCTTCTTCACTATCATGACTTGTAGTAACACTGCTACCCCATGCAGTAGGCCCTAAAATAATTGTAATAATTAATGTTTATTGTTTATTTAGTTACTTAGGTCAAATACAAAATGCACTGTTATAGTTAAATATATTACAGTTCACACCACCTCCAGTAGCCTGTGTGCCAGATGATGAAGGATTAGTATTAGTAGTAGTAGATGATGACGTTGCCATATCAGGAGCATTAGTGCTTATTGAACTAGATGTAGAAGGTAATAGATTTAAGTTGTCGCTTCCTTCGGCCGTTCCATCCCCATCAACCAATCCTTCCATAGCCACTTCTACACCTTCTCTTCCACTCGCTTTGGTATTACCGCGGCGACTATATAAACAATGAATAATAAATATTAAATATAGAATTATAAATATGATATAAATTATATAATATAAACTTTAAAATAATTTAATTAATACCTAGTACTAGCACAAGACCCCGTTGTTGGTCTTCCGCGTTTCCTACGCAGCGGTAAAGACGCGCGTAAATTACTTTCCTCTCTATTCTTACTTTGACTTGAAGACGCACCTGAAATAAAAGGAATAGAAATATTATAAAAATATAAAAACAAAAATTTAAGCCTAGAAAATAATAAAAATCAAATAATTAAAGTTAAACAATTATAAACTCACCCAGCGTAGGAATTTCTAATTTTGGACGTTTATTTGGTGAAGGTTCTATTTCTTGGGTAGAGGGTTCGTTCACTGTATTACTTTCCTCAGCACGTAATGATAGTTTTGATTTACTACGCAAGGGATACCTATTTTCAGTAGGAGACCCTTTTTCTTTTTCTAGAAGAAAAATTAAAATGATAAGTTTAAGAATTATATTTAACTATTTAAGTAAAAAAAAACATGAAGCACATAAAATATACATTAAAATTAAACTACATATAATGAGAGTAAAACATAGCGTTATTAAAATGTATTTTTAAATAATATATACATAGTTAATGTGAAATTATATTTAAAATTATGTAGTTAAAATGTAAGACTGCTTTAGGTTTTAACAAATTGTTTTAATTAGTTAAGAGAACAGAAATTGAAAATGCTTTTGAAATTTTCTTACTTAATTTAGGCGATTTTGCAGATGTTGATTTTTTACTTGGACCCGGTTCTTTTGGCTATAAAATACAAAAATAAATTAGATAAAATACAATTTTTCATAAAATTAATAATTAAATATATAATAAATATTATGTTTACAATTATATATAAATAAAAATTATACATGCAATTTATTTATAGACCAACACATGATTGAGGATGTACAGCAGGAATCGGCCACCTTTTTAACCACACGGGCCACATATTTTTTTATAATTGTTCATTAAGGGCCACATTAAAAAAAAAAAAATTTACTTATGATATAATAATAAGTATAAACGATTAGATTAACTTTTATTTATAAAGCCAAAAGAATTAAATTATATTGACCATTTTATGAAAAATATTATTGACCAAAAATAAAACACGAAAATTAACCATCTTTGTGTGACCAAAAAAAATTTGCTTCGTGAGCCGCCGATCCCTGATGTACAGTCATAGCAATAAAATTTAATTAGAAATAAAGAATACGAATTGTATTCTAATTGATTGTACCAATTTTGAATGAATGAATAAATAAATAAATTTTTTATGTGTAGAAAAATGGTTTGATAAAAAAGTAATATTCAAGTTTCTATAATACCTATGATACATATATTTGAACTAATAAAATACTAATATGATGGTAGGAAGTAAAACTTATATTTTAATTATAATCAATCATTAATAAACTTACTGCTAATGAATTAGAACTACTAGTTCGAGTATTCCTTGAACTCGATTTAGTTTTACGATTACTTTGAACAAATTCAGTTGATTCATTCACAGTGCTAAAACAGAATTTATAATTTAAATATTAAATTTTTTTAATTAAAATTATATGATAAAAATTAATAGTACTCACGGTGTTTCGGTGTTATCTGGATTTACAGCAGTGTCAGCTTCTTGATTATTTGTACTTTTTTTATTATCTTTACGAGAACTGCTTCTATACCTAGTATTTCCTTCTATATTTCCCCTCCTGTAATTAAAATCCAAAATTATAATCAAATGTAAAATAATTTAAAACACAAAAATAATCTATTCATCAATAGTAAACCATTTCTTACCTGGTACTAATAGAAGACGCGTTACCAAACGCGGAACTAGCTTGTTCGGCCATAGACGTCACCTCCAAACGATTTAATCATGCCACAATCAAATTACAATTCCCTGTAATAGTTTCATAGATAATCAGTATGGAAACTCATTAATCCAAATCAATACATTTAGTCAAATAATTTGTAAAAAAAACAAGAATCATTAAAAACAAGAAAATAAAAAAAAGTATAAAAGACGTCTAGTATATTTTCAAAACAAAGTAATTATTTGGTAAATATAACAACATGCCATTTGAGCATGTATTCTTGGTAAATGATAGTTAACAATATCTAATCATCATTAGACAAAATACCTATCCCTTCTCCGGACACTCACCACAAAACCGGAAGTTAATCGTATTGGGAATGTTTAAGCATAAAATTTTATTAGAACGCGCAGTGCTCATAGTTTCTTATGAAACAATTTTTCCAACGTCGACTAATGAAAACTGCCATTAATTTGATCACATCTGACTAACAGCAAACAAAACTTGCATCTACAGTCTACACAATACTACACTAGTTCACAGCCCTAAACGGACCAACGTCATGAAAAGACAATGGAAAAACAAGATTGATTCAACAGCTGTTAAATCATATGAGTACGCGCATGCGTGATTGGTGACAAATAATAATATACCGAGTATACCAAATATATACCATATTATACCAAAGATACCATAATAATTACCGATTACAAATATTAAGGTTATCTACCAGGAAAAACTGTCTACAAAACATATTGAAGTACCAAACAATACTATATACAATACGCCATTACAGCTTTAATAATATTGTAATCAATTTAGAACATGGTCACAATCAGATAAATTTCAAGAATTAAGACAATCGTATTGGAGTATCAGACTATCGCACATTTCTAGTTGTTTCACAGATAATCTGTGGCTGCAGTAATATACTTTTTGATTATACGTTATTTTTTTTATTAACTTTCAACAAATTAACGCTAATATTAAAAATGGTCGTTAACGTAAAACATTAATTATCTTTTATTACAAATTTAAAGTTAAAAGACTTATAGTAGTATTAAATTATTTTAGGAAAATGGAAGTTAATAAGCAAATTGATTTAAAAAAAGAATTTGGTCATTATGCTACAAAATACAAAAGTTTAAATCCATTCAATGAAATTGACTCAAAAAAACTTCTCAGAGAAAAATACAGGCAAAACTTAGAAGACACCAAACTAACAGAAGAAGAAGAACGTATTAAAACAGTTACTGTGGACTTATTTAAACAAATTCCATTGTTAGAAGATATAGATTTAACTAAATCGGATCCTCTATGCAATATTCCAAAGCTATCGGAGAAAGAAGCTGTACGACGAGTACGAAATAAATTTATTAGGCTACAATTGTTGTATGCACAGGAATACAGGTAAAAATAAATTATTACATATATATTAAACTCGAGCTACAAATAATAAAATAACCTAATATTTTCAATTATTATTTTTTTAGATATTTATTATACAAGTATCGAGTAAAACGTAGAGAATACTTATTGAATAAAAAATGTGATTCCGAATCGTATGGACAAATGACTAATGTAAAATGGACCAATGATGAAGAATTTACTAAATTTCGTAAGCTTAAACTGTTAGAACACTATCACAAAATGACTGTAGGACACGAAGCAGTAGTATTTAAAACATCAATGGATAGGAAAATAAGAGCAACTGCATTATTAAACAATAAAGGAAAATCACATCCTCCGCATTGTACATTTGTGGAAATGGGTATAAAATGTACAGGAAAAATGGTACCAAAAAGTAAATTCTGCAGAAAACATATTCTTAAAGATCCCAAGCAAGTTTTATTTAGAGCTTGTGATGTACTTCAAAGTGATAATAAATGCCAAGAGCCAATTGTTAATTTTGATATTAAATCTACATGCGTTTTACATGAGAAATCGCCAATGCTTCGGGATTAAATATGGAGCTATTCAAACTTAATTAAGTATATTTTTGAAAACTAAATTACATATTATTTGTTAGATTGAGTATTAAGTATAGTTAAAATTTAATTCTTTTTGCTTTTACTAAAATAAGTAATCTTGTCAATGTTTAACAAATGATATTAAAACATCATATTTAGATTGTAAATGATGAACAACTTGTGTACAATACTTTTTCTTAATGGAATTTAAAAAAAATTAAATAAAAATTACATACGTTAATTAAGTAATGGTTTATTATTTATTTAATTACTTTAATAATTTAACATGAAGAATGTAAAATAAATACAATTGTAAAGAAACGTTTATAAAGATTTGGGTAATTTAAATAATAAAGCCCATAAGTAATGAAAATTTAAAAAATAGTTAACTAGTACAGTGGCGTATTTATGGGGGGACAGATCCCCCCTTGGCCTTTTTTTAATGATAGTTATAATAATATAATATATTAAAGAAATACAGAACTAAATTATATGTTTGCCAACGTATATCCTCCCCTCCTAGACAAAATCCTAAATACGCCACTGAACTAGTAATTAAAGATGTGATATATTAATCTACTATGATGAAGCAAAAACAAACTATACTATCTAAAAGAATATTGCCACCTCACATTGATAAAACAATATTATTAATTATTATGTATCCAATTCAAAATTACATGGGTAAATTTAATCTATTACATTAAGTTTAAAAAGTAATTGATCTTTTATTTAACTTAAATAATAAAGTAATTTATTCTATAATCAATAGATATTAGTTAATGTTATAGTAGCAATTGAAAATAAATAGCAAAAGTGTTATACATTAATTGAAATATGACCCAATTTCATAATTGGTTGTTAAACGAAGCTTTCTTTGTTTAATAAAATATATTACCCGATAAACATAGTTTTTTTTTTTGAAAACCTATCCAAATTACAAATTGAAAACTAATAATTCTTAAGATAAATAAAACAAATGTATTTTATATTTAGCTAAATCATATTATATCTATTTTATTACCATACTAATGATTAACATTCATGCTGCTAATCATCAGTGGCATATTTTCAAATTTATTTATTCTGGGAGGATTTCTTGTTACATGTTACTCGTGTTAGCGATTCATAGATGAACCTAATGACGTGGCTACGATAACAAATTAATAAGAGACATGAAAATTTAAAATTATTTCTTATGACTATACTGTATTATATACATAATTAATTAATTTAATTAATAAAACTACATAATAACCATTCTTATTTTGTATAAATTGTCATGAAAATTGCAGTATATTGCAATTGGAAATCAAATAAGTGATTTCATACCTTTAACATATGTAAGTTTATAGGGGAGGATAAGTGTAACCAGAAGTTATATTGGCTAATTAATAAATTATAGAACATATTTCATGTTTTATTATAGACTTTTTATACCGAAGCATTAATTTAATAAGGCTATTTAAATTAAACTGAAATTTGAATTTTGAAAAGTGTTTAACCCACTATTATTAAATTGTATAAAAGAAAAATTAATATCTATGAAGATATTTCCATCTGGATATCACAATAGCCCACCTTGTATATATATATTTGTTACAGTGAAAGACGTCAGTTCTTTAAAAGTTGGTAAATGTTGTAATTGTAGACATTCCTT
The DNA here is from genome assembly GCA_948098885.1 of Drepanosiphum platanoidis. Classification (NCBI taxonomy): domain Eukaryota; kingdom Metazoa; phylum Arthropoda; class Insecta; order Hemiptera; family Aphididae; genus Drepanosiphum; species Drepanosiphum platanoidis. The sequence continues at coordinate 5,398,483 of OX402534.1, read as the reverse complement.
GATTATTGACATTTATTACCAATTAAGACGGATAATGATGTATTTAGTGCAATTTAACCAACTCTTAGTATAGGTTTTATGGCTCGGTATGGACAGCAAGCCTATGTGAATGACGTTCAATAATAGAGAAAATCAAAGAAAAAGAAAAAACTCTTTGTGAAGCCGCAGAACAAGGAGTAGCTGGTCATCAGGGATTCAAGAAATATAACTGCAAATCTAGTTGTGGCAGTAAAAAATGTGCATGAAAGGCAGCGGTTGAGTAATTCCAAGTGTCACAGTCATAGTTTTACAATTAAATAATTTTAAATATGAATAATATAAAAAAATTGATTTTTTTATTGTTATTATTATTTTATATGTAGGTATTATTATTATTAAAAATATGTGATTAACCACCATTGACCAATGATCTTAGTAAATTATGTCGTTGACCGGTGAAAGTTGTAAATTTGAATTTAAAATGCTTATTTTTACAACATTTACTTATATAATTGAATGATTTTGGTAAAAGATGTCATTCACCAATAAATGAATGAGGTCTCTTACCAATTATCATCTTTCACCATAACATATACATTATACATATAATATAAAGTCAAATTTGTATTTTACCCCCTTAATTATCTTAGTAAAAGATAAGATAAATAGATAAATTCTTTGATATAAGTTTTAGTGAACATTTCAAAATATTACAATTGAAATTCGAATAAATACTTTTATAACCATACCACATGTAAATGTGTAAAAAAGAAATAAAAGAATAAGTATACCTGGTAGTTTTAATGGTTGTTGTAATAAATTAGATAACCTTTTCTAAAATAATTAGAATACAATAACTTCATTTATTATTGCAATAATACAATACTATTGGCTAATGCAAATGTAGTACTTAAACAATTTAACAGTATTTATATACATTTTTTAAATCTTATAATATATCACACATATATAGCATAAAACAGTTTACATACATATTATATTAGTCATTTAGAAGTCGATTAAAGTCAAAATGTTAAGAAAAACTAAAATTTAACTTACTTAATGGATTTTTTTCCACAAATTTTAAAATATTGGTGGAACACTTATTCTAAGTCCACGGAACACCAGTTATGAATCACTGATCTATATATATATATATATATATATAAGCCAAATACTTCTCACTCACTAATCGCTACTTTTCAAAAACTACACAATGTATGAATTTGAAATTTGAATAGTGATTTCTTTCAAATACTCTAAATATACAATAAGAAAGGGTTTTTGAAAATTACCTCTTAAGAGGGTTAAAAGAGGTAAAAATGAAAAAAATCACTCAGCCGAAGGAACTACTGAAGCTATGAGTATGAAATTTGGTCAGTAGTTACATTTTATAAACAGACTTCAAATATTATAAAACATTTCAATGTTGTTTTTCGTTATAAAATGAGTTAATTCAGTATTCTTGTTGTATGTGGTCTACCACACATACGTGGTATGCCGTTTGTTTTCACATGACTGTGACATATTATGACTGACAATATCACCACCTCGTGTGCCCCTGTGAGGTAGGTAATATAATCGTTACCTTACCTAACCTAACCTGATACTAGATATTACAGGTAAAATAGCTTTTTCCTGACCTATCCAACAAAGCCATGGCACACCCCGAGAAAAAAATTCTTTTTTTTTCATTTTAAGCTCATAAAAAATAAATAAATTCTAACCACACCAACAACACAAAATATATAAGTTATCATTTCTAAGTCTAAATAAAGTGGGAAGGAAATTTTCTTTTACATATTTTTTTACAAATGTTAGTAGACCGCATATGACATGATAAAATGAGTGGTAAACCACATACGACAATAATACCGTTGATTGTAAAAACTTGTTAGTATTTAAATTGAAAATAAATGATATTCATAAAAAAAACAATTATTGTTATATGTATAATACATAGTATTACCTGAAAATATCTTGGCTCCAAATATTAGAAATAGTGAAGGAATCAATCTTAAAATATTTAAAAATTATTGCCAAATTAAGTAACACCCCAATTAGTTACCTAGTTTTATTTGATTAAATAATAACCACAGACTAAGATGATTTACATAGAGCAATAACAAATAAGTAGTTAATTATTTTCCAATTTTTAATCACTCATACAAAGAAAATAGAAAGTCAAGTAATATGTTTAATATTAAGTAATATTCAAAATCACTTATTGAATAAAATAAATTTAGTAATAGCTTATAAATAGATAATGTTATGAATTGAAATATTACATACCCATAATTAATTCGAGTGATCAGATATTCCATCCATATTGAAATTCATTAAATAAACTTTATGGATACTTGAAATTATTATGAACTCCTAGAAAAAATGTAATTATTAAAATTGTTGAAATAATTTGAGTGTGCATGTAATTTATTTTATATATTTTTATCATTAATGTATAATTTTTCCGAGTGTTGGTAAAATTAAAAAAAAAGAAAGATTTGATTAGGTTATCCAACAAAACAATAATAAAAATGAAGTAGATACCATATTCTTGATAAATATGAATCAAAATCAGAACATCAATTTATTATGTACAACGTATATGTTAAATTGAAATGAAGAAATTGTTGTACCGATACATTTTTTTTATAATAAATAAATCTATAAAATAAATTTATGCTGAGATTATACAACTACATATAGTTTACGTTATTCAAGATGAAAATTATGGTGGAAATTAGAAACCAATAATCATATGTATAAATGAATGGCGCTATATATTACAATATTAATGAACATCAATAATTCACTAATAGAACAAAATTATTATTAATACAACAATCATTAATTCATAACCATAACACTTACCCAAACTCAACAGAATGATGATAAATAAATGATATAAATGATAATGTATTATAATATTATAATATATTATGGAAAAACAGCTGCAGGGTGAAATGTGAATATTGAACTTATATTGAAACGTATATTGTGATAACATTAATTTATCAAACAATTTATTTTTTATCACAAATTACAAAACAAAAATCATCCTCTGGAGATATCCTTCAAAAGGAAAAATATAAGACTGAATAAAAGAGTACTGTAGTGTTAATTGTAATTTTTTTATAAACTTTTAAATATTTATTTTTCCACGTATTCATCATTTAATATTACTATTCTTTTGATCATTGTATTTTTTTGTGTCTGATAATTAATTAATTGCTACTTAAATTAATATGTTCAAATTAATGAGTTGACAATTCGTTATAAGATAAATTCAAATGTTATGAATTTAAGAAAATGACTAATTCTATTTCTAATTATAAGTTTTTAGATATGTTTAATAAAAAAAGAACAATATGTTATTTTGGTTTTTTTGTTTTATTGATTTTTTGGTTTATCGGAATTCAAAGAAGAGGTGCATAATTTTTGTTCAATTTTGATTAAATTACCTACAATTTTAATTTAATTCTAAATTGTTTATATTAGAGGCATATCGATATCAGGATTTGAAAAAAATATTGGAAAACACTGAACAAGAAGTATAAATAACTACTTAAGTTGCATGATTATATCATTAATTATAAATAACATTTTCCTAGAATTTTAATTTACATCTAAGTAACAATTCAGATGTTTAATTATAACAAATATTTTTAATTAACTTATGTATACTATATATCTAGTTATTTTATGTTGTAACATATCAATAGTTGATATAACATTTGTTTTTAGTTGAAAATTAAATCTGCGAGTTACAATACTTTAAAAGAAAGGTTTGAAAGTATATGTGACAAATGGCAACCAAATAATCCTGTTATTTATGCAATTACACCTACATACAAAAGACCAGTACAAAGAGCAGAACTAACAAGGTATATAAACTTATAAATTACACATCACTTTTTGTAATTTTATAAATATTTATATTTTATAGGTTATCTAACACTTTCCGTCTTGTAAATAATTTCCACTGGATTATTGTTGAAGATTCTGAAACGAAAACATCACTTGTATCCAATTTGCTTTTAAAAAGTCATTTAAATTATACACATCTTGCTATAGGAACACCAAATGAATGGAAAAGAAAATTAAAAGTAGTTGTGTGTTACTGAAATTTGTCATTTGATAATAACATACAAAAAATGTCTTTTAGGAACCTAAATGGAAGAAACCTAGAGGAGTTAAACAAAGAAATAAAGCATTGGAATGGCTAAGAACTAATAGAGCTAATGTAAATGATGAAGGAATTATTTATTTTGCCGATGATGATAATACATACAGTGTTGATTTATTTAATGAGGTGAAAAATTATTTTAAAATTTACCAATCATATTTTAGTGTCTAATAATGTAATTGAATATAATAGATAAGTATTATTATATATTTTTATTTATTTTGAATATTTATATAGATTCGAAAAGTAAAAGGTGTTGGTGTTTGGCCAGTTGGTCTTGTTGGAGGACTTTTAGTTGAAAAACCATTGATAAATAGTAATGGTAAAGTAATTAGTTGGAATAGTGCTTGGAGACCAGAACGTCCATTTCCTGTTGATATGGCTGGTTTTGCTATAAATCTAAAACTGTTACGTAGTCATCCAAATGCTGCATTTTCATGGGATGTTAGTCGAGGTTTTCAAGAAAGTGCTATACTTTCACAAGTAACCACAATAGAACAGTTGGAACCAATGGCAGATAATTGTACTAAAGTAATTTTGAACATATTATATCATTTTATTGATATTATTCATAATAATTTATTATTTTAGGTGTATGTATGGCATACAAGAACTGAAGAACCAATATTGAAAGCAGAAGAAAAACTTAAAAATCGTGGATTACGGTCAGACCTGAATATTGAAGTTTAAGTTTAAGTTTATATATTATATATCTTAAGTGTGTCTAGAATATATTCACAGATTTGGCCAACAAAAATTTCATATGAGGTAACTAATGAAGTCATCGGTGTTTATTGAGAAAGACTTACGAGGGCTTCGCTCAATCTGAAATATTTTTTTGGAAATTGTTGCTTATAGATACAATACCTTTCAAAAAATCACCCAAATTTTTGCTGATTCCTGAACTTTTCATAAAATTAAAACTATTAATACTCAAAATTCTAAGAGGCTGATTTTGCATGTATGACCAATATTGGCCATACTCTTAATCACGCCTATGATATACATGTACACTGTCACCTTAAATTATAATATAGCTGGATCTTTATTTGCCTATGCTTTTTCATGATTCTGGAGTCTTAAGGTTCTCAAATTTCTAATTATTTTTTAACCATCTGTAATAACCTATTTTCTAATTATTCTTATCATTCTATTAAATAACTCTTAAGTTATTTACTTTTCAATAAGAACCCATTTCAATTTATTTATCTGATACTGTTCTGTTATTGAGGTTACCAATGATTTGCTAGTAAATATAAATCTGTTACAACTAATACCTACAAAATTAATGTCTTATTTTTATTTGAGCTGTATTAGACTATACACTGCTTAGGTCCAACAAAATTACATATATGCAATAAAAAAGATACATTTATAAATAAATTTAAGAAAAGAGAACTGTTTATGAGAAATATTTGCATTTAAATTCTAGCTAATGAGAACAAAATGATATGATTCAAATTTTATAATTTAAATGTGTAATAATAAACAACCAATTGCATTATAACTAAAATAATTTATAATAAAATTATAGTCATTTTTCCTATTATATTTTAAGGTAAAAATAAATTGTTCCACATCACTCTTTGCTTATTTATTCTTGACTAAGCATTAAGTTATCTATTTACCACCAATCAAATGACAAATCATGACATTATTTAAATTGTAAAATATACCTTTGGTATAAGTTGACTTATACTAGATAAGATGTAAGGAACATAAGTCAATCAAACTTGATAATTGTATAAAATTAATTTAAATATTAATTAATTGTTAGTATGTTAACTTATCAAATATTTGATCGAATAAATTCTTTTCAGATAAATAACTTAACTTTTGAACTAAATTGCAATAAAATATTTTCTCATATCAATTAAAATTATTTTGAATTGTAAAATTATTTATCTGTGTTTGATCAGTGAATTTTATCTGTGTTTTTCAAATTATTGCTAATTATTTATTAATTACAGCTTTTAAATTATAAAAAGGTATTTTAAAATTAAAATTAAAATTTTTACTTTTTGAAAAATCATTAGATAACAGGAGCTAAAAAGTTTTGTTAAATCTTTAGCAAATTTTTATTTATATCCAATCTATTGTGTATTAGATGATTTTTACATATTGTGTATACTATTAAGTGATGTATTTTTTATGTTACATTCATTATATATTTATACATGTGTGTATATATATATATATTATATTGTATTTTTATTTTTTTATTATTTTTCTAAAAAATTATATATGTAAATCAAATTTCCGTTAAATTATTTATTTATCAATATTTAAATGAAGACAGAAAAAACAGTTGATTCAATATTCCTTATCTATTTTTATATTTCTGAGCAAAACCTATTGCCTAAAATTAAAATACTTAGAATTTGGTAATCTTTTGTTCAATTGTATTCTATGCATCCAAATGAAAAAAAAAATATCTATTAAGTTTTAACTTTAGTCAGAACAAAATCAAATACAGTTATCATTTGGAAGTAAAAATTTAATATTATTTTGGCGCATAGTACTGTACTAAAAGAATCTTATGTTATTTACTATAAACTGATATGTGTATATAAATTGAAAACTAAATAATGATAAAATGAATTCATGTTTTATATTAGGTTATATTAGATTATTTTGTATTCAAATTTTTTTAGCTTAATCTGATCCGTCTTTTACTTTCTACGTATGAGTATTGTACTCAATTATTGCCAAGTGTACCGAACGATTTGAAAATTTGACATCTATTTCTATCAATGTTATATTAGTTGTAGTACCAATTGAAAATCTCTAGGTATTTTTAAATAAAAACTAAATTTCTAATACCGCAATATTTATGATAGATAATTGACAAGCATATCTATATTACATTTTAATTGTATTACAGTTATTTTTATTATTTTATAATAAATATTTATTATTTTATATAGATTTAAGGAAGTGCTATATTTATTTATTAAACGATATTTGAGATTTTATTATTGTTTTATACTTTTTTAAATTTATAAGTTTTTACCGATTTATTTTTATGTATTTTTAATTATATATATATATAAATATGTATTGTCGTAAATAATAATACTAAATGTCATGACAATGTTTAAAATATATTTTATTATATTACTGTAATGCTGCTATAAGTTTACTCTGTCGACATAAATGACACATCTCAGCTATTAAAGTACCGCCTATATCACTATTTATAATGTCCACTTTATCATAGTTATACCATTGATTTTATAATAAACAGATAGCCCACGGCATAGGGGTTTTTGGTGACTAAAACTATGTTTTTATGGACTGCCGATGCGTTGTATCATTCAACAAATAATATTTTGAAATAATAATTTATATAATACAGTTTTTGTTCTTATCTTAATGCGAGTTTCCTTGACGGTCGGTGTATTATTTTACGTATTTATTATATGTATTTTATGTTTACACTATTCGCAGTCGGTACCGGTATAATTATTGTATAAAATATAAACAGTTTAATACAATATTGTTCGACCATATTACGAGCAATTAATATATAATTATATAAAACATAGTGTTTAATTATATTTTACCATCACGGCATTAGAAGTCATACCCCATATGAGGTCACGCCATATATTATGTATACATAAAGTGAAAAATAAAAAACACATTTCGAGTAATGAGACGTTGTACTGTTGTAGTAATAACGTGTGCCTATACGTCAAACATAAGTGCAATTAAACGATGGACGTCGGACGGGGGTAAAGAGGAAAAATAATTTTCACAACTACTAAAAGACTTATTGGGTCGTCAGAAAAATGTATCTATTATGATATACAAATAGATAAACGAAACATAACCGAATAAACTATTTTGTACGTTTATCCGTACGGCATACGTTTTTTTTTTATACGCTGCACGGTAAATTTAGCAGTGTCTGTACGTCCGCACTTGATTTGGATTGCGTTTTCTAAAGACGCGTTAAGGCTTTTCAAAATGTAAGCGTGATTTAGTGTGAAGTGATTCACGTGGCGAATCTCCGACTTCTTTTACGCCGGCCATAGCTGACCGAGGTCACGGGGCCCGACGGTCTCGGCACACTGGCGGGCCGTTTGCTCTGGTTGACTATCACGGTCTTGAGCGGTAGCGGAGCCGTCATTCCGCCGTTCGGCCGGGGTTTGCGCATGTTCTGTGCGACCAAAGTGATGACGTAACCGCCGAACGCTAGGAACGACAGAACCGTCAGTGACATTTGGAAAGCCGTTTGTACGGGACCGCCGGTCGACGATTCCTGCTGATCGGTCTGGACGGCGGTTCTTCGCAACGCCATGGCGTTCGGCATGCTTTTCTTCGTCGTCGCCGCGTCGTTTTCTCCGGTCTCCGCCGCCGCGGACGCCGTCCGCTTTGCCGGATAATCTATGACACAATACAACACGAATACGCGATATAATAACGATCAGTGTGGCGCCAGAATCTAAATCATATTATGCTAAGAGAAAATAAAAAAAAATATTACCGGTCTTCTAGCGACAAATAGGCCCCTAGCGTTGTGCTATAAAACAATTATTGTCAGTAATGTTTGCTCGTGTAACAATATTTAGTATTTGTTGGGCAAACAGTAGACAATTAAAATAGAGGAGTTATATTACTTATACATAAACATTACAGATACTAAGACTGGCTATAATGTCTAAACCGTTTTGTATCTAATAAAAGTTATTGTAGAAAATGTTCTATTATCGATTAGATATTTTTTTTAAATACCTACTATAGCCATTAGCCGCTAAAAGTACTGGTCAAAATTTTAACTACCTATATTTTATTGAACACAATTTTATAATTTATTTATCGATTGATTAAAATATTATTTGATGTATAAATGCTTAGAGAATACTAATATATTAGATGAAAGTCCATTTAATCCATTTTATAAAAATTAAATTGTTTAAATACATTATACTTTGTAATCAACATATTCAAAAAATATAGGTTTTTGATTTTTATAGTATATTTTGATAGTATTTTTAATACTTATTCTCATAATTACCTTGTTTTCGCAGTGCTTTTTTCATTTCCAACAATTTTTCTAGTGGCAATGTTTCTAAATCCATTGCTTCTTTGTTCAAATAAAGATTTTCTTCTTCAAATCCATTTGAATAACAGACCAGCAAAAAAATTAATTCTATAAGTAATGTATTCATGATCAACGTTCAAGTTCGATATAGGTGTACCTACTTATAATGCATGCTCTTCTGAATCCTCACTGTTGAGAAATGAAAATGTAATAGTTGTCCAGCAATATTTTATGTTGTAGACTTGCCGTAAATAATTGTCTGCTAATTTAAGTTTCGCACTATATGACACATATATGTGTCACCTTATGCGACAGTGATAATGCGCAGTGACCTAATGCTCTAATTATCAGTAGGTACCTAATAATTATACTATACATTTTATTATAATTAAAAGGCCGACCTGTATTGTTCAGTCGATTATTGATTCGTTTAATGAATTAATTTGTATTGCTCATAACAATGCCACCCTTAATTCTAAAAAAAAAAACACAAAAAAACTGCACACGGCGAAGCCGGGTAATAATTATTCAGCTAGTATATATATAATACAATTCTAACTTATAATTCGTATTTACGTGTTCATAATTGTTTTAAATGTAATATCCATATATATCATGGTACATCAACACCATACTTAGATAACTTCACAAGCACCTTCATTAATTCATTTCAGTTTTAACATCTAAACATTCTAAACAATTAAATTAACGTCATGCAATAATTTTTATCAAAAGAAAGCACCAAAAAAAGAGTTTAAATTTGAATTGTATTTATTCACTTTTGATTTATCATTGTATCAATTGAAACTGTTTTAACTCTTTAAATTAATTTTAGTAGTCATACTATTGTTTTACTAATGACTCACAAATACATCATTAAATTGTTATTCAGTGCATTAAATAGAAGTAAAGCTCGTATACACTTGAGTACCTAGCTGATACGTGTATTATTATTATTATATATAATTCAAAAAATATTCTAAGAATCCAACAAATAATATGAACTAAAAATTATGTAAAAACGTGTTTGAACGTATTAAATGTTAGCCGAAATAAAATGTATGTATATGATTTTTTTTTTTTCCCAACAGCTGCGACCAAATGGTCTCGCACTTAACGACTACTCGGATCTAATATTATATATACCTACTAACATTTTGTATTTTACTTTTATTTCGCGTAAACAAAGTTAAACCATATATTAAACCACAACGGTCGTAAATTAGAATTTTAAAACACCCGGGAACAATGCCGAACTATTAAAATTAATTATCTTCTCCTCCTCGTGGACCTCTCCCTCCTCAAAAGAACCACACGGATTTCTGTGAGTTTAAATATTCAGTACCAAAAATGGACGACCGACGATCACAATCGTGTCAGGGCGCAACGGAGACCTTAAACTTCGGTATCGATAAACTACTGAAAAATGACACTGAACCAGGTAAATATGTTTAAACACTATAAAGAGTATAATCGTATTATCGTATGGTTTAATTTATAAATGCATTCGATTTATAATAAATAGATGTATAATATTATAATTATACGCTATAACTCTATAAGTACGTATTACATTAGTACGTATTTATTGTCTGCAATAGGTACAAGTAATGTAGATATGTATTAATGTTAATGCACTTGTATAATTTCCCAACAGATCGATTAGCAAAGAAAAAAGGAAGGTGCACAGGAAGAGCAGTATTTACGCTGACGCAAAAGAATTGGCTAGAATACTATTTTCAAATGGAAAAATATATTACTAAGCAAAATAGAAAGGTGTTGGCGTCTACTCTTGAACTCACAGACTTGCAGGTTAGTTAATTATAAATTTATAACAATACGATATCTGCCTGTTAGAGTTATTTGTGTCTAATAATGCACACCGTCGTTATAGGTAAAAGTATGGTTTCAAAATAGAAGGATGAAATGGCGACATGCGATGTCTTTGAATGAGTAGGTAGTACGATATAGTAAAAATGATATTAAATTAATTTTTGTTTAATCACAGTAAAAATACAAGTATTATAATACGTATATTATTGTAAAAATTTTAACTCTACGTATAATCACTAGATTAAAATATAATTATTTTATTAATGTATATTATTATTATAATATGTATTACAATACCAACTAAAATATTTATAAATCATGTTATAATTAAAAACGTTATAGGTAATTATACTGTGAGTGGCCTTCTCAAACATTGTATTATCGTTTCGTCCGTGATGATGCGGACATTGAGGTCCTTCATTTGGATTTGATTAAATATTATAGGTACTTAGAAACTATTTATTTTACAACTGCGCGACATACATGACGTGCTTAAAAATACTTTTGGTGTAACATCGATGTCAATAAACTTTAGTGATGAAAATAAAAATATCGAGTAGATAAGTAGATACGTCTGCTTCTCGGGAATCAACTCTACGGTTATTACATTATCATTGCTGCAGTTGTACACAGTTTTATATCGTACGACCATTATACGATGACGAAGCGGGGGAGGGGATATTATTTTTTGATCGCGTTTGGATAGCGGTCGTCAATGTCGCCGAATTGTTTCTCGAGAACGTACGAGGGCGACGGCACTCTATACCCGAACGGCAGTATGTCCAAACTCTGCACGTGCGCCTTGACGATGGCGCCGGGCGGGAACCGGCCGGAATGGTGCACGTCACCGCCAGCGTACTCCGCGTGGTCCTTCGGCTTTTGGTAGTCCGTGCCGCCATACTGGCCGTACTTCTCGTCCACGACTATCGGCCGGGACGGTTGGCCGTACAGCGTGTCGGGCACAACCGGCCTGCCGGTAGAGGACGGCGCGGCGTGGTAGCCGTACGTCGAGTCGGCGGGCCGCGGCGACGTGGATGCGATCACCACGGGCCTGGCGGTCGGCTGACTGTAGGACGACGAAGACTCGGGCACCGCGAACCCTTTGTTCGGGATGTGCTGTTGTTCCCGGTGCTGGTCGAACTTGTCCAGAGACTGGAAGAACGCCTCCTCGTCCTTGTTCTTGTACACGGTCGGTCGTTTTTTCGGCGGCAGAGCGGGATCGTCCTCGGGAAACGCCGACAGGCCCGACGGCAACGCGCTGTTGGGCGACAGGAAATCGTCGCCGGCCTGTACGCCGCCGCCGCCGCCGCCGCCGCCGACGGACAGTGACAGCTGCGGTTCGGGACGCCGGCGGTCGGGCAGTGGAGGCGCGGCGGACGTGCTGGCGGCCGCGGGTCCGAACAGGTCTTGTTCGAACGCGGCCGGCGACAGCGGGGAGGGCGACGGGATGAGCAGCGCGGCCGGCGGCACCGACACGACGTTGCCGTCCGGCAACAGGGTGGGCACGGACACGGCGGACACCGCGGCCGCGCCGCCCGCGGCCGCGTTGTTCACCACTCGGTATCCGATCTCGGGGCCGGCCACGTACTGCACGGTTCGTTGCACGCCCTTGTCGTCCACGTACGTGTACGAGCCCTGCACGCGACCGTTGGAGTCGCTCACCTCGGTGCGCCGTTGGTCCGGCCCGGACGCCGTGAACCCGTACGAACCGTCTTTGCCCAGCACCACGGACGAGTGTCCGCGCGGCCGGCCGCCGGGTTTGCCGGGCGGCCCGCTGTAGAAGACGCCGCCGAATGAATCGGAGTCCGGGTGCGGGGATTTCACGTGGAATCCGGTACCGGCGCCGGCCTCGTACTGTACGTCGTGTCTTTTGCCTGAAAAAACGGTGCGCGATATTATTATTGTAGACAAATAATTCTTCGCAATCGAAAACATTTGCAGTTCCTAATAATATTATTTAAATTCCAAATTCGTGTATAAAATAACGTGTTGTATACATTTTTAATGAGCAAAAAAAAAAAAGAAGGTTAGTAAGTGGTACACTGGTACGTGAAATTTTTTTAACTGTGTAAGTGCAGGTACGCGGATATAAAAAGGTTGAGAACCGCCGGTTCAGACGAATTGATGACGATTACGAATCAAACTTAATTTGTTAAATTATGCTAAATGTGGTTTTCTGATATCTTTTAATAATCTTATCACAACGAATTATCGAATTCAAATTACATTATGTTCAAAACATATGATTGGTTATGATTATTAATCACCATTGAAATATGGTTCTGACTTAAAAAAGTGTGAATTTATAAGTTTATCTCCCTTTAAATGAGCTTCAGATTCGTCCGAATCTGTAATTTGATCAGAACGTGATCGTTTAATCAACTATTTAAATAATACTAATATTGTGAAACAAGCGTTTTATGAGTAATGGGTATATTACTCTTTATAGTGATTCAATAAATGCTTACCAACATCATCCAAGTATGAATATGCGCCTTCGACGTGGCCTCTAGAATCAGCAGTTTCAGATTTTGAATGCGTGGGCGTTCGGACGGTAAACTTGTAGCTCGGATCTTCATTTGGGTCGTGGTACCGGTCATAGGCTGGATCATATTTCGATGAATCGGTGGGCACGGGTGGTGAATAGGGTAAACGAACTTGCGAAAGATCTGTTTGTCTGGCTATGTCTGGTCCACGAGCACGAAAACCACGAGGGCCGGCTGAATACGATGTTTGCACGATACGACCGGTTTCTGGACTTCTAGAGCCAAACCTGAAAAGTGAATTAAATATTCAAGTCCCATAAGTAAGTGCATAGACAAATCGTAATAGCTATAAAATTAAAAATAGACGTCTATCATTTATAATAGGAACAAAAACAACGAAAAATATGTGTTATACCCTTCTCTTCTTCCTAGTAGACAGCTCCTTTTTTTCATTCCCATCCCCTGTTGGGCATGTCACACCCGATTCAGATCTTCTCCTCAACACACGCTCAACTTACATTATCTATTTCATCATCAATTTTATACCTACCGCTGGCTTCTTAATTTAAACTCTGTTATTATGTAAATATTTATAAATTTGTAAATTGTATTTTATTCAAACTGCATTAATGCTGTAATGTCCTCCTCGGACAAAGGAAAAAAAAATTAATATGTTATGATGTAGAATAAATTCGTACGTAGAAGGGATTTAATTGTCATCCGGTAATCAATACAAGGTCATCCGGTCGAAATATATAGTGTTCCCTGAAACAATGGTGTTTCTACTATAGTGTTCACTTTGGGAAACAGTGATATTATAGTTATAGTCACTGTATTATCACAATAAATATTATTACTGGTTTTATACCTATAAGTGTATAAAAAATTCGAATTAAATTTCAGTAAATAAAGATTATCATATGACCTGCGACATCCTCGTTTATAAATTGTACACATAATTCGACAAGATGTCTTGGCCGACGACGAATCGCCGTCGAGAGAAAAATGTATTGAACGATTATAATTACAATATTTATGTGAATTAAAAAACTGCTATTATTAAATTAAAATTATACTATTATACCTTCCGGAGACGATATTATCCTTACTGGCGGCTGCCGAGTGGAACTGGTTCCTGTCAGCATACCGGAATGCGTACGAACCGTCTGACGACCTGTCGGCGTAGTCGCCTTCCGTGGGTGCCTGCCGTTTGTCCACCACAGCCTTCCGTTTGTCGACGGATCGATCATTGGCGATCGCTGTACAAGTCTGCACCACCACCAACGCCAACATGCAAAATCGGCCAAGTGACAACGTCATGATGATATTATTGAAATATTAACGTTGTTGTTGCTGAAAAAGCGCGAGGGCGTAAAAACAGAATCGGATTTTGACTACAATAATAACACAAAATGTCAACACTAAACATGGTAATATGATACCTAATAATTATAAAAATAAATTAACAACTGGCAGCACGACAGAGAAGGTAAAATCAGAAAAAGTTTATAAAAACACATCAATAATCTATTAAAAACAAAAAACACATGTTGAAATAAAAAATTGCACTAAAAAATGGCTAAAGCTCTGATAAAAAAATAAAAAATAAATTGACTAATTTCAAGTTTAAAGTTGGATTAAATAATTTATGAGAGTTGCCTTTATATCATGCATAAAAATGTATTTATGATACCTTTCACATTAACTTAAAAAACTTAAATACAATCTTAAAATTAACTTTCTTTATCAAATTTTTACATTTAAAAGAAAAAAATATCAGATAAAAAATCAAAATATATCAGATAGGCTCCGAAAACTAGAAATTGTATCTAAATTGTATTCGCTTCAACTAATTATCACTTTTCACGTTTGTAAACATCTTAAAAGGATTCAAAATACAATAAAGAAATTTAATAAACGTGATATGTCTACATCATTTGAAGTATGTTTTTATTTTTATTTTTAGCGACACTTTTGAAAAAATTATCATTCGTAAATTATCTTCGGTTGTTTTTCTATATGACGCCATAACAAAAAAATGATAATCAGATGTTATGGAATTCAGGACATTTTTCTATTTCATTCTCAGCTTATACATTAATACAGAAGACACAAAATAATTCATAAAAATATTTAATGGACTTAGATGATACACACGGCAGCACGAATTCTCGCAATATACATATATAGTAACTGTAACATTAAGGTATTAGGTACTGACTGATATTGATAATTACTCTTTGTTATTGTTTAATCTAGCAATATTATTATGTTATGGGAAAATTTAGAAGAATATGGCCAAGGATGAATTTTGTTTAAGTTTTAATCTAATTATGGGTTACATAGTACATGTAGCTTGCATAATTTGGTGTGAAAAAATATATAACTATTTTTTATTATACAAACAATAATAACATGAGAAATAAGAATAATTTTTTCTTCTCCTAATATGTGAAAATAATATTGCATTTCGACAAATAATAATTACTTATTCAAAAAAATTAATATTTGTGTATTTTTATTTATTTTTAATACGCAAAATCTGCAACATTTTTATTGAATAATATTAGGCCCACGGAGCGTTAAGTGTCTATCTCTATATACTATATTTACTAAATAATTCGCGTAAAAAAACCTGATAAATGCTAAATTGAGCTCAATCATACATTGGTTAAAATTCACCTCATTTATTATCTATAAAAAATCTAAATTATTTAAATTATTAAAAAAATTTGAAATTCGAAAATTCGATAGCTTGGACAAATATTTTTGAACATATTGATGTATGGATTTATTGAATACTTACAATAATACAAATTACAATATATTATATACCGTCGACTCTTAGTCGAAAAACTCGAAAATTTAATTATGCTAAATATTAAAAATTCCCCAGATCTCCATAATAGGCATAATACGTTAAAATAATCTTGTTAACTCGGTAAACATATCTTCTCGAATAATTATTATTTCAGTATTAAATTAAATTATTTATCACTGCAATAATTAGTCGTGATTGATTAGAATCTTATCCTGTATTCGTTAAATCCAAAAATGTATGTATAATACTTGTTGGCATTACTTCAATAGAGTTCAATTTTAGCACTTGTCTGTTTATATTAAACAGTGGTGATGAAAATGAAGTCGTAAACCTCCTCAAAACGAGTGGATCGGCGAATTTCACTTCAAAATTATTTCGTGAATATATTGAAAGCACAAAGACATAGATGATTTATTTAAATCTCTCGGGTTTTGAGCAAAATTAATCGATGCGTTTGCTTTTTTTCAACATAAGTAGGTAGTTATAAAAAATGGATAAATACAAAATAAATGAACAAGGTGTTATTTCTCTGAAATTTCTCAGGTATTAAAATTCAAAAGTTTACCGTTTTTAAATCATACCTATAAAACATATTATATGTATGTGTTTATTTTAGGTAAGGTGAATAACGAAAAAAGGGAAATCACGTAATTTACCAACGTAAATTAAATTAATAAAATTTATAAAATTAGGAGATTTTCGATATTTACCAGTTAATTAATATTTTTATCTAATTGATAAATTATATATATTCTAGTAGTTCACGAGTCATGGGTTTTTTATCTCTACAATGACTAAATTGCTTTCAGAATAATCTAATTAAAATTAGAGCTTAATTATACAGGTACCTATTTAAATGTGTTTTGCGCAACATATTTAATATACAACCTAATCATCAATAATCAAGTTAGGGTTTATCTTATAATCGGATAACTAAAGACGAATTTCTCGATGACCGAAACATATCAAAATGTATTATATGACATTATTCATTGAGAGAAAAAATTGGTTCGAGGAGTATTTCAAGAACACATAGTAGAAGATGTCAGTACATAAAAAATAATGTAAAATTAATAAATATGCTTATCGTTTTTCGTGTAAATTTGTCAATTCTAAACATCATGGGTCTTATAATAAGTAAATAAAAATAAATACATCAATAAAATGTACACAATTTTTTTTTATTATTATATTAATTTTTTAAATTCCTATAATAATAGTATAATTAATAATTCCTATAATATTAGTATAATAAAATACAAATTTTCTAATAAAAAATAAAATTGGATATTTACGATATTCGCCGTTAAATTACAAAGATTTTTATTTTTCATCACTTACCTACCGTAATATAATGTCTACTATACAGTATACATTGTATAGTTTATGCTTTTATAGTATATATAATATACATGTTATCGTCTTTAAACTACTAATCTGCATTAAATTGAAAATTAAAATTATTTATTTACAAGATTTAAAATCTAAAATTCAAATCAAAAAATAATGTATATAATATACGTAGCATATTGTGTTGATTAGCGTATTAAACATTTTTACAATTAATATAAAATTGAATACTTACTAAAATACAGAAAAACAGAAAGTTGATGTGTAAATTTTCAAAGTGTTCCTAAGCGATTAGGAGGTTTTGCCTGGTACACTGACTTATTCCGAATGGCGCCAAAAAATAAGTAGCCGGCGGTCTTTTCGTTCTAAGCAGAATCGACGTACACATTTAAGGTCTTGCCCATTACACCGTGAAGATTCAAAGAAGATACCACTGACGTCACGGTCAACAGGTGCCATTGGTATATTGTAAATTTCAATTTTTATACTCGAAATATTAGCAAACAAAAATCACTTTGTTATCCATTGTTAAACGCGGGGAATTTTAATGCATCCCATTGTATACATGAAGTGCTATAATTTATGACCTGAATTAATATTACGAAATCATTTAAACAGTTAATGGTTTAAGGATTATAATAATTACAATATAGCATTTTTCATAGTCAATAAAACTCAAATTTCCTAGTAAGATAATAATTCACTAGTATTTTTGAAATATTTTCAAATATATACATGATATATTTTTTGCATAAAATATAATATAATATAGTACATATTTTTTGATCGAAAACATTTCGTTTAATTTTGTTTTAATAATTTAATTAGAAAACAACACTGTATTAAATTACAATATGCTTTGTAAACTTACTCGCCGAGTCGTGATGGCCAATAGATAATTACAGCGTACCTAACCTATTATATGTTACGCTACTTTAGTATTTAATCTTTCAACTAAATGGTAAAGGAAATGGTTTTTGACGTGATAACGTCTTCACGTACCTCCCTACTGTGTAATATATAATATATATTATCTAGGTATATCTAGTACCATCGACTATAAACAGTACTGTTTATAATCAATGCCAGTACCATTGATTATAGTCTAGACATAGTCCATTCCATATAATCAACGGTATAGTACCTTACCAACTGTAGCAACCTCTATCGACTACCAGATACCTATACCGGTGGCGAATATGGAACATATTTGCGGTATGAACCGATTGAAAACATATAATATTATGGAAGAAAAAAACCGTTCGCGCCGAAAGATCAGGACTGCGGCGAACAGAGTATGGTGTCTACGTGCAAGAATTATTTCGACCCGGTGCATTCGGTTTAAAATGTACAATATTGTCTGATATAAAATAACAGCGGCGTATCCAGCGGGTATGCTATCCTGCGCTGTTTTACGAATAACTAAAAAACTCAAATCAATAATTTCCGTGTGAATAAATCGATTTTTAAAGAAACGTAATTTCGTTTGTGTAGAAAAAATTTCGGTTCTATCTTTTTGAAGTATTCGAACGCATCGGAATGTGTTCGGAATGTAACTCGAGTAGTTCACACGTTTAATGTTTATATAAATGTTACCCTCTACGTGTGGAGATTATATTGATTTACATTTTACAGACAATTTCCTATTATTTAATGAATAATTTCGGTTGTTGATAGTTATTGATAATATCAGTATTTGACGTAAATGGATGTTTACGTGAAATTAACGAAGATTTACATATTTATATATATTATAATATATGTAAAAGTTCTCGTTTAGACAAAAATTCAAAGAAAACAATAACAAGGACACGCGTCACAAAATTAAATTGTACTCATGTCTCATTGATCTCATTATACACTATATAATTATTATAATTGAGATCAGAGATTTGATAGTTAAAATACAATCTGCGTCATTAACAATATCGTAATCTGATTGAAACCATATGTTTATACATAATATAATACCATTATATTACCATAAAATAATAATATAGATAAATATTTTAGGATTCGTGTTCTAAATTTTAAATATTTGAAAATTTTACCATTCATTAAATGTGTTAAACTTAATACCCCGTGATTTATTTAGATATTAGCAATTTAATTAACAGATAATCAAATAGTCATCAGCTATTTGTTGGTTCCTACTGCAGATTTGATTTTAAATATACATGTACCTACCTACTACTGTCCTACTTACATACTATGTAGGTTATGTTTTATATTTGTTAATTGTTAAGTACATCATTTAACTTACAAAAGGATAATATGGTAAATTCACACAATGAACGCTGTGACTTATCAAGTGTGTAGTCAGACGGGTATAAATATTTTTGTACATAAAATGAAGACATGACGGACAGACACGTAGGATTTATATGACCTTGTGACATTATTATTGATTTGATAATATAGAGCATAAGTCTGTGAAACATTGTAATATTTGAAATAATTTATGTTTGATATACATCATAGGAATTACCTAGTCATTACGTTATGTTTAAACAATTATTGTTATTGAGGCAAATCATTTTAATTTTAATGATTCTTAGAAAACGATCAATATTTTACTATGGAATATTTGCGGAGGTCATTGTGTAAAAATCTTATCATTCATTTTCGAATATCATATACATTTCATTCATTACGGCGTGCGTAATAAAATGTAAAAATTTAGAATATCAATGCACACAGGTACACCTATAAATAACAGATTATGATATATATATATACAAGTTCAGATGATAATCGACAAATAAAATGACGTGTGAAGGTACTGATGTCCTATTATTAGGCTTTAATGAAGTAATGAAACTGATAAATCTATTAAAGGTAACGATTATTTTGTACAGATGCAGGTAGGTACACGTACGCATAATCATAGTCATAGAAAATAGGTATTTGGTGTACTTATGTAAAGAAAGCAAACATAATGTGTTAACGATTTGTATAATGTAGGTAATTGTGTGGTTCATGAACCTACATACAATATGTACAGGCAATCCGATACTTTATGATTAATATATATTTATAACCTATATTTATATATCCTTCGATTATAGTGTTAATATTTAGATGAACGTAATCTCCATGTTTTTTACCTTGACTCGTCAAATTCACTGATGTTTTAAAATTGAAACTTTGTTGTTGGCGTTGTTGCACGCGACATTGGTGGTTGTTTATTCATCGAGTATTATAGATTTATAGCCTTAGGTATTATTTATATCAGGTGTTATTACAAATGTATGCTGCAGCGGTGCATCTACTACCAATATTTCATTCGCAGTTATATCTTACATATAAGTATAGTAAAATAGAAATCTATAAGATTAGTTATATACACAAGTACTTGATACAATTAGCACTACGCCACATATCGTTGTCGATTTTATATTATTATGATTTATATGCATTCTAAGAGGATTATAGTTGGATTGATTTTGAAACGAAAATGTAAGAATTTTACGTTAGAACTTGGCTAAAATAGGTAATTCTATAATACTTAAACCGAATTCTATTTGGGATTATCAAATTCATTAATATTATTCGTGTTTATTTTTCTCCAAACATGGGTATTTGTTTTGAGATTGGTTGATGTAGAATTGCAGAATCGCAGATTACTTCACTTTTATTTGGACGGTTCGGTTCATAAACCAGGATAATCTGTAAAGAACTCAGTGGAATATATTATAAAAGGTATTTATACCCACTTTTACCTTTAACATTCGTATTTCTGGTTTTATATAATAGATATTACACGATGAAGTATTGAGTATAAGTAATAGTATTACTTATATTAAAAGTTTTTAATTTTAATTAAAAAAAAAAAACTTTTTCAAGTTTCCGTGTTCAAATTCATATTAACAAACATGTTGTAATATATTAATATTAAAAATATTATTATAAAATTTTAATAAGGTTCATTTTAACGAGCGTTGAGGAAAATCGAGAAAATGTATTGATGTTTCGTTTATCTAGACATTGTGTGTTATTACTTTTATTGTTTACTTGTTTATTGTTTATTCCATTTAAAGCAAATACCTTTACCACAGGTTATAACATGTATAACTGTATTATTTATAGGTACCTATAATGAATTAAATCAATACATGTACGATATATGATGCTTTATTGTACCTAAATGTGTTTCAGTGTGTAAGTATTCGATACAAGGTTTGACTATTATAAGGTTTCTATCTCCGTACTTTGTATTTAGTGTTGACCTCTGTTATTCAAGACATATTTACATAATACCTATTAAAACAATTAAATCGATAGCAGTAGCTCTCAGTGTAATCTGTCATTTATGAATTTTAAAACGAATTGAAATCAATAGTTTTTTCAACACTGACAGAGATTCGTCGTACTGGGTTAGTTGAGGCGTACCACGGTGGGCCGTCTCATTCATAGAACGGCATTTATATAATATGTAATAATATAGTGTTTCGTTTTAAAAAGAAATCGGTACTCACTCCATACGTTTTTGACGAATATAATAATCACGTTTAAAATTGTCATTTTGTTTGTTGGTAATTATTACCTACTCATCATCAACACCGTGGACCGTACCCCGAACAGACCGATGCGATGCCCCACCCCCTCCCCCACCAGCAGCCATACGATTTTCACGTCAAACCTCAAACCGTGTCAAAGTATTATCGACGAACAACAAAAACTCATTTCCCTATATAAAACAACGTGAAAAAAACTCGTACCTCCTCGGGGATACGGGGTTATCGTATAATAAACGGTAATCGAATAATAGGTACCCGATATCGGATTATATCATTGGGAGTCGGTAACGAATCAAGAACCAAGCGCGATATAATATTATAATCAACAAACACGTACGCGTCGATAAATAAATCGATTTCAAACGTGTTTGAACATCGATTTTTCGTACGCAAATATAACGGAGACGTTCGATTATCATACAGCTCCAGCGACCGCCGCGGCTGTACACCGTAGTCGTACACACACAGTGGTCGTAGCCAGTGTGCATATAGTGACCGTGGTGCGGCGCTGATAATACCGAGTCACATGATAGGCGATAGTCGTTCAGTGATAGCGCGCCAATAACTGGAATTTATAATATATAATTATACAGTTATAGCCCGAGTATATATTCTTTGATTCGCCCACAAGGATCTCCGACGAAGTGTTATGTAACCGGTCGTGTTATTTTATGTTTTTTTTTTTTTAAAACGCATTAACTCATGTTTAGTATTTATTTCCGAGCGGTATTACGAGGACGTTAATGTCGAATTATCAATTTGAAACGCAGACGTCGTCGTCGTCGTCGTCGTAGTATTTCCGATTATAGATTTCCGAAATTACATGGATCATTCAACACCTATAAAACCGTCGAAAATACACGTCTTTTGGGAGGCTTACTTGAAATGCAATTCCATCGTGGGCAACGCGCTCAAAAATGACTTTGTAAGTAATTTACATTTGTACAGTTAAATCTTTTTAACTTTATTTGTCGGTAGGCAGTGAAACGTTTGAGCTTTTCGTTCTCCCCTAATATTATACGAATGTTTACTTTTTCTTGTAGAAAATCGCATGGTTCGATTTATTGCTGTGCGAAATACTTGCTGTTCATGAAAAAGTTAAACAAGTACCGGAAGATATTCCAAAAGCAAAGTAAGATTCAGCACATTTTATTTAATATATAAATATATGTATCTAATAGGTACATAATATTATTTAAGCGGAGATTTTTGGGCCTATGGGGATTTAGCTCTCTTAAATAGTGCTCAAGCTCCTAAACCATTTAACATTTAAATATAATTTAATTATTTTACTACTTAAAATGTAAAATTATTGATTATGAAATAAATGCTATTTGTGATCATTGACATTAGGTAGGTATGTGATATTTGAATCTTTTGTCATTATTTTTAATTTATTTACAAATAATAAAACTCTATTTTGGTTTATTTTTTGAGTTAACGATTATGATCAAGCAGATTTGTGTTTATTGAAATGTAAACTTTAGTTTAAAAAAATTGAAGTCACCTTTAAATTTTAACTACATTTCTACCTCTAAATTATTTATTAAAATAATACTGTTTGAATAAACTATTTTCAAATTCCATTCGATCTGAATTTTAAAATATTCATGTGATTAATTATTCATACCATAAGTTCCCTCGTAAGATCCTATTAGTTTTTGAGTTTGTTTGTATTGAACTCATTTTAATTTATTATAAAATGTCTATGCCCTTAAGGGGTTAGGAGCAAGTTCTAGGGTATAAATATTGTGGGCTCTAAAAGTTCATATTTATGTGAGGGGAGAATATTCTATTCTTGCCCATGCATAAAATCATTACTTCTTTGAAAAATATAATAATATCTAATATAATTAAATTTATTTATAATTTTGAATGTATTTGAGTCATTGACAATATTTAGCAATTTTTAAATTAAATGTCATTAAGACAAACATAAAGATTTGTAGTAATATAGATTTTTCAAATTTTTTTATATTTTATTAACTAGTTAAAGTTTTAATTAAATAATTTTTAACTAATTAAATTTTTTTTATAATTTCAAATAGGTATAATTTTTTTTATTAATTATTAGCATTGAAATAATGTAAATATATTCTGCAGTATTTATTTAATTTGAATGGTTAAATAATAAAGCCCTTTAGATAACCATTTTTAAAGTAATATGGTCATTTATTTAGTTAACTATTTAATTCCATGGCCTTGTAATTTGAATGTATTCTATATTCTAAATGTTGCAACTTAACTATCTTAATAAAATTTAGTGTCGATTGGTAGAATTAAGAAATATAATAATTAGCTATTGCTTACAATATGACACTTAATATATAAAATTAAGTTAAAGTATATTTTTACTTGAATGCTTAGGTAGTTGATTTTATTTTATTTTTTAAATATCCAACTTGTTGCCACAAGAATTATTATAGTATTTAAAATGCAAAATAACTAAAATAAAATTGATATAACTAATTATTTATCTCGGTTAATTAGCAAATATATAGCGTTTACACTAAAAATAGCTGTTTTAAATAAGGTTTTTGAATAACACTAAAGATTATTTCATCTTTAACATTTAAGCAATATTTTTTATGAAAATTAAATACTTTTTTTACTGTTAAACTAATTATTTAAAAACTATACACTTTTTGGTTATGTATGTTTTTAATTTACATAGGTACAATTTAATTGTTCTCTATAAAAATAAAAAAATAACTTAATATTCCTACAGTTAAAAAATTTATATTATTTTAATACATTTAAAATGGTTATTCAATTTAGAATTGATGAAAGTATTCAAAATTGTATTAACATTTTTCAAAAACCAGCCATTCATTAGTAGTAATTGATTTTATTATCATTCTGTATATTTATGATGTAAATTATTGTTAACTAGCGTTCATAATTTACTCTAATCTTGTAAAGGCCTTTGATAAAGGTAATCATAGTCGATTAGTTAAGAAATATCAATATTAATGATCCAATATTTTCATTGGAATGTTCATATAAAACTGATATGATATGAAAATTAAGAATTCATAACTTTTAGATTTTGAGAACTTTTATTTTATATAACACACATTTTTCCAAAATATTTTTTTGGGTAGTAATAAAGGTTAACAAAATTAATGTTAAATCATTATGATTTTTATTGGGGACCAAGTGGAGAAAACAATAAACAAGAATATTTGTTGGTTAATGTTATGATATATTTAAAAACAGTTAAAATGTAAACTTTAAAATTGAATAAAAGAGAATGTCGTGCTCTTCTCTGAAGCTTCCTTCTTTGAATATTGTAGCTGATTGAAGTTGAACTGGCCTGTTGTTCATCTCTGTTTGGCAGCACTAGTTGTCTATCTGTCCCTGGTCCATGCTGTTGCTTATATGAGAATCTGAACCTAGATCGCTTTCTTCTCTTGTGTAGTGATCTTTGAGACTTATTTTTAAATTGTTGTTTCTAGTTTGTAAGGCCAGTGGGGGAGGTGTGCTTATATTTTGATGGTCAAAAAGTGGTTGCAATATATAATATTTTATTAATTGCTTACAATTTTTTATTTATAGTACTAAAAAATTGGTTTGCATTTATAATAGTTTTCATCGTTAATAGCTTCTTTTAAAATATATCCTTTTTAGTCAAGACATTTTTTATACGTCTACAATTTCAAATTATGAATGACTTTCTAGCTTACTTAGTTTCTTACTAATTCGAAGTTTTATATGTTCTCTTTTAAATATTTAAATAAATTAAATTTAAAAATATCACATTCCTTAACACAATTATGTACATTTATCATTTTTTTTAAACAAATACAGCTTATTTGAATATTATTATTTTAAAAATGTATTCTCATTTATTGTTGGCTTGAATTTTTTGTTATAAATTCAGCTTTTCACAATTATTTTTCATTTTATATGATTGTTGTATTTAAATGAATAATATCGGTAAATTATTATCATTTATAACAGTACATTTAAAGAGACAGTCGTTAAATAAAACAATTATTTATTTTTTTAAGATTAATGTAGTTAATGAGTAATACATTTTTTTATTTTATTAAATATAAATTACTAATGATCATTCTTTAGGGCTAAAAATAAATAACATAATAAATATAAAATAGTATAATAAATAAAAAAATATGATTAAGTATTTAATATAGTAAATCTAAAGTAGATTTTTTCATGTAACATAATTGTAGATCGTGACTAGTTTTAAATAGTAACCTGGGGTAAATGTAACAAATATAATTTTAATTGATTATTTAAATGATTTTAAAAACATGAGTGAAGTGTCTTGTTTAAAATAAATATAGTAATTTGTTTGTATTTCAATTATGCATCAATAGAAATCAATTAAGATTAAAAATGTATCACGACAAGTTATTAGGCAATATTATTATTACCAACAGTAACAAAAATAATTTTTTTTGTAACTTGATATAAAATATTACAATTTAGGAACAAAATTTTTTTTTTTTTAATGATTTAACTATTCAAAGTTCTCGTTTAATTTATAATTAAAATGATATCATGAGATCATTTATTGATTTTTTTTGTTTTAAATAATTCAATGTCTAGAAAATAGACAAAATGACTTTGTATTAATAAATTAGTAAATAATTTACTTCTGATTTATTTATAAACATAACTTACTCTTACTAAACATTTATTTATTTTATATATAACTAATTTATTGTTTATTTAGTTTATTGTTTTTTAAAGAATACTAAAGATATACCTTTTTTGAGCAAATTTACAATATATAATTATTAACTTATCTGTTTTATGCTATCATTTTTCATTAGAAAGTATTGATAAAATATTGTGTAATAAATAACTAACAGAGTTTAATTTACTTTTATTTATATGCATATTTTCACATGTTAAATAAAATAAAATATTTTCAAAATAAATAAATGTAGTATTGTTGTATCAAATTAAAATGTAGTTTAAACTCTTAATATTGAATTTCATTTTTTACAAATAGTTTTTTAGTGAAATAATAGGGTTTTTCTTCAGAATTTAAAAATATATTAATTTATATAATAATTGAGAATAAATGATCCCTACTTGGTAAGATCAATTAAGTTACCTAGATAAATAATGTTAATTACACAAACAAAAAAAAATTTTACTTCTTGTTGTACTTAAGTTAACACACATAAACGAGTAGTTCAATAACATGTTGAACATCCTTTTATCCCGTCACATGTTATGCTCATGAGGCATTAAAAAATAAAAATCTATTATTTTTTGTTAATTTATAAATTGTATGTATGAATAATTATGTATTTACTTCATGTTTTGGTTAGATAAATTTTCACAATGTTTTATGAAAAGTAAAAGTAAAAATTTTAATTTCATTTATGAATCATAATATGCTCTTTAGCTTACTATGAATAGACAATAGTAGCTTCTATTTCTACAACTTCTTTTTGTTTAATTTTTGTTATCTATAGTATCTAAATGTAGTTATATATAATAGATTATTATTTCCTTTGTAAAAAATCAACTACTAATCAACAAAATTAAATGGATTCTAAAAATAAATTTTTAACATTTCAATTGTCAAATTAAAATTAATAAATTTGTTGTACTTTTTTTATTACTTGACATTTTAAATGTAGATAGTTGTCAGTACTATATTTTGTTAGCATTTAAACATACCCTTACATATTAGAGACATCTTTATTAGATAACATGTTAGTTAAATTAGATAAATTAATCTATCAGTAGTTTTTAAATCTGTATCACAAATAAGTTAAATTAGGTTTTAATTTATGGCTAGTAAATTCAATTATAAAATGTATAATATTATGAGAAATCTAGTTTTTATTTTATTTTAGACTGTAATGGTATGTAACCTAGGAATTAAGAAAGTATACTTTTTTTTAATTAGAATTTTTTTTTTGATAACTATCATTTAGAACATGTGTGCTATATAACATATAACATTACAATAGTGCCATTGAACTTTTGAAAACAAATTAATTTCACATTCAAAATTAATTGTTGCAATTAAAATTATTACAATAATTATAATGGTTGATTGCCAACCCAAATATAAAGGATATTTTAATATATTAGTGGAATAATGCAATGCAAATTTAAAGCTTGATTTATTTAACTTTGTGAACTATTTCATTTTAATATATTATTATTATTGCATGTATATTGAACACTGAAAGAAGTTAATATATTTTAATATAATTTTGATATAATATGATCTAAAAAATTATTATTCTAAAATTTGATTTTCTAAAAAATACCCATATTTGATAGTTTACTGGGAAGTGTATGTTTAGAAAATCAATTATGAAAGTAATTAAGGTATAGTGGAAATTATTGCATAATATGTTTCTTAAAATAAAATTAAAAACAAATTTAAAAAGTAAATAGCCCATAAGTTTATATTTTGTTTTCTTTCTTTATCATAAGTAATCCTGTGTTAATATGAGTGAAGTGAGACAAATATTTAATATTGCATTTCTAACCACTTGATATTAATTCTTTAATTTACTAAATAAAATTCTATCTAGATCTAACATAATATGAAGTAGTGATGTAATTAACGAATAATAAATAGGTGAAATGTCCATTAAATTAGTGTTTAATGTTATTAAATAAGATTGTATTATGTGATATTGAGTTTTTATCACAGTGAAACTTGTTCAAACGGATGATTAAATTAAGTAGATATCTATTTAAAAAAAAAAATAAGAAAAAAATTAATTAAAGATTAGTGTACACTATACACTAACAGTAAATGCAATTCATAAAGGAATAATTAATAATTTTGTGTATAGACTGATATCATAATAGATAAAATTATTTAAGGTCATTCACATATCACATTCTATGCCCTTTTAAGAATAAATAGAAAGTTGCATTATGTTAACTCACAACATGTTTATTAATTAGTATTACTGATTAATTCATACAAAAAACATTTTATACTTTTTTGTTATACCTAGTTTTATGAAATATAAAACTTTTTATACAAATAATTAATGCCTAATTAATTTTGCCTAAAATTTAAAAATAATTTAAAATTATTAGTTACTTATATAGTTATATATATCTTATCTTTTATGACAACTACAGTTATTCAGTTAAATATAATGTGTATTTAGTAATAGTAATAGATTATAAATATTAAATTATAGGTAGCTAATGAGTTATAATTAAAATGAAGTTTTATAAACATATAAATTTACATGGTTAGAAATTTAAAACTATTATATCTAAATTATTTTTAGTTTATTTTTTATTGGTTAAAATAATCAAAACAAATTTACAAATGATTGTAGTCCAAAATCATTATAAAAAAAAAAATCTGTCTAATACATTTATAATGAATAGATAACTGATTACAGGTAGAAAACCCAAATTATAGATAGATGTAAAAATAATAGTACATAATTCTAAAAACAAATTTTTATAATGCTAAAATCATAAAATATCATTACATATAAATAGTAAATACACCAAACTTCTCAAAGCTAACAATGTAACAAATATTATATTTATCTGATACTTAGGTATTTTTAATATTTATTTAATGTATATCGTCTTTAGCTATATAATTCTCAACTCCTTAAAGAGTTGCAGTAGCAAAATTAAATCAGTTTAATGTTAATTTTTAGTTTGGTTCCTAAAAGTAGTAAATAGAATAAAAAATCTTTTTTTTTTTTTTCGTACCTTCTGTAAAGAAGTTTCACTTCAATAATTACATGATGATTTAATTAAATAATTATTAATTTTAACTTGAGTAGTTTTAATTAAGTTTAAACTTTGTTGTATTATTTTAAGGTCATAAAAATTATATTTGTGTTGCATTTTCTGTGATCACCTATTTTAGATTACTTAGAATCTTGTATTTACTATTGCGATAATTTGTCCTATTAATAATGAATATTTCAATTAAATACTCTTATTTTTTATACCTAGTATAAACCTAATGCAGTTAGTTATTATTATTACATCAGCATTATTGTATGAAAACTTATGCCTGACTGTTATATTTTTATATTAATTTTTAAACATTTATCTAGTTTTCGTAATTTACAATCAAAAGTCCAAAGATGACCAATTATGCAAACCATATTATTTGCTTGCTTATATTTTCACTATTTTATTATTATTATTTATAAGAAAACATAGTTTATTCATAACTTAATGAAATACATTGTCATTAAAGTATTTAGTTGAATATTTTGTTTATTTCTATATCATGTAATCAATAATGATTTATTATACATACATATTACAATAGAAACTATATTTTGAAATTTTCGTTGTTTTAAAATTATTGATATAAATTTAATATTTTACTTATAAACTTAAAATTTCTTCTAAATAAAAATAACTATAACTTTATAACTAGTAAAATATGATACATTTCAAGAAAATATAATTTTATTTATTTTTGGCAACGATTAAGCAATTATACATTTGTTACAAATACATAAAAAACCCATACATCAAGTTATTAAATTTGTACTATTATTAAATTATTGTATTTAGTTATAAGATAAAATTCTAATTAACTAACATCTAATTTACATTTTTATAACATGGAATATAATATAGAAAGTAATTATATTCTTTTTATAATCTAACAAGCTGTTGTTCCATAGAACAACATTGAAAAGAACCATTGATTTTTATTTTAAATTTATAATATTTTAATTTCATCAGTATTTTAAATATATTGTATTAAGTTCATTATTTATTTATTTAAGTTTTTAACAAATAAGGCATAAGAGATTTCATATCAAACTTTTTAAGCTCTAATTACGGAGAATTTCAATTTATTTAGTACTGATTTTCAAGTAATTAAAATTGAAAACTTTATTGTAGGTGACACAGCACTTAATAAAATTAATCATGTTATAATATTGAACTGTTTATTATCAAATATATTTAAGAATATTTGAATAAATATGAGATATATTACTATTAACAAATATGTACTTCACTATTCTTAACTTGATATATTACAAAACAATTAAATTTGTGTTTTTATTTCATTATTATATTATGTTATTTTAATTTATGTTTTTAGTATATCCAATGCAATAGTTGATCAATTGCTCTTAGATATTGATCATGTGTGTTCTATATCTGGCGAAGAAGATTTATCTGGCTTGAAGAAATATATTTTGACTGAGAGAGGATGGAGATGTCTTACAGTTTTGCATTTACTTGGCACTCAAGTAAAATTTTAAAATTAATTAATCAAACTAAATTGGATGCTAATTTGTATACAAAAACTTGAAAAAACACTTTTAAAATAATATTTGTCTAACATAAACTGTCTGAAAGTCAGTTATATTTCATCCCAAAACTACTTATTAATTTATATTATTATAAATAGTAATATATATAATTTTGCTTTTGTGTATATTGTCCCACCTACCAACCATCATTAGAGCATCAAGAAGATTACAATTTTTTTGTTTCTATGCGTATTTTCCACAAATTTACTTATTTTATGTAATGGCCATGCCCATTAATAATTATAAATGTTGTTTTCCCTACTATTTTAATAAAAAAATTGCACATTATAAATTACTAAAATACCTAAAGTTATATCAAAATAATCAATTATATAGTATATACCCATAAAATTTAAAAACAAAATGCAAAGTAAAATTTCATATTTTTAATTGTGGTACCATAATATGAGTTTTTATTTCATCACGCATCAATATGACCTAGTATCAATACGAGCTTTGTTGATAATAAAAAGACCTCTTATTTATATTATTTGAATGATGTAAAAATAAAAATAAATTAATAATTATAATATATATAATGTAGTGATACCATCGTAAAATGTATCAATATTATCATATTGCATTTTTATATTACATGGTATATTAAAACTGGTATTATTTATTATTATTTTTTTAGGAAGTTCAACAACTAAAGGAATTGGCTAATGTTCTAGTATCAATTTTTAATATATTTAACGATGATGTTGATTTTAAATCAAGTAATAATTTCAACAAGATTAATCCATATATTTCTGCATCAGATGAGACTAATTTGAAACTTGATGACTTGATCAAATTAACAAAATTTCAAGGCATGAAATCAAAGTCAAAAACCCAACTTAATTCTATGTACGATAAAAGTCCAAGTGTTCCTAGATCTCGTCGAGTCAGCTCTGTATCAGCAAATAGGTACATTGTTTGTAATAATTGAACATTTTAAGACTAATGATTAAAAAATTAATTTTAATTGTTTTTTATGTTCTTCATAGGATTAAATCTCAGTCCTTGGAAGGTAATGATAAACCAAAAATGGTTGAGGAATCTAGTGAATCAGAGTCTCAAGCCGATTTGCTTAAGTCACCCAGCACATTACGTATTCGTTTTAACCCAATGGACTTTGATTATTTTACTTCTATCGTGCGTAGCGAAGATGAACATAATGAATCTGATAACGAAGAAATCAACTTGACCAAAAGAAGAAATATGTATCCAGGTTTTTTTTATGATGAATTTACAAAATCTATTATCAATCAAATTTCAACTCCAATTCAAATAAAATTATTAGCCTTAGACTTATTAACCCAAATTTTATCATTTGGTACTCAGAATCCGTTGAAATATAATTTAAAAAATAGTCATCAATTTGTGCCATTCATAGTCATGAAATTTTCGTTAGATAGTATTTGCGTATCGCAGTTTGATATCAAAAATAAAGATGATGATATAATACGATCAAAAATGTTATATAACATGGTTTTGGCTGTAAAGAAACTTTATCAGTATCCAAATATCAACGAAACAATTACTCAAGAAGGTATTGTGCCTCTATTGTTACAAATATTGGAAAATCTATTGAACAAATCAAAAATAAATGAGATCAAAGAAAATCCTTGTCATCAGAAAATTCTTTTTGGTGTTGTTTGTGCTCTGTTGATGTTATTTTCATTAATGTTATTTGAATGTCATTCATATAACAGTCACTTTCATTTTTTGAAGCAGATTCGAGTAATGCTCGACTGCCAACGTGGCAAACTCATAGAAAAATGTATTTCAGTAATACTTAGTGTTCGAGATCAAGATGCAGAACTTTCTACTAACCACGTTAAAATAGTAATAAACCTATTAGGTTTATTAGTATTAAATATGAAAAAAATCAGACAACGTATGGTACATCTACAGAATTGTACCAAAATCAGGCATCGACATTGCACTAAAATTATGCTACATCACCATGACAATCTCTTTGGTGAAGTTTATGTCAGTAGCATAGTTTCATCTCAAGACAATGGTCAAAATTGTTGTGTTACTTCATTGTCGATGATTCTTATTCGCCTAATGATCAACCTGGATAGTCAAGATAAAGAACTATGGTTTTATTTGGCCAAGACGATCGGTGTGATTGGAACCTGTTGTTGTGTACCATTAACAATAATTTTACCAAAGCTATTAAAAATGGTTGGTGACCACGACTACAAAAAGAGTTCCATGATATTACAACTTATGGAGAAAACATTATATCGAGATACCGGAGTTGCATACAAAGATAGTTCTTGTAAAGTATGTTGTGACGATGAAAGCACTTTACGAAATAATATGATTTCATATGAAAAAAATAAAAAAAGGAAAGAACAAAAATGGATTACTTTTGAACTATTTAGAAAACTGTTGACTGGATCGAGCCCTAAATTGTCGTACACAATTGGATTACATTTATCGAAAAATGCTTCAGTATTTATAAAAGATGTTCAACATGTAATGTTGTTTCGTATATTTTATCCAGTATTTAAAACGAGTGAAAAGTCTTATAGAGAAAATAAAAATGATACCGATCGTTTTCTGATAAATGTTTCGTTAAATGTGTTTAATATATTATTAGCTTCTCTAGACTTCACATCAGAATTTGATTCAATGAACGGAGTGAGATACTTAAAAGATTTAATTACTAATCCAGTTTTTACTAAACTGTCTTGCAACGTGTTAGAAACGAAAATAATGTCAAAGATGTGGACTATAAATCAAATCAAATCGACGCCAATTATAATTACTGACAGTCAAGCAGAAGATTTAAATATTATTGTAACTGCAGTATTTAATTTAGTCGAATTATTTTGTAGATATGTAATGAAACCACAATCAGCAAATATTAATATGAAATTTAAATATAGTTTATCGGCTTTATCAGACTTTTTAAGGGAAGAAATGATTTTCGAATCTGAAGATCAGTACCACAATTACAGTAGTATTATAACCAGGCTAGGGGATTTATTCCAATGTTTGGCTAGGCTGTCGTTGACATGTCCTAGAATTAGAAGTTACTTGCAAGTTTCATCGGTTGTTTATCAATACGATACCCTTTTATCCATTGTATCATTACTATTAACAAGACCAGTAATTGTGGAAGGTCAGTTGATTTTGATTGTTTTTTTTTTTTTAAATAACATACAATAACAAATTTGACTCTAATCAGATACTCAATTACTATTTTCAGGTGTTAATGAAGTAACACTTGAAGACAAAAATGTCATGAATTTAAAACTTATCGAGTGTTTACTTGTCTTGAATTTATCAATTTTTGAAAATAAAAGTAAGTAAAAGTTATTAATATTTGAATAAGAAAAGCTGTTTCAATTCATAGTTTACCTATAATATATTTTTAATTATTTATGTTTATCTAGTTACATTGGATTCTCATGTAAAAGATCTGTTAATTGAAGCTCTGTCTAAAGGACATATTGGAATCAAACAAGTTTGTAGCTCTTTAATAAAGTGTGCTACCGTGTCTTTCAATCGACAAACTGTGAATTCTGTTACAACTGCTCAATCCCTAACAAGGGTATTATCCTTTTTTTCTTCTTTTTTTTTTATATTTGTAATTTAATTGGATTTATTTCAATTTAAGCAGTTATTGGAGGTAGAGACGTCAGGAAAAACTGAATGGTTGCCATTTGATGATGATGACGATGATATCTCAGGAGATGAAGGTTATGAAGCAGATATTGAGTTTCAAAGCTGGATAAATATTGATTCATCTGATAAGTGAGTACATTGTAAATAAAATAATCTTAAGTTTAAAGTAGATTTGTATGTATATTTATAAATACATTATATGATAGAGCCTCGATAGTCCAGATGAATTGCGACCAAGTGTCATCCATTTTACCGGAGGTGTTTCAAGAGTACCTACTCATTTTGTTCTAGTCACCTTTATTGATTAATTTTAAAAAACTACAACAAATTTATATTAAGTATAGGACTTAACTATTTATTAGTTAAAAAATCAGTAGTTTTTTTTTTTTTTGTAGTACACTTGATAAAGTAACAAAATTGTTGTTGATATAGTTTTAAGTTGATGGTTAGTAAATTATCTGATTTTCTGGAATTTTGAAAAAATTACCTTTTTATGTGCCGTTTGGATTACCGCGTTCACTGTACTATCGGGGGGGGGGGGGGAATACAGTCTATCCGAGACTCTACTGTTTATTGATCAATTACAAATGTTTTGCTTTTACAGGACAGCAGATGAAACAAATTCTCATAAAAATTTTCACACAGATACAAAAAAACTTAACATTATGCATCCAGCATTATGTACATTGGCTATAGACTTAATGACTTTTGCAAGGTATTTTTCATTTTAAATATTTTATATTCTGATACGTGTATTAACCTGATTGTTTTTGAACCTAGAAATCTCGATAATTTAGATGGAATAATTTATTGTTTGCAAAGACTAATTGCGATTTGCAAAGACAACGATGACAGTTGTGTAAAACTTGCCAAAGAAGGACTTATCTCAAAACTATTAAATTGTATTAAAGAACACGTAAACAACCCCGAAAGAACTGAGACTTGTACGTATATATATTTATGTTTATTATGTTTTGGTTTAAATTGTTTTTAAAACATTTTGTTCATATACAGATGATACAATTTATATTTACATGATGGAACTCATTGCTTTAATGGCTTGTCATTTCATAGAAACATTTGAACTTGAAATGTATTTGAACTTATTTAAAACAAATAACCCACCTCTCGTAAGTCAGTTTTTAATTATATATGAGTAGTTAAACTTAGAGTTGGCAGTATGTGAAATGTTCTCACCGGTATTCGGTACGTGTTTACATACTGGTTTTTAACGGTATACCGGTATGTCGGTATTTATTAATAAATACCGCTCGTTCGGTAAATATCGCTCACTCGGTAAATGTTCAAACAATAAATACCACTAATACCGCTTTTAATCGACAAATTGATGGAATACAGTTAAGACTTGAGAAGTTGAGGCCATAATATAAAAATTTATAATATAAATTTTATATTTAAGTTTTTTTCTTTTTATTAACCCTTTTATAGGGCATAGGATTTATATTTCCCACCTACATAAATACCGATCATACGGTAAATACCAATCAAACGGTAAATACCGAAAGACCGGTATACCGGTAAGTGTAAGGACCGAAATACCGGTAACTCACTAGTATACCAAAAATACCGCCAACTCTAGTTAAACAATAAATTTTTTATTTTTAATTATTTCAATTCAAATTCAATTCAAGACTTTTAATATGTATTTGTTTTTAGAATTTATTACTCTTGCCGTTAATATATTTGACCGATCATATACCAATTGCTTGGCAATCATATTACAGTATCAAATTCCCTGCAAAAACGATTACTGATTTACCGATTAGTGATAGGCCTGCAGAAGCATTAGCAATTTTAACACGAGAAAACCACAAAGAAATGAGTATGAAAATAACTTGTGTTTTTGAATTTTAATAAATAATTTGTTTCAATGTGTTTTAAGGAATTTTAACACCGTGGTCTATATTTGCTCTGAGTTTGCCTATAAACACAGACTTGGGTTGGTCAGTATTATCAACAGGTTTTTCAATATCTATGTGGCTGCGTTTGGATCATGTACATAAACGTATTGTTATTAAGAGAAATAGTTCTGCAGAATCTATTGGAAAAAGTAACTACTTTGTCGAATAATTAATTTCCAAACAGTTTTTCATTCTAACAACGCGGACTTAATTTTAATCTATTTTCAGGTCAAAATCTACACAAAGAAACAAATAGCTTAGATGATTTGACTCATGTATTTTCTATTGGATATGACGCAATGTTAATAGAGTTTTGGTTGAACCCTTTTACCGACGGTTTTATTGTAAGACTTACAAGGCCAAACGAAAACAAATTTGAATTACTCTCCGAAGTTAGTTTTAATAATTGTTTGGGTTCAGTTGCCTGGCATCACATTGCAATCAATGTAAATGGCATTAAAAAAGGAGAAAAATTTATTGAGGTAAATTAGTTATAGTTTAGAATTCAGTTTACAAGATTATTGATTTTATGATTTTATCCAGGTTACTCTAATAATAGACGGAGTTTGTGAAACTAAAGCCAATCTCTTATTCAATGGATTTTTCATAAAGAAACCTCGTCCATCCAATGTTCTCCTCGGTGACACAAGGGAAAACACTTCACCTATTTCCATTGGAAATATTTTAATGTTTAGATTACCGGTATTGACAAAAGAGTGTGCTAGTATTCTTGCAGCTTTTGGACCCGAGTTGGAAAATCTAGCCGATTGTTCAAACAACCCGTTAAAACCTAATTTTAGTATGTTATTTAACGATTCAGTTTATAACCTGAATACATCATTGAATATCAACTTGGATTGGAATGAATTATCAAAACAATGTTATGAAATCATTAAGCCCTTGCAGGTAATTTAAATCTGTTTTAAATTGACAAAAGTGTCTGATTTATTTTGTTGATTATATGAAATCAAGTTCAATTAATAATTGCAATTATTTATTTTGTATTTAGGACGTCATATTGTTGAGTTTTAGTCCAAAGCAACCGCTCACTGTTTGTTTGTATTCACTGACTCTTCCAAATCCTACAGGTAATTTTTTTATTGAAAATATATAATATTTTCTTAGTCTCTCCTTTTAATGTTTAAAAGTAATCAATCAATGTAATGAATAGTTTTTACTAAAAACATTGAGCTGATTGGTGGTAATAAGTTATATTTATTTCAGGTTCTTTATTTCCTCCGACTCAACCATTAATGTTCAAGATGACTACGTACGATTTACGTGCCTGCCAGAGTCCACCTCAAGTGGTATCTACAGTTATTGTTGGATCTTTATTAGTTGATGAACCACACGGATTGTTAACTGTCATCAACAAAATAGGTGGCATGCCGTTAATATTATTTTTATACGCAAGGGTAATTAAATGAAAAATCTAAATGTCACGACGGTAGTTAACATATTTCATTTTTAAAATTGTATTATTTATATATTGAATAGGTCATAGAATTCAATTCATCTTCCAACGATCAAGTAAAAGCAATGAAAATTCTATTGCATTTCGTACAGTCTGATTCTAAACTTTATTCGGAATTTATTTCACTCGATGGTTATAAATTATTGACGAAAGCTTTAACTTCTTCAAAAATTAAATCTAGTTGTTCATTGTTAATGGTATGTATAAGGATATTTATAACGATTGTAACAAGTCATGTTGTATTAATTTATATTATTTTAATTTAAATTTTTTATGAAGATGCTCCTGGAAGCGGGTTGCAACAAAAAAGGTGCGTTTATATTTGTAAACGAAGAATGGATTGTCAACATGTTCTATGAAGGAGTTTTGCTGAATACATGTTTCATCAAAGATGTAATTTTGCCGTGCTGGAAATTATGGACATCTAAAAATCAACAGATTATTCAATACCTTTTCAAATTTTGTAAACATCTATTGTCATCTAATCATCCGCATAGAAAATTCAATTTGAAACAAATTCAGTCGTCTGAATTGTTAGAATCGATTTTATTGCAAATCAAGGTAATTAGGTGTATACATTAATATATCTAAATAATAAATAATATCATTATATTAAAATGTATTGTGATACAACATTTTACCTACTTATTGTATACATTTATACAGTGTCAATTATTATTGGAAGATTCAAATGAGACTGCATTATTGAGTAGCGTACAAAAAGATTTGGTGGATTTTGTACAGAGTATTTTCGATTTGCAAACAAATAAGAATTACATTACACTGATATTAGATTTCTTAATTGCCGTGCATCCGACTTCAAATTTATATTTGCCTCATTTAAAAGCATCGGTGTACTTTGTTTTGTCTCCTCAATCAAAAATGTATACATCGTCTGATTTACATGTTCATTTATCATCAGGTAATTATTTGAAACCAATGCGTTTTTCTAAGATTATTATTTTATTATTATTTTTATTAATTTTTAGAAACTCACGAGTCTGATGACGGCAAAAACGATAATAACTCAGAAGTCGACTTTTGTGGGTCTATTGATACTCACATGTTAAATACCGAATTATTAAAACTTCAGGTATGTACTATTAGAAAACACCTTTGAAAATATTTAAATAATTTAATTATATTTTCTATACTCTATCATGTAGGTAAAGCAAGAGTTACAAAAATATAATCATACCAACATGTATTCGTCGAAAGTCAGTGAAGAAACGTCAGAAAGTAGTGACAATTTTATTCTAGAAGAAACTGGTCAAGATTCAGGCATAGACGGTAGTGTGAAAGATGTTACGGTCACTATTAAGTTAGACGATAGCAAAAATTCTTGTGATTATAGTAATGCTTGCGAAGCAGAAGTCTATTTCGGAGCACAAGTAATACATCAATCTACTATTAATATAGTATTTGATTTTAAATAATTTTAATAGCAAATTGTAATTGATCTATTTGTTTCAGACAAAAATAAATGAAAATAAGCAATTTAAATTCTCCGATTCTGAGAGTAATAGTGAAATAATTGAGGGTCTATTTTCCATACTTAGAAATGTTTTAGTTAATTTTTCAAACAGTGTACCGGGGAATCTTATTGATAAAATGTTTGAAGCTGAGAAATTAGTCGTTTTACTCAATAACCCTAGTCCCGCAGTGAGAATTATCATTTTAAAAGTAAGAATTATTATTTTCAAGTTGGTGTGTAATTTACCATTTATTTATTTTAAATCGATTGTTTTTGTTTCAGATAATAAGTGTGTTTTTACAACGCTGTAGCTCATCGTATGCTAAGAAATTTGTTACTAAATTTAAAGGATTTTATCAAATGGCCAACGTATTATCGTTACATCAAACTACAGTAAACTTAGTTGACACTTGCGCGTCAATATTCACCGGAAGTTATTGGGTACCTTTGGATCAACAATTGCAATGGGACCAATCTGTCGACATGAATTCTTTTAATTTTTCGGCTCTTCCATTATTACTTTCACTTTTACCAAAGTCTACATTTAACGTAATATTGTGTACAAACATAGTGAACTTTTTTCTCAAACTAGTTTCTAAAGTAAATATTTTAGTATGAGTGATTAAATATTTACGGTACTTATGGCACATAGTAATTCTGTAAATATGTTTAGGTCCCACAATGCTTGCATACTATTTTGGAGTTTGGTTTGGTGGAGTGTCTATTAAAAACATTATCAATAATAGCAAGTATTTATCCAGCTTGTCAAAACCGTACAGAGTTAAATAAGCATGAAATACTTATTGATGATATCAATTCATTGATAATAACATTAAACACTTCGGCTATTCACACTCACGGCTTACAAAACATTCAAGTTAGTTTTATAAGTTTAATAGATTGACGTGTGCTATTATTCGAGAAGAATATTCATGCAGTATTATTATAATGTTTGCCTTATGAAACGATTATATTTTCCAGATTTTTAACGATTCCGTTTATCAGTGTCGCTATTTACAAAAAGCGGAAATTCAAAGTTCAAAAGAAAGCAATAAATCTAATTTGACCTTGAGAGAAACCCAGCGTTTTATTCTTGAATCCGGAATGGACACTATTCAAGACCTTATACAAACACAACCTCCATTAATTCCGGCTTTATCCAGATTAAAGAAAAACTTGAGCTCTGGTATTTGGACCATAATTATTAGGTCATAATAGAATGTTGTTTTAATGATTTTTCAAATTCTAGTGCTATCGTTGAACAACTTAAAAGATACAAATTACGAATCTTGCATATCGAATAGCGAATCAAGCCTATTCAGTGTTGCGTCTAATTTCAATCGCCAGAAACCTTTATCTAAAACAGAATTGATCGATAGATATAAGCATATAATCATAAGATCTGTTGAATTTATTTTCGCCTCAAGTATGTCAAACAATAGAATCATCCTAATAATTGATTTGATTGAATAATAAACATTATTGTTTTATAGATGGACAGATTAATGAAGAAATCACTCCTGAAGTGGCATTTGCATGCCATTTATTCACAATTCTTCTATATAACCTTACAAGTATTATACAAAATACAAGAGAACAAAGACAATATCCTTGGGTATCTATTTATGGGGCTGCTCGTGATATTATAAGGTATAAGGATTATTTTGAACTCTTTATTTCTATCTCTTTATTTATTTAAAAAAAATAACAAAATTTATCATAATACGATACTTAATAAATATATATTCATATTGATTGTTATAATAGATGTATGAAATAAATAGGTAATAACAAATATATTTGATACAAATAATTCAAAGTGTTAATCGTAATATTTTTAAGCATAATTAAATTGTATTTATTTATTATTTAAATAACATTTATACAGTATTAACATATCAAAATTTATGTACCTACTTTTGAGTATGAATAATTATTCATTGAGTTTAAAACATTGAAAATTTATATTACTTACAATACAATTTTACTTTTTTAGAATCCAAGGAGCTAATTTGTTAGTTTGGCTTTTGAGTCCACATCAAACAACCAGAATTCGTATGTTTGCTGTAAGATCACTATTAAATGAGCCCAAGTCAAAAGAATTGTTTAAAAACTTAATATACATTAATCCTCAAGTAAGTTTCTATTTGTATTTTCTGAAATATATTTTTAGTATTTTACAGCTATATTAATTTTATTGGGTTTTATAGATTTGTAGATAATATAATTTTTAGTTTAATTTTTTTTTCAATTATGAATGTTATTGTTGGACTTCATAATATGATCAAAATATTATCAGTTAAACTAGTTTTAAACTTAGATATCTTAACATAAATGAGTGAAATATTTTTGATTAGAAATAAAATTTTTTCTTTTTAGAAAACTATATTCGAGTATAATGTAAATTATATATATATTTATATCATACATAGAAAACATTGATGTAAAAAAAAAAACACTTTCGATTCTTAACCCTTAACTGGTATCCTTATTTGTATTCACGTAATTGGTATTGTCGGGTCAAAAATGACTTTTTTGTATGAAATATATTTTAAATGTTACTCAAATATTAAACACTTAAGAAAGAAGACAATTATACAATGAAATTCAAATAAAATTTTCAAATTTTTATTGACCGGAAACCGCTATAAATAGCTTTTTTGATAATAAACACATAATAATAATATGTTGTTTGAAGCATTGTGATAAAATAAAATGTATTCTACAGTGAAAAAAAGTGCGATCTATTGAAGAAAAGTTAAAAACACAATGTCATGGGTCTTTTTTGAAGATGATACCAGTTAAGATCTAAAATAACCTTTCATTTGTTTGATATATGTTTCAATGAAATTAAGTAAATTTTGAAGACTAATTTTGCTATACATTTTTAGATTGAACAGAGGTTCTATGTTTATTTGTATTCGTTGATGAATGCCGAATTGTCAGTTCCACTTACTGAAGAAGAAACATATACATGTGAAGCATTAAAAGAACACCTCATCGAATTAGAACTGTTAACTCCCGACAGCAATGGAATTGTTTACGAAAGTGAATGGCACAATCAAATAAATCACGTTGTCGGACAAATGGACGTGGAATTAAATGCAATCGATAATAATCAAAACGACAATATTATGAAGTATGTATATAATAAAAACTTATTAAGTCATTAAAAATTATATTTTGACAATTTATATTATTATACTTACCTATGGGTATTAGAAAAATAATTGATGTCTAGTTATAATTTGTTTAAGTTTTATTCTGTATATTGGACCGAAATGAAAATATAAAATATATTTGTAATTTTTAGAAGTGCTTGTAAATGGGACAATACAATCAAGTTAATTTGTAATTCTGCAATAGCAATGACAACGGTCGTATCTGATGATCAAAATTCACATAGAAAAAATGTACTAGAAAAAACCAAACAAAACTATAGGAATACTGTGCAAGCTACAATACGATGGAAATCAATTATCAATCAAATGTCTCATGAAAAAGCTCCATGGTACTTTCCTGAGTCATATCCAACGTAAACAGTATATCTCGTAAACAATATTATGATATAGTTTTTCTTAATATCTGTGTGTTTACATAACTCATATTTTTAGATCCTGGGAACTAAATCCTACAGAAGGACCTAATAGAGTGCGAATTCGTCTTCAAAGATGTCACTTGAACATATTAAAACGGTTTTTTAAACCTGAATACTCACTAAAAGCTGGTTGGTATTTTACATTTCGATTTAAAATTGTTATTGAATTTAATCGGTTTAAGTTGATCATTGTTTGTGTATAGAAAAAAATAATATCAAAGGACCTCTAGAATACTTAATATCAGATGATTTAGAAGTTTTTGTTTCCT
Source organism: Drepanosiphum platanoidis (assembly GCA_948098885.1). Taxonomy (NCBI): domain Eukaryota; kingdom Metazoa; phylum Arthropoda; class Insecta; order Hemiptera; family Aphididae; genus Drepanosiphum; species Drepanosiphum platanoidis. The sequence goes on along the minus strand of OX402534.1, from coordinate 5,354,613 downwards.
CGACTGTCGTTGAAAGTTTATTATCGCAAGAAAAAATATCGTACATGTGTTCTGCAAAGTTAGTGCATCCGTGGCAAAAAATCAAATGTGAAGTTTTAATTAGCGAGAATGCAATTTACATTGTTCCTACTGCCAATGTACAAAATGTAATATTTTTCTAAATTTAAATTTACAAAATATATATTTAAATACAATTTAAATATTTTCTTTTGATTTTAGTCTTTACAAAATGATTATTCACATGTCCTTAAATTTGAGGAAGTCAAAGAAATACACAATCGGAGATATTCTCTTAAAGAGAAAGCTGTAGAAATATTTCTTACCAACGGAAAAACCTATTTAATTTCTTTTCATTCTCAAAAGGTATAAATCATATTTTTCTTTTTAATTTACTCTATCTTATTAAATATTTATATGTATTTGGTATTTAGGAAAGAGATGAATTTGGAAGCTATTTATTGAATTTTCCACTGCCCAATCGTATTACCAATGAGATTCTTAGTGAAACTGTAGATTTATGGAGGACACGTCAAATCACCAACATGGAATATTTATCCATTCTGAATAAAATGGCCGCTCGTTCATATAATGATTTAATGCAATATCCCGTTATGCCATTTGTATTAGCCAGCTACAGTACCACAGAATTAGATTTGAATCAAATATCTACATACAGGTAAATATTATAAAAATATTGTCGTTTTTGTAAATATTATTAATGGATAAATTATGTCTGTTTTAAATCTATTATATTACACATTATTTTATTTAAATATTAGGGACTTAAGACGACCTATGGCAATTCAAAATAAAAAAAAAGAAGCTCATTATATTCAACATTATAATGTAATGGTTTATTGGTTTATTTTTTAATTTTCTCAGTAATTTTTGTCTCATGTGTAATTTACTTTGTTTTTTTAGTATTTGAAAGAAGAAGTTCATCGTTTCGGAACTGATCCACATCATTACAGTTCTCATTACAGTAATTCTGGTACCATCTTACATTTTTTGATCAGAGTTCCACCATATACTCAAATGTTTATCAAATATCAAGTAATTTCTAAATAGTTTTAAAAAAAAAATTGTGTAAAAGTATTTATTCAAATTTGTTTTGTTAATAGGATAACAACTTTGATGTGCCAGATCGATCGTTTCATTCAATGGAAATTACTTGGCGTTTATCATCCGATGAATCTACTACAGACTTAAAAGAACTTGCACCAGAGTTTTACTATTTACCAGAAATGTTCATTAACTTAGAAAATTTAAATTTTGGAGCTAAACAATCTGGAGAAGTGGTCGACAATGTGAAGTTACCTGTTTGGGCACAAAACAACCCAAGATTATTTGTTCTTATTCAGAGGTTAGTTTTAGTTAACTTTTGTTTGGGAAAAATAATTCACAATAATAAAACACTTGATTTTTGTGTAAAGACAACTTTTAGAATCTGAAATAGTAAGTGAAAACTTACCACATTGGATCGATTTAATATTTGGATACAAACAGACTGGCAAAGCAGCGATAGATGCAATTAATGTGTTTCACCCAGCTACTTATTATGGCTCACATATAGAGGAAACAGACGATCCAGTGGCAAGATCTGCGTTTAAAACTATGATAAACACTTATGGACAAACACCGCGACAGTTATTTCGTTTTCCACACCCAATGACGGTTGACGATTATGTTCCCAAAAATGTAACGAGAAACACCAATTGTCGAAGTGTTATTACAGGTAGATTTCCTTAAACTTTTGATCGTGTACATTTTTTTTCTCTAATCGTATGCATTCATTTATTATAGGTATAAAAAATTTGAAATGGGGAAATTACGTTGGATCGCCAGAGGAAAATGTTCCCATGTATATTTGGAAAAGAAAACACAAGACTCTGGTTTCTGACTTTGTGCCATTACTTACCAATGATGTGTTTGGACTTTCAAATAATTCTGCTCTACTTTTAACATATTCCAAAGTATTTTAATACTCATTATTTATAATCAATGTTATTATTATTATTTTTAAATAGTATAACAAGAGAATTTTTTAATTTTCATTACTTAGGAAAAATCTCTAACCTTACTAAATGAAGGCGTTACCGTTATGGCTGCAGCAATATTATCTTGGAGTAAAGCTGATAGTGTAGTTCGAATAAAACAACGCAAAGAAGCTCCCTCTAAACCAGCATTTAAATTCTTTTCTACTGACAATGTCTGCACAATTGCTACTGCACCGCATTGTCCATATATTTGGATTGGTTTTGAATCTGGAACCATACATGTGTACAAGTAATAAAACAATTAATTTTTATATTCTTATTAGATTATAATTATTTATTTTTAAACATTTTTTGTATTTAAAGAAATTTGGTTTATTTAAAAATAAAAAAATCACAATATTATATTTCACTATTAAACAATATTTATTAATAAGTAACTATCATTACTGATACTTTTATTTTATACATTGTACAAAATTGAAAAATTCAAAGAATTCATTGAATCTTATACAGTAAAAATTGTAGAAATAATTTTTATTTAATTAATGAAGTTTAATTAATTATTGTTTCAGATTTCATTTTGATTTCATTGTTGGCAATGTAGAGATATTCGAACAACCAACTGTTCTAATCGGTCATCGAGCTAAAATATCTCGTATAGCTTTGAGTCCAGCTTTTAGTATTGCAGTCAGTTGTGATAATGAAGGAAATGCAATTATTTGGGATCTTAATGATATTACCTATGTGAGATCATTGAAGCCCATGTCATTCCCGGTAATTAAATATATTAAAATTTTATTTTATCTTGTTCTATAGCTTGTATTATTTATTTTAGATAAATTTAGTTTCGATCAGTGAAACTCTTGGTGATATAGTTACGGTAGCATATAACGATAACAGTAAAAAATCAACTCTGGCTCTTCAAACCATAAATGCTTCATACGTTGGTAGTTTAGAGAGCGATAAAAAAATTACAGCAGTTTGCTTTTCTAACGCTCCAGAAGGAATTTCCGTTAATATTATTGCAACAGGATTGGAAGACGGAAGTGTTAAGTAAATAAATTGTGATCAATTGATTTTATATTTTATTTTATAATGTATATTTGTCCTAAACCAGATTATGGAGCTCATGGGATTTGTCTTTTGTCAATGAAATACCAATAATTCATTTTGATGGAGCAGTTATAGCGTAATATATATATTTTTTTTTTAATAGTATTTCATCGTTTTCGTATCATTAAATGAAAATAACATTTAAAATGTTATTGAATTTGCAGTATTATCTATTCAAGCGATTCTCAACATTTGTACATATCGACAGAAGATGGAACAGTGACAATTTGGGAATCTGCCGGTGTAAAGCGAATAAGTAAAACACCTAAATTTTTAAATCTTAGTATGCAATAAAAGAAGTTGGATTCAGGTATTCTTCTTGGAGATTCTAAATCATAGTATTATGATAAAGACTGGTCTTTTTACAACTAAATAATAAGTTTAAAATAAATGTAAACAAGCCAGGTAATTATTATTCGAAACTTATTTATAGAATCATATCAAACATTGCATTCATATTATTTTTTTCAAACTGATTATTCATTTTTAATTCATTGTAAATACCAAGTTAAAGTATGAATTTAAATTGTATATATTTATGTTATTGTTTCGTTCTAATGATTATGCGAGTAAATAATTAATTTTAATTTTTAAGTTTTGTTAGGATATAATTTTTTACTAGTATTTTGTTCAAGTTTAAACATATTATATGATAGTATTTTTTGATTGTTTCGTTTTCTTATGTTGATCATGGTTTTTAAAATTTATAAATTCTACATTTTTTTTCATACTTATAATTGATAAAATTTTTACATATTCGTTTGATTTATAATTATGTGTTCCTAATTCTTAATTATTTATTTTTAAGTCATAAGGATGATTGTATTATTATTATAAGTTAGGTAAATTTTAATTCAAATTATTTGTACTCTAAACATATTTATAAATTGAAAAAGCATAATATAACCATACATAAAGATAAGAACTAACTAAATCATTTCAAGTATTTGTTTTGATAAAAATATTAGTAAATGTTATTGTTTCATATAAATTTATTTTATTTATTGTGCAATAAAAATATTATTTTATTTAAACTTATATTAGTATAATTATTGTTACTTTCATTTTTATGAAGTATATTTTATGTTTACAAATTATTTAAATTTTATTCTGTGGTTTGTGTGAAAAATATTTTAAATGTTTTTATTTTTAATAAAGTTTAAATATTATTTTAAGCGAATGAATATACATTTTTAAATCATTAAATGTGATTTTAAATACTGTGTAAAGTAAGGAATTTCTAGCGATAGCTTTTTCTGTACAGATCTGGTTAATAAATAAATCTACACTTTTAAAAGAAACTAATTTTATGTTTTGAGACGTTTAATCTAATGCAATATATGTATGTTTGTTTTTAGGTAAATAATGGGTTGTATGACAATTTAGTGCTCAAAACATGTTTATGATCTTGTAAGATATCACATAACATTCACATCGTCACTATGTAGACAAAAGCTATAAATTATATTTTATATTACATTTCGAGTACTTGATATAAAATGTATAGCTTTAATTAATTTTATGGAAACATTTTTAAATGCGTGAGAAAACTGTAAAAATGTTGTAATTTACATATATTTTTTAAACTTACCTTTGATTTTTATATGGTAAAAAATAACTAACCATTAAATTTATTTAATCATTTAAAAGTTCCTATCACTTATAATAAGTAAAGAAATAAAAAACTCACATAACATTATCTCAAGTTAATGAAGATTGAAGCTGTACGATTTAACCAATTCCAAATCAATTAATTTTTTATATTATATATAATTTATTTATGGAAACCTTATATCATACAGTGGACAGGATCTATTTTTTCTACTGGGAAACAAAAAATCCAGGGCTACAAAATAGTAATGGCAAAGGGTTACACACATGTATACCATATTCTATAGTCTACCTATAATAACATGCCAAGTTGCTAGTCACCACAAGGATAATATGAATAACACTTTGTCCAGCCATTACAGCAGAAAATAAAATCGTTTTACTTTAAGTATTCTGTACACTTAATATCTTTGGCCTTTGGTATAGTAGAAAATAATAATTGTCATATTCGAAGAAAGATAATAAGGCGATAGCTAATGATATGGCTATGAAATGATAATACAATTCTAAGAATTATGTAGTTCACCTTTTACTGGAAATTCAAAAAGTATTTTGTTAATGACTGTATTAGTCTGGTATAAGATGAAATATACATTATTCAATTTTCAAAGCACTTTTAAAATATTTCGTCATTCGCCAACAATGCTTTGCGATACTTCAGTAACGAATAGAATTGGAAAACAAATTGTGGAGATTTTTAACCCTCAGAACACACCTCCTAAATACACCACCGGGTAGAAATAATTAAGTTAGTTTCTACTTAAGTTAGTTAAATCAAGTTTTCTTTGGAAAATATATTTTGAACGTAACGGTTTTTTTCCGGGACTCGGGAGGGGCGCGTTCAACGCGTCCAAAAGGCGTCTACCAAGTTCTCGGTATCGCCGGTATCCCTGCTAGGACCGCGGTACGCGCCCGAACCGCACCGCAACAATACCACATCAAGCGGATATTTGGTCTCGTCCGGAATTGAACTTTACCGGGCACTAAACACGCGTAGGAACACGAATAAAATGAATATTGTTGTTAGCCGCTGATTATTTCTAAAATTGTATAAACCTATCGTTTTCTGGAAATATATCTTCAAAACGAGGTGTTATATCGAAACGTTCGAATTCGACGCACGGCCGAAACGGAAAATATATTTTGAACGTAACGGTTTTTTTCCGGGGCTCGGTAGGGGCGCGTTCAACGCGTCCAAAAAGCGTCTACCAAGTTCTCGGTATCGCCGGTATCCCTGCTAGGACCGCGGTACGCGTCCGAACCGCACCGCAACAATACCACATCAAGCGGATATTTGGTCTCGTCCGGAATTGAACTTTACCGGGCACTAAACACGAATAAAACGAACATTGTTGTTGGCCGCTGATTATTTCTAAAATGTCATAAAAACCTATCGTTTTCTGCGAATATATCGACAAAACGAGTACGTTCAAAATCGAGGTGCAATATCGAAACGTTCGCATTCGACGCGTGGCCGAAACGCGGATTCTTCGGAACGTTTCGGGCTCGATTACGTTCTGGTGGACGGGGGTGAGAGAGGTTTACAGCCTCCCCGATATCCCCCGTGCGACCGCGGTCGCGGTGGTACCCGACCGGCAATAATGATATAATAACGCCCGCGTGTTAAAATCGAAAAATATTCGCGGTCGGCGGAACGAAATATTAATATATCTCATAATGATATCGACTGCGTTACGTTGAGGTTAGCCCACTCTCCCCGCCTCGTCACACGAATACCACCCGGCCCGCCGGGGCACTGTTCGACGGCGCGTGAAGACTGGTCACGACCCGGTGGACGGTTACGAGGCCATCGCTGCAGCCGGCAACAGCCGTCGTCGTCGCGTGGTAATGTCGCGGCGGTCCGTCAGTCGTCGTCCGCACGTCGTCGCGTTCAGTCGTGTTCGCTCCGTCCGTCCGTCCGTCCGTCCGTCAATCGTCGCCATGTGATCGTGTCCGCGGAAAACCGAATCGTCGTCCGCGAGGTGAGATACCGTGTTATTTCTTTTCGAGTATTCGTTTCGTTTCGTTTCGTTTTTTTCGTTCTCGTCGTCCGAATGTGCCGTGCGTTTCAGTGAAATCGTCGTCCGACCGACACCAATAATATTATTTTTACGGTCGCCGTACTACGGGGTGGTGCAGTGCAGTGCGCGTGCAACGCACTACGACGGGTGCCGGCCGGCGCGGGCGGCTGTGCGGAAGACGGACGCCGAAATGTCCAAACTCGGCCGGCCCAAACGGCGGCGGCGCCTCGGCGGTCCTAGCTCGGCGCTGACCGCCGCGACGGTGCTGGCGGCCATCGCGGTTTGCTCGCTGGTCGGCGCGAACGGTCAAAACGCCACTACAGGTTAGTGTCCTACGCATATTTTATTTTCATTACCTTTTTTGCCGCGATTACGTTGGGTTCCGGCGCGCGCGAAATCCTTGCCGGCCCGTGTAAATCGCATCATGACGACGGACGATATTATCACGTCCCCCGAAGCCCCTTGGTCTCTTGGCTCGCGCGGCGAATCAATAATATTGCCGCTTTCGTATTCGATTACATACCCGCAGCGATAATTAAATAACGATATAGCATTTTTAACTAACAGTGACCATAACTGACGACGAGCGTTTTTTTTTTTCAAATCGTCTGGTACTCAGGTGTACGTTATTTTATTCGTTCATTGTCATGTCATTTATTACACAAATTAAACAAGGCCGGTCCACCCGCACTTCTTCGCTCGGGATCATTTCCCCGAAGAAACGTTTCGTTATTGGTTTGAAATGTATGTAAACAATTCACTAACATCAATACCCTGTATATCACCCAAGTCTTGTAATGAATAAATTATTGAATTATAAAAACTGGTAATTATTTTATAAAAAAAAAAATTAAATATGAATGAGATCCCCTGACATAAGTCCAGTTTGAACAGGTGTAAAAGCATATACTTGTACCTGATACACAATTACAATAATTGTATTTATGAAATCGGGGTAGCGATTAACGAGAGGCGACTTTGCCCCCAATTAGTTTGATTGCATTAATTTTTTGCTTGAACTATATAGCCCTTCTCTCAGAAATTTAAAACTTTAAATTATATTTATTAAGTAATAAAAATAATAATAATAATTTTGAGAATATCATCAATTTGGATTATCATTAAACATTGATCGAAATTTCCACTGTAAAATAACGGTTTTTTGGGAGATAATCAATATCTTCATACCAACCATTAAGTACGCCCTTGGTTTGTGCCAGTTGACAGGAAATGTGTTTTCACGGCGGGTCTTTGATCAAAATTATCGGGAAACGTTTTAACTAGATTGTGATTTAGGTCTATAAATAAATACGTATTATTGTACTCGTCATGTTTCTAGATAATATGATGTACTTATACTACATCATAGTTAACAAATTTTCATTGTTCATAACAGCGTCTGCTGAATTTAAATTGCGGAGTATGTATCATGTAACATATAATAATTATATTAATGTGGCAACGAGCATTTTTGTTTGAAATTAACTCGCGGTTTTGAGTGTATTGTTTTAATCGGTTTGGCATTGTAGAGACTTTCAACATATTTTTGTTGCCATAAATCGCCCTATGGTTAGAAAGTATATACCTAACTTAACAAAGTCAATAGTTCTACTTAATGACTCTATCTTACTCATCATTCGTTTTTCGCGAAAATAAGTTATGATTGAACTTTTAGACGCGGTGTAGTGTGTAATTTATATCCTTAAACCCGTTCGTAAATATTAAACAATTATAAAATATTAGAGAAAAATAATATTTTTTAACAATCAATTTTGTGTGCGTTGTGATGTTATTGTTGTAGGTCGATTAGTTATTTATAAACATTTTCAATAGCCATTAATTCTAGAGTAAACTAAAATTTAATATTTTATGATATTTTTTTAGATCAAACATAAAATACAAACTATTCTGAGTAAAATATTTTATCTACGCCAATTCCGTTAAATACATGTAAATCTTGTCATGCCTCAATAGATTTTGACATCGATGTTTATCCATTCGTGATTAGGCATTGAATATTTTCATCGAAACCATAATTTGCACAGGAAACAGATTTTCTGAATTGTTTATAACCAGAACTATTTCTCAAATTCAAACTGTTGCTAATATCTACCGTAGATTAGTTGACTCGTAGGCCTAAAATAACAGGTCTTGTTCATCACGTCCGTTTTGTTTTGTAGTCGGTTAATAATGCATTTAAAAATTGGATACACTTATTGCGTCAAACTACTCATGGTAACTCAGAAATAATCTTAAAATGCACGGTCATTGTAACTATACGTAAGTCGCAAATATTTTCATAACTCGTATCTAAAGAGTAAATCGTAATTTCTGTTTTTAAATTGTATTTTCTAATTAAATTATTTATTCAAAGACTTCGGAAATAAATTGTATTGTTAAGTAGATATACATACAAAATATATTTTAAAAACTAAAGTAATAAAGAATTAAAATAAAACTGTTTACAGTTAGTTGCATTATGTATAGGTACGTATAAATTATTTTTATTCTTTTGAGTATCGAAGTATTTAAGTATCGAACAATGCATACGAGAATACGACTGTTATCGTGTAAATTAATCATTTGATCACTCGGATATTAAAATAATTTTCTTTATGGTTTTCATTTTGAAAATTTCCCATGGTAATTTACGAGGTATTTTATGTGTACCTACGTATTTAATACTATTATTATGTATATAAAATACACTAAATTATTGCCTATTAACTTGATCAGTTCTTCCGTTTGATATTAAATTTATCTATATAGTATATTCATATTTTACAACCCATGCACATGTAGTCTTATTTACAGCCTATAAGTATTTACTTTTTATATCACGTGAAGTAGTTTTGTGTATTATTTACGCGTGAATTAAAACAATGGAATAAATGAACCATTTGAAAATGGTAAAAATAAATGTATTATATAGATATATTACTTATATATGGGTAATACATTGTCCATTATTAAAGCAAAGCAAAACTTTCACATTTGCCAAACAGTTATAAAAGTTATTATGTTAGCTTAGATATTTCCTCGGATATTTCGTTTGTTTTGGAAACCACTTGAATTTAAATATAAAACATATAATTAAACACACATTGGTATTACACATATTATATTTAATTATAATACTATAGAAACATAATATAAATAACTCTTTTTTATAGTATGGTGTTTTAAATTTTTTGATCTTAATTTGTAAGGTGGTGCGTGGGCATACGTTTGTTTAATTTAGTGCGTTAAAGTCTTTGCCTGTTAAACTGCAACTTTAGTTATTAGGTAGGTACCAAATAGGATTTTTAAAGTAATTTCATAACAATTTTACAACTCAAAACATTTTTTTTTTAAAATATTTTCTATTTGAATACGTAAACGTAAAGTATGAAATACAATTATATTATTACAATCAATGTATATAGAAAAATAGTTCTAAAATAGTTTTGAGATAATTCAAAAAAATAAATAAATACTAGTAATATATATATTGTGTTGAATTATTATAATATCGAATCGATTCGGTAGAATGTAGTTTCGCAAAACTAAAGCCCGCGGACAAGAAGTGACAAGTGTCTCCCCTGATAATTAACAATGGACACTGTGAAACAGTGAAAACAATATTGTCAAACATTAGGTTGTTGAAAAAGGAGACCGTGTCGAGGACAATATATGTTCTATGTAGGCCTTCAATTCCTTAGATAATATTATTTTAATATTATATACTTGACTATAGATTTATATTCACCGGTCCTGTTGTCACATGTTTTTGTCCTACATATAATGCGTGCGTGTGTGTGTGTGTATACCGATGACATACGTAAAAAAATATCATAAAAATTGCATTTCTAGGCCATTTCAAAAATTATAACACATAATGAGTTGTCGTTGTTTTTTTGCTGGAACAATTAGAGTAGGAATGTGTACCAATATCTAACTGTGTAGAGTTGAGCTTGAAAGGTATGAAAGTACGAGTGAAAATCTAAAGAAACTTGTGTTGAATAAAAAGATAAATAATAGAAAAGTAGTCGCGATAGTCATTACTCATTACTCACAACACAAGTGTAACTGTAGGAGAAACAAGACTAAAAAGAACGAGGAAGCCTTGTACCTACCTGAAAATATAGGTATAGATATGTAATAACAAAACCAAACAAAACGATTCCGCACATTATAAGTAATATAACTAACAAAAAAACCTTTTATAGCATGTTATAAAATGTCTACGGTCAAATGATAATTAAGGTACACCTATAGTTAAAGTAAAAAGTAGCACATTTGTATTAGGAGAAAGAAAATATATCGAATGAAACACTTTTTTTTTCAAAGGTTTCAATGGGACTGTAAATGTTTATACACTTTTTGTACAAACAGTTTGCTACTATTATATTATTGTAACTTTTGGTATTATTATGGACTTAATGCGTACAAAATATTTGATTTTTAATATAATTATCATTAACTAATCGGTTTAAATTATATATTTTGTAGCCTAGACTACTAGAAATACAAAATCTATTGTTTAAGAATTTTTACTCATTTAAAAAAATATAAATAGTTGCAAAAAAAAAAAAAAAAAAATAAAAATGATAGATAAAAAAAAGTTATGTGAAATTTGTGTAGGTACCTACTACTCGTAAATGAAGTTCACACGATTCTTATAGATTCTTCAATCGATTGTTGGTTTTTTCTTATGGAATTGTATTGTATATGTACAAACAAAATAAATAGAAAGCAATTCAACAATAAATATAACTTTGACGATTTGAATCTGAAAAACGTAAAAATTAGGACGAATTAGGATCAAACCAAACTACTATTCATAGAGTATTTCTACGTATAAAGAAGCTTTCTGCAATCGTTGCTAATGATGTGCGCACGAAATTACATTCCATATATGAATTCATATAATGATAACTGAAAATAATTATAAGGTTATTTTTTATACAGTTTACTATAGACCATGGACATATTACATACGCGCGTGCGCGAGCGCTCACACACACACATGCACCCATGACCAGTGGGAATTGTTACAAGTTATGTTTGTTCTCTTTTGCTTTGTCCCATATTATGGGAAAATAATAACACATAAAATATTTACTCTGAGTATAAAAAAAACAACGAAAGACAGGGTCCTCCAGGTATCTTAATTTCTTTTCTGTAATTAAAATAATTTACACACTTCACATGTGTACATTTCACATATACGAGTTACTGTGTAAGCACTTCGGTTTCGTTGTTTTTTTTTTTTTTATTATTTAATTCTTATAAAATCTCAAGTACCTAGCTGATTATGTATGAAGAAAGTTTTTGCCATATCCGATGGAGGTTGGAGATGTAGGATTATACGTTGATATTTAAATAAATAACGTGATTACTTATGGCTCGTTAAAGATTTCCTCAAGTGTTCTAGAAAACGTTTTAACTAACTTTCTTTTCGCCTCATTGGTTAATAGTTCGAAAAATATTTGCACGACTCCACCATATTTTTTAAGTTTATTTTTTTTTTTTAGGGAAAATACTTGCAATCTGAAGTAGGTAGTTCTAGTTTTCGTGAAATAAAATAAAAAAATACGCTACGAATGTAATCTGTTCAATGTACTATAATATTTAAGATATGATGTATTTGTAATAAAAATTACTGAAATATATTTGTATAAACGAGTATACAATAAGTAAATAAAAAAATCTAATGAACTGGTAATAGGGTAAATTAGTAAATCCTTAAATCTAGAAAAACCGCTATTCCAAGAAGCTACCTTTCAATACGTCATATAGAAAAACATAACCTTAAGCAGCGGTAAATATTTATAAGTTTGTCACGTTCTTCGGGTATAAAAATACATTTACTTTCACATAAAGTAATACCTGTAAATGCTTCATAAATAGTGAAAGGTTATGATTTATTTACATTGGCTTTCTGTGCCTATTGGATAGATTCCTCAACACGTATCAGTTAATCACTATCGAACAGTTTTTAAAGATCAGTAATTACATTATTTAATTGGCCATCATTAAAACAATTTGGATTCGATAAAAATATCGGGCTTATTAAACGATCTCGAATTGAATTAAAGTACTTTACCTTTATTTAAAGGTTTCTTTTTAGAACGTGAACAAATTCTCATTGAAATAATTTAATAATTTTTCTTACGAAACAAAAAGTTATAAAAAAAATTAATCGTATTTATGTCATAAGTATATATTTATCATGTTTATTATATCGAAAAATATTATGAACTACGTTCAGAACACTTGTGTAATATTAATATATATATATAGGTACCTATATAAAGAAAAAAAACGTACGGAATGTATAGGCATAACTGGAGAAGTCATGTATGACTGAGCATCAACAAGTGTGAAAAATATCTAGGGTTCAAGTTAAAACCAGAGGATTTGAAAGTGAAAGCCAGTTTTTCTTCATTTTAGTCACTCCGATACTCGTATGTACAACATAGTTTGTTCTTTTAATTCGATTAGAAACGGGTAAAAGCTATTTGCAATACGTGCGCACGTTGTATTTTATAAAGACAAATTTAAGTTCAAAGCACTTGTTCATGTTCATAAATAATCAAATTATTTAATTAGATCGAAAAAATTATGATAATACAGTATCATGAAAACTTTTCTCGACCTGCTAAATTAATAATTATTGAAAACCGATAAAAATTTGGGATGGAATCCTTATTGATAAATTGCCATTAAGACGTGTTGAAAAGACTCGTTTTTCTTGAGAACTTGAGAAAGTTAAAAATTAATGGGTACCAATAATACTTACTCTTAGACGAGTGAAATGCTGATTAAAATAATAGAAAATAAATAAACGCGATTTGTGTTGTAAAAATGGTATAGAAAATTTTTTATTGAATACCTATAATTATTAGACCAGAAATAAAAACTATAAATTATATGGGTGGATAAAGTATATTTATATGATTGGTAAAAGTGGTCGATAATTTTTAGCGTAAGACCAATGATATGAGCTTGAAGTCTAGTAAATAACTTATGAAAACAAAAATATGTCTGGTTTTATTGGGCAGTGTTAAAAACGCAGCTATTGCTATTCGTAAGACCACATCAATGTTGGTTACTACTTAGTATTTAACTAAATGAAAAAGTTAGTCTGCACATTGCCAATGTTATTTTCATAGTACGGATAGTGTAGTTTTTTTCGTAGAACTAAAAATCTACATTACAAATAAAACTTATGTTATAAAATAAATAAATTATGTGGGTCGTTCTACTTTTATTTCAAGTAAACAGAATTAAAAGATTAAAATTATTTGTCTACCGCTCAATCACGAAAAAATTAGGTCAAAAATTAAAGTAAATCAAATGACGAAGCAATAATGTCTTTATTAAAAAAAAGGGTGCGAGAAAAATTGACATCGACATTTTGCTCGAAAATGTTTACAGTTATCGGAATATATAAAAAACACAAAATACGTATAATGTAGAAATCAATATATTCAATAAAACAGCAGTTATTTTATTGCATTTACGCGTAAGTGTAAAAACTATTTTTGTAATATGTACATGGTCTACCCTATTATTTTGTTACTTGTTTCGTTATACAGTGGGAAATTGAGCTCTATAATAATTTACCAATTAGCTGTGAGAAATTAATTTTTTCTGCTCTATTCAAAAGTTACGCATTATTATTTCTCTATCGTCTCATCATCAAATAATGAATATAGGCACAGTAATTTTTTTTATATGTGGAAAGTATTCGATTTGATACATAGATGAAAAAAAAACAGCTAATCAAAATAAACACAAATCTAAAACAACATTTTTGTAACTAAAGTTAGCGTAGTCATTAAAAATTGCAAATAAATATAATTATTAACATACCTAAATTGATAGGGTTTTGACAGTTTTAAAACTTAATTATTTTAAAACTTGAAGTCTTGAACGTTGTTTTATAGTCGCTATAGAGAAATGCTCGATAGGTATAGTCATTACTCTTTTATATAATCTTCTCGTAACACTCACGCCCTACTCTATTAAATGACATAACATGCAAATACAATATATTATTTTAGTTTCTAGATGAAGCTTTGTTTTTTTCATCGTATGCGATATTTGATTTTATTTGGTATAGATGAGAGAATATTAAATTACTCTAAACATTAAGTACTTGGTAAAATATTAGCTCTGTAGATTGAAATTTGAACATATTGTTCAGATTACAGCTGTTAATTGCCTACTAAACTGGTAAAATTTCCATTTATTTTCTTATTTTATTGATATAATATGATTTTAAAATATCATTTTAGTGATTTTTAAAGATAGAATTTTTAGAAATGAAGTTTGAACAAAATTGTTTTAATGATTAAAATTTAAACTGTTATGATAAATACTTAAATTGTATATATAATTCAAAAATCTCGGAAACTTAAACAATAGATTCTTTTCGTTTGTTGAAAAAATTACGAGGTTTAAATCAAAGACTAAAAATTGAACTACAATTCGAATTAATTTACCTCATTCTAATGTTCATCTAAATATATTATTCAATACCTCGAAAGTTATCTATTATTAAAAATATTCTATATCGTATATTGTTAAATATATACCCACATCATAAATTAAAACAATTGTTTTATGAGTGACAAAAAAAAATAAATGTCCTTTGTAGACTATAAACCACACAGGTATCAAACCAAAATCGTTTTCTAAATTCAATGATTTATTATTACTTTTAAATATAAAATTCTATTACAATGCCGGCTTGTGTTGTGGTGAGCGAAGCGAGACGATTACTCAACACCGGATTTCTATGGTATTCTGTCTACAAATATTTTTTACAATTGAAAATAATAATAATAATAAAATAAACGCACTCTTAACTATATTTCCAGTATAATTTTCACCATCTTTGTTTACCAATCTCGTAAAATTTAATTCATGTATCATATTACAAAAATATTTACTGTTTCCAATGATTATCTATTGTTTTAAATTTTGCAAAATTCAATTACTTTCTCCAATGAATTATTCATCAAGTCTTTAACTGTTGCCATTTTGCTTAAGTAGTTTGTGGTTGAGGACCAAGTTTTTTTTTTCTTTGGTAACACTAAGGTCATCTGAAATTATTATCAACACATATTCAGTAGTATTTAATAGTATGTGTATTTTATTCGTATCGTTAGCGCTGCTAAAGTTCATCATTTTAAATGAATACAAATATATTTATGATCGATACAAGTAACAGCTAAGAATCACATCTCCAATCACGCACGTAAAGTGCACACATGATAATTTGTTTTTATTCTGATAATGACTTACGAGTCTGTAGAAATGTTCGCCTTCATACGAGTTAAAAAATTTAAACGAAATAACACGGATTATTTATTTAGTATATTCCCATAATTTCCATTTCCATTTAATTAAAACGTTTTTTCAATCGTTAACCCGGTGGGTATTATTGTTATTATGATACAAATTTATATTAAGAGAGAGTATGGACTACATCATACTTAAGAACGTTATGTAAAATGTTTTCACCGTTAATTTAAGCATGAATTTTAAGTATATCGACTTTTAAATTTTAATGGCTCCCAATATTTATGTACGATACAACATTGAAAAAATAAATAATTATCATTACAATAGTTAAAGTTCTAATTTTAATTGGTTATTTCTTCAAAATTACAATGATAAAACGGATAATAACTAGGAGAATGTTTCATAGGTAATCTTTACACTTGGTTTTTTTTTTACAAATTGAAATACTTTGTGTAGTAGAAGGTGTACATTGTGGTACCTAAGTACTTGACCTACACGTCAATAAGCAGTAGTTGTAGATAACATCATGGAATTATGAACTTATATTACGATTTGATGACCTCATTATTTTAATTTTATTAAGCCGCAGACGAGTTTATTTAATGTCAATCACATGTGCGATTATGTCGAGTGTGCAAGTACAATACGAATTATATAAACAGATTTAACAAACAAGTTTTACATAATTAATAATAAGTATTTTGACGTTTTAAAAATAACTCTTCAACTTCTAGAGCTAGTGTATTTTAAACTTAAATATTATAATAAATATGTGTAAAGTGTAATTATGTATAATATGTAATAACGTTGACGTAATTAAAACATTATTTTAATAGTTAAAAACGAGTGTAGTAATAGTACGTACTTCAGCCCACATTATGAACCACTTACGGGCTATCTACACATCTAATGTCTACGCAATACTTTCGTACGCGTATAATCGTGTGTCTACTGAATATAGGAAATATCCGTGCGTGATACTATTAATGAGTAATTGTCTTAGTACGTGAAACGTGTATTTCCGCGTGTAACATGGTGGGCACACAACACGACTGTGCCGCGAACGAAATTTTATCGGTCGTGCGTATATATATATATAGGTAGTGTGTGGGTTTTTAAAAAAAAAAATCGTTTTCTTTTTTAGGACAAATAATATAATGTAGGTTCACAACCATTTGTATTCAACGCGAACGTCTGCCATAACAACACTCGCATGTGTCCAGTCTGTGTTATTCATTTTTTGATCTCGTTCCAACATAACGGTGGTAGTGGTTAGGTCACGCGGCATACGACTTATAACTATACGTATCTGCGTGCGCGAGTCGGTCGTACGTTACCGGAATGCCAAACACGTTTCTGCCTACGCCGCGGTGTGGGTACACGCGGAGAGGAGAAGCACATTCGGAGCCGATAGCCGTTCGGATAAGCAAGGCCCGAGTGTTGTGCTGGGCGTGATGTATCCGAAAATCGCCGAATAGATATACAGGTCACTTTCTAGCCGCGGCGACGACGCGCGTTTAACGAACAATGCGCGATATTATTCGCTACCGAGCGGATATCGTAGTATTAATCGATCCAAAACATTTTTTTTTTTTAACACTCGTCTTATCGAAGGAAAATGGGTACTCCTACTAACCACTTGACATAATCGACGCTTTCTATTATCTCAGCACCGCTCGTTCGTGACTAGACGAGTTTATTTGATTGTTTCCAGCAGACGTGTGGCTGGCTGGCTGACTTGCGATTTAAAAAGGAATCGAATTGCGGTTGTTGATACATACATACATAATATATATATATATATATATATTTAATACTAATGTACGTAGCTCATTTTACGTTTACCATCACATTCACACGAGTCACCACCTGTAAACCAAGGTCAGGGCGTTTTATTATAATTATAAACCATGATGTAATAATTTATGACGTACCTAAATAGATTATACCTAAATATGTATAACGAGTACAGTACGTCTTATAACAGCATAGGTACATGATTTTGAAATAGCTTATTAACTATAGCTGTATGTAGATTTTAAGCAGAAAGTCGAGACCGCGGGCCTCGTGACAAAAAATTGTCACATTAGGTTAAGTTTAAAAATTAACAACTATTTTTTAATCTCATATTTTGAGCCAAAAATTCTAGATATTTTTGCTTATTTTGGCTCTGATTTTTCTTTACATCATACAACTATAGTATTAAATATTTTATTGGCAAAACATAATATGGATAATATCGCATTTGTTTTCAAACAGACATACCTAGAATATTGTTACGTAATATAATATTAAATGATTATGAATCGAAAACATATATTGTGCACTATAATGTGTGACTATAATTTCGTATGATAAATATTACTTCACGGACGTATTATTAATACCAATGTCGTATGAGATAT
This sequence comes from Drepanosiphum platanoidis, assembly GCA_948098885.1. Taxonomy (NCBI): domain Eukaryota; kingdom Metazoa; phylum Arthropoda; class Insecta; order Hemiptera; family Aphididae; genus Drepanosiphum; species Drepanosiphum platanoidis. The sequence goes on along the minus strand of OX402534.1, from coordinate 5,336,169 downwards.
CTTCTGAGAGAGTTTTTCGGTGTCGTTTTGTTTGCCGATGTTGGGCAGTGTATATTACCTATTTTGATCACGATTATACTTATTAGTTTTACTATTTGAAAAAATCGCATTATAGTCCTACGGAAGGAGGACGGTAGATTGTATTAAGTATTACTGACAGCGGTATCATCAACCGACTAATGATCGTTTTTTTTTTGCCTATAGGATTTAAATCTATTACCAGTGAATGTATAGTAACATTATGAGCACATAACATTGTTTCAAATCATAAAATTTCAATAACCGGCATTTGGTAAGCCAAATATTAATTATACGGTTCCTCTAGCCCACAGGAATCTGTGTGTAGATATATATATATATATTATATATATAATGTTGTGCTTTACGAGTAACATTGTGCCGAGAGAATTAATTTCCTAATCTTAACGTTTGTTAATTCATGTGAATTAAATTCAAGTGAAAGGATTAAGTAAACAAGTTGCTGCGCAACGATACAAAATTACTCCATTAACGGAAACAACAATAACGTGTTGTTCGTATGAGTAGTATACTATTATATTATAATGTCATGTTTATTCTAAAACGTCTGCAACGACGAAATGCACGAATCATAACCATCATCTTATTATCAGCTCGGGGGCGGCGCGGCGGAGTAACATTTTATAAAATTAACGGTTAAAGAGAGAGAAAAAAACACTAACGTTGTGCAAGAAACTAAAATCGGTTACGGATAAATAACGTTATATATTTAAAAAAAAATAAAAAAAATAGCCGACGAAATGCTCCGCATATTGCACATGTCTGAGATATATCGACGGATTAAAAAATGTAGTTTATACGTAGGAGTACTTATATAGAACCATTATTTTGAAACGAGAACGATATTCGATATAGATATCGAGAAACGTTCGTTTTATTTTATGCGTCGTTATCGTCCTACGTTTTTATTGGTAATAAAAAGTAGCTTGCAGTATATAATATGTGCCATTGACCGCGAATCATAGTATGAAATAATTATTACCCGCTCTTATCCAACACACGGTCGGCAGTGTTATCACATACGTACGCGTCCAGTGAGCATCCGTACTAAACGAGAATTATATATAGAGAACATGATATTATATTATTTCACTAATAATGGCATAATACTCGTAATATTCGACTCCCGTTCGTTTAATTTTTCTCTCTCCTCGAGTCACAGCGTAACGCCGAGATGACGCGAGAAGTGTTATTGCTTAAATGAATGTACGACGACGACACATTTTCGCTAACTGTATATTAGGTCCACCCGTTGTTGGATTCGTGTAAAACAAACCTCGATCTTTTTACTTTTTCTAATCTTTTATTCGCAGATTTTAAACACGTCTTGTCTATATACGTAATATGCTGGTAAATAGTCATCGTGATTACGATACGTCTTCTCATTATTACTATTTGGGATGTAATTTCAATTATAACAGTACACCTCCTAGCTATTTACATTTTTTTCCGTACACTCATAAATTCCAATACACCCACATTTAACTCAAAAACCCACGTTGTTTTCGTACTTGGCGTTACTGGTTTTATGTAAATCCACATGAAAATCGTTATGGCGCAGACGTTAACACTATAAACAAATATTAACAATACGCTAAAACTTGAAAAATATTTTTTCGATCATTTGAAAACGTGACTTTTCTGAGATCGAACATCAACGGTTATTATTGTACAGCAATAATTTTAACATTTGCAATTTACATTTTTAATGTAAGAAATAATAAAGATTGATAAATGTAATTACATACAAAGTACGTATACTTATATTTTCATAAAAGTCGTTTCCATAAATTAATAATTATTTAAAAAACTAATAGTTATGTTTTATAATTATTTAAAAACGTGTATAGGAAATGATTACGTCATATAAGTGTATATAAGTGTTTAGAATTAAGTAGGAAATTTAAAAAAAAAATCCAAAGTCGTTCAGCGTTGTAATAATAATATATTATGTAAAATACTATAAGTCATTATGACAGGATTAATGAAGTCATCAGTTTATCACTAACGATCTTAATTTGTGTGGATTTCCTTGAATTAGCCATATCAATTTAAACTTTGTTTTTAATTAATAATGACCAATAAGTGAATTTAAACCTCAAAAATCAATTTTAAATTAAAAATACATACCTAGCAGTCGTATAAATATTTTGTACAAGAAGTTTTCAGTACACATATTAACAGAACTTTGAAATAAATAATATTTATGAACTAAGTTTATCAAATAATATGAGAATTCCTTTTGAAATATTGAAAGTTAAAAAATTTAAAAGCAATATCAGATACATCTAAGTAATTGGCACCTTTATTTGTGGCACAGGTCGTTTAAAAAGTATAAATTTATGAAACCAAAACCAATCGCAGTGATATTGAATTTCAATTTTTATAATACGAGACGTGGATCTATCAAGTCTGATTAGTATTTTTCTCGATATAGTCGTTGCTCATTTAGATCTGTTTGTTTATGACCTATATATAGGACGGGTGAAAAATTAATTAACTTTTGACTAATTTGTTTTACTGTAATTAATTTCTGCATTATATAACTGGCATTTTACGGAGTCTAAGTCTATTACTTATTGAACTAACGATGCGAAACATTTTCTTTTGTTTTTTTCGCGCACATGACTCGATGAAATTCCTTTCCACTCACATTACGTTACATTTTGTTATTTCATAACAATATACCAATGGATGTTGTATTTTAAGCTCTAAGTAAATTATTCGTCTCTAAAATTTACACTCGCACACACACACACACACACACACACACACACTCGCACACATAAATATTAAATTATAACGTATAGGGTAAATTTCCTAGACGGACGATTATTGAGCAGAAAAATCAACACTCGCGAATAAATCGTTTTCGTAGAAAATTCGCCCGAAGGCCTCGCGTATTTCAACGCGCGTCTCTCCTTGGGAGCTCGGGGCCCGGAGCTCATATATATAACCCGTCATCGATATAATTGTACAATAATACCTGCAGACGGCAATTATATGTATATTAACGTCATCACGTGTCTTCGGAAACAATAAAATTACACACTCTTTCTGTTCCTACTTCCGGAAGCGTGAAAACCTTACGCGATGCGCGCCGTCGTACACCTCGAAACATCACGCGCACGTTTGTCTGTTTAAACTCCTCGGCTGCGAAATATTGTACGACAACAAACCGTACGATAATGGCGTACACGTTTGTACAAATACGCCCGCACAATGCGTATCGCCGTCGTGTACGTATATCGCGTACACCTCTGCTAAACACACGACGTATATAATATTTGTACAGAAAACGGCAGCGGCGTGTCAGTCGTGTCTGGCACTCGAGGCCGCTGGAAAAACGTTATAATATTATTATTTTGACATTTTCGTTTACGTACACACACACACACACAATAATGTACGTGCGAACAACGCGACGAATATATAAATGTATATATATCGTATACGAGATGATCGTAATAGTAATAATATGAAAGTTAACGTACTTCGGGTAACGCGAATATATATATATGTATAAAATATGTATAATAATAAAATTCGAGTATAGTGTGTATACGGGCTGTAAACACAGGTGAATGTGAAAACTACGCGGTTGCTGCCACCGCAGTCCATGACGAGTCGTTCGCCTTGGGAGTTAAATGCAACCGCCGCCGCGTGCAGTATACGCGCGTTTATCGTATCGTATTATTATTACTATTATTGTACTGTTTTATTGTTGTTATGTAAAACCGTATTTCGCGTGTTCGCCTGTTTTTCCTTATTTTATTATTATTATTATTTTTTTTTCTACTTTCTCGCGTAGAGCCCCGAAGGGTTTTGACGAGTATACCGCCGGTCTCAATATCGTCGTTTTATATATATATTTTTATAGTTACCTATTAACTTTATCATATTACCTTTTGGTATATTATTCGTTTTACGCACCGAGTGTTTCAGATTAGATCGATAAAGTCCTTGAAAATCCACGAAAATAAATTACGATGCGAAACGTCTTCGACGTGAATTTATGGATAGGCTACGCGTGTAATCCTAGAAGGATTTTTTTTTACTTAACCGTTTTTACCAAACGTAAATCAAACGTCCGAAACCGCAGAGTTAAACTTTTTTCGGCGTGTACTCAAATCACAATGTCGCAATTTTTTTTTCCCAGTACCATTGATGATTACACGTCTACATAATATTGTAGACGAGTATATCATACACAATAAAACGCAAACACAATTATTTTAAAGCTTAAATATACTTAATGTCATGTGTTTGTTTTTTTTTCAATCAAGAGGTTTACTACTATTAAATTATCAACAAATGTAATCAATTTTCAAAGTCCATACGTCCACGTGTGGAGTGTCCTACAAAAACTGCATAATCCTTCCGATGGAATTTACTACCAGACATTTAGAATTCGTTTCCATACGGTAATTATTTTCTATTCGCGCTATTTTTAAAATCAAATATCGTATCGTCTTGGTATTATATTTTAGAATAGCCATTAAGCAAATGTTCCTTTATAATATATAATATATATGCTAACTATGACGTAATAATAATATTTTCCTACGTGGTCTTTATTATAATTTAATTTTTTTATTGATTTTTCTTTACATTTTATCTCCTCAACTTATTTAGACCTTGAGAGTTAAGATCAAATAATGTTGGCTAACGCTCATGAATATATTCAACTCGATACGTGCTAATTTATTTTCACTATAGGTATACTAATTATATAATTATATAATTTTATTAAAAACATTATTTTATAGGTTTTATATTAAATTCATAAAATTATATCGGTTTCTCGTTCTTACCTTAATGTTAAATCAGTGACCATGTACATATTATATGTATATTACAAGTCCATCCAATTTATTGAATATAAATATAAATATTTCAAAGTATTAAAGGTTCGTCGAATTTTAACGTTCAATTTTCGAATAGAATTATTGTCATTAAAATCGAGACTGAAAATTATTGTTATTAATTCTATTAGGTACTCTGTTTTAAAAAAAAGTTACTGCTTACGTATATGTAAGGAATAAAACGCGATATCCTTTGTTATTTCGATTTGAAACACTCGCAATAAAAGTAGAAGATAAATTAGACTCTGGAACATTCAATTATGATTTATGCTCTAGGGTGTAAAATTATTTCTATAAATAAGTACATGATGTTTTACACAAAGAGAAAAAAAATTATACACCAATAACTTAACTAACCTAACCAAGGCCACCAATAACTTGTTCTGGTCAATTTGTTTTTACTTTATAAATACCGAGAGCCCGAAACGAAAGCATAGCAAAAAAAAAAAAAAACTGAAGTTTAACATTAGCGCTATACGAGTTTATTATATACCCGCAGAGAAACCTCACTTATCTATCCGAGTGAGTACATATATCGTATAATATAAATGTACCTACGTCAAATAACATACGCTCATCGTGACTTAAAAAACTGAAAAATAATGTTTTCAACATGTCGAGGATCTTTAGCTAAACGATTTAGAACATATCCATTACATTGTGTATCAAACATGAGAAAAAAATGCTCTTATCCTTTTTGTAATCCTGTTTTCTGTCCTATTTGTCTGATATGGTCGTTAAACGATAACGTCCGTGATAATTCTACCGCTGTAGCATATTATATTAACAACCATATCTAGTGCCTAATTTTGTTTTTATTACGTCTAACAAATGACTAACTTGTAAGCGCTAAGGTTGTTAGAAATAAACCACCGTATTACTAGGAAGTGTTGATTAACTGTCACCAAGATAAAAAAAAATAAAAAAATACACGTTTAAATAATACTGCTAAACAATACTTGCCCGGAGTGTGTTGAATTATTTTTAACGGTCATTCATTATATTATACAGTTATTCGTTTAGTTTATTATTATTTAGTTAATTCAGGTGTAAATATTAGATAAAAATCAAGTCGAAATTATGTTTGATCGTTACTTTTTGTAAATTTTGAAATTTGAGGATAAATTTTAAATCGAATTAAAATTGTCATTATATTAATGAAATCGTATTGGAAAAAATATGAACACATTTTATCGTAGCCAAAGTACTTTCTTAATTTGAAAGTGGCGTGCATTGGTAAATATAACTTGCGATCGACTATAAACTATGAAAACTATAATGAAAAACTGTTTCTTTTTAGCGATGACTTTTTTCGTCTCTACGATGGAATCTATATCTATATCAATCTATATCTAAAACTAATTGAAACATTTCATACTCAGTAATATTACGTAGTGAGTATAATATATATTTATTGTATTCGTATGGAAAGTATTATTGCTATTTCATTGACTTTCGTCCACATAACACATAACAAATACGCCTACGCGTATTACATAAAAATATTATCACGCTCGTAAAGTTTTATAAATTTACTGCCATCGTATCGATATATTATTATTTCTCATTATGGTTTTAAATTTATTTATGGTTATGATTGTACCTTTTTATTATCTTTCTATTACTCGTAATCGGTTTTCAATAAATATACGTTAGTACCTCCTACTCGTACCTATTATTAAACGCCATTAGATTTTAAAAAAATATGCCAAACGAAAATTAATATCGATCGACTAAAAAAATAAATAATTTCACCACATGATGGCTCGCTTTTATCACGGTTTTTTTCACTGCTCGCGGATTTTACAACCCTCGTTTTCTAGTAGCAAATTTCCAACGTACCATGTACATTTTGAAATTGTTGCAGATCGGGCGTATTGACGGAAAACGATAAACCAATGTGTTGTTGGTTTGTTTCGATCGATTAAACGTAATCCGCTCCTATTGTCGTAACTAAACAACTGTAAACAGTGTTCAACAGACACATAAAATGCATTCGACTCGAATAGATTAGTTTTTTTTTATTTTATGTGTGCAATCTTGGCGTAATGGTAGACATTTATTTTCATTAATGCAAATTAAACCGGCACAGACAAGGTTTTTATCACTTTTATCACGTTGCATAACGGCCATAAACAAAAACAAATTCGTATTTTACTTTCATTAGTACGTACCTCTATTACTTTATTACTTATTATAATAATATTATACAGTCATACGCGCCGATACGAAGGGTAATCATACATAATACATAAATAATATAAATATGAACACATATAAACGTATTATTATCGTCGGCCGGCCGTCGTATTATCGATTACTTGTTTTCAATCGTGAGTCGTTTTCAAACTTCGAGTTTCGAGTAAATACCAGTCTTTTCCGTACCACTACTGCTCGCTTACATATGTGTGTGTGTGTGTGTGTCACAACGTCATCACACATATATTATAATACTCTGAGAATAAGGACAAACGGAAACGGGAAACTTACGCGATACGACCTAAAACTTGCAACGTATACGCGAATGTGTATAGGTTATGTGTTTTTCGCAAGAAGTATAAATATTAAATACGAGTATACAGATAGTTGGCGTATAAACCGTTTTATGGGACCTATCGACACTATCGTTCCAAAGTATTCAAAGTATTCTTTCCGTCTCTCAGCCCTCGACTCGAGTTGCACTTCACGTCGGACGTCTCTAAAGAAATTTCCAATTCTTCCTTCGGTACGGTCGTTTTCTATAGTCTTGTGTACTACTATATATTGTAAAACGCTTATCCCCTGTTTAGTGTGCACTTTCGGTTCTTCCGTTCAACACGTTTTTAGCGGTCCGGGTGTTGTTTTAATACCGAATATAGCCTTCTAGAGAGTTTCTCTGTTGAAATTTGATTGTCATCATGTACGTTTCTTAAATGTTTTGAATCTTTTTAATTTTGACACTGAAAATTCCAGAAAAACTAATCGAACGATAAAAAAAAACAAAGTCGCCCCCGCAGGACGCTCTTTACGACAAATATGAGTATTGAAAAGTGTTGTAGTGTCTTTGAGTTCATATTATATATTCCAAAACCAGAATTCGAATGATTTATAACCTAAATAAAGACGAGCGCGCTTAGAAAATCAATATAATAGTACACCCATGTATACGCGAAGCCCAGTTTCTATGTGGCGTATATAGATACTCATCTACGTCGGGCTGTTTTTTTTTTTTCGTGTCACGCGTGTGTGTGTGTGTGTGTGTTAATTATAACTATCGAATTTCGCGTGCTCGCGAACCGGACACCGTGTGCGGCAGCTGTGCGGAGAGAAAACGAAACGCATCGGTTTTCGTGTGACCGTATTTACGGGATATAACATAATGTAGGTACCTCAACAGCTCAACTATACGTGTATAGTGACACGCGAAGTCGTATAGGTCTTTACGTTGTGTATTAGGTGTAAACGTATAATGTACAGGATGTCTCGCCAAGATCCGACGCGCGACGTGGTGACTTTTTATCGTCGCGTTGGACGTTTTAAAGTTTTTAATTTTTTCCCGTAAGAACGTAACAGATATTACCATTGATTATAAATGTATAATCAATGATATTACGTTTCACGTATTGTTTTATTTTTTCCACTAAAAATCATAATATTGTATTTGAAATTTTTTCCTGCGAAATCTAAAATAGCCATTCCGTAATTTCATTTCCGAAAAAACAAAAAACCGTCGGCATTCATCGAGGATTAATTAGTCGGCAATTTTCTACAAATAATGTAAGTTTTGAAAGAAATAAAATTGGTTTTTCCATTAGTGGTGAATAATGACCGATGATTATGTCGTGGTGACATGTCGTCGGTAACATTGACCAGGGGTAGCGTCAATTTTAACGTCTTTATTTTTCTACAAGTCGTACTTACAAAATAATTATACTCTCTTGTGATTTGTTTACATTAGAATAACATTTTTTTATTCAGAGTCGTTTGTAATTTTTCAATCTATCCGATTATATCCGTTTGTCGTAGGTAGTGTTTGAAGGATAGCGAGAAAAGAAAACTTTGAAAGTCGGAACAGAACTCGAGTTATTACGTTCGTCGGCGCTCCGAGCAGGACACCCTGTATAAGTGTACCTTAAGGTATAGTGTTATTAGTTCTCGCATATACTGCGAGTATTAAATTATTATACTCGCTATATACGTATACAGTTGTAGTGACCGGTTTTTGTCGAACCGCGCACAACCAGGTTAGGTTATGTACCAGGCGCACCGTACAAAACTCGTATCGAATGGAGTATATCACATAAAGTGAATCGTGTAAAATATGATTAGAAAATCTTAGTGTCTCTGTTGGTTACCAAGCTGAAAACTGGTAAAACTCAAAATTGCCAGAATAAAACGGGACAACCGTGTCCGTCATATTTTGTCTTTTTTTTTCCAACATAATATTTAGGTCGTTTCGATAATATCACCGGTGAATATTTAAGTATTTCGTGGAGTAGGTGTACCTCTATATATTATGTATATATTGTTTTCAAACGTTTTATTTTTAACGCTTGTTTAAAAACAATTAATATTTTCTTCTCGTGACACGAATTGTGCAGTGTTAATAATAAAATTAACATGTTAAAATATAAACCAAACGATAATAATTTAAAAAAAAAAAAATATAAAATTATTATGGTCGACTTATTTTTAAGTTTTTTATCAAATCGTTTGTGTTGATATAATTTGCGAGTATCTACACGAAAACGGCATGATTCATGGTTTGATGCACCTTCATGGTTTGCATGAATAGCATTTTTGTCAACCGCATAGGTATTATAATATTATATATTGTAGTCCGAGTTAACAATATAGTAACTATGCCTACGAGTCGATGAGAATTTTCTTTTTAGTTATAAAAAATATAGTCGAGAAAAAATAATAAATACTCTGTAGTACCCATAACGTTAACCTTATTACGGTATGACAAATAATTACGCGTCATCGTTTTCGTCTAATTTTATTTTCTCTTATAAAATTGGTCATAGGTATTAAATTTTTTAAATTATTATATACGTAAAAACTGCATTGAATTGTTTTCAAATCTTTATCCGCGACTTTTGAGAATGATTAATGGCGATATTTTGTTTTCGAATAATATATAATTACGCGAACGCATATGGTCTGAGAAATGAAATTTTTGTCCGCACGCAAACGGTTCGTATAGAATAATATCGCGGCAAAGGGGACCGGTAACGCGTGCGAACGAGAGGCGCAGAGATCGTAGAGAACAAGTCGAAGACGAGAGAGGCCAACCCCGCGTGGTAGGGGCAAAGACGGCGAGGTAAAAGAAAAGAACGATAATAATATTATTATTCGCCTTGCGAAAAGCCAGTCGCCGCGCGTTAAAGTTTACCAAATCCATTTACTCCGCGCGCGGCATATTCATTCGAACGTTTCGTTTTTCGAGGACACGTCTATTTGTGTATTAAAATCTATAACGTTTACAGTGTTACGGGTTAATAGCTGATTGGAAACACGGCCGAATAATTATAACTAATCAACCGATATGAATGCATAATATAGTTCATCACGAAATTAACTGTTTATACGGTTTTAAAAATAGGTAAATACTCGTATAATTATTCGCGTGTATTTCACTGTTATACTTATTATTATAGTCTTTATAATAGTCGATGATTATATAATCATATTCATGTATGTGTGTAAATAATTTGTGAATTTATAAACCATTTCAGTTCGCAGTCGTGTCCGTTAGTTACGGCTAACGAAGCCATGACCAAAAATGTCTCGACTCCTAGGCGTTGTATAGATTTTTTTTTTAACCTGTATTATTATGTCGCGCTATTTATTTATATCTTTTAGATCTTTTAGAAAAATTAAGCGTGACAAGTACTTGTACACTTCATTATGCATACAAGTATATGGAGATAATTTTTTCTTGAACGGATTAGCAATTCGGTGACAGACGGTTATTGAAATATTAGTACTGTCGATGAGGGTGTATATCTATAACGAAAAGTATTTATTCAAAAAGTATACGATTGTTATGTGAAATATTGACGAAAAAAACACGAGTAGGTACTTTTAACCATTCGCTTGTATCTATTTATTTTATTTCGGCGCTTTTATAAAATCCTATATATAAACACGCGTTATCAATACCTATGACTTGTATCATATTGCGCACGTATTGTTCTATGACGGTCGTTCGTAAACTAAATAATATTTAAAATAATTTCGGAATCGATATGCGGTGAAAAAACCAATTATTTACGACTGAAACGGGCGCTCGAAACGTTGTACCACAGTGATCAAATACAATAATTATTATATTCCTCGCTACTACTCCGGAGCGTTTATGGATTACACTGATGCTGAAATAACAATAACTTCGTACGATAAAAGAGCGTTATATCGCGTTGGTATTATACTGAATACCCATGATCCGGCGGCGGCGGCGAAGAGAACGGATTCGCAAGAAGAGAACGGGTTAGCGATTTAGAATGGAAAAACGTTTTTTGGAAGACAAAGCGTTATAAAGCGGAGGGAACGGACAATGACCTTGGACGATCGTTTAGTCGTGTGGACAGAGTAAAAAGATGAATTATAGATAGCTTTGAAACCAAAACAATAATATTAACAAACGAGGTGAAGTATACGCGTGTTAATCTAACGCGTCGAAAAAACCGCCTTAAGTATAATAACATTGTGCGCGTACATATATATATATACATAGGTACATTGTTACTGTTAACTGTTTTATTCTTGTTCTGTTTCAATTCGAACGTTAACTTTTATTCTTGTCATCTACTCATTGACTATAATATTTTTTACGCGAACGGGCGTAAAATACGCTACAAGTCAGTCCGAAATTCGCGTAGGACGCCATCGTAGGGCTGCTTCGTATTGTATATTTTCATTCGATACAATAAGATCGGATTTCTCCCAGTCTCTACAAATAGGGACGAAACGAATGACCGGCCGGGGCTCTGGGGCGTGTCAGTGTAACGCCGGGTTTGTCTCGGACCAAGGAGTCTGGCAAGATTATTTAAGATAATGTAAGGCTATATCTTACAGATAAATCCTACAGAGATTTAAAAACAAACGAATACATTCGTCTGAATCGATTGAAAACCTATTCGACATTACAATAGATTTATTTATATATATATATAAACTTGAGGATTGACAACAAACAAATACAAACGCGCCATATATACCTCGTCGTCCGTCGTATTATAGACATTTGGATGGCAAAATTATGTTATTCGCACGAAAAATTATTGTGAAACATTACGCGCGACTCGGCACCGAACACACTAACGTATGTTAAATTTTGTACAATTCTTTGCGAAAACAATAATATAATATATTAAATGAAAAACAGACGGAATGTGTAATGCGTGTAATGAGCTGTAATAATTTGTGCAACGAAATGTTAAAGAAATGTGAAATGCTCGCGTACCCGCCGCGTCGAGACAATATATATTTTGACGAGCGTAAAAGCAATTAGGTGTATTGTGCACACGTGTTCGCAAAGTGCACGGTCGCGTAGCCAAGACGCGAGGAAGACGATTGTTTTCAACGTGAAATGCTTGCTCGACGACATTTCAACGGTGCAAAATTCGTCTTAAAAGCAAAATCAAACGCATACGAAAGTTTTTATCGAATAAACTATATTGAACGTTTTACACAACTAGTATAGGAAACGAAACCGTTACCAAGTATAATATATAATATTTCAAAATCCGGTCTGCTATTGGCTCCGAGTATGTAACGATTCTGAGCGAAGATCAAATCACACATCGTATAGACGTTAATATATAATTTGCTCAGAGTATCAATCAATAAACCACTGAATTTGTTCCCTCCGAATACATAACGTTAGAGTCTATACGTGTCACTCTTACTCTGGTGGTCATCGGATTTGCGACCCACATCGACGCGTCTGCGGGCCATTGTCTCCCGAGTCTTTCGGAGTGTTGTTTTGGTACTCGCTGCGTTACACTCGATCGGTTCGTCATTGTGAACACATATTATTATAATATTTTCGTGTTGTCACGCGGCGGTGTACCTGCACGAATGCAACAGTAGTACGACATAGGGAAACGCGTATGGATCGCGCGTCGTTCACGTCATTCGAAATTTTCATGATAAATGCAGGACCTTTTAGTCGATAAAGCGCATCGTCATACGGCGGCCGATCATCGTCGTTTTTCTTTTCCGGCACGCGGTTAAATAATCCTCGAAATATGTTTTGTGCGTTTTATTTTTATCTACTGTGCGAGTAGATGACAACTACGATACGCGCTGTCTCGGTTGTCTGTTCAAAAAACGAAACGTATACAAGTTGAGTATTACGATACATTTCGATTATTATTTATTTATGTAATAGATATTATTATTATACTTACCAGTTGTATCGATGCGCGTACGTGTATTCATAATGACACGAATTTAAAAGTGTTACGATTGATATGAACAGAAAAATGAACGCGACGACGGGTTTGGACGACTAGACTAAACTTTTTGGTAAAAATAAGTCTTGGCGCATACAAAACTTCTTAGTTCGTCGATGGACCGAATATGTTTTGACCGATTCGTGATCGTTATTATCACTGCAACGATACAGGAAATAATATAATTACGTGTGTGAACAAACGTACGGCAGGCACGCAGTCAGTCGTGTGGGTGGCAAGGACGGTCGTGATCAAAGTTCAAACGAAACGAATCCGGTTGTGATTTTATATATTTTTTTTGTCCGCGCGCGCAACACAATAGAACCCCGGAGTGGGGGTGAAATCGACGCGGAAGAAAACCGTCGACTTTCTCTCATCGGTATTTATCGTTTCATTCTTGTCCGGATCGTCGTCGTCCGGATTTAACCGATCGATTTTCATTTGTTTTAAGATCGTTTTTAATTTCTAGGCCGTGATGGACGTCGTACATGTCGTAAACGATAGGTCAGAAGAGGTTTTTCAAAGTCCGGCGATTGAAGCGAATTACCTCTGAGAACAAGGGAATCTAAAGCTAGGTAGCTTCTATTTCGTACATTTTTCGCTGCCTCCCCTTTAGTAAATATTTATGTCCATTGATTTTAGTAACTATATCTATCATCGTGCTCGAGTATACAAAAAAAATTCCGTATTTTCGGCCCAGTGCATCATAAAATATTTACACCATTACAGCGCGGCGATAATATTTATTTCCACTACCGATTCATGCCAAAACGATTACGTATACAAACGGTAGGCACATATTATAATATTATTGATTTACATGTCGTTTGGTTCGTGTGGGGAGTCACTTTTGAATAACTCACTTAAAAATACGTTTATGAATATTGCATATGAGTACGGTTAATGCCGAGCATCGCGCGTACCAACCTACAACTCAACCTACACGATCCTATAAAGCCGTGGTCATTGGCCGGGGTGGGTATATGTTATATGTTAACCTATCACCGACACGGACGCGGCACGCCGTTTGTCACTTAACTATTTGTACGCACACCCATCAAGTGGGTACAAGTGTTTTTGATTAATCTTTTTTATTTACGTTCTCAAACAAGGGCGTTAATTCTCGATCGAAACGATTAATTATAATATGGTTCCCGTGTTGTGTTGATACGTTTTTTTTTTTGTTTTTTTTTAATTTTTCCCGATAAAACCGCACAGTTTTGTCGAATTATACACGTTCTCGGGCGTTACCCATCTCGGCGTGTTGATACGTTACGTCATATACAGTACCTAATTGCTGACGTTCGCGTAAATCGCGTGTGTAAGTATGTACTGTCGTACGAACGGTTGCTGACCAGAGATCAGGACCTGCCGGAGAGACGTGGATTTCATCATTTATCTGTATATCTGAATGTCGTAACTGCGGAACTCGGACGAATAGGTCGAGTTAGCACAGCATTGGTACAAAATAAATGCTAGAAAGTACTTTTTCTGTAGCTGCAGGTAAACGCTGCAGTTACCCAAGTCACCCATAGGCTACTACAGCGTTAGGATTTTTTTTCCGCACGCCTACTATTGTTTCTGCTTATTGATAATATGGGTTTTCTTTTTCGGCTCGACGCCAGTATCTGTATAGAGTGAAAATGAAATTAAAAAGTGTCGACAATAAGTGGTTGAAAATACTCGTATGTGTTACGCGCGCAGAAATATTATTAAACATCAAAGAAAAGCACGTGCGCGCGTTGTAATGGTTTCTCGGACGACCTGAATATTAGAAAATTAGAAATATTATTTATTTACAATAGGCGATTAAGCGATACGCCGCAATCTTCTCTCTATGCCCCCGGCCTACTTTGGTTATAATGGAATAATAACACGGACAATTATAATATGTAGTGCAATTTACTGTATACAAACCTAATCATGCGCGATGATAATAATTATTACTTCTCGAAGTATGTAAAGACGAACGGTTATTTCTCCGGCGTGAGCAGTCTGCGGCGAGTTTAAACTTATGTTTAACATATGTTAAACGTAGGTAGTACGTACGCTAAGTAAACCACCGCGCGGCTCGATTGTTGGCGTTCGAAATGTATATTCATCAATATTAGTAAGAAAACGTGAGTGTTGTTAGAAGAGTATGTTTATCGCGTGTTTTCAAAACAATATCGACGTAAATCGTAATAAAATCAACACGGGTTGCAAGTCATCCGTAATAATGAAATGAACCCCGTCAAATGTGTATAAAATGAAATTGTCGAATCGATATCGAGGATATTATAATAGGTAATCTAACACGGTCTATCCGATTAGTTATGTTTAACTAATAAATCGTCTAACTTAGAGAAAATAATATGAGATGAAATTAAACAAACGGTTCTTATAAAATAACTCCTGGATATTATAAATCGGCGGAAACGAAAACCGAACGGTTTTTTTTTTTAATTTTTCCGGAAACGATAGAGTCGTTTCGGTGAGAACGACGCACACCCATGAAAATAAAGCATGTCATTGGTTTTTTTTCCCCGTCGATCGAGATAATGAATTACTAATATATTTTTGTAAAGTATATGTACCTATATGTGTGTATTTATTTAGTTATTTTTATCATAGTTGTGAATTTGAAAAAAAAAATAGAAGAGCCATAATACGGATCACCGGTCAATAATCTTTGATTTAAGGTCAGATTTATGTTTTAAATCTTATCGAAATAATTAATCTTTCGTAAACTACAGAGTAATACGGGTCAGTTTTATCGTAAATAGTATATTATATAGGTAGTAATTTTATATAGTGCGCGACGTGTTATACGAGAAGAACTTAATATTTTCACTCACACTAAAGTTTTCGAGTTCGTTAGTCTAAAACAAAAAAAAATCATAAATTTTCTTTTAAAATATAATATATGTTATTGCTCGAAACGTTCGATTTGATAGTATGATAAAAATCACTATACACTAATGTTGCTATAGGTTTATAATATTGTGTATTATTTTTACTCGATACGATCGCGAAAGCGATTTAAATTCGAACGTGTATACGTTTATATAACACGGCTGTATAATATCTATTATAATAATAATCGCGCGAGGTTTCAGACATACCTATAGGTAGACCGAGAGCGTTGTGCGCACAGCTGTAACTGGACAATTAATATTATCCGTATAAGGCATATGAAAACCTAAATGTGGGTTACAAGGTTACGACACGATATTATGTGTGTTTTATATGAAAACCGTTCTTATCGGATTAAAAGAAAAAAAGAAAAGAAATTAAAATTGTGCGTACACTCGTATGGTAGGAAACAAGAGCGCGTGGTATTATGTACGCGCAACATACTATGTACATATATATATACTATATGTATTTACATACAAAACATATATATACAATATGTATTTACTGTACAAAACATATATATATATATTATGACTATCTGGTTAATCCGCATGACATTTCTACGTTTTCACGCGAGAATTTTTTTTTTTTTTTTCCAATAAAATATATGAAATGTGCAAATATAAAAAAAAAATTGATTAAATAAACACGTACGTGCGCGGGTTAGGTTACCCCGGCTCTATAATATACCCGATTACTACGACGAGAAAGTCATACGTATTGACACTCGCGTTTACCCCCGTCGTCGACAGTAATAATATTATATTATGTTCTCCTTTTCTACACCAAACTGGTCTGTACTTTGAGTAATAAATTAAATATTGATTATATCGAAATGTAAACGAGAGCGGGAAAAAAAAATCACGAGAGATTCCGTTGGCGAAGCGAACTCTAATAGTTCCTCTACGATAGATAGTCGTGTGAATTTTTATTCCATTCTCTCGGCCGCGTATATAAAAATATCTACCGATCGTCGTCCGAGAGGTCTAACAGATCGTAAACGACTTGGCAGAAAGGTACTCGCGCGTTTACGGACACAATAAACATTATTTAATACAGTCGTAAAAACATGATAAATAAAACATCGATGACGAGAGATTTTTCCCATCGTACTCATATCGATTTTCGTTTCAGATAATATTTGTGGCCATCCTCCGGTTCCCATCAATGCCAAACTCGTCCGAGAAGGGGCCAGAGCAACGTTCGTGTGCGACGACGGTTACAGACTCTTCGGGTAAGTGTCACGTTGTTTTCACTAAGATCAATTTAATATATAATATATTAGGTAGGTGCTATTCTGGTACAATTTTATATTGTATCGATGCTGGGTCGGCCTACCGAGATATACATTGTGATGCGCGGCCCTTATTAAAGTCACCAGCCCGTTATTTACTATTTACTCGATTTCTAACGTTTGCCTACTACTTACCCTACGCCGTAGGGTTTAATAATTCAGTAAAATTATAATATTTTATACTATTTTTTCATTATCATATGAATCTAAAATAATCGCGTTCGAGCGAGTTTATACCTAGAGGTTAGTACCTAGAGGTACTCGTGCGTTTTTCGAAGGCGAATAATTTTTAAAATATATTTTTATTATATAGGTACTTACCTGATTTTTTGTTTTAATTTTTAATTTGGGCGGCGTGAAGGATTACGTTTTTCTCGCGATTTTCCGACAATATACGTATATAATATAATCGTTTCATACTGCTAGTAGGAATAAAATCAAAAGAATATTTTCGAAATATTTCTCCTTGAAAGCGTTTCGTTCAATCTATTTATTTTATATTGCATTCGAAGAGCGTTATTATTTTACCGGACACACCCATATTACAGACCGGTCCCGACAGGGGCGGTCAACCGTGGAAGGGGAGGGAGGTTGTTATAGGAGGTGCAATAAGGATACTTTATACGACATGGATCGGAAATATACGTGTTTAAGTTTTTCACTTATTTATATTTTGTTCTTTTTTTGTTTTATCGTCCAACACAGGTCTGAATCGATCACGTGTTCCTCGAACGGCGCTTGGACCGGAGATTTACCGTTTTGCGGTAAGTGCAATAGTAATAAATAATTTAATACCTCGCGAGAACCTTCGAATATAAACGTGTACAGGACCCGCGTTCTAAGAATAAACCAATATTAGTATATCATAATATACATCAGGTACGCGCACTAATAAAAAGTAGGCACGAACAAATTGTTTTATGTGTAGGTACTCGAGTAATCGTACGGATGTAATAAACACGTGTCAATACATCAGGTAACAGGAATATGTAATATATTCGTGTAATATCACGTACCTGCCTACTTACATTTTCCCATCGTTAAAATATATTTTCGAAAACGACCTAAATCTCATTTCAGTTAATTTAATAATTTAAAATATTCGGACCGGGCAAACGTCTAGTCAATTTAAAAATTATCCTTCATTACTCTTCTCGTAAAAAAATAAAAATCCACTACAAACCACCGATCGTTTTTACTATCCGATAATAAGAGCCACCAAGTTTAAAATACCGACTTTTCAGTCCATAGATTTGAAAGTCGAATTTCAAAGCCGGCGCGATCGTTAAAAATTGAAATTTCGAGCGTCCGCTTTTGTTTCACGCGATTATTTTTTTTATTATGTCCGATTCGCGAATTAAATCGTTACGCGCGCGCGAGCACACCACAGGTCGCGTCTTGTAATCGTTTCGATTGTGTCTGCGTTGTTTTTTTTTCTCTCTTATCGTTACCTACGAGAAACGCACGAATAAAAACACACGCTCGCTCGTGCACCGCTTCCTGCATGCGTTTTACATGCGTTACACCGGCAAACTCGCCGTAATAGCGCCGACGTATTAATTAACGTCTCGTTCTTCCTGTTGCGTAACATATGTGGTATAAGTACCTGTTATGACCTACACAGCCTACCAAATGGTTTGTTTTTTTCGTTGTTGTTGTGAACTCGAAACAATTAAAACAGACAAATACAATAATTATTTTTACGTCCGGACGAAATACAAGCCGGCGGCGGCGTTTCCAAGTTGCGAAACCGTCGATTAATTTACTCAAATACGAGAGGGTTAAGCCATAGTGGTGTAAGTCATATTTTTCGTAAGAACGAGTCATATATATTGTGATGGGTTTGAAAGTCAAAGTGAAGTAAGTCATAACTCAAACTTCTACCACCATAGATGCTTGATTTGACCCTCCGGGAATTTATTTTTGAATTTTTAATAAACCGTTTTGTTTCTCTTATTATTAAGGTTTATATGACTTACTATGGCTTTAACCCACTCATAATATACATGTACATCAACGCTTTCCGGGGGATAAATGTTCGTTTTGGGGAAAAATAGTAGGTTTTTTTCCTTAAAGTGCGTTAAAATCGCCTCCCTAGTCGCAACGCGACATTTTCCCTGAAAAATTACAAATAATCGCCGATTCGTCCCCCCCTCGATTTTAGTTCTAAAACTACTTTTTACTAAAAGCTAAATGGTTTTCACTCGTGTTTGTCGCGCAGGGACCAACGTGGCCGTACACAAGCCGACCAATCAGTCGACGACGGCCAGGGGAGGCAATCCAGGCAACGCCAACGACGGAGACCCGACGACCGTGCACGACGGCCGGAGGTGCACGGAAACGCTCAAGGAACCGTCGCCGTGGTGGTCGGTCGACCTGCTGCAGCCGTATCCCGTCCGGGCGGTGTCCATCACGACCAGAGGCTGTTGCGGTGAGTTGTAAATCGAAGGAAATTAAAAACAAAAAAAAAACCACGTTCCGTCGTCGACGGGGTGTGAAAATATTCCGCGTGGAAAAAAAACCGCATTCGGAATATATAATAATTACGAGTCGGTTAACCGCCGCGCCGCGCGCCAGAGAGTTCGTGCTCGGATATAATATAATTCACTTTGGGTCGTGTGTTTTATTACGATTATTATTATCTTTGTAAACGAATTCGGCATAGTCGTCTGTTGTTCGGACGAGACCACCACTTGGCGTGCGCGCGTCAACGGCCGAGCACGTTCGTTCTCGGTCGTCGTCGTCGAGAAAGTAGACCGCCGACAAAACAATATACGGTCGATTTTCATGTAAATTTTTATTTAAATTACAAAAAAAATGGCGTATAATATTATTATTGCTTTTTAATAATTTCGAGTAAAATATAATATAATAGCCCATGGATGAGTGAATCTAATAAAAAAATAATCATCCAAGTCCATTTCAACCTATACATGTATATATTGTACATACTATAGGGCTATGACTATATAATATAATAATACATATACGATATATATATATATATATAAATATATACATATACATATATATATCTTTTTAGTAAAACGTATAAAGAGGGTATTCATAATGTTATAACAATTAATGTAATAACGAGACGTCCGTCTTGCTCGAGTTTGATGTATACTAAAGTTATTACAATTACATATGGCCGGGGAGGGTAAATACATTTTTTTTTTTTTTTAGACGAACATGTTCTCTTTTTTTTTTATATTTTTAATTTGTACGAATTATAAACGAGTTAATAGTTTAAAAAAAATACACATATATAAAAACTAACACCTGTTCGAGTCGCGAATTTCAAAAAAAAAAAAAAACAACGAGACTTCAACAAATCCGACTTTACTCGGTGGTAATCGAATTTGAAAAGTGTTGAAACAACAATCGCAAACTACATGATTTACACCTATACTAAAACATACATCATTAAATACTCGTGGTGTGTGTGTGTGTGTGTGTGTGAAAGTGAGTGTGTGTGTGTGTGTAAGTGTGTAAGTCAGTGTGTGTGTGTAAGTGAGTGTGTGTAAGAGTGTGTGAGCGTGTGTGTGTGTGAGTGAGTGTGTGTAAGAGTATGTGAGCGTGTGTGTGTGTGTGAGTTGTGTTCACCATTTTACTTGGGCATATACAACAACAGACGCGTTCACTATAGAATTATTTATATAATATATTCTAGCCGAAAAGTTTTTTCTAAGAAATTTTATCATAAAAAAAAAAATAAAACCAAAAAAAAAAAAATGATAATAATAATAATAAAACGCGGGCAGTGTCGTCGCTGCTACATGACTACTATTCGACGTCGGACACGTCTAGCTCCTTGATGACCGGGCCCGTCGGCGGTCTCTTCATCAGATTTTTGCCCAGCTCCGGCAGCTTCTTGATGAGCAGCTCGAACACGCGCTCGGGCAACGTCCGCTGCAGCACGTTCAACAGCTCGGTCGGCTGGCCGCACACCACCACGGCGTTGGCCAAGTGTTCCACTCCTCTCTCCACGTCGCCCTGTTCCAAGTACGACTCGCCCATCTGCACCTCCTGCAAGAAGAACCTCTGCACGGCCTGCTGGTCGGTAAAGTCGGGGAACGCCGACTTGGCGGCGCGCGCCGCTTGCTCCTGTTCTTTGGCCATCAAGCGCTTCTTGCGCAGGTTCGACTTGAAGTTGGGATCGGTGCGGCGTTTGCGGTCGAAATAGATACAATATCCGACGAAACAGAGGCCCGCTATGCCCGCTGCCGCCGCGCTGATGGCAGTTTTCGATACTTCAGTCTGGAAAAAAAAAAAAATTTAACAATTATTTTCGAAACCCGACGTGTGTTTTGTCGACAAACGTATTATTACATCGTATATTATATCGTATTTCGTCTGATCACGACTCGCGAGTCGACTGTTGTAAATCACCGCGTTTATTATCCATTATACGATTACAGTTTAAATTCGAAACGTTGATATAATCTGGCCGGAAGGTTACAGAATTCGTACAGACGTGACTGACGACGACGACGTGACATTATCAAAAGAATAATAAAAAAATAAATCCGAGTAGGATAACTAGATATAGAAACGATACAAAAACTAGTTTCCAGTGGTAATGAACCTGCATGAATCGCCCACGACCTTTTTTTTTTTTTCGTTGGTATTTTTTTATTTTTTTCTCAACAGAACGCGCGAAGAGACTTGCGAAGGACAATTGCCCTTCACCGTGCGCGCGTTTATATATAGATAATTATATATGGATCATTTGCACGCCACACCCGTTTTAATTATCTTTGTGTACACATCGTAATTGGCGGGGGAGGGAGGAATCACATCTGTCGTACGCGTCGAAAGATTCGTTTCGTAATATGTATATTAATAATTGACTGACGCTGAAATGTTTAGGTCATCAGCCACTGCAAGACATAGAGATCAGAGTCGGCAACAGCAGCACGGAACTGCAACGTAATCCGTTGTGTTCGTGGTTCCCGGGGACGATCGGTAAGATGAATAAGAGTACTAAACGCGATTTGTTATTAACGCGCGGCGTTCGCGAATTGCAGAAGAAGGCACGACGAAGATCCTCAGCTGCGCGCGCCAAATCGTCGGACAGCACGTGTTCTTGCAATTGGTGGGCGTCGAGGGGTCGTTGTCGCTGTGCGAAGTCGAAGTGTACTCCACCGAAGGTCAGTGGCATTAAATAATGTAAAACTTTCTTGAAAGCGCGTTGTCGTGACCGTGTTCCGTGTTCGCGCAGAGTTTTCCATCGAACGCTGCGCGCCGGGAGGTTCGTCCGCGGACGTGGCCGTTTTCGACAACAAGTGTT
This sequence comes from Drepanosiphum platanoidis, assembly GCA_948098885.1. NCBI lineage: Eukaryota > Metazoa > Arthropoda > Insecta > Hemiptera > Aphididae > Drepanosiphum > Drepanosiphum platanoidis. The sequence goes on along the minus strand of OX402534.1, from coordinate 5,313,336 downwards.
ACGAGTTCAACGTGAACCGCGGCGCGTCGTTCGCGGACGCGCGGCAAAAGTGTCAGGCCACCGGCGGCGACATCGTGCACGGGTTCCGCGGGTCGGCGTCCACGTTCCTGTCGGCCGAGCTGGAGCGACGGAAATCGCGGCTCAAGACGCAGCTGGTGTGGATCGGGGCGCAGAAAGAGCCCGGGCTCACGTCGAGGACGTGGAAATGGGTGAACGGTAACGAGAGAAAAACGACATTATCATTGACACACGCGCGCGATCGTCGTAATGTAATAACCGCGTTTATCCTTCTCGCCGCAGGCGACGTGATCACGAAACCGACGTGGGGCAAAGACCAGCCGAACAACTACAACGGCGAACAGAACTGCGTGGTGCTCGACGGAGGCCGCGAATGGCTGTGGAACGACGTGGGATGCAATTTAGACTATCTACACTGGATCTGTCAGCACAGTAAGTGACGCGCTTCGTTCTCTCGTTTAAACCGCGCCTGACTTTTAAAAAAATCCTCCGTTCGCAGCGCCCACCACGTGCGGCAGCCCCGACATCAAGACCAACGGCACGATAGCCAGCCCGTACACGTTCAAAGTGTCGTCCGTCATAGAGTACGTGTGCCCGGAAGGACACGCCACGCAGGGGCCGGCCAAGAGGACGTGCGGCGCCAACGGTTTTTGGACCGGTTCGGCGCCCGCGTGTAAACGTAAGAGAGATGCGACAAAAAAACCCCCCGCCCGAAATGTTTGTATAAAATAATCGTTTGCGTTTTTCCCACAGACGTCGACTGCGGCCCGTTGAACGGCATCGAAAACGGCACGGTCACTCTGGAAGACAACAGGACCACGTTCAAGGCTACCGGCAGGTACGCGTGTAACCAGAACTACAGTCTGTCGAACGGCGACGCCAAGAGAACGTGCAACGAAGACGGCAAATGGAGCGGACACACACCGCAATGTTTGTGTAAGTTTGATTTTCCCGTCGAAACAACCTCGCGATTCGCATTGCGCTGACGATTTCGTCGACTTTTTCTTTTTCAGTCGATTGGTGCGGAGACCCGCCCGAAGTGCCGGGGACCACCATGACTACTACGGGTCACAAGGCCGGATCGATCGTCACTTATTCGTGTCACCAAGGATTCGTGGCCGTCAGCGGACAACAGGTGAGTTCGTGCGGCTTTTGTGTATTTTGTAATATTAGAAACGTCAATAGAACATCTCCGATTGTCTCGATTATAATATAGGAGTTGAAATGCGGCCTCGGCGGCGAATGGTCTGGAAAACCGTTAGTCTGCAGGTTCGTGGACTGCGGACCGCCGCAAATAATAGAAAACGGAATGGCTTTGTTGATCAACGGCACCACGACGCACGGCAGTATTATCGAGTACACGTGCGAACAAGACTATTGGCTTCAACCGCACACCAGTCGCCGTCAGATATGCACCAAAGAAGCCAAATGGTCCGCGGATCCACCCACGTGCCAACGTAAGTGGCGAGAGCGTTTTCCCTATTATCTCCCCCGAGGTCGTGTATCAGTGGGTAATTCATTGTTCGGTTTTAATCCGCAGTTATCACCTGCCAAGAACCCGAGGTACCGAGCGGAGGTTTTGTGGTCGGCTACGACTTTAATATTCACTCGAGCATCGAATACCATTGCGACCCGGGTCACAAATTGATTGGCACATCGATCCTACAGTGCAACAACAACGGCGAATGGAGCACGACGCCGCCGGAATGTCAATGTAAGAAGTCAAAACAAACTTGTCGTTTGATTTAGTCGCCGTTCATATTAAATATATTGTATTCATAAAAATATTACGTGTACTCGCAGATATCGATTGTGGTAAACTCACACCGCCGGTGTATGGTACGTTACACTATTCTAACGACTCCACGCACCTTGATAGTGAGGTCAAATATAGCTGCAGCAATAACTATAGATTGACCGGAACAGCGATACGTCGTTGTCAAGAAAATCAAGCGTGGAGTGGCACTGCCCCGAAATGCGAAGGTAATTTATTATTTTATTCGAAAACATTATATCGGAGAATCTATCCGTTATATTTTATTATTACTATAATGATTTGCCATCGTGAATAAGACCAGATTTTCAAACTTTCATTAATCTACCCAATTGTTTATTTTTCAAAGAAATAAGATGTCCAGAACCGATTAAACCAGAACACGGTTCGTTCACGATAACCAGCAACGATCGTTCGCACGGACGAACAATAATAAGGACTTCTGCTGATCCCGTTTCAACTACTACATATAAAATCGGAGCTCTGGCCAAATATCGTTGCGAACGAGGATACAAAGTTGTCGGAGAACCAATAAGTAATTGTGACGACACTGGATCTTGGACTGGAGTGATGCCACAATGTGTTTGTACGTATCGAATTTTATCACAAATAAACTATAGGCATTATAAGGGCTTTGACGAGTATCTAATGCACCATTGTTTTATATCACGGAATAGATTTCTGTACGACGACAATAAACGTTACAGAATTCAATAATACAAACTTTAAACAACAAACTTAAGAGTGTAAAAGATAGAATTAAATTGATGTCGATTGCCAAGTTCTGGGCTGACTAAAAATATATAGATTTATTATAACGAAGAATAATTTATTTAAAAAAAATAAGGTCGAGGGTTTACTTATTTTGCAGTTTTCACATTAATTTAATTAAATTTTTTTTTCAATTGAAGCGATTATTATTTATTTCACTATAAGATATCTAATGGACTGTTGTAATATGTAAAATAATAACGCTCTGCAGAATTATAGCATGACAAGCTACGTATGTTTACATTTATGTTTATGTAAATAATTGTGTTATTATTTAGTTAATAATGATATTAATTTGTTTGTATTGTTTTAATAGAATCAACTGATTTATCATATATATTTTTTAGACGTCGATTGTGCAACGCCCGAGAGTATTGATAATGGCAAATTTAATTTAGTATCAAATGTAACGTTTTACGGTTCAGCCGTGTTGTACGAATGCGACGAACACTTTCAACTTGACGGGCACGGAAGAAGGTTATGTCTTGAAAACGGTACGTGGAGCTCAGAAACACCAAAATGCCAAGGTAAATTATGAATGCCCAGTTTAATGAAATTAAACAAAAATAAACTCATTTCCAATAACGCGTGTGATTGCATTTTAAAGAAATAAACTGTGACGAGCTGAAGAGCGAAAACAATCTATTAGTCAGGGTGGCATCGAGAACGGTCGGCGGGACGGCCGAGTATACGTGTCCGCGGGGATATTTCACGATTGACAATATTACAAGACATTGTTTGCCAAAAGGATCGTGGAGTGGAAGACCACCGACGTGTCAAAGTAAAATGCAGTTTTTAATCGAGTTTTATAAATCGGAAAATATCGTTGTTATTATTATTTTTTCCAAAACAGTGGTAGATTGTGAACATCCGGGCCCAATTGAAAACGGCAGAGTCATAATCATAAATGACACGACGACGTACAATAGTGCATCGGAATATCATTGTATTCCTCATTTTCAACGAATAGGCCCTTATATGAGAAAATGTTTGGACGACGGACAATGGTCAGGGGAACAACCTTATTGCCAACGTAAGTATTACACATCTACACTTCAATTAGCCAACACGTGTTTTAATAATTTATACACGATTTGTAACATTGTAGCAATAAGTGCAGCAATAAGTGACACCAGAACATTAAATTTAGCCGTTACCGTCGGAGGTGGCATTGTTCTATTCCTAGTCATACTTCTCGCGTTGATATATTTAAGATTGTAAGTATTCTAAATGTATTTCATGTATGTAATAAATGATAACGCTTGTTAACTAAAACCGTTTTTGTCACAGGAAACGACCGACTCCGGTAAAAAATACAGAAAACGTCGAAGGAGCCGTACGCAAAGAAGAACAGAATACAGCGGTTATGTCATATGCTTCATTGAGCGATGTACAGAATCATATTTATGATTCGGTCACAGATTATACATACGATGAGCCAAATAGTTACTACGAGACATCCCCGGTTTCTAAAACAAAATCAGACCATTCTGGGGCTACAGTAACTATCAACGGTGTAGCTATTCGATAATGTTCCAAAATTAATGATTTAAGATAATATTTGTAATATTTGTATTATTGTAAATATAAATATATATTTAATGTATAAAGTTAGTGATACTATTGAATATTGACATAAAAAATACACTTAAAAGTTAACTCGGAATAATAATATAGGAATTTGTATTCTTTTATGAAGTAAATGATTATGTTGATCATGTCTAATGAATATGAAATTTAAATTATGTTGTTTATAATTTTGAATTATTATTTAATATATAGAACTAGTGAGCTGTGAGTTATAATAAATGAGTCATGATAAGAATTTAAGTGTTTGTTTAGCATTTTGTAAGAACGTTAATTTTTCATTATTTCAAATTTCAGAAATTGAATATATAATTTAGCAATTTGAACAAGTAGTAAGTTCTAGTTATTATAATATTAAGATAATATTTACATGGAAAAGATACGTTTTGTTTTTTCAGAGTTTCAATCGAAATTCAAAATAATCTAACACATGTGGAACCATAAAACACATCCGCCAGATTATCCAAAAAAAGAAATTTTAAACATAAAATCAAATATTTAAATTAATTTATTGGTAGGCATTTTATTGTATTTTTAATTACATATTTTATTCATTAATTATATATGTAATTAAGATTTTCAGTTTTAAATGTTTTATAATGGTTTTTTTATTGTTTTACAATCAACATTTCACTGTGGAAGATTAAATGATATTGAATTGGCATTCTATACTCCATACATACGGCAAATTAAAAGACAAAATATTTAATTACCGACCATAGATATCAGATCAATGAAACCAGTACCAAGTAATTCGAGACTTAATTTAATGAATTTCATACTAAATTATTGAGTTTTAAAATTAATATGATATTGCGAGTGAAAATCGGAGTTTATATTATATTTCTTTGAAATATAATTTTTTTTTTAACTTTCATCATTAGTAAGTTTAAGGGTAATTCAAATAAAATTAGTCATAATTTTAGAGTCATTTTTTTTTCCATCAGAAGAGTAAATATATTAATATGGACAAAACCTATAATAATAAAATTAAATATCTACTTGGTAGTTATAATTTATCAATTGAAAACGTGTAAATAACTGTACATAATGATATTTTATATCATATAGCTTATTAAAATAATACATCGTTGATAAAATTATATTGAAGTGTTAAATTGAACTAGGTAGGTATCGGCAGGTACTGATAGACTATTAAAAAACGAATAATTTAAATGAAGAGTATATTTAATCTAAATAGATACGTATACATATATTAATTGCATAAATGAACAAAGCTTTACAATTTATAATGGATCACGGTTTTAAATATTGCATATAATTTACTAAAAACATAATACATCCTTAAATTAAGAGTTACAGTAGAATTTTCTTTTAGTAATAAATACAGTTTAGTCTGAGGTCAATTAAAGTAACAGAATGGCACCCTAATTCTAAACTTCAGCTTAAATAATACATTAATAGTACCTATAGTGGAAATTGTTGATAACATCAATTGTATCAAATATTTTTAACCAGGGGTCCAATAGGATGTTCAATCTTTTCAATGGTAATAAATTACACAGTTCGAATATATAAACATAATCAAATTATTTAAGTCAATGATTATACTATAGGTATTCTTAATTGATTTTAAAATATAGTATTTTTAAATTACAGTCGAGTAGTGCCGATAACTCGAATTTCAGGGGAGATACAAAATAATCTGACTCGTGTATTTTTCGAGCTACAAAACATGCGTTTTTTGGAATTTCCAAGGGACAGAAAAAAAAAAATTGTATCATTGAGGTTTTTGAGTTGATAGTATAATTTTTATATTTAATTTAAATGTACCTAAGTAACAGAGTAATAATTATGTGTAATGTATTTTTTCTTCCAAATAGCCGACAACAATTAAAAACGCTTATTTATTACATGAGTAATGAGTAAAATATACTTCAATAAGAATAAAAACTTTTTTCATAATTAATCATATCTACATTTTGTTTTTAATTATACACAAGATTCAGAGTGAATCTAGGCACTTACTAACATTTTATATTAAAGACACTAAGTGAGGGGGTCATATTTTGTCTGATATAACTAATAAAAATGGAATTAAATCTAAAATATGTAATAAATTGTAACATATTTAAATGAACAATAAGTGCAAAAACCATTTTTATACATTTATAATATGATAACTTCAAGTTGTAGATTACAAAGATCACAAATTATAAAGAGGTAATTAACGAACCTAGGCAGGTAAAGAAAATACTTAAAAGAATACTATTTGATAGGGCTATTATAAAACTTGAGCAATACAATTATCTAGTAACTTTCTCTATACGGGTCAGTTATTTTAAAATAGTATAAGAATTGGAAAATGAATGCACCGTATTATATTTGTTTATAATGAACTATTATGTTTTATGAATGTTTACCATAGACATGGTTTTTGTAATTTTTCAACAAGTTCATTTGGCTATGAACTAGTTACTAAGAAAAAGAAATTACAACAACCATATTCATTCTTAATTCTTTGAATGCAATATTAAAAACATACAAAAACAGAGAAAACAAAAAAAAGTGAACAACTTCATAAGATGGTCAAACCTTAAACTTTAAATTGTTGTATCTTCAAAAACAAAGTAAACTTTTCTAAAATATTCCAAGAAATGAATATTTAAGGTAAGTAATAGCTATTTAGTAACAAGTAAATAAAAATGTATTGGTAAAATTAAATGAGATATAAAACATGTATTATATACATTGCTATATTAGATATAAATATCTTAGTTAAAAAAGTTACAAAAGTAATTACAAACTTATTTTCTGTATCTAAAGCACTCGATAAAATGTAACTTTGTTTTAAATTCCATAATTTATTAATTGACATTGAAATATTAGGTATCATGTGATATTCAGTAACCAAAAAGGCAATAAGTGAAATATTGTTATTGAATAATAAACTGTTAACAAATTCTTAAAAAAATGTTTCTCAAATGAAAAAGTTCACAGATATCTCTAGTTTATAAGTACATACACATGGTAACATGCTAGTGTATTCCTGATATTTTGTGAAATAATATATACTGGAAAAATAGAAACAAATATACCTAACTAATAAGGACGAGGTCAACTAGTGTATAATAAAGCAAGTCAGAACCAGACGTGGTTCAAATAGATACAAAACACTTGGATAAACTTAAATTATACATTCTTTACATTAAACAATTTAAAAAATGTTTGAAAAATATATACTTTAAAACAAGATATGATCTAGATTGTACCAATATCTTTTTTATAGTTTTTGATCAGTAATTTTCTTTTAAAAACAAGAGTAATTGATAATTCTAAGCATCTACATCTTGTTTAGTGATTAAAATTAAATATCCATTTTATATTTAGTAGTTATAAGTAAAAAAGAGTACGGCATGCTACTTAAAAGTTTAGGGTAAATTTGAAAAAAAATTGTTATTCTTAAAATATTACAATACTTAATTATTAATAGTTTGTTTCAATAATATCAAAAATATTAAAAGTAATTTGAAAACGTTATACACATTAATTTGAAAAAAAAATTTACAATTCCCAGCAATATTTTACAACTTTATAGGTTATGATATAAAAAATACCTAGTCCCACTCCTACATGTATAGATAATCAATCCACATTATATGATTTATATTTTACTACATCAAATACATTATAAAGTAATTTAATAAGTTTTATTCTTTAATAAAAAAATATTAATTTCAATCTAAAATGGTGATCATTGATTTAGATACATTACATCATATTATATAAATAATTTGGTTACAAATATGATAAATTGACATTAACCGTATATTACGGTTACTGTTTTGGGTATTTTACAAGTATTCATATTAATTATTAAAATCGTATGTTCTACAAAAGATCTACGACAATGTCAGGGAATTATCTTTTTTTCATAAAAATTCATATTATTGACTTTAAGTAGTAATAGCATTACAAGCCAGTCAACGCATGGTTATGTCAATTAAACAGATTAAGGTGATAAAAGTCTGCACAAACTTGTAAAATAAGTAAATTCAATAGAACAGGTACCTGTCTAAAGTAGTTAAGTCCTGTAAACCAAACATAAAATGTGTATAACTAGATAAGGTTAGGTCATTATTTTATTTTTTAATAGGTACCTAATAAATATTGCCGTACATTAGAAATTATTTGAAATAAGCCCCGAACAAAAGATTTTCAAACTTTTTAACATGAAATAATTGGAAACCACCGTTTTGGGCATCGGCAATGAATTGGCGTGTATCTATTGCACAACACGATTTCATAATGTAATTTTAAAAATTTTGCCATTTCGGTTCTAGTCCATCGCATCGATATTATTCCAGCAAAGCCTTCATTCGTTCGGGATAGGGGTCAAGGTCAATGTTACGAGCCCGTTACCTACCCCATGGAAAAAAAATCAATAATACCCGGTAAAGTCTACGAACTTTCAGAGATAAACGTAACTTTCGACCCATTGAACAGCGAGCGAAACGGAGAGGCGGCGGAGGCGGGGAGAGGGCACGCGAGGTTTTAAAACATGACCATATTAAGTATTAATGTGTAAACGCACGAGCTTTCGCGAGATCGTGTCCTTATACGGTAAAAGACGGGCGGCCGACGGTACGCGCGTGCCGCCGGAGGAGTAAACACGTCGGCCGGGCAGTCGACGACGCGGGGTGAACCCATTCTGCCGGAGCGAAACTGTACGGATCTATATACAAGACGACACCGTCCAGGGGGTAAGTGACTCGACCGGCGTGCGTGTTTTTTCCCGAACGGCGTTTTTTTCCGTCGTTACTACACGTATATTATTCGATAATACTACTCACCGTTATCATGGCGAATTTCTATCGGAAACACACACACACGCGCTATCAGAGCCGCTGGTCTCCTCCTCGAGTCGTGCAATAGTCGTCCGCTGGGCAGTGCTCTGGCATATGCGAGGAAGAAAAAATTCCGATAAATACACGATTCCCGAGGTACTGTTGTTCCAGGATCAATTCATCGTCCTGCAGGGCGCGCGCGACTTTTGCGAATAGTGCGGGCGCGTGGAAAACGGCCGTGGGGAACGGCGACAGACGACTATACAGTAATTGTGTGTGGTTTTTTTTTTTTTTTTTCTTTATCTAAAATAACTTATCCGTCCGAGAGAATTATATCGGCGAAATACACATTGCGCGGCGGCGGCGGCGGCCGTACACAGACGCACGCGCGCACGCGCGCCCCCGGGTGGAAAAAAAAAAATTAATGAATTCAGTGCGTCCACATTTGGAGCGAAACCGGCCGTAGCGACAGTGCGGACGCGCGCGCCCCGCGGCCATATTTTCTCCCACCATCACGCGGCGATCGGCGTTTATCTCGCGCCGTCGTCTACAGACCGCTGCCAGTCGTCGTAAACTCTCCCCGAAATCCGCGTTCCACATAAACAAACCGCCCGTATCACGATTCTTCGCGTTTACACGTACAAATACGTCTGTGTACTACATTATAGTAATTATTGTCGTCGTCGCCGCCGTGACTCACGTTCTCCGGTCTTATCGTGTGCCGTCGTCCCGCCTTCTCCGCTCCATAGAGTTTATTAGTTTTTTGTCATTACCGCTCGCAGATCGCATTCCGCAGTTCCATACGTTCCGCGCTCGCCGTTCCACATTCTCGCTACGTGGCTCTCCCGATCCGACGTCCGAGAAGACCGATTTTTCTCTTCAATCAGTTCCTTTTTAGACTTCAAAATTGTGAGTATACTCGTCGTTCGCCCTTCGCATTCTCCTCAAATGTCTCGATTGTCGCGAGAAAACTGTCGCGTAGGCGTTCACCGTCCGAACGGCCAAATGTCGCTCTCTTCCGCTTCGCCTATTGCGGTTTTTCTTCGACCGTTTGTTTCCCTTCGGCCGGGTTAACAATAACATTATTGCTCGTCCTATATGCTCACCAGGTGCTCTGTCGTACGCGACAAACAAACTTTTCGTCGTCCTTGAAACAGGTTTTTCCATTACTACCGAAAGCGGCTCTAAGTGTAAATATTGTTATAAGAACATATACTTATAAGGCACCTACTTCGTCGTCATTGGTGTTTATATTACTTTTACAATGAACAATATTTTCAGTTGACACTGGTTGACACTGGTTGACACGTTCGAAAAAAAAATACCAATAGTCCCCACCTTCTGTGGTGTCATTGCACGATTATAGTCATTGCATTGAAATATTTTTCTTTTTATCTAAATCATACATTCCTGTTAGTTGATTAATTTTAATTGTTTAAATATTTTTTTTGGAAATATAATTTTTAGAAAATAAAAACAATGGGTTCATTATGTTCATAGATAATTTAATCATTGACCATTTCTTTTTGTTCTCTTATGGTTTGAAATGTAAGAAAATTTGTTAGGTATTTATGGTTATTTATTTTTAATTATTCTATTGTTTGGATATTAATTTTTTCTTCTTGATCAGATTAAAAAATTAGGCATTCTTCTTGGCATTCACATTTCACCAGTTATGTCCACATACATATAACTCTTTTAAAGTATTTTATATAATTTATTTACACCCATTACCACTTGGTTTTTAAACCTATTTGTATAGATTATAATATTATTTGATTATTGAACTCTGAATAATTCTAACATTTCTAACCCCCTGGTTTTTGTTGCTATGTGTACTTATTTATATTGGCTACATATAGAACTAAACGTTTTAAACTGAATATTTTATTTTTGTTTGAGTATTCTAACTAACTTTATTAAAAACAAATAAAAAGAGAAATTGCATTATTATCTATATAGGTTGTATAAACTTAGAATAGATTAAGTTTCTATTTTCTTGTAAAACTGACATTTTTACGATTATTACTATACTTGGAGAGACAGGTTTGGTTTAAATAAAAGAAATCAGTACTTGAATAAAATGACTACTAGTAGATTTGGAAAAAGTGGAAATTTAATTCATAATGCTATTTGCTAATTACTCATAGCTTATGAATACATTTTTATAAAAGTTTTAAAATAGTTCAAATGTTTTTTAGTAATATACTAAATGAATCACTCTGTATATTGTTTTTATCAGAAATATTAATGACTCATTTCAAATAAGTTTCTCTTATTTAATGAGTCAACATTTTTAAGGCATTCTGTAAAGTGAAGTATTTTTTTACACACAAATATCTACTGTAAAATGTAATGATATGATTAGAGATAAGTTAAAATAATTTGGAATGCTATATTCTTTCTAGTTTTCAATTATTAAATATTATTTTTGTTTGTCTGTTAAGAGAAAAAAGAAATGAATTCAGTAAATTTTGTTTTTATTGTTTACTAATTTGTATTAATTTAAAATGTTGGGTTTTATCACTGTTGTTTTTATTATCATTTAGAGCGAATCAAGTATGTCACGGAAAACGGCAGTGAGGAGGGCAACCACAAAGAAACGGGCACAGCGTGCTACGTCTAATGTGTTTGCCATGTTTGGGCAAGCACAGATACAAGAATTTAAGGAGGCATTCAATTTGATAGACCAAAATCGTGATGGATTTATTGATAAAGAAGATCTGCACGATATGTTGGCTTCTTTAGGTATGATTACAAATATTTTTAATCTCATCATACAATTTATGCAAGTATTATATTTTGTGTCAAATCATTTTGCAGGCAAAGACCCTACTGATGATTATTTGGAAGGTATGATGAATGATGCACCTGGTCCAATTAATTTCACTATGTTCTTAACATTGTTTGGCGAAAGACTTCAAGGTACAGATCCGGAGGACGTAATAAAAAACGCCTTTGGTTGTTTTGACGAAAACAACGAAGGCGTTATTAATGAAGAACGTCTAAGAGAGCTTTTAGTTACTATGGGAGACAGATTTACCGATGAAGACGTATGTATATTATATGATTGATTTGATTTCAGGAATATATCGTTTGATAATATTAATAATATTTAAATTTATAAATGATTTGTTATTGTAAAGAAAACAAAATATGTGTACTATGTTTTAAAAGATAATTGATATCAGTTCTGCTAAAAAGCCGGATGATCTATTTTCTCTCAAAAAAATAATTTCTATATGACTTGCACGACAAAAGTCCTCACATTATTTCAAATTTTAAACTTATTTGGCTAAATAATATCCCACTTTTTAATTTAATTTTTCTAGTAAGTTTACTAATATAAGAGTTAGTTTACGTGTATATTATATAGTTAATATAAATAGATTGCCAGTAAAACCAAATTCAAATTGTATCGAGAAATGTTTATAGCCTTTTTTAATTCTTAGTTATTGATTTTCTATTTATTTTTTTCAGGTTGATGAAATGTATCGTGAAGCTCCGATTTCAAAGGGAATGTTCAATTATATAGAATTCACGCGTATATTGAAACATGGCGCAAAAGAAAAAGATGAGGTTTAGTTTTAATTTTATATACCCTGTATAATACTTTATCATTCAAAGTTTACTCCACAATATAACATCTTATTTCTTAAAAAATATATTTATATTTATAAAAAAAATGTATTATTAAATAATAATTAATATAAAATAATGGGTGAAATTATTATTTATTTATAAGTTTATGTAACTTTTATTATTTTTATTTTTTAACATTAGCTTAGAATTTTTCCACTTTAATTTAATTAATTCGTATACATTGTGTTAATGTATTTTTTTCTATTATTCTATTGCTCATGGTTATAAATAAAATGAATATAATCTTTTTTCTAGTTTTTTTAGAAAAGTTTTTTATTTCAAGTATTTTGAAATTTGATTTAATCGAATTTTCTAATCATACCGAGTGTTTGTTGTTAAAATATTATTTTTCTATTTGTTAAAGTCTTGATAAATCGAGGAACATTCAACACCGAAGAAGTAGAAAATATAAATTTGTCAAAATTATGTATCAACAAAGTTAAAACTTCAAGGTTAGATTAGGTTCGTAATTTGATACATTATTATTTATTTCCTTAAATGATTCATTCAACAAGAGTATCGTCTGCAATAATACTATAATATAATAATGATTACTTATGTAAACCTAAATTATTTAAACCTCATCATTTTAATGAATCGCCTTTTGATTTTTAAATCGTGACCTTTAATTATTGTAAAATATTGCAGAGGTGACGTAAAACAAATTTAATACAACTAAGGTTGTTGATATACAAAAAAGGTTTTATGTATTAAGTCTTGGAAAAAATTTAATTATTTAAATGTACAGAGAAAATAATTTGCATTAAAAAGGTGTCACGTATTACTATATATTATATATTGATGAAAATGAGGATAAAACTTTTTTTATGTTTGCTTGTGAAAAGAACTGTACAAATCTCACTTTCTATTACACATTCTCAAGGCTTTAGCCGTTTAAAAATTATGTATTGTTAATTTGACCATCTAAAACCAAATCTCAATCAATTGTTAAACTATTCACATTTGTTTAATTTCTTATGGACCTTCAGGCCATGATTATTTACAATACAAGTTTCTAATAATAAATAAGGTCGTTTCTTTTAAAATGTTTGAAAAAACTAAACAAGTTATTATACTTACAGTTCATTTTTGTTATTAGTTTATTCATAAAGAACCAAATGCATAAATAATGATATTTGAAATTGTCGATCAAAACTCTCGTTAGGTTTTTATTCATTAAAAAAATATATATATAATTGCATTTTAAAATTTAAAACATTATTTCAAAAATAAATTAAATATAATTACTATGGTTAGGTATGTTATGTATATTTAAAATGAATAATATTCTTATTATTATGCTTAATGTTATCATGAATTACATTATTATAATTTGAAGAACAGAATTTTATAGGATTGAATTGTGGGCATTGGGTCGGAAATTTTGCTTTCCTACTGGGCCAAGCACCTCTCGGTACACTTCTGTGTACCACAGGAGAAAAGCACATCGTGCCACACTGAGGAATCTCTCATTTTTCTCAAATCTTGTCTCATTTTATTTCATAAGATTTCTTTTATCATGATTATATATTATATTACGGCTAATCGATTAATATTTAGACTGACAAAATAGATTACGAGGGCTGTACCGAGTAGAACGGGGATCACGCTGGATATTGATATTGGGTGAACAATAGCCTCAAGGGCAGAGTGTTTGGAAAGAAAGGTAAGAGTAAAAAAAATAAATCGCATAGATTAAAAATTATAAACAAATTTTATTTACTAAACGAGGACTACAAATAATAGTATTACAAAATGACATTAATATTATTTCAGTTATAAATATTGCAATAGGTACTAGACAGACTTGTTAAATAAATCTAATTGCACCGTCTAATCTAATGACTTCTCCATTGAGATAAGGGTTTTCGACAATGCTCACCACAAGGTTTGCAAACTCCTCTGGCTGTCCTAATCTTTTGGGAAACGGTGCCATGTCGGCAAAATAATTTTTAACTTTATCCGGTAAATGTTGTATTAACGGAGTGTTAAATAATCCAGGAGCTATGGAACAATGTCTAATGCCTTGTGTCGCCATGTCTCGTGCGAGAGGTAATGTCATGGCTGCTATAGCTCCTTTACTGGCGGCAAACGCCGCTTGGCCCATTTGACCGTCATAAGCTGAATAACCAGACGTATTGATTACTACACCTCGCTGTCCGTTTTCATCGGCTTTATTAGCTCCCATTAAAGCTAAACCTAATCGGATAACATTGAAAGTACCTACAGTGTTGACCATTAGCACATCGGTAAACTCTTCTAAACTATGGGCACTGCTTTTATTAAAATTAAATACTTTGCGTGCGACACTAATGCCAGCACAATTGACAATCAAGTCTAATTTGCCGTGAAGCTTTTTACACGTATCGATAGCATTTTGAACGTCCGTTTCGGACCGGACGTCAGTAGGAATGAAATTGGTGTTTGGACCAATCGTTTCGGCTATACTTTTTCCTTGAGACGTTGGCAAGTCGCACATGATCACTTTATAGCCGTCTTTTACGAGCCGCTCTGCAGTAGCTTTTCCTAAGCCCGAAGCCGCTCCGGTGACCAAACTCACGAGAGCTTTAGACATGATTGAAGCTAATGATCTGAAAAATAAAATCAACATCGATTATACTTTCGTGTGTTTAACACAATGAAGGCAATTAAGTAACATGCAATTGTATACATAATAATAATTGCTAATTGCTTTTTAATAACAACAACAAACAGCGATTTAATTAATCGACCAAACATTATATTATATTTATATATTTGATTATCCTAGTAACTGTTTTGATCAATTTTCAAGCAAACCTATAGTCTACGAGTGAAATTTGAATATTTTTCAATTTTTTCCCATCCGAATGTGTAATAATCAATTATTGATGTCTGGACATACAAAATCGATCGGACGTGACGGTCATATTGTTTAAATCGGTACAGTACTTACAAATTTCGCGCAGAAGACGAACGATTGCTGTTGAAATCGTAATGAAACGTACAAACGTCGGGAAATTCAAATTAAATCTTCCACTAAACCTACAATGTAAGTTATAAACAAAAAACCACACACACGTGAGTCCCGAACTCACTTCTGCGCGAGTGATAAGAATAATATTCCGTCGTTATCATAGCGATGGTATCAATACAACGTTGATATTAGAATTTTTATCAAATGCATTTATAAATGATATTATAATATGTTTTTTATAATGTGTTCATCATCGGTATTTGTGAAAACATTTTCCAAGAAAAAGAACTGTTTTTAGACTAAGAAACATTAGGGTTTTACAGTTGGAATTGTAAAATCTCATTATTATGTTAAACCGAAACAAAAAGAAGAAGAAATAGACAATCGGCCACTGTCGTCCAGTTCAAACGTCCAACTGTTCCATAATTTGTCAGAGGATCCCCACGTCCTTAGAACGTATTCGATGTTTATTTTAAGTTATAATATGTTGATTAGTGTATTTTTTGAAATGCGCTTAAATTTGGTTTGTGGTAATTTAATTTATTGAAAACGCCACTCGAAAGTAAAGAGTTTATCAGATTCTCAATGTGATCGACCATCAATAGATCTCTATTGTACAAATGCACAAATCAATAATAAAAAATCAACAATATAATTCTATTTTCGTGGCTCAAATTGTTTGTTTAGCGTCTGACGTAGCTGTTATTAAAAAAGAACATTTTAAGCTCACTAATGATTGAAGATATTGAAAAATATCTCAAAATTAAAATCATTCAGTCCCTCGAAATCGCATCGACCGTAGGTACCTATAATATATATCCTTTATATATATAAAAGAACAGGCCTTTTTCATGTTCCCATTTTGTGACGACGTTGTTTAACTTTTTTCCAATTTTTTTTCACAGAGTTGTTCCAAATACCTTCCTGAATGTCACCACGTCACCCGATTTTCAATATTTTGCTTTTAAAGGGTTGAAATCGGTAAATGTAATATTATATAAAAATGAATCCCTGTTTACCAGATATCCTCATCACGCGTGAACGGCTGGACCGATTTAGCTAATTCTTTTTTTTTTTTTTGTGTTTGTTATTGTCAGGAGAAGGATCTTACGGAAAAGAAATTAAGAAAATTAACCCTAAGGGGGTCAAAAGGGGTAAAAATGGAAAAAATCCGGAGCCACTGGAGCTTTGTGGTATTAAATTTGGTCAATAGTTGCGTTTTATATAGCAGAGGCCCCTTAAGAAAGGATTTTCCAAAATTCAACCCCTAAGGTTTTCTTATCTTAAGTTCTCGATCGGATTTTTTTGAAACTTGGCATGCATAGTACATAATGAAAAATCTACCAACTTATTTTTCAAAATTCATTCCCCAAAGGGATTAAGGGGGTTGAAATTGAAGAACGTTATTTCTCCCTCATACCGGCGTAAACTTTTCACGGGCTAGATTTTGAGATGCAACGATCAGCAGCGAGCGCGTGGTAATTCGCATTTTATATTAATAGATTGTTATGTCATCGAAAATCCCGACGATCTTTACCAAAAGGTAATTGATTTTGCAATATCATATTATTACACAACTTTTATCGAAATCGCGTGCGTGCGATGAACAATAGAACGAATACAATAGAACTTTTTTCATTGGCCGATCGAATACGATCGCATGCAAATCTATCGTCATTGGTCGATGAGCTCGATGACGTATACAATTAAAGCGAACACCCGACGATGTTTACCAAAAGATATGGATTTCGCAACGTCATATATGTAATAATATAAAAGCATTGTATATAGTGCTGCACGGTCTTCGTAAACAATTGATGAGAATAAAGCTGGAAACGCACCGGCTGCAACATTATGTTGCGCAATGCAACATAATGTTGCAAAATATATGTTGCGAAACAAAAAGGAAACGCACCGACTGCAACAACGTTTTGAAATTGTTTTACTACAACATGATTATTTCAGTACATGATTATCAGTCGTAGTAACAAGTGCTAAGTTTAAGTATTAAGTTTATTACAAGTGTTTAGTTTGTTTCCCTACTCCAAACATGGATAAAGAAGTAGAGGTGAATATTTTGCTGTGGCAATTTTTGGAGTTTTTGGAATTGGAAAATGATAAACAAAATAGATTTTGGGTTCACCCAATCAACCAGAAGAGAAATATTTCTGGTTTTATTCGTGAATTAAAAAACGATCCAGAAAAATTTTATAACTACTGCCGAATGAATATTGGCGTTGCAAACATACTGATGCAAGAGGTCTTCGGCAGCGCAACAGCGCCCTCGTGTCGCGATACGTTGCACAACGTTTCAAGTCAGTGTTGCACGCAGTGTGCACCAGTATCATTTGATTCTACAGAAAATGCGGAACGTGCAACATTGAACTACGTTGCGAGACGTTTTGCAACATAATGTTGCAGCCGGTGCGTTTCCAGCTTATGAGAACTTTTCCGACGATAACAGCCGTCGTCCGCCATACCACAATATTATTGTAAGAGATACTACTACTGGCCATTGCAGTCGTCAACCTTACGCGTTTGCTATGATTGTATAAAAGGAACAGTGATTATTCGATTTGCATTTGCGCTACTTTGGACATTTCTAGAACGACTTGTACCAAAGAACGATATAGCCATGCAATTGTATAAAGATGAAAAATCCAAAATGTATTATTTTGAGTTGGTTAAGAGGGGGAAAATACAAATCAATCTATATATTTATGAAATGTGACGGTAAACGGTATACTTAAACAACAACAAAAAACCAAATATCAACGGATAAATGTCTATCGGGATATTTCGGTGGGCCATTATTCTATATTCGCGAATTATTTTAGTGGTTAGGCTACCCCCGACAGTTTTAGATTAAGAACCAGATCGAATTACGACGCTGAATCGTGTGAAATTATCTACAACACACGGACGATACGTTTTTTTTTCAAAATAATTTACATTATTATTGAGCCGATTGACTTTTGCGGTAACTACGGGAACGCGAAGGTTTCGTTTATGGATTGCGAACGAAATCGAAAAGTCATCATTCTACGAGAACAGTTGATACAAGTACCATCGAGTCTTCGTTTCGGCATTTCTCTATCGCAAACAGTAATTTTTTCGCAAGTTATTAATCATAACAAGGTCAGTAAAAATATATTTACCATCTAACTATTTATCGTATTTATATCGTACGTTTCGTTTTCGTCGTTCAGCATGGAAGTAAACAACAAACGGGTCACCTTTATGATATACGTGCCCAGAAAGATCGGCGCCGGCAGGACACGGGCAGAGCAGACCGTACGCCGCGTACACGCTATGGTCAGCGACGGCGCAGGAGTCCGGCGTCCCGGCCGGGCATTCGTCCGGTTCCGCGTGACGGGCGCCCGCGTCGCCCGTTGGTCCTGGCCGAACACGACAACGGCGTCTTCGTGGCCCACCACCGGCACCTGGTTTCCGGTCACCGGCCCGACCGTGACTTCCGCCGCGACGGGTTGGTCGCAGCCGTCCGTCGGAATACATGCTCCGGAACCGGTCTGGCCGTCGTCGTCCGCATTTTTCCCGCCGGCTTGGCCGACGACCACTCCCGGATGTTCCATGCCGGCTTGGAACACATCCGAACCTTTCTCGCCGGCTTGGCCAACACAGGCTTGTCCCGCGCCGGCTTGGCCCGCCGCGTCGGCTTGGCCCGCCGCGTCGGCTTGGTCCGCCGCGCCGGCTTGGCCCGCCGCGTCGGCTTGGCTCGCCGCGTAGGCTTTAATTTGTATATTTATTAGATTTAAGTGCTTTTTTTTCTTTTTTTTCATTCTTTTTTTCATTCTTTAGTTTTTTTTTTTCTTTCGTCGTAGAGGTTAAGTTAGGTTAAGTTAGGTTAAGTTTTTGTTTGTTTTTTTTTCTTTCATTGTAGAGTTTAAGTTAGGTTAAGTTTTTTTCCTTTCATTGTAGAGTTTAAGTTAGGTTAAGTTAGGTTAAGTATTTGTTTGTTTTTTTTCTTTCATCGTAGAGTTTAAGTTAGGTTTAGGTTAGGTTTAGTTTTTTTTCCATCTAATGGTTTTTTTTCTTTCATCGTAGAGTTAGGTTTGGTTATTGTCAAACACTATATCTACAATATAATATAATAAATATTATATGTAATTTATTCTTGAGCATTTTTGTTTTTATTTGAAAATCAATTACGTCTGGGATTTTTATTCCAAAACCAGAAATATATCGCTCATTTACCGAGTTCGGTTGAGATGAACTTGAAAAATCACTGCAGTGCCACGTCCATATAAAACGTATTAGATTTGTATTACATCACATTTCATTGATAAGAGTAGTTCTAAGTGCTGACGGCCGGATCAATTTTTATTTCTTGTAACTTTGTTAAGAAACTATAGGTTTAATTGACTTTTGACGAAAAAAAATTAAGTTATATTAAGAATATTATATAATAATAGTGATAATTTATTACATGACTTTTACCGATATTGCATGCGTGCGCGCTCCATTCCTCTTTCAATCGTCGACGCCGTCGCCACGTCATACTTACAATAAGTTGGTTATTTTTTTTATTCACTAGAAATATATGGCAAAACAACGTTTTCCGGGTCAGCTAGTATAATAGTATATAATATTATAGTATATAACGTTTGCAAATGAAATATTCGACATTTTTCAAGGATTTAATTCCGTAAATAACCAAATCGTAATATTTTTATTCAGGCGATGGGCATCCTAGTTTATGAACACGAACGTTTAAAAGCCAAGAACTTCGAAGTCTGTGTTTAAAACCCGCGCGAACTGTGAAGTCGGCTACTATGGGTAAGTGATAATTAAAAAAATTACCGTTTCGTAAATTATCGATTGCCCATACGTCAATTGTATCGTTAATAATATCATTGATTAAGTATACTGTCTATCTAATCTAATTTCGATTATAATAATTTTATTCGATATTGACATTGCTAATGCCATCTCTTGAGAAGTCACGGAACTAATTATGGCCATTACATATTTTGTATAGCAGTGGGCTATCTAGGTATACTTAATCAATGATAATATGAACACACTAGATAATTATTATTTACTTAATTGTTGTTAACGATAAATTATTATAAGTAAAAAACACAAACTCTAATAATAATAATAATAATTTATAGCTCCGTTTACACGACCCCGTTTGTGCGAATTAACTCGATTAGCATTGATTCGATACGAATTAGCTAGATTCGATCCGTCGACTTTATCTTGTCGATGTTTATCGTTTCGGTCTCGTCGCAGGCGCGTCGTTTTTTTCTCTCAAGATTATCACATCGATTTGGTTATATTTATTTATGTTGTTTAAAACTCATCTGCTTTTACATACTTACTTACGTGTTTTAGTTTTCGTGATCATATTATAGGCGTTCTTGTTTTTTTACAAAGTTATTGTTCGAATTCATGCACGTCTCAGTTGAAACGTTATACAGGGTGTGGCAGCGAATCGGGCGATTTTAAAATAACTATAAAAACCCAACAAGTATTTTTTTTAACAAATATATATTTTATACAACCTGAAAGTATATAAAATAGCATTAAAGAAGTGTTAATTTGTTATTTATATTTTTTAAAATGATATCTGCAAGATGGCGTCCATTTCGAAGCAAGCATTCGTGAAGGCGTCTTTGAAAACTGGTCATGACGTTTCGCAGAATTTCCGGTGAGATTTGTGTCACCTCTTCTCGTATTCTTTGTTTAAGATCATCAAGTGTCCTTAGTGGTGTTTGGTATGCTCTACTTTTGATATACCCCCACAGAAAAAAATCACAGGCCGTTAAATCAGGCGAACGTGGAGGCCATGGAATATTCCCATTTCGAGAAATTATGCGGTTCGGAAACAAATCAATTTAGAATATTCAATCTAGCTGTACGACTCGTAGCCCCATCTTGCAGATATCATTTATAAAAATTAAATAACAAATTAACACTTCTCTAATGCTATTTCATATACTTTCGGGTTGTATAAAATATATATTTGTTAAAAAAAATACTTGTTGGGTTTTTATAGTTATTTTAAAATCGCTCGCGATTCACTGCCCCAACCTGTATTTTCCCCTATGGAATCTCGACCTACACATTTCATCTAAACCCGAAAAATCGCCTTTTTTTCGTGAATTTGTATTGTTATTCATAACAAAATCGGAGGGGGCTTAATGCTTTCTTAAATTTGCATAAGTGGCATTAGCGGACGCCGCCGCCGGTTCCCGGTTCACGTGCGTGCCCCAATACCGCGTCAATTGTCATCGGCTGGAGCAGCAGCAATAACGCTAGTAATACCATAACACGTACGTGACAGACAGCTACAGCGAATGGCAATTCGGACGAAATAATATCATTTATTCCGTTGATCATAGAACGGAATAATCTACAATAATAATTATTCGTGTGCTCCGCCTATTCCTGACGGGCGAAGTCACGTTCTCGGCGAACTCGCAGGTCATCGTTATTATTGTCATTACTATACTTAACATTTTCCATCATATTATATTAATGTATTGTCGTTTGACGATAATATTTTAATAACTGCGAATCGTATATTTAATACTGGCGCGCGTCTCGTCCGCGATATGACAATATTATTTCTTACAGGTCGCTATATTATTATCTTCGAATAATAAAGCCGCAAAACCGTATCGCCGCCGCCGCGGCGACTAATGGAATATTGTAGAAAATATTGATCATCGACTAAGGACTAACCGGCACGTGAGATTACTTTGACGATATTAATAATGCAATATGTTCACCTGCAGACGACGACGCTACCACGGTACGGGCATACTTGACTTATGCATTTTCTATTATTATGTTATAATGAAATCCGTTATAATTATTTATAATTTATACGTATCGGTGAGGTACATCCCTTTCGAGAATCGTTTTTTTTTCTTTGCTTTCAGGAAAACAATTTTTTCCTTAGTTCTTACGACTAAATATATCTATTTGCTGTTGTGCGAGAAACGAAAAAATATCCCGGTCCGTCCCGTAAATAATTAGAGTATATTTTTATCGTATCTAGGTCACGATTAAAGAAAGAGTATAATATGAAGCCGAAATATAGGTATAGGTTATTTTCGTGTTTTCATTTTCATTATTTTGTCCAGCATAACGCGTAGTTTTTATATTTCGTTCTTAACATCTGAACAGTGACCCGACTCAATAATAATATGTTCATCGTGTTTACCGGAGGAAAATAACATTTTTACACGCCTATCTCTTTTAGTTTTTACTGCCTCGTGCACAACAGGTTTTAATTCAAATACCTATACATTATTTCGATACTTTTAATGTGACTCTAGAGGAACGTCAAGTAAGAGCGAATATAAAAGGGCAATTGCAAATAGCACGTGAAATAAAGTGACATTAAAGATTTATACGCGTTATGTGTGTGTGTGTGTGTGTGTGTGTTGAAAGTTAAGTTATCTGCTTAAAAACCACTCGGGAGTAGGTAGGTACGTACGAAATAATAAAATAAACTTAAAATCTTATACGTCGCGTACGAAATATTCTTCTTTTAATACCTTTAAATAATTCGTCCGAAATGAAAAAATCTTTGGCTTTGTTTTTTTCTCAAGCATTTTTAGATTCCGTTCGAAACGAAAACTGTATACATCTTTATTCCATAAGCTATTCATAGTCATTAATTGTTTCGCCTTTAATCGCAGCTGTTCTATTAGATCATTTTGAATTTATTAGTCTCGCGCATTTCAAAACGGCGCGGCGGCGCGGCGACGGAGAAAAGAGCGTTTCATTCGAAACACAATATTTTCAACCGAACTCGTTTACTTTAGTAATATTTCACGATGTTTCAATAGTTATTAAACGTTGAGTGCTCGTAAAGAGAAATAAGCCGATAAGATATTGTTTCGTATCGAGAGACTTTTGTTCGCAAGTTGCGTATACATTTTAAAACAATGATGAATCATCGCGTTGGAAAAACAATTCTGACCCAAAGTCGGTGTAATTTATTTGTATGCGTCTGTGTTGGTGGCGTGCGCTTATTGTCTGTGCGAGGAAAAAAAAATAAAAATAAATATAACCGTCGGTATTCGCGAAGACAATCGGGTTTCCGCATTTCCAGCTCGTAAGACCTCGAATAGGAAAATCGAATCGAGCCAAATTTTTAATCTCTGTATATATCGGGTAGAACGGCTTAGGGTCGGTCTCGCTGCTGAGACGGTATCGAGTAGGAAATCGTTAAAATCGATAATTTTATCGACGCAAATTGTTAAGAGTAGAAATTAAAAAAGTACAAACGATTACTGAAGAAAACTCACGACGACTCTCGAGTTTTCATTCCAGAAATAACCCGTCTTATGTATAACCTCTGTGTGTGCGTTTAATTCGTCATCTAAAAAGTTTTCGCATAAAAAATATTAACCGTGCAAATTTAATAGGTACTCAAAGAAAGAAAACGTCTGTCAAGAGAGAGAGAGAGAAACATTTTAAAAACCAATAAATCCCTCGCTTCGTCCAAAACGAGTGAAGATATTTTACGCGTCGAAGAACACGACGGGTAACTATAATTAACATATACTATAACATACTAGTGATTTCATTACGTCTTGGCGTTTTTAAAACGAGAATAGTTTTAAAAGCAATCGGTATACTCTATACCAGCGGTTCCCAAACTTTTTTAGTTCACGCCACCCTATAAATTAAAAAAAAACAATAATTGCGCCTCCCATAGAAAATTAAATTACAAATTTATAGTATTTAAATATACAAACATTTTGTATTTTTATGACAATATAAGTTAACAGTAAATATTATTAAACTTCGATTTTAAAGTATTGGAAAATATTTTTATTTTTATGAAAAAAAACAATGAGTATTAATATTTAAACTTGATGCGAACGATGTGCTTGTTTTCCGTTTAATAATTCTTCAAAATTGCAGAAAAGCCTATGCTTCGCATAAATACGATGTACCGTTTTCTTCGGTCAGTTTCCTTTGCCATAAATCGATTTTTTTAATAAAAGCGACCACTTTATTATATACGTAATTGAAGAATATGAGTTTCTTTACCTTGTAAAGATGTGTTTTGAAGTTTTTCAAAAATATCACATAAATACGCTAATTTAATTACAAAATAAAAACACCAATATTTACCTCGCGCCTCACAGTTTGGGAACCGCTGCTCTATACGATTAACGTGGTCGTGGCGTATTATCTCTCCACGTTGTCGGTTTTCAGAGTCGAAACATTAACGAAATTCAAAACGAACCGGAGGCAAAGCGAAACGACGTTTCACATTTCGAAATCCTATACATATTATAATAGCGCGCACACCTATATTATATAAAGTAGTAAGTCGTTGTGTTGATATTACCTACGATAAATACTTGAAAACGTTTACTCCGGGGCAGCGTTACCGAGCGCGGCGGCGCGGCCGTTTTTGATTATTTAACTGGCGTAAAAACTATAATAGTCAAAAGAAGACGCCGCGTGTACACGTTAGAATTGGGGGGTGCGGGGGGGGGACGTCTTTCGATTGTAGGTAGTGGCGTGTGTGAGCGCGCGCGCGCGCGCTCGGATCGCGTATGAAATATTCATAACCCTTTTGAAATACTCTGCCGTATTACGTGTAAAATTATTAATGCGCAATCTCACGCTGGGTAATGCACGGCCAAACCTTAAATTATTCCTCATCTAATTTTCCGCAATGATATACCAATGTATATAAATAGGCGTGTACGTGCGCGGCGCGCGTATTATTCGTACACCTATAATATTATAGTTCTATACGATATTATTATGCGCCCCATTCTATGTGTACGCGGACGGCCTCTTTTGTAACGGACGTAGACGCGCTGCAATTTTAACGCGCGCGTCTCGCGCCGTCGTCGTTTCGCAAAATAATGCACACTCCGTACGGTAATAATTAGGGTTCGGGACTTATTGCACACAAATTGTAGGAAATATGCATGCACATATTATGCACTTAAAATAACATGAAATACGCAACTAAAAATTTGATTTATTCATTTGAATTTAGACAATTTTTGTAATTAGTTATTTTTTGACAACAATAACACTATCGACATTATATTACTGAAGTGTATGTTCGATTTCATTTTCTTCGTTTTCTCCTACATCGAAAAATGAAAAAAAAATTAAGTTATAAAACAAATAATTAAAATATTTAAAATAAATGTACTTTATAGAAAACAAAAACTGTGTAAATATACTATAAATAACAATTAAACTGCCAAAATTGGCAAATATGCATTTTGCTCAGAAAACGGCTAAATATTCGAAAATATGCAATTCAAATTTTTGTATTTCAATCCGTTATGACTTAAAACAAATTTAAATCTTACTTAGACTATTCTGCATATTAAGCAATATGCAAATGCAACAAGTCCCGAACCCTAGTAATAATAATAATAATATGTCGTGATATAATATTGTGTCGTATACGGTTTTCGCATTGTTTAAAACGTCACTTGCGTCGAGAGTTCTTATTTTCAAAGATAATTACGTGAAAAAACAAACGCCTTATACTCCTAATAACGATTGCTTATAAAAAATATTATAATACAAACACGCCGGGGTCGCATTGAAATCCAAAAGCGTCCTTCGAAATGATCTTGCGAAATTTTGCGCCCAAAGTCAATTATTCATCTACCGCGGTCTCCCTATTATGAAAAAAAAATAACTATTTCAAAGAAAACAAAATTGTTTAATATATAATACAGTTGGTCCAAAAAAACTCTTTTCGACGGATACTACTTAAGTTTTAATATTATTATTCATGGTTAATTTGTCGACCGGAGTTAAATATATTGTTTTAAGTCGTGCACGTCTTCGGTGATATCGCGCCCGATAAATTCGAACGCGGTCGATTTATTTTACGTACACATTATTACTAAAACCATTTCAAAGACAATACTAATAATAATTGGACTAAAAATACATATTGATTTCCGTCGGCCCCACTAATCGAATAAAGTAGATATGACGCTACTGGAAATCAGTAAGAATCGACAATGAGATACAAACACGGAAAACAACGAAATAAACTAATGCGAACTCGATAATAGCTCTCGGCGACAAATTCGATTAATTCGGGTTCTACGGAACGGCGGCACACAGAGAGTGGAATCTATTTTACGCGACAACAAAACCATTCACTCGGTATTCGTGCCGACTCGATATGCATATAATTGTTACGTCGTCGTCGTTTTGAAAAGTTTTAGCGTACCAAAATATTATGAGTCAGTAAAATCGGTCGGTAATAATTATTGTGATCGTGTGCTTTTCGTAGCAATCGATTCGCGCGTAAAACAAGCGTTTACACCCGAGCGAAATGAACGCAGTAAAACGTTTAAACCTATTTAGAAATCTAGTAATCATCAATAGTCGGTTGTACTGTATGAAATCCATTACGTTCAATATTTATGTCACCGATAACGCGTACAAATACGTATTATGTAATTCGACGCAACGAGTTTTTTTCAACGCGTGTCTGGTTCACTCCGATTAATCGCGACACGGTCGTTTGCCCAGTAAATTTCAAACGAGGAAGAAGAAGAACGCTCTCATTAAACCTCGGTTTTTGTTCGGCTCCGCGGTCGGCGCGGCGGCGCGGTGTAGCATATTGTCGGAATACGTATTTTGTCTTTTATAATTAATATATATATAAATTATTCATAACGTTAATAATTATGTTTGCTCAACACGAATTTCACGTTATAAGTATATACGTATTACAACAATAGTTTTAAACCCGTTTTAAGCGCTTATTATAAAACCGCCGAGCCGCGGTACACAAATACAATTAATCGATCTTTACAATGATAATAATGATAATAGTTTCCAACATTTACAACACACACACAGAGTCTAGGTCGTCTGAATTTATATTTCGCTCTGTTCCTACTAATCGTTACTGTTGGCAAAACGATACGTTTTAAACATTTCTAGATAATTTTTCATTTGATTTTTCCAATACTTTATTAATTAGATAGATTTATTAGTCAATGAAAATAAGAGTTCGAGGTAAAATACGTTTCAAAGGCAATTGTATTATTATACATTTTTTTAAACATTATTTAAACGAAACACGAGAAAACATAATAATATTATGTTTTTGCAACAATTGCCTTTGAAACGTATTTTACTTCGAACTCGTATTTTCATTGACTAATAACTATCTAATTAATAAAGTATTGGAAAAATCAAATGAAAAATTATCTAGAAATGTTTAAAAAAAAAAACGTATCGTTTTGCCAACAGTAAAGATTAGGAAGAACAAAGCGAAATATATATATATATATATTATATTCATTATATTATAACTTTATGCTGAGAAATAAAAATGAAAAATAATCATACACCGGCGTCAATTCAAAATAATTGTCGATCGATTTTTCACATTCACTTTGTCGAATTGATTTACTTTGTTTTACGAGAAACGACTAAGAACATTCGAAATTTTCAAATCTCTATAACGACACACACACAAAAAAGAAAGTAAAACAATTTTTAAAAATCGTACCATTCCTAGAGAACGATAATACGAGTGAATCGTATCCGGTAAAAATGTCAAGTCTCTACCGATTATTACTGAAACGTTGTCGAAAATCGGTATGCCGTAAATTTTGTCCTGTTTTTTTGTTGTTGTTGTAATTTTTCACGTAGTCTTTTTGCTGCAATCGTTAAGAAAATTTGTTGGGAAAATCCGAAAACGACTGGCGGGCCTCTAGAATCGTCGGGCTCTAGGTAGCGAATCCATTTCACGGGTCTTAAAATCGGATATAAAATAATATCGATCGGGCGAATAAGGAAATAACATCCAGACTGTGTAATAATATTCGTACTTCTTTATCTTCAAAGTCGGACGAGTGCAAAAAATCGTCTCGTACAAACGGTACGAAAGGTTAAACTTTCCGCGCGAAACTCGCTCGTTTCCAGAGACACGCGTGCGAAAATGACCGTCATAATAGAAACGCATTACGCGATGACAGCGGGAAAATAATGTACTTGGTTATAGTTCACACGGTTATGGTCCAAAGTTGTTTGATTAAATGGGAAAAAAATCTACATAAACGGTGGAAAACGTACCTCCCGATATATAAATATCATTTCGCAACGCACATAACGCCCCATTACGTATGCGTACAAATAATGAAATCATTCAAACAACCTCGCGCGATCGATTTCACCGAATTATTTTTATAATATCCTTTCGTGTGGTTTTTTTTTTCTCTCCGTCCCGGATAGAACGCGCGCGTTCGTATTTTCATTATTATCGTCGCCGACACGACAATAATTTACTGATGTTTTTGGCGAAATCGCTACCACGCCGAGTGCACGGGACCCCTTGTCACGTTGATTATCGACCGACGATGCACTTTGAACTACGAGGGACGTCCAGAAAGTAAAGATACAAGCCCCCCCCCCCATGGCCACAGGGAATTTTTTTTTTTTTTCGAGCATTGGTACTATTGCAACTTTCAGTGACATGTCGCGAACAAGTTCAGACCAGAACGGTTTTAGTACGTTACGTTCTTTGTCCGTGAGAGGTTTTCACGATGGGCGAGTCATCGCGCGCTACCGCCACCTCTATCACTGAATATTCAAAGTGTGAAGTGAGAAGTGTGATCCGTTTTCTCGCTCAAGAAGGAGTCATTCCCACTGAAATTCATCGTCGACTTGTCAAGGCATATGGACCAGATGTTATGAATCGCCAAAACGTCACCAAATGGGTACGAGAATTTCGAGAAGGAAGAAAGAGTGTGCACGAAGAGGAGAGGAGCGGCCGGCCGTCTTTGGTGACCGACGATTTCATCCAAAAAGTCGACCAATTCATCCGTGAAGATCGTCGTTTGACCATCGACGAACTTCTCGAGAAGTGTCCAGGTGTTTCTCGATCTGTTCTGCACGAAGTAATCTCGAATCGACTTGATTACAGGAAACTGAGTGCTGGGTCCCAAAAAATGCTTACGGACCACCACATGGCTACAGGAGGTGGCGCGAACGGAGTACGACGTATTTTCGTAATTTCGCCGACAATAACCACTCTTGTGACGCGACAATGCGATCCGATCGAGTTCAAACGTTCTTATAGGTTTTACGACGAAAATCTTTACCCCGGAATATTCGTCGTTTGTTGTTGTTTCACGTGTCGACTAATTACTGCTGTCGAAAATCATATTTACTCGATTTACGTATGCCAATAAATCGTAATCAACATAACGGGGTGGATTCAATATTCGAATGTAAACGCGAGGAAAAATAAAACCGCACGGAGTATATATAAATATTATTACTTAATAGTTTCGTAATAATAACGTTGATTCGCGTTTCGTGACGGCGGCGCGCCGAACGAAAAATATACAATATTACCCGTTCGCCAGTATTAATTATTTTATTTTTTATTAAAAGAAAAACATATAAGTAGATTTGTTGTGCGCGGATCCCGCGTTAACTATTAATTTTATTTAGAAATTATTAAAATATTCGGAAATTGCAATTTCGGTTCGTAAATATATAAAACTCATTTAAAACGCGTCTGGGCGGGTGAAATTTTCATTTGAAATGCATTTTATGTCGACTCGGCGCTTTGAATCGGTATCCCGATTAGAGTGGTAAAATTGAATAATTCAACATAACAAAGAGCAAAGATTAACTAAAATATTAAAAAGGGTACGGCGGCGGCGGCGGCGGCACTTGAACTCTCTACAACGAGATAGAAAGAAAATGATTAAAAAAAAAAATAAAAATATCCCATTGTTCTAATTCGACTTAATGCCATTACACTCGCATCGACGCACTAACCGTATAGGTAGTAGAGTAGTTTAAATACCGTTATAATCCTACCGATGAATTATTAAACGTTATAATAATTATTTATATTAATTTACGCGAGTTTATAAAATTTCGACCGTCCGAATTCGTTTAAAATATCACGCGAGACCGCGGACGTGCGAAATTGTTCGTTTCTCAACAGATCTACTATAGTACTGTATTTGATCGATTAAAAACAAACGAAACCGACACAATATCGTCCGGTCGTATAATCATTTACACAACGTCGTATTATTCGAACGCGTGATGACCGAATATTATCGGCACCGTTTTATATTTATTACGGACTTCTTAAACCGCCCCGGACTCCCGTAGGCTTTCGGAATCGACCCCGGCGTTAATCTCGCGGGGAATCCGCCTCGGAGCATTTGCATTTAAATTATCATTTCATCCGGCGTCGTCCGAACGCTCTGTTACGCGCGCACATGGTTATCGATGCATTTTTATACGGGATTGCGCCCTTTAAATGGGTCATATTGTTTATTTAACGCTCGCACGTGACTCGGTACGCGACATAAATTGCATAATTAGTTTCTGCCCGCGTGCATGTGCGCGGGGAACTATTGCATACGCAATAGACTCTGTCTGAAATAAGTTTCGCATACGCGTTGTTCGGCGGCGGCGGCGGCGGCGGATAGTATATGCTATTTAATTCTACGAGAAGATTATATAATATTCCCCGCGCATATATTACACGCGGATATGAACGCGATCGTTTCAAACTATCCGACGAGCGTCCCGATTTCGCATCACGTTATATAGGCTATCATCGCGTTATCGTACTTTGTACGATACGTTTTTATATTATTATTCAACAATGTTAGTATTTTATAACGAAAGTCACACGCTGCGTTTATATTCTGACCGCTTTGATTCTATAATAATTAGATGACATATTTTAATAAAAACCATTAGAACCGGTTAACGGACCGAAATAACGATCGTAGAAATAATATTAACATAATTTGCACAACGTTTTGTAGTGTGAACAAATGTCGTCTGCTAAAACGGCAATCGAAAATTAAAAACTAGCACATCTTAAGTAAATATCCGGTCGTATCTATACTTTTTGTATCCCTTTAAACGCTCGTGTTATATTTCACATTTTCGATTATGAGATCATATTTATTTATTTATTTATTTATTTATGTATAATAAACGGGTATTAAACCCTTTAGCAATTAGAAAAAATATAAGTACAGTGTTGCTTATCTTATAACACAATTAGACACAATAATGATGTAAAATTATTTGTACCAATGGAAATAGTTAACAGCCAAAAAGAATAAATATAAAGTACAGTAAAAATCATTAATTGACAATAATGGTTCACAAAAAGAAAAAGAAAAAAATTAATAAGAATAAAATAATATTAAAAATATTTAAACAAGAGAATTTAAATTTAAAGCCAGATAAACATTTTGTCTGAAGACAAAACGCGACATGGCAAAAACATCAACATTATCCATTATACTATTAGCCAAAGACAGAGCTCTGGGGGAAAAACGAGGTGGAAGTATAATTATTTTTGGAAAGAGAAACATGAAAAAAGTTGGATTTTCTTAATACGTGAGATTGTACATTAAGACCAATGTGAGATAATAATTCCGGAGAATAAATAAGACCATTTAATAAATCATATGAGAACATAATGTCCGCAACCTTTCTCCTCAAATCACAAGACGCGATCCCCAATTGGGAAATTTGCAATTTATATGATTCTCTTGTGACGGGTATATTTAATTTAAAGCATAATAGTTTTAGATTATATAGTCCGTATTGCGCAATATTCGTTTTAAAACATTTTAAACCGCGTTAGACTAGTGTTTTTCAAAAAAAAAAATATCCACTCACGACCCGTCGTCGTCAGAGAGGATAGACAATCTCGACCGACCGTTTAGAATGGCGCTGATCTTCCAGGGATCTTCTACCCGTCGTCGTATTATCAATACGGCCATCGCGCGGCCGTGACCTTTTGCCGCTCGGAGACCGTGTATTCTACGACCTACGTTATAACAGATTGTAAACACTAAAAAAAAAAAAAAAACAACAGCCGTCTAATAAAAAGTTATACTTCTCGAAACGTTAGTTTTTTTTTAGATAAGTGCTTAAAAAATATGTTATGGCCGTAGTGTTAGAAAATAAAAATATATATATATCTTTTTTAATTCGATTGCCTACGCGATGGTACACCACTAAAGTACACCGCATTTTCACGACGCGGCGAGAGCGAGTAGGCAAATTAGGCGCATTCGTGCGTTAAATAACTACTATCGTTTGTGTATTTTATGTTACGTATTATTCAACGCAAAACCTAGTAATAATTATTATTACTTTTTATATCATCTTGATGTTTTTCACACGCGTTTCGATCTCAGCCTTCTTGCATTTCGCGCAATAACGTTTTAAACATTTTATAGAAAAAAAACCCACCCGTTTAAAGATTTATTATTAATATTGTAATGTACTTGTGAATTCATACGTATTTAACGCGATTTCAGTTCAAACATTTCTCTCGCTCCAGTCACAATAGACTGGGAATGATATTCGAAATCGTTCACACGACGTTGTGAAATCGTTATTTT
Source organism: Drepanosiphum platanoidis (assembly GCA_948098885.1). Classification (NCBI taxonomy): domain Eukaryota; kingdom Metazoa; phylum Arthropoda; class Insecta; order Hemiptera; family Aphididae; genus Drepanosiphum; species Drepanosiphum platanoidis. Next base: position 5,280,369 of record OX402534.1, on the reverse strand, counting down.
GTTCCGACACGATAAAACTATTTTTTCGTTTTTAAATCACAGATTACTGGGCCTTACTATAAATAACATAAGAATAATACTTGAATTTAATTAAACCGTGTTTGATTTCGTGTGGCCTTCTTGCCTCTTTCGCAATAACGTTTAAAAATGTTATGAAAAAAAACCTTTTTTTTTTTTTTTTTTTTTTTTTTTTTTTATTGTTTAGAAAATTTACAATCTGTGTTTAGACACAATAAGCAAAACAGATAATCGATATAACATATATACATATAAATAAAATAACATGAGGCACATGATGAGGGAAATCATCCAGTGATGGTACCCTCTATAATTTTTTTATTTTTTGTTCTTTAATTTAATTTAATAGGTCACGGCACCAATTTCTTTTAAGTCGGCGACGTGGGTTGTCTGGAAGAGTACGTGATGCTAGGTGAGTGACTAAAGGATTGGGATGGTGTTGCAATTTGGAGTGAAATCTGTTATAATATAATTTAGATAGTTGGTCAACTGTTGGAATTTTTAAATCGTTGTGTAGGGTTTCATTTGTTACGTACCATGGGGCCGAGGCTATTAGTCGGAGAGTGATGGACTGGGAAGCTTGGATAGTGCGGATTTGGGAAGGTTTGGCACATCCCCAGATCTGCATACCGTATGCCCAGATGGGTCTGAGTAGGGATTTGTACAATGTGGACTTTGTGTGTATTGATAATTTGGATTTAAGAATTGGCCTGAGTAGATGAAGGCGGTAGTTAAGGATTTTACGTTTGGACTTTAGATGAGGTCCCCATGTCAATCTTTTGTCTAGTAAAATTCCCAAGTATTTTACCTGATTCGATGAAGGAATCTCGACTCCTTGAAGTTGGAGCGAGGGGAGGTTGTGTTTACGCAGTGTAAATGGTACTTGGGAAGATTTATCGGGATTTATTAGAATTTTCCACTTGGTTGCCCAGGTGCTTATTAAATTGAGGTGATTTTGGAGATTGTTTGAAGATAAAATAGGGTCTGAATTGGAGGAGAGTATAGCTGTATCATCTGCATAAGTAGCTATGGTTGTGTTTGCTGTTTTTGGAATATCTGATGTGTATATGTTAAATAGATCGGGTGATAAGTCACTTCCTTGTGGAACGCCGGCAGAGATTGAAAAGTAGGAGGATATTGAGTCGCCCTGTCGAACTGCAAATGTACGATCATAGAGGTAGGATTTGATTATTAGATAGTAGGGAGCTGGGAGGAATAATTTTAACTTGTATAGGAGGCCGTCGTGCCAAACCCTATCAAAGGCTTGGGCCACATCAAGAAAAACTCCTGGGCAATATTCTTTATTTTCGAATGAAGTTTGAATTTTATCGGTAATTCTGTGTATTTGATGTATTGTTGAGTGAGATGTCCTGAAGCCAAATTGTGTGTGTGGTATTATATTATTTGAATGAATGAGTGGTCTAATTCTTTTGATGATAATTTTCTCGAACAATTTAGCTAAAACTGGTAGTAGACTTATAGGTCTATAGGATGATGGTAGGTGTTTGGGTTTACCAGGTTTATGTATTAGTATTACTATAGAAAATTTCCAGATTTGAGGGAAGTGAGAGAGTCTTAACATGGAATTATAAATAAATGTGAGAAGTAATAGAGTTTTATTGGGTAAGTGTTGTAATATTTTATTTGTAATTAAGTCGTATCCAGGTGATTTCCTTGGTTTTAATTTGCTGATTAAGTATTTGATTTCGCTTGGGGTTGTGTGTTTCGCTGGGAGAGACATTGGTAAAGGACTATCAAGAAATCTGGCAATATTGTCGAGGTGTGTAGATTCAGGATTAACATTAGAATGTGGTGTAAATATATTTGAAAGATGGGTTCCAAAAACTTCAGCTTTATCTTTGTCAGAGATCGCTAGCTCTCCATTTGGACCATTGAGCGGTGTAGCTTGTTCTTTGATTTTGAGAATATTTTTGGTAGTTTTCCATAGAGAACCGTCATTAGAATTTAGTGATTGAAGTTTTTCTTGATAACAGTTAGATTTGTGTTTTATAATGAGTTTTTTGATTAAATTTGATAGATTATTTAATAGTCGTTTGTCAGAAGGCAGGTTGGATCTTTGCCATAACGAGCGAACCCTTCTTTTTTTAACTATTAATTTTTGGATTTGGGGAGGAAGGATATTATATTTTGAGTTGTCAGGTGTATTTGTGACATACGATGCTTTGAAAACGGCGGTTTGGATTGAGGTCGTTAGATTTTGCGCTGCTTCGTCGATTTGGTCGGTTGATTTGAGTGAGATTTTAAGGTGAGTGGCATTTTCTAGATTTTTTGAAAAGGAACTCCAATCAACTGGTCCTTTTGCTAAGGAAGGACGGGGAGGATTGTAGTAAATCTCACAATTCAGATTGAGAAGAACTGGACTGTGGTCACATGCTGGATCTGTTAGGTTTTCTATGGAATGAGTAATGTGTCTTGGGATTGTGGTGAGAAAGTAATCTAAAATATCGGGGTGCCGGTTTTGGTGGGAAGGCCAGTAGGTGGGTCCCGGAGGAGATATGAATGTAATTCTTGTGTTCAGTATAATATTTTGAAGCAACCGACCCCTAGTGTTATCGGTCCGACAGCCCCATTGCGAGTGTTTGGCATTGAAGTCACCGCCTATAAGAAATGAGCGGCCAAGTGAGTTCAGAAATTGGGAGAGATGTTCAGATGATATTGCAGGCCTTGGAGGACAATAAACTGCGGATATAGTTGTGGGAATATGATTCAGAGTAATTGAGATGTTTGTAGCTTGAATAGTGTTAGTTTTGTAATTAAGTAATGGTTGGCATTGTATTTTTTTTGAAACTATAATGGCCGAGCCCCCATGGGCAGAGTCATCGGGGTGGTCGGTTCGATAAATGTTGTATCCGGGGAAAAAATTTTTAGAGTTTGAAGTGCAGTGAGTTTCTGAGATAAGTGCAATGTCTATATGTTTTTCTGTGAATAGGTTGAGCAGTTCAGGTTCGTGACGTTTAATACCGTTTGCGTTCCAAAGAAAAATTCTAAGGGAGTTTACGTTCGCTTGTCTATTTAACATCTTGTAGGATTAGTTTGTTTATAACAGTAGTGAGAAGTTGGATTAAAGGATTTATCACTAATTTTAATTCTGTTAAGAATGAGGAAAATTGAGAGGTTAGATTGCTATCAGGTTGAGTATTAAACATATTTGAATTGAAATGATTTTTTTTGTAGTAATTTGGTTTGTCTTTGCTATCTTGTGGGTGAGACACGTTTGTCGGAAGGCTCGGGAATTCCTTGGTATTATTTAAATTGAGATTAGGTTGATCAGAGAGTGTTCCATCGCTAGTGATTTTACCCCCATTTACATTATAATTTAAATTAACATTTTGTTTAGTTGTTGTTTTGGAATTATTGTGAAACTTCTGTAGGTCTTTGTGAACGGTACATCCGCGATAATTTGCCGGATGACTTCCTCCACAGAGAGCGCACGTTGGAGGTTGATCTATGGATTTGGTGCATGATGAAGATGAGTGAAATTCAGCGCAGCGGACGCAGCGAGGTGGGTGAGAGCAATAGCTTTTGGAGTGGCCATATTTCTGGCAATTTAGGCATTGGATTACTTCCCGACGTTTATATGGCTCTTCGATTCGAACTTTGGTGTGAAGAATGGATGTTACGTGGAATATATCTTTGTTGATCTCAGCTGGTTCCAGATCGACAAAGAAGAGAGGCAAATTTTTTTTTGTTATTTTGTGACGGACATTAGCAACTTGACGCACTGCGAAGCCAATTTCTTGAATGGCGATTCCTATCTCGTTTAATGGGGTGGAAGGATGAATATTACGTATAACAACACGAAAAGCTTTGTTTTCACGTTGTTGATATGTATGATATTCGGCTTTATTTGCATTTAAATATTTTATCACAGCTCTATAAGAGTCGGAATTTTTAGTGAGGATTTTTAAATCATTGGTGGATGATTTGAATAAGAAATTTTCTGCACCAAGCAGTTTAAGAAAATCACTGCGAAGCGCAACAAAGTCAAGTACTCCTTGAACCATTATTGGTGGTGGAGATGGTGGAGGTTTGACGGGTTCACTAATATCGTCTGATGCTTCGTTTGGTAGATTCTGAGATGGGAACGCTATCTCTGGGTTGTCATCAGCAGCAAGGCAGGAGTATCTATTTGTTGTTGAAAATATACTTTTTTGGGTCGTCTTAGCTATTTTGCTTGTGGAAAGTTCGGCAGAGGATGAAAGATTCCTCCCGGTTTTACTAGACTTTTTTACGGTAACGTCTATGTCCATGTCAGAATTTTCGAACACATCACTTGATGCACTCTGTATACGACTGGACGACGCGGAATTTGTTTTATTTCTATTTGAGGTTTTATTTTTCGGATCAGTAGTATTTATATTATTATTGCGGTTCATTGTGCGTATTGTCGTTATCGCGACTTGGGTTGGATTAGATAAATAGCTGCCGCCGGCAACGCCGGGGAGCGCGGACGATAATTATTTACGTAGATACCGTATATACGTACGAGTATGGCAATTATAATTACCAATTTTCGGATGATGTGGGCTTGAGAGTTTGAAATTCCGTGGCGATGACGGAAGTGGGTTACACAGGCCGATATCCAGATTTTTTTGACACCATTCACAATTAATTTGGTTAGGTAAGACTTGAGAAATAAATGAAACTGCGTGCATGTGTAACTGATACGTGTGTTGCGGACAACAGTCACGGAGCGAGTGAAAAAAAACCTACCCGTTTAAAGATTATTATTAATTGTAATGTACTTGTAAATTCACACGTGTTTAACGCGATTTCAGTTCAAACGTTTCTCTCGCTCCAGTCATAATAGACTGGGAATTGATATTTAAATATCGTCCGCACGACGACGTCGTGAAATCGTTATTTTGTTCCGACACAATAAAACTATACATTTATTTTATAATAATAATTATTATAAGCGACATAATAATCAACATCGTTAAAAGTATAGGGAAAATTAACGTTAATTGTTTTATATTCTTGATTAAATGACGAAAACAAACAGTGTAGCTCTTGTTTTTGATTGTTATGCAAAAGTGTAATATTGTTACGTTAAAACGTACCGAAACACGTATATAATTATTTTTATTAATTATGAATCGTGTACTTAACCCCCGAGTGTGTTCGCGTCGACCCTCGCTCGGCCATACTCGCTTCGAGTATTTTTTCATAGAATTTCTTCTTTTTTTTTCTTTTTTTTTTCCATTACAAATAGATAACGAAAATAAATAACAACCGATTTTCCGCGCGCGCGTTCAGACTATATTTTTGCCTCGCGTATTATTAGAAACAAAAAAAAAAAAAAAGGAATATGATTGAAAACAACCCCCGCGTTCAAAACCATTTTATTTTACGCGTAAAACAATAACTAGTAGTACACAAAGGAAAATTCAATTAAAAAAAAAAAAAAAACGTATTACTAAGAATTTTAACGAAAACTAATTAATTATGACCGTAAACTGAATTAAAAAAAAAAATCATTCGTTACCGTTTTGTAAGTAAATATTTGAAATGTACGTATAATATATTGCAGTATTATTAAAATCGACGAGAGTTGAAAATCAACGTCGGAAACGGAAGTATCAACAGATGAGATATTGGCATTTTATGATTGATTACAACGGTTGATATTTTTATTCCTCGGCGATTTTCGAGACTACACCTCGCGCATTTTTCCGACCGTCGAGATACACCGACGATAAAATATATTATATAATAAATAATTGCGATTCGCCGACAACGCGACAATAGGCGTTGTACATTTTAAGAGCGCCGTTCGATAATAATAATTTTCCCGGAGACTAATCGAGTAATCGTTTAAAGGGACGTTTCGATTATTAAGTGGGAGAAACGAATATTTCGTACGGACGGCCGGCGGCGGAGTAAAGACAATAACTCGATACGTATATATAGAGATATTGCTTTTGTAAATAATTGCAGTGTATAGAAATTCCAAAACTGTCGGTTCATCTCGGCGAAAGAGAGACAAAGCAAAGACGTCTCAATCGGCGGCGAGGGAAAGGGGCGGCGTTCGCCCTTAAGCTTCTTATTAAACTCGTGACCTCCTCGTCCTCCGGTTACTGGACACACTCGGGAAAAGCGGCGCGCGAGAGAGCAAAACATGTGGTCCGATTGGCTCGCGCGCAGAGAGCCGTTATTAAATTGTATTATATCTGTGGAATTTTCATTAAACACGGGCCCGGCCGCGCCGGGGCTTGTGTGTGTTTTTATTCGTGCGCCATAACGCGCGCGCGAGACGACGACGGTCAAAAGCCATAATAAAGTTTTTGCGGAAAAACGGAAGTCCTCTTCGGGCCTACGTCTCGCGTTCAACTTTTCGCATTTGCGTCCCCCCCCCTCTCCCCCACGGTCGAAAATCCGTCCGGCGACTCACGACCGTGACTTTTATGTGTGATTCGCGCGTTTACGGCCGGAACAAATGTGTGTGCCGACCACTGTCCTTAATTTCACGACGATAATGTTTTCGACGCGGCGACGACGTCTCGGCACACCCGACACTCGGATGATTCGTTACGACGTTTAGGTATCGTTCTATTGTTGGGGGGGGGGGTACGAGTTTTCAAAAACAAGCGAAAAACGTAGCACGAGTCAAATAGGAATTTCAACGGAAACGTCTGACCGTTTTCGCGGTTGTCAATATGAAAAATCGAATAACGGTAAAATTTGCAGCGCGAAAGTTCAATATGTGTAACGCGGCCATTATATCATACGCGCTTTCGGTCGAGTAGAATAATAGCGGCCAGAATATTTCAATAATGCGGTGCATAGCACATTAATCTCGGGGGTTTTACATTTTTATACTCTCAAAACCGCACGTCAGACGGACGGTAGCCGAGGTTTTTTTTTTATTACGTTGCGTTCGCGTGTAGATCGTATAAATCACTTTTGAAATCGATAGAGCTTTATTTTATACTATACGCTTGTTGTTTTGTTTTCAGTCGAGACTCTTACGGCTTTCCGGACGAATCTATCGGAAACAACGGAGGAGAGGCCGAGCGAATAACAACACGTCGGGAACAGGACGGCTAGGAAAGATCTCGCGGATAATCGGAGAGCCGCGCGTGTCGGTGGAAACGCCGGCAGAGTTACGTAGTCACTAGATTCTTGGAGGTCAGAGAATTTTATAAATGCTGAAGAATTTTTTGTTGATAATCAAACGAATAATCGTAAAATTAGGATATTATTAATTCAATCGAAACGGGAATATTATACGTTTCAAAATTCTATATTCGGGAAAAAATTTTATTTTGATTTCTATACACGCGTTTCGAGTTGAAAATCCTACTTGACTCTATTGAGTAAAACGACATATTATTTCACGACTGAAAATCAAAAACTTTTACGAGGTTTTCGGTAAAATTTTTTGAATCGTAATTTTCCAACTTTGAATCGTTGGATGCCGCCCGTGCGAAATCACACCTTTGTCTATATTATGCAGTTCCGCCACTGGTTTACGGGGAACGGAAGAAAGGATTCCCGCGTCTCGGAGAGAATAAACGTCGAGAATTTCTCTACGGTTCGAGAGTTCGACGACACAACTGCTAATAAACCGGCGCGGCGGCGGCGTCGTCGTTTAATGCAAATCTCGATTAAAACAACACGCGCGTCGTAGTAGTTTGCGTAAACACAATACCGAGTAAAAAATTTTACGCGCTCGCGCGCGCACTGCAAACGGCAATAATTTCGAAAAAGGGATATCTTACGCGTCGCTTGTTTTTACAGTCATGTGCAACTCTGGAACAGTCTAAAGTTTCCGTAACATAAATATAAACGCGCACCTAATATTTACGAGATCGTGCGGGGGGTAATAAATGTTTTTCTATTTTTTTTCATATATTATTGTAATAACAATGTAATCTTAATATGGGTTTCTCAAAACGATCGTAAATCAAGTATCGAGAACCTTTTTTTTTTCTTCTTCTTCTTCCAACAGCCGATACGTCGTGTGTGATTTATAAAAACGGGCGCGCGAGTAAAACGACTTTGAATATTGGATAAGACACAAAAAACGGGCGTAAATTGAACATTTTTTTTTTTTTTTTACGGTGAGGAGAGCGTCAAATTTCGTTTTATCGTGTACTCTACATATTATACGTCTTATCGATTTGAAATGTCTCGTCTAAATTTTGCGGAGTTAATAACGCGCGACAAGTACGTACTTTTTCGCTTATCGATAGCCCAAATGTTTGAAATGTAATTACTGTTTGTAATTATTATTGGTTTTTTTTTATAAATTCAATAATTATAAATTTATTTCATAATCATTTATTCATAATCATTTAACAGAGCGATATGAAATTCAGAAAAAACTCAATTCAAATAAATAAACAAAACCAATACAATAGTTATCATTGGGTTAAAGTGAAATCGATCAAACGATAATCGTTAACTTTCTCTTTTCTTTTGTCGATTTTTTCCGGTTTCACACTGTTTCAGTTTTACCCGAACTGTCGTCGTCGGATATTGTCGTCCGAAATATGTTGTCGATTCGTTCAAATTGTTATTTTAATCCATCCGAGTTGATTTGTCCAAGTGACAAAAGAATCGAAACACATTAAACGTAATAAAAAAAAAAAACCCAAAATATATGCATTATAAATCAAAATTTAATTCGGTATCGTTAAAACATTTTTTACGTTTAATTTTAATTAAAATCCAGTAATAATTTATTAAAAAATATAAAACAAAACAGATTCGGTGGTCAATACTCATATAATAACGAAAAAAGTGTTATATTTAATATATAAAATAATTGATCAACGTTGTTAAATATATAAATAAAAATAAAATAAATAGGTCTTTGTGATAAAGAGTGTAAACATTGTTACGACCGGTTTAGAATAAAATCGATCATCAGGTGTTGTAAGGAGTGCGTTCTATTCGTTTTAATTTAAATTAAGCATTTGAGTACGCGATCATTTACCTACTTCGTTATGATAGAAAACAGAAAAGAAATATAAAAGCGGTTAGGTTTTTTTTTCTTCTAAAAGCGAACTAAAATCAGTAAAAAGTGAATTAAAAGTAGCATTTTTCTTTTCTTTTTCAGTCCTAAATCAATCGAGCGACGTTTACGACAAGGTCTAAAAGAAGTATATATTATTATACTTTCGACGAATCCATTTATTCATTCGTCTTACTGTTTGTCGTAATATCGTCTCGTCGAGTCAATACGCGCGACCCCCTTGCACAATATAAGAAGATTTTCCGTGCAATAAAAGCACCGGTGTAGTTAACATTTTTTTTTTTTTAATTTCAGCGTGTAAAACACGAGATAAATCGAAGCCAATCGTTTGTTGTACATAAATCATTTTCGATGGTCGCCGAACAAATAGAGTTTCGTTCTTTCAAAGTATTTTATAATCACAATCGCCCCCGGAGGAGCAGAGACTGACGAGAACAAAATGTCAATATACGTATACCCGATACACATTGTATTGAGAAAATGAATAATCGTCGCGATGGAAAGTAAATGAATGTAAAAAACGGTGATTCGATCTTCCGAAACGACGCGGTGAGTAAATTACATGATACGTTTATAAAACACGTCTTTTTTTATACTTGTTTATGATTGTATATTAATTTATGATTATACAATCGACGGTAGGCGCGACGACGATAGGAAAATGCGAGATAAAGAAATTTGACGAACAATAGTGAGACGGGAGTTTTGAAATTGGCATATTATATTATATTGTGATAGTATTATAATCGAGAGTAACGGTACAAAATCGTAAATCACAACCGCGTGGTTTATCCTAGATCGTTTGATGTTCACAGATTTACAAGTTTCTTCGTATGCCGGATTGTTTGTCGGATTTTTAGTAAAATTTACACTGTTTTGCAATGTCTAAAGAATCCATAACGACAATACGTACCGGAATCGTTGAGTTTTCAAATTCTAAACTTTAAATTCAACACATTTTTTATGGTAAATTTAATTAAACACCGAGTCCCAGTAGCGCAAATCTCGGGAGACGACTGACGAGGGAGTCGGCGACCCCTTTCGATTCGGGTCAGCGGGCGTGCGGCATGTCGCCGTAGGTTTGATAGTAGGTCTGTAGTGGGTCTAGGGTGCCGTTGTTAGTTGTCTAAATAAAATTAAACGAGGACTCGAATATGATAATGCGGACGAGTAAACAACGTCCGAAAAAATAACTACAACGCATAAAACAATGTTTATGAATAATGATGTATTTATTTCACGCATAAAATCGTTACAACAGTGGTTTTCAATCGAAAAAAAAAATAATAAAATAAACAACACAACATTATCATCAATACTGCGATTACATAAGTATAAACGAAACAAAAATGAAACATAAATAGTTGAAGCACGACGATGACAATGACGATAACAAAAGGATTTTAGAGAGTTCAAATTTTTTTATTATAAACTGCGGACAGACAGAGTTTTTTTCATTATGATTTTACATTTTATGTTCTTCGTACTCGCGGTTTTTATCGAATGTTTCGAGAAAAATTCAAGCACTTACGACGGCGACGATGGCTCTCAAGAGGAGGAGCAACTACGGCGGTCACGAGGACAGCGAGCGGGCCAACAAACGGTTAAGGACGCGTCCCGTGACCGACACGGAGACCCAGTTCTTTTATCCTTTATCCGCCGCGTCCGGTCTGCTCGACTCGTAATAACGGTCCGACAGCTTCATCGACCGTCGGGACGCTACGCACCGGACCGAATGATCCCGACGACGTGTGGAACATCCTCGGCTTTGTGACGCGGTGGAGCCCGGTTCCGGAAGGACGACGACGACGTCGTCGAATACGATGACTAAAACGACGACAACAATAACGAAGACGAAAAGTACGACAATGATGATGAAACGAGGAAGACGAAGACGAAGAAGACGAGGAGGAACACTATGAGGACGAGTGTAACGAGGAATACGACGACTTGCACGACGACGACGATAATTATGACATATTCAGAATAAACGACAAAGACATCGAAGGGGACGACGAAGCCGAGGATGATGAGTGACGACCGCGTGTGAGTTCTGGAAGAGCGTATGACGATGATGAGACGAAGGAGCACGAGGATCCGTCGGACGTGATGTGCATCGTCGGGACGTCGACTGCGTGCGCGCGGCCGGTGCTGGACCAAACCAACCGGAAACGGTGCATCCGGTACGATCCGCTGGACTACTTTGCCTGGCCAAAGCTCGCGTTCAAGTCCAAACGTTATTGAATGGAAATATTTCTCAAATAAAAATGTATTTTCATCGACAATTTTTTGTCGTCCATTTTTCATTGCACGGCAGTGTAAACAGTGAGCCAAAAAGTCCGCTCGAAACAATTTACATCGAATAATATTATATCAAAAACGAGTTTCATCTCACAGTGAATGTATAATATATAATTATATTAATTTTGTGACAGTGATTTCTACTCGAAATCAAGACGATCCAAACATTAACAGAAATCCGAAAATCTCGCGATTTATAATGGTTTGAATAACAATTTATTAATTTTCAATAAACATTGAAAATAATTGTTTTTAAAAGAACTTATAAACACTAAATCGACAGATCGTACTACTACTGATGAGAAGTATTATTTTTTCACATTTTATTCTTATTATTTTTTTTCCTAGCGTAGGTCAAAAGCGTACGGCCGCCGATTAAATAATAGCATACATTACTGAGTGTTTACTTTGTAAGTTTTTCGTTACGATTGGGTTTTCGATCGAACTCGCTGCACTGCAGATATTCGAAAGTTTATCGACCGGATGGATATTTTCAAATCGGCAGGACGAATTATTTCACGCTACCGTACCGAACAGGTACGAGAACGAGTCTCTCCTCGCCGCGCCGTGCTCGCGAAATCCAACGACAATATTAATATTATTCCCGTGCAGACGCGCGACGACGGCGACGCGTATTCCACTCGATTGTTATTAGTTCACGGAATTATAATCAATGGGATTCACGATATAACGCGCGGAGTGGAAACGCGAAACGAATGTATTTCGTTTTTGGAAAAAAAAAACACTACACTACGAAACGAGCGTTATTAGTTATTAACGAGACTCACGCGTGGGCGGCGGAAGTCGAGAAGGCGAGAGAACACGAAATGTGACAAATGAAGGTAGAAAATTGAACGCTGACGTCAGACGTACCGTTCTGCAGTCGCGCCACGGATGTATATGGTGGGCGGGGACGCACAGATTGTGCGCGCATGACTATTCCATCTACAGGGTCCGTGACCACAGAGAGATGACGATTATTGAAATCGATACAATATTTTAAGTAAAACAATATTATTGCAAGACTATATACCTGTTGCCACTGCGATTGGAAAATAATTCGTATGTTTAGTTTGCCGGTCGAAATCGTGTAAAACAGATATCTAGTCGACGCGTGGAAAAATTTAGCAGGTAATAGAATATAAAATCTTACATCACATATATTATTACTTACGTGGCTACATGTCGATTCTTGTATTCTTTTTATATTGATTTTTAGACCATGCGGTGGCGTCCATAGGTTCATTTAAATTTACCTCGACGGGCGGCGTGTACTTTATTCATCGATCCTGTACTCGAACGACAACGAAGACTATGTATTATTTTTGTGGAACGACAGAAAACGAAAGTAAAACAATTATTATTGCAAAACTAAGTGTACCTCAGTGTTCGATATTGCCACTACGATCGGAAAATAGTTCGGATGTTAAGATCGCCGGTCGAAATCGTGTGAAACAGATATCTAGTCGACGCGTGGAAAAATTTACCAGGTAATAGAATATACAATCTTACATCACATATATTATTACTTGCGTGGCTACATGTTGATTCTTGTACTATTTTTTATTGATTTTTTAGACCAAGCGGTGGCGTCCAATAGGTTCATTTAAATTTACCTCGGCGGGCGGCGGCGTGTACTTTATTCATCGATCCTGTACCCGAACGACAACGAAGACTATATATTATTATTGTAGAACGACAGTAAAACAATTATTGTTAGACTAAATACCTGTTGGATTTTGCCACTACGATTGGAAAATAATTCGTATGTTTAGCTTGCCGGTCGAAATCGTGTAAAACAGATATCTAGTCGACGCGTGGAAAGATTTAGCAGGTAATAGAATATACTACAATCTTATCTTACATAATATACTTACCCGCGTGGCTACATGTCGATTCTTGTATTCTTTTTATATTGATTTTTAGAAGACCAAGCGGTGGCGTCCAATAGGTTCATTTAAATTTACCTCGACGGGTGGCGTGTACTTTATTCATCGATCCTGTACCCGAACGACAACGAAGACTATATATTATTATTGTAGAACGACAGTAAAACAATTATTGTAAGACTAAATACCTGTTGGATTTTGCCACTACGATTGGAAAATAATTCGTATGTTTAGCTTGCCGGTCGAAATCGTGTGAAACAGATATCTAGTCGACGCGTGGAAAAATTTAGCAGGTAATAGAATATACAATCTTACATCATATATATTATTACTTGCGTGGCTACATGTTGATTCTTGTACTATTTTTTATTGATTTTTTAGACCAAGCGGTGGCGTCCAATAGGTTCATTTAAATTTACCTCGGCGGGCAGCGGCGTGTACTTTATTCATCGATCCTGTACCCGAACGACAACGAAGACTATATTATTATCGTGGAACGACAGAAATAGACATTGCCCTACGGTAAGTGATATTTATAATATACGTGCATTAATGCTCGCGAGTAATATTCGACTGAATTTAATACATTAAGCCAAGTACGGTAAAATTGTCCTCCGACGTTTTGAGTAGGTACTTACTGTGCTTTTGACACGAACGCGTGACGTGTGCACAATACCGATATTAGAATTCCGTGTATAATTTGATGTACACTCGTGATGTCGTTATTATTATAATATACACAATGACATTTCGCCCCCACGCGCATGCCTGTTTGACGACGGAAAAAATACGTATAAAAACATTTCGCGACACCGACAATACCGTGAAAATCCGTTTTTCACGACGACGACGACGACGGTTCGACGGCGGTTTCGACGACCGAGGAGTATCTAAAACGCGCGAGCGCGACGGCGTGTGCGAAGCGACAATTTTTTTCATTTAATATTTCCGATCGCAGCGACGTATTATTATATCATTATTTGCATTTCGAATTCGTTATCGTTTGACGAACGAGTCTCGTTAAATAACGCGCGGTTATTATCATGCCATAGTCATTCGCGAATCGTTTGATGTCGGGTTTCGCAAAATCAATCCGTATGAAAATTTTATCGACGGGTAATTTATTCCGAAAATGTTCGAAACGAAAATACGTTACGCGCGAAAAGGTTAAAACGGCGGCGGCGGCGGCGGCGTGTCGGACGCGTACGGGAATCATTCGCACACGCGCGTAACGTCGACAAAGGCGCGATGATAATCGGGTACCTCGTCACTCTTTTTCTGCTAATCGACAACCTTTACCCGTATCGCCGCCGCTGCCCGTATCCGGTAGGCATATTTATTTTTCCAAGAGGTGTATCATCTATTGTTATATAATCGTTTACACACAGACGTTTTAGACGTTTGCGACGTTGAAAATTGTTTTTTTTTTCTCTCTCTAAAATACTCGGTAAAATGTATGTCGCGGAGCGCGGTACCCAACTCAATATTAAAAAGTGTAATTAGGGCGAATATAAATACAGGTTTTATGTAATATAATAATACAATATAAATATAAATATAACCTGGGATAGTGATAATATATAAGTGGCATTGATATTTCTATAATGTAGACATCAGCGATCTACTAATAAATAATTTAAATGCCAAATGTATATTCTGATTGTCCTATCTGATCCGTATTCATATTATATATGTGTTGTGTATCTGTGTGTTATTATAATATACTGATTTCAAAAGGGCCCAGCCCGTATAATAAATAAATAATATCGATGAGACGATGCCCCTAGACGGGCGCTATGCTATTCGTGTCGCGATCGGTACTGTCTTTAGATAAAAACTATCAACACCACGCGATAAAGACGATTATTGTACGCAAAAATGTGATACGTCTTTTTAGGTTCTCTTGTCTCTTCTCTCTTCTCTAAAACCTTTAGATTTAGTTGTCTTAAAACTAGCGACGCCGTAGTACGTATACGCGACGATCAAAACGATCGGTTTTATCGCAACTCTTTTTTTCGCGCGATTAGAATGTTCCAAACGTTCCAGACATAGGTTTTATTCGCCGCGTAAACGTCGTACACCGGTATTGCGCGCAACTATAAATCCATATGATATACACGCGTGGGCTATTAACTAATTAATTTTAGTACCTATAGCGGTAACCGCAACGGCACCATGAGAGATACGGTATAATTTGGTCACATAATAGCAAGTCGAAATTAAACGAAGAAGCCCCGCCCCCACACTGTGTATCAGACGGTTTCTGTGCGCTTACTTTGTGCGTTTCGTTCGCAATACGATCGAAATAATCTGTAAAATCTCCTACGGTAAAAAATAAAACGGCAACGATGGATTCAATTAACTCGGAGAGATGGCTTTTTGCGGGTGTATTTTCATATAAGTGCTCTCATATATATATTATATTCTATATATCCACAATATTTTCCAAGAACCTCGTATTATATTTACTGCAGTATACTATCGGATAAATCGTTATTGGTTTTCAGTCGAGCACGTCTCCTCCTGGCTTTCGTACCCAATAATTTAGAAAACGGTCGCTGATTGTTCTCGTGATTTTCGACCGACGAATTGGTAATAATAATTTCCAGAAACACAAAGTTTATATTACGCGTTCTTTACTTCAAAGATTCCACAGACGTGGACACACAATCGTGTCGTGGACGATTCGCCAATTACATTAGAAAAAAAAAAAAAAATGTTTTATAATTTCGACGCGTACGACAGAGAAGAGACAACAACATGTTGTGTACGATTTAAGCTGGTAAATACAATACAAACATTAAAGTTACACAAATATTAATTATGTTTGTATAAATTGTGTACTAAAGTTATTTAAAAAAGTCCTTCGCTAAGGACGTATTCTTAAACATGTATATTGTTTTCGGTAAAACGAGAAGGTCTCCGGGATCGTTTTTATAAACAGAATTAGGAAATAATTTAGTATCACGTTGTTTCGTGTATCTACCTCGACAATTTTAACGTTAATCTGTAGGTGTGCGCGATGAAAATCGAAATACGTAGTATATAAAATTCGTTTACGCGGTGTATTATACGGTATTTTTATATAATTATAAATAGTTTGTCAATAAGTAACAAGTATTTTCATTGATGGGAAATTTATGGTCCGATGACAGAAATCGTCCGTCAGTGAAAATGGTTAAATCAGAACTCTTCGTCAAATTATGAAAATATAAAATATGTGATTATATTAATATTTTTTTGCATTTCATTACTTATCTTTTCACTTCATAAACTAAGCTATAGATTATACTATATAGTATATAGTATATACTGGTGTATACACTGGCTGATGACCTTTTTTTTTTTTTTTGCTGATCGGCCTGTCTCCGGGGCTGCTATCTTTCAAAGGTGGCAACCCTAGGTGTATATAACACTCGGTATAATATTGTTTATAAAATATAATAACTTACGTATTTATTTATTTTAATTTCTACGAAACGTGTATGAGAACTACCGCATAGCCGTAATTATTATTAAATCGTAGATTATAGAGAGAGAGAGAAAAAAACGATATTCGTTTAGGGGATTATTTTTAATGATGAAATAATATAGCTTTCTTTTCTTTTCGTTCGCGCCACGTAAATATAATACTGGCCGCCGGATACACGTTTATGTTTGTCGACTTGACCGTTCTTACAGACGTAATATAAAATGTAATATATATATATCGTAAAACTTTGGCTTCGATACGTCGTCGTGTACGTTTATCAGTTATCTTTTTCTATTGCGCATTGCAGGTCGTTCAACATAACATTAGCCCCCACGCGATGATGTGCTCTGTCATCGACGTTGCGCCCGTGTTTCCTCTGCGCGCGACTGCTAAACCGGCTGATTCATCCGGAAAATATTATCTTCGGTGTACGATCATTTGATTCATACACCAGTGTACCGCCGCCGCCGCCGCCGCCAGTGGTGTGTGTGTGTGTGTATACGTGTTTTGCGTCGGGGAGGCCTTGGACCGTATCCAAACACATAACAAATTTTGATATCGGTCCAAAGTATAGACGAGCGGGAGATTTTCGTTTTGGTTTTTTTTCCCCCATCCCCGCGCGTTCGTTCGCTGCCTTTTGGACAACTATTGCGCTATAAATCAGATACGGTTGCTGTTTTGAAAGCCACTTAAATCCTTCCGTTGGCATTTTACGACAATATAATAGTATCCGGCAGTGCGCGGGGGCGCTTTATAAAATTCAATAGATTTTTTTTATTTATTTTTTTTTTTTCCGTCCCCTTTCATCCCCTTCGGTCGCATTTTGTTTTTGTTTTCGGGAGGTCGGGTTTTAGAGAAGAAGAACGGTGAAAAACAAAATATATATATATACGTATACTATAACCCGCGGATTAAGCTGTGTACCGCGACACGACCGGGTGTGCGGTTTCAGATAAAATAATTTGTCAGATTTTAAGAGACTTTTATATGGACCGCAATATCATCGCGGCGCGCGCGCACACATGCACTGTCGCCAATAGTTTCCTTCGAGTTCTGAAAAGAACGGGGAAAAAAAAATTCTTTATTCTCGATTTTTTATCTCCCCGATACCAATTTACCATCTATAATATTATGATTTATTATACGTACACTGTATAATCAACAATAATTATTATATTACTTCGAAATCGCGTTAGTTTTTTTTAATATTATTTCATTTTTATCATCATTAAAATTATTATCGAAGTGACTTTAGTGATTTTTACGTTACGAATTGAACAAGTCTGGTTTTACGGTTATGTGTTGGATTTTTATCGAGTTCGAGTAAATACGTACGAGCTGTAATTTTGGAATTGGATAAATTGAGTAAAATTCTAACATCTTCGTGTATCCTTTCCTATACGCCGCCGCGCCGCGCCGCGCCGGTTGAAATAATAAACACAGATGATATTGAAAGGTATAGTTTTCGTAGTCGGTATGATTAGAAAGAAAAATACAAGTTTGGAAAAAATAAACAAACGCGACTGAAATAAATTTCATTTCATACGTAATCAGTAATTTTATTTTCATAAAGTTTCAAAGATTAAAATTACGATATTATTAATTTACTATACACGCGTAGTTTTAATACGATTTATTATATACCGGCGCGCGAGAATTTTAAATACAGTTTAAGGTACACACGAGCGGCGAATACGTCGGATGAGCTATTATTTAATACGCAATGTAATTATCACGCCGACGACGTCGATGCAGAATCGTTTGTAGAATTCGGCGACTATTATTATCTTTTACACGCTCGAAACCGATATCGTATCGGATTTTTCAATCGTACACCGCGATTTTGTCAGGCCAACTCGGTACTTACCCATGTCGAATATGGGCTCGAACATTTTTTTTAAGGGAAGAGGTCGCTATAATATATTCTATGCATACGATCAATATAAAACAATAAAATCACTCGTAATGAGGTAAGTGCCTCGCTTCGGAGTAAATATAATGCTCGACGAGTATATTATTCTGAAAGTAGTTCATCGATAGCCCTTGTATACTTTTTGTAATTATTATTTTTGTTTTTTTGTTTTTTCAATGAAATAGACTTGGCCGCGTTCAAAGTTCAAAAACAAATAAACAAAATCAACGATTCAGAAATATAATAATATCATCACGCCGCCGCCTACTAGTCGGAAAGACAACACGTAAAGCGACGAGTACCTAAAGTGAAATCGACGGGACGACAATCGTTAAGTTTCTCACTTTTTTCTTGTCAATTTTTCACCAGCCAACTGTTTCGGTCTCGTCCGAACTGTCGTCGGATGTAGTCCGAAATATTTGTTCGTCCGTAGCCGTCGTTTTTTTTCTCTTATTTTTAAGGCTTACCCGATCGCTTTCGTTTGTTTTTTTGAAACATCCAATTTAAATTGTCACGGACGCCGCAAAATACAGTTTAAGGTACACTCGAGCGGCGAATACGTCGGATGAGCTATTATTTAATACGCAATGTAATTATCACGCCGACGACGTCGATGCAGAATCGTTTGTAGAATTCGGCGACTATTATTATCTTTTACACGCTCGAAACCGATATCGTATCGGATTTTTCAATCGTACACCGCGATTTTGTCAGGCCAACTCGGTACTTACCCATGTCGAATATGGGCTCGAACATTTTTTTTAAGGGAAGAGGTCGCTATAATATATTCTATGCATACGATCAATATAAAACAATGAAATCACTCGTAATGAGGTAAGTGCCTCGCTTCGGAGTAAATATAATGCTCGACGAGTATATTATTCTGAAAGTAGTTCATCGATAGCCCTTGTATACTTTTTGTAATTATTATTTTTGTTTATTTTTTTCAATGAAATAGACTTGGCCGCGTTCAAAGTTCAAAAACAAATAAACAAAATCAACGATTCAGAAATATAATAATATCATCACGCCGCCGCCTACTAGTCGGAAAGACAACACGTAAAACGACGAGTACCTAAAGTGAAATCGACGGGACGACAATCGTTAAGTCTCTCACTTTTTTCTTGTCAATTTTTCACCAGCCAACTTTTTCGGTCTCGTCCGAACTGTCGTCGGATGTAGTCCGAAATATTTGTTCGTCCGTAGCCGTCGTTTTTTTTCTCTTATTTTTAAGGCTTACCCGATCGCTTTCGTTTGTTTTTTTGAAACATCCAATTTAAATTGTCACGGAAGCCGCAAAATAGTAATATTTCTATTGTTTCATACGTAGGTCTCGGTGTAAGAAGCGATTGGCCTTTCGAATTCTTCAAAAACTTACTTATATACTATTTCTTCGTATAATAATTGTTAAAATCGCTTTATTGTTTCAGGTACTGCCATAATAATTCTTATAGATCAAATTTCAAATTAAATAGTAATTTCATCACAATTAACGTGAAACATATCGGTGAACTGCGCTTTTCAAGCACGACATTGATTTTGTATAGGTAGTAGGTACGTATATGGAATAAAAAACGATTGCACTCAAGTACCGGAGTAAATACAAATAATTTTGACCTTTTCGTTTTTTCAATAGTATTAATTAGTTTTTGGTTTTTATAAAAAAATCGATTATCAAAATTCAAATTTTCTAATAAGATCTGACCCGCTTTCTAGGCGCGTAAACCCGTGACGTTCGACGACATCGTCGTCGTAGGCAAATGACCCCGCTGAAATCCAAACGATAAATTCGGTCGCGTCGCGTCCTCCGTTGAACGTTGCAGTAAGTTGCAGGACGCGTAGAGATTTTTCTCGTTTTTCAAATGCACCTCTACTCTCGCCGTTTGACACGGTTGACACGCAGTTGGGGCGCCCGTATAGCCGAGTATAATAATATTATTACGTTTGTGCGCGCGCAAAAGTTTTTGAACCCGGTCGACCGAAGATAAGCCACCGTATCCCCCCTAAATATTAGGCCTAATAGATTTTAATCAGTGTAAGTACACCGAAAGTCAATTAAATAATCAGTTTTTCTTATGTGTGTGTGTGTGTGTGTGTGTGATATTAGTGGCATTTAGCGCGCGGGGTAGGGAATGTCATATCGCCGGTCCCCTGGAGTGTTTACACCATTATCGTTAGCGCATGAACACCCCGTGCAACCTACATTCTCAAAGGTTTTACCAACCAACAATCGTTTATATTAATTACCGGGCTGGTTCCATTAAGGAAGAACGAGTAATCGGCCTCTGTGGCGTTTAAGTGTCGTACATTTCACCGACGTTAAACGACCGGCGGCGTTGCTCCGAAAATCGATACTCCGTAAAAACCGCAGCGGCGGCGGCGGCGGCGGTCCGTATCGAATTTCGTGCAATTTTTTTTCTCCTTTTTTTTTTTTTTTATAGTCCTCCCATAATGATCAAATGTCTTTGAAATCGCCGCCGCCGCCGCCGCGAACACGGTTGCTTACAAGCGGAGAGAAAAAAAAAAGAAATAATCGATAAGCAGTTTTTTTTTTTTTTGTTCCGTTTTATTTTGACAATACAGAGTGTGTGTGGCAAAAAAATCAGTGTAATTTACAACACGTTTTCGCGCGCGCGCGAATCGTATTTTGGGCATTTACTTCAAATGAAATAAGAACGCAAAATTATTCGTTATTAATGAAAAGCTCGGACGGAGCACAACAACGGCGTTAGATATTTTATTTTTAATAATCCACAAAGGGTTTTGTACATTATGCTATTGATCGATTGTTTGATTTATTAATTGAGTATTTATAATTTGATTTGGCGGCGTTTGATTGATTTTATCGAATTTAATATTCTTTCGTCTCGTTTTCATCCGATCAAATTGTTTACGCTTTTACGGCGGATAATATAATAATTATTGTTATCATGTATTCGTTGAAATTTACTCACGAGTTATTACATTAAGTTTTAAAGCGCACACTATAGCGGTACACTATACGTCATAATTAGAGTCCGGATTTGTATGCACTCAAAAGGGCCAAAATAGTATGCATTTATGCATCAAAAAACTTCAAAATATGCACTCGATATGCTCTTATTTTTTTTTTAATTTCTTCCATAAATAATAATTCGATAAACGAGATATAATTTTAACATAAACTGTCCAAAAATATAACATATGGAGAATAACATTTATTTCCCAACAATACGTAATGAACTAATAATTTCTACGATGAAATTGAAACAAAATAATTGGCTTTTATAAAAAACTTTTGTACAAAATATGCTTGAATATGCAAAAATTTTCAAATATGCATTTATATGCAAAATAAACTTTTTTCTATGCATTATCATTTACACAAATCGTCCACATTTCTTACTCCCATCGAAGTGCATACACTCTTTACAAATATGTAAATGCATACAAATCCGGACTGTAGTCATAATATAGAAGAGATACACGCGCGTCATTTCGTTTTTGTTTTATTTCGTTGTCGACTCGCTTTTAAATGTACAGTTAGAAAAACGCGTAGGCACATCGCGCGACATCGGCTGTGTTGTCTATCGACTCTCGGAAGTTATGGCGAGGAAATTATTATTAGAGCTAAAAATCAATTATGTATTATTAATATTCGTTTATTTATTACAGCATACTATTATCGTATATTATAGTGTTGTCGTTTATACAGAGAGAGAAAAAAAAAACTCGAAAAAGATTTAAAATTTAATTAAACATCAAATACGGACAAAGTCATCGCGGCAAATCTAAATTAACGTTATGACGTCGTATCATTTACATTACTTTCATTAACTGTCGAATATGAAATGACTAGTCGATGTGTTCCGTCATATTATATAGTATTTTGAGCTTTCGTTTAATATATATATATCATCTGCATTCTATTGTTTCAAAAAGCCTATTAACGTTGCATTGTCCATCGATGTTATACAAGTCCGACTATAAATAAATCCTTTGAATCTAGTATGTAAATATACTAATTAGTTAGGTATACCGTATGAATATTATATTTACAATATGATTGAATGCGAAAATAATAGTTTGAATTTCAAAAGTCAAACCACCTTTGAGCGTAAATAACGAAAAAATGATTTTATACTCGCAAAACGTTATCCGATTCTTGCAGCGTTTACAATAAAAAGGGAAACCGTCTCGTATATTTTATTTAATAACATTTAATTTTAAAAGAAACCCTACGACTTACGCCGTAAAAACTATAGTAAATGCGATTCGCAGGGAAAATAAATTCACGAATGTTTATCGACTATATTTTAAACGTCGCGCGTCGTATCAACTGGAAGACAAATTGAATAGGTGTATGTTTGCAGGTCGTAAAGATTTTAATTTAAATATGAAGCGTTTTAGCAGTTTTTAAGTAGTAAAAGTAATTTAGCTACTAAAAAACGCTCTTTATCATAAAGTTATTAAACGTTTTAAATTAAAAACTTTTTTCGTTTTACGATTTTAGTAAATTTTTAATGAGACTAATACTCGAAAATGTCAAAACACTTGTTGGCGTTATTTTTCTTACAAAAAAACAAAAAAAAATTATTACAACAAGTGCATTTTTCGAGGTAGATCAAAGCATTTTACAGCGTCGTTGTCGTCAGTGTGTCAGGGATACGGTTAACCACTTTAGAACATTCCACTTTTTAATAATTTCAACCTAAATTTATCCATTGTTAAGGAAAAAGTAATTTTTTTACGAGTAGTTTTTATACATTTTTAAAACAATTCATTAAATATTTAAAGTCGCCTACTTCAAATGCAGACATATAGATCGTAAAATATTAGTTGATTTTCTGAATTTTTTTTTTTGTTTTTATTTTAAAATAAAATAGTAAAAAATAGAAATGAAAAACTAGCTAAAAAATATCGGCAGTATAATATATATATTATTCATTGAAACTCGATAATTTTTACCACGTTTTCATGTGGTGAAGTTTAACAAAATATCCTCAAGTCAACGTTCAAGTCTATAGTACCAAATATTTGAAATAAAACTAACTCGCAACTTTTACTTTATCGTTTTTTTTCTTTTTCTAATGATTGGTCCTTTGGTTTTTCAATACATTATCAAGAACTCTAAATCACTAGGTATTTACACCAGGTTATAACGAGTTAGACCACCACGGGCACAAACATAGGGGTGTTTTGCCACTGCAGACGAAAGAAATGTGTAAGTCGTATCTTTATATTATATTTTACTCCTATAACTATTGATGTTATTAACGTTTCACTTTTTATTTGGTGTTGAAAATGTGCGCATAAAACTGTAACTATATGATTTGTGATAATTTTTGGGAAGCCTCCTTACTCGCGCGATTTATACCCACGTTAACTGTATAATTGTACTTTGGTAATAATTTCTCCATTATTGCGAATATTATTACGATTACTCGTTTACTAGATGATCCAATTAAATTAATTGTACAGCAACTAGCTGTAAGTTGTAACTAGTGACAAATCATAATGCGCAATAAATCCATTGTAGGTACTGGGGCCTATTTGATAAATGACAATAATAGTATTATATTATTATTATTCGATTTCTACATCGGGAAAATGGAAATTACGCGTACAGTTTTGGCATGTGTAGGCATTCTACTGCTTTCGCGATTAGTTTTCTCCGGCGAACAATTAATCATATCGAATAGAAATCGCTTGAAATTTTCAATCGCTATATTTTTAATTTTAGAATACCCACGTGCTGTTACAACTTGAAATTAAGCTAAGACACATTTTATTCTATAAAATATCCGTACAGTAACCCGACGTCACAACGTTGTTTACATTGAAATTTGTTTTATTTATTATTAATCTTTACGCGCAAAGACTCAGAAAATCCGCGAACAAAATGTTCTAGTATGTCCTTTACCAGAACTGACAAAAAAATTGCTTTATTTTTCTGAGCATACGCTATGCGATAAAATATAATACAGAAACTTGAATGTACTCGAAATATGATTAATTAAAAATGGCGAGTGTAAGATATATTTTTAGTTTGTACGTAAAAGGCTGGAACTTTATCGAGGTCACGCGTCAAGGAGGACGGCCGAGCAATATTTTCCTAACTTGTGATCAAACTTTTAACGTGCCACACATTTTTTCCCTGTAATGTGATAATAGGACAAGGGGACGTTGAAAATTTAACATAAATGTTAGTCGTCCTTCAACCATAGGCGCGCGGATAGCGACCGCCACCCCACATTTCGCGAGGTAGCATAATTATATTATTTTTTACGTGATTTTTGCACCCGAAACGCAATCGAACGGATGAGTTACATAATTACAAAATATAGTTCGTTATGAACACATAATTACGTAACAACAATAACAACTATTTATGCGTGTGTTTTTGCGTGAAATCGGAACGAGCGAAAGTTACGTCAGTCCAGTATTGCGCAGGTGACGCGAAGGACGAGCCGCTCGCGCCACGCCCGACCAATGGCAGCCGAGCTGCGCGCGCAACGGGACCGTCGTACCGATCGAATATAACAGACACGCGTAGTGTGCGAAGGATCAGTCTAGTGTCGACAGCGGTTCGGAAAGTGCGCTCCTCGGTTTTTATCGGTTTTTAATGTTTCTCCGCGACAACGTCGCCGATCGTTATTGTTTATCTCGTTCAACTATTAATCGCGACTTTCATTCTATCCGTGACTTTATTTCTCAAGGCCAATATACGAACGCCCGAACCTTGCCACCGGCTGCAGGACACGTAGTAAGTAGTACCGATTATATTTATTCACAGTCTATATGATAGATACGTACAGTAGTTAGTTTAAAAATTTTTTCATTCGATTTGAATATTTTAATGAAAATTTGTGAAATTTTTAAATTCGATAAAACTGAAATTTTTTCATTCGTATTGAATATTTTAATGAAAATTTGTGAAATTTTTAAATTGGATAAACTAAAATTTTCCTGTTCAATTTGAATATTTTAATGAAAATTTGTGAAATTTTTATATTCGATAAAACTTAAATTTTTTCATTCGATTTGAATATTTTAATGAAAATTTGTGAAATTTTTAAATTCGATAAAACTTAAATTTTTTCAATCGATATATAATATTTTTATGAAAATTTGTGAAATTTTTAAATTCGATAAAACTTAAATTTTTTCATTCGTATTGAATATTTTAATGAAAATTTGTGAAATTTTTAAAATCGATAAAACTTAAATTTTTTCATTCGATTTGAATATTTTAATGAAAATTTGTGAAATTTTTAAATTGGATAAACTAAAATTTTCCTGTTCAATTTGAATATTTTAATGAAAATTTGTGAAATTTTTAAATTCGATAAAACTTAAATTTTTTCATTCGATTTTAATATTTTTATGAAAATTTGTGAAATTTTTAAATTCGATAAAACTTAAATTTTTTCAATCGATATATAATATTTTTATGAAAATTTGTGAAATTTTTAAATTCGATAAAACTTAAATTTTTTCATTCGATTTTAATATTTTTATGAAAATTTGTGAAATTTTTAAATTCGATAAAACTTAAATTTTTTCATTCGATTTGAATATTTTTATAAAAATTTGTGAAATTTTTAAATTCGATAAAACTTAAATTTTTTCATTCGATTTTAATATTTTTATGAAAATTTGTGAAATTTTTAAATTCGATAAAACTTAAATTTTTTCATTCGATTTGAATATTTTAATGAAAATTTGTGAAATTTTTAAGTTCGATAAAACTTAAATTTTTTCATTCGATTTGAATATTTTTATGAAAATTTGTGAAATTTTTAAATTCGATAAAACTTAAATTTTTTCATTCGATTTGAATATTTTAATGAAAATTTGTGAAATTTTTAAATTCGATAAACTAAAATTTTCCTGTTCAATTTGAATATTTTAATGAAAATTTGTGAAATTTTTAAATTCGATAAAACTTAAATTTTTTCATTCGATTTGAATATTTTTATGAAAATTTGTGAAATTTTTAAATAGTGTCTCCGTGAATTTTACATCATAATATTTTCACTAGTTATCATTATTTTACTGGCACGTTAGTTACTATAAAAAAGTACTTTTTACCGTCGAAACGATTTTTTTTTTCAAGCGGCGCGCGTAAACGTGCATAATAATTCGCGCATATAGTCGCGGGTGCACGTTCGCGCCGTCAATAACGCGTCGCCGCGGCCGGCGTTACGCGTAATGCCAATTTTATTTTACTCTCGTCGTGTCGTCGTCGAGACGGATCTCGATCGACATGCAAACGTAATAAAAATCAGAAACGCAGTGTCGTCGCGCGCGGCGTCGTGTTTCCGATGCTAAGACTTTTCGCGACCGGGCGGACGTTAATTTCCCAACGACGACGCCGCCGCTCGTGTAATTTGCACGAAAACGTCGTTTCTGAGACTGTACGTCGACCGTGTCCATTAAAAATCGGATTCATAAATCAAACCGAGTGAATTTTATAGTCTGGCATGGAGAAACACCACTCGTGTTTTGTTGTATACCTTCGTGATTTGAAATGACTCGCGCGCCCCCCCCCTGCATTTATACCCTGGTCCTAATGAGAAGTAACGCGTTCGATAAAACTGATTTCGGTTTTTAGTATTTAATTAATAATAATATGCGCATAGAATCGTTCGGTAAAGTTCGAGGCCCTTTGGATTGAACGCAGAGTTCCTTTGGAAATTTCCGTCTGTATATGTAGAGTTCCCCAGTTTACAGTACGTATACTGTATAGTTCTTTACGATTTTCGATGCCCACAAATAAAAGGGTGTATGCCGCGCGAGTTGGTCAGGAGTTGGTCGAAAAGTTTAGGAAATAGTCGCATTGAAATAAATTATATTTATCGACACTAAGATAAAAGTTGTGGGCCGACTTGGCCGAACTTTCCGTTTTCGCGTAAATGACTTGTGTCTTCTAATTTATAGGAATCCTATAGTGACTCGAAATCTATCTGATACGAATTCTCTCGCGTGTGTAGTACGTACGTGTCCGTAGTCCGAGTAGAAAGTATTCAAATTATACTAAAAGTACACGTTTTACTTTGATGACGAATTTCACGTTGCTTTTTAATTATTTTCCGCGAGAACCTTAGCTGCTGTTATAAAAAATCTAATTTACGTGTGATGGGTAGGAATTTTTATAAATATTAAATGCCTATGAAAAATGTAATAATTTAGAAATCAAACGACTGCGCTCTTTCTTTTTGATTTTTCATTACGTAGTTAAAGATGTTTGTGGACGACAATTTAAATATATAAATATAAAAAAAAAACCCTTCTCGATTAAAAAATTAAATCAAACTCACAAAGGTGTATTATACAATCGAATAATAGATACGTATTATAAATATTGAAAAACGATAAACAAATATGTGGCGGCCGTGGGGACGAGACGTATGGATGAGAGAATTGAAATCCGATAGATTTCGAGTCACTATATATAATATATAAATCGCTAAAACAAAAGAATAAAACGATTAGAAAATCGGTAAATATAATAATAATAACGTAATAATAAACGTATGCGAATACAACAATGCCGGCGGCCGTATCGTAATAGTAACCGGAAATGAGTTTCAGGTCTCCGAGGAAGTCGCTTTGGTTTATAGCCCGTGTATCGAATTTAACGGAAAAAAAAAACCCGCTTTTTATTTATTTGTTTAACCTTTTCGGTAAAAAAAAAAAAACACCTCCTACGGTAAAAATAAACAGCGAGACGTAAATGTTTTAACTAAACGTATTACATGATATGAGTTTTAGACTACGTCATTTAAAAACTTACATTACTATGAGTTTCTTCTTTTTTTTTACGCTTCCGCCGACTACATATTATTATATGCTCCGCGCGTGATTGACAATGACCTTTTTTCTCGGATATTCCGACTGTTCCGAGTGAAGTATTGATTTTATTACGATGTGTCGAAAGGTTTTTTGGCCAATCCGTCAACTTTAGGTATGGTTTTCTAGTAGCTAACGTTGTTCGTTCTCGGCGTATATTAGACGGGTTATTCGATAAACTTCTCGCGTGGTCGAAACACGTTTTGATCGTAAGACTCGTCGTAAGACGTAAAAAATAAAACAACCGTTAAAACCTATAGGAATCGTCATAAAACAAAAAATTTGTATTTAGCCGTTTTATTGGTATATAAATGTCTCGACTCTTTCGACTCGGCGCGATGATAATATAAACAGGATTATTTACTCGATATATACTTAACAGGACAGATATAGACGTTTATTTGTTAACGTTACTGGCGCGATCGCCAGTATTCCTTATCGTTTCAATTGCGTTCTTTACCATAATTATAATATACTCCCGTCAATCATCAATTGCGAATTTAACAACCAATTATCTCTAGAGCGTTGTTGAGAGGACGTTTAAATGAACCGGACGTTTTTTTATCGTCGGGGTGGAAAAACGTTTTCCAAGTAAATCGCGGACGATTATCGAGTAGATTACACGCAAACGGCCGCGCCGTTATATCGCCTTGGATTCGCCATTTTAATGTTTTCGGATAAATCTCACAAATCCATAATATATATATTATTTTTAACACGGGAAAAACATATATATTTTTACGGATTGTTTTCTTTATTTTTTTATCGCCGCCAAACACTAGGTGGAATGCGTGTGTACCAGTCAAACGCGCACAAATCTTCTATGGATTATTTCTACATCCGACTGCATTAATAAATTAACGATTCGTCGAATCTTTAACTCTAATTTATTATTCGCAGACTTAGAAGAAAAAAAAAATAATATATATTTTCGATTTAAAAAAAAAAAATGGGAAAATTAATACACAATAGTTGTATATACGTATATTATAAAATTACCATTGCGAAGATTTAGCTGTCCGACTTGATTTAAATAAATACATAATTTAAACTCGCAGTGAAATTATTTTATTTACAGCGTTATTATGTATGATGTCGCTATAAATTATTCTTAATCTATTTCATTGTACCGACTGTCAATTTAAAGTGATT
This sequence comes from Drepanosiphum platanoidis, assembly GCA_948098885.1. Lineage (NCBI taxonomy): Eukaryota > Metazoa > Arthropoda > Insecta > Hemiptera > Aphididae > Drepanosiphum > Drepanosiphum platanoidis. The sequence goes on along the minus strand of OX402534.1, from coordinate 5,250,787 downwards.
TATCGTTTCGAAAAATCTATAATTGATAAAAAAAAAAAAAAAATTGCATTATTTCCGTGGCGAAAAATATGTCAGTTTTCGAATGATTTGTCGCGTACGATCGTAAAAAAATCTATTTCGGTTGATAATTTTTATTCGAACGATTCGGTACTATCTAATTGAATTCTCGATTATATTCTCGGAATATATTTCCCGAGGTAGTTTTCGATATTTTATGTATTTTTCATCTTACGATTGGGTTAGACGTGATCGACGATGACGAATGAAATAATAATTAATATAATAATTGCAATATAAGCTGATATTAAAGCGTTGACTATTTTGCATCGATAAATAATTTTAATAAACTGTAGTTATCGAGCATTAATCGATCTAGTTTTATTGTTTGTGATAATACGTCTAATTTAATTTTTTCTTTTTTGATGCGCAAACAAGAGCAATTCAAGCTTAAACTTCATTACGATTAATCGTTTGATACTAAAAAAAAAAGAAACAGTACTAAAATTTAATATAAACACGTGGTTTTTTGATTTGAGAGAGCGTATGGGTTGAACATTTGTTAGATACGACGACATTTTCTCCATCAGCCGTGTTACAAAAATGTAATTTTACTTTACTCATTAGTTTCCGTCTTCTGATCCTTTCCGAGCCGCGCACGTCACACTATGGGTCGGTTAGTAATGGACGTATAATTTGTTTTTCCAGGCGTTAAATTCAATTTTCCGACTTGAATGGTCACCAAAGTTATCTGCGGCGCGATGACGTCGTTGTATAAATCGCGTCATTCTCACCTCTATTAGATTAAATACATGCACGATTTACATAAAACAGAGAATTTTACGAAATTAACGTTAATATTTTCCGACGCGCGACCCGCGTAGACCGAGGACGGGTGTGTTATTTTAGTAGTTATTGAGTTATAATGATATTATTAATGAGTTTAATGAGACGCCGCGGCCAGGACGATACCAAGGCGTTCGTTTAATACACAATTTTCAGTGGATGGATAAATGAGGAGACTGACCGACCTTACAGTCGTAAATTGTCCGCTAAATATTAATTTGATAAAAAAAAAAAGAGAGCGATCTCTAGTTTCACGCGACGTTTATAATCTACGTTTATATTTTGATTTATTAAAAAGGTTTTCGAGTACTGTAAAATTGATTAAAAGCACTGTAAATTGTATCTTAGTATTTATTTTATTTTTTTTTTATTTAAACATTACTTTTCGCGTTTGCAAAATGTTTGATCGTTATTTGTTTTATGGTCGACTAGTCATGTTTGATACCGCCATCCACCCGGATCGATTCATCAATCAAACCGCGAAACACTGCAAAAAACGACGTGACATCCGTTAATGGTAGTTTTTGGTATTCGAAATCGTAGGATAATAAATTGATAACACGCATAATTAACACGTCGAGGGGATGGAACGGCCGAGTGGGGGTTGCGACGCACAATGTCACCGGTTCGTATATCCGATCACGGGCGGTCCGTTTCTTTCTGGACAGACGACTGTTGAGAGAGACCTTTTTATTTATTTTATTTACGTGCGGCAAAGAGTTCGAGTAATTATAAAAACATATACGATAAACGGCGGAGACCGGAATAAGAGTATAGAGAATACGATTTTAAATATATTTAAAATCAATGACAATTAAAATAGTTTATGACCTTTAATATTATTAATAACTAGGGCTCGGATTTTGTAGCGAATGCTTCTTTTGAGGGGTGTGTGATAGAAAGATAATTCTCATAGATAAATACGTTTTGAATTGTTTTTTGCTTTTTTCCACAAAACTTGCTTTTTATTGCTTTTTCCCCTATTTGGTTATTTTTTCTTCATTTTTACATATTTTTCTTGAAAATTTAACTTATTTTTATGTATATTATACTTGGACTATAAATCATTATTACCAGAAATTTTAAAACCAGTAATAAACGTATGAATGATAAAATAACCATCGTTATTGTGCCGAAATTGTAATGAATAATCATAACAGTATGATTTAAATGATTTAGTTTATATGAAATATGCATGGATTACATCGGTTGATGTGGAAAGGTCTTTTTCTACGTATAAATATAATATATTAGCAGCACCCAATAGAATGAGTTGTAATGAAAGTATCTTGACCAAATATGTGGTCGTAAATTCCTTTTTTAATATTTAATTTTATGTGTAATTGAAATTTGGTTTTTTTTAGAATTAAATTTAATAAATGATTCTTTTTGCTTTTTTCGGCTACTTAAAATGCTTTTTTAAGGATTTATTTTGCTACAAAATCCGAGCCCTATTAATAACGATTGAAAGAATGTACACGGTGTATCAAAAGTCTTCATCCGATTACGAACTGATATAGTTCGGCAATGGTTAATCGCAGGTTAATGACCAATGTATTAATGGAAAGATTAGATAATTAAGTTTATTTTAAGTTATCTAGTTGATAAATTTGGCACCGTAATGGTTAGTGAACTAGGAATCGTTAGTTTGTTTCGTTATGGCGACTCCGCAACAGAAAGCGTTTTGCGTTCTGCGTTTCAATAAGTGTGAGTCGGCAATAACACATAACTAAACATGTTGCAAACATGGTTGTTTCCACAGTTAAAAGCGGATAGTGATAACTTTGTTTTTCAACAAGATGGAGCACCGCCGCACTGGAAGTTAGAAGTTCGCGGGTATTTGAACGGTGAACTCCCTCAGCGGTGGATTGGGCGTAAAGGAAACGGCGATTTGGCGATTCATCCCTGGCCACCACGTTCCCCTGACCTCACAGTGTGTGATTTTTTTTTATGGGGCTACTTGAAAGATAAAGTGTATGTACCACCATTACCTACAAATTTGGAAGAGCTTAAAATCAGAATCAAAGATGCTGTTAATACCGTGACACCAGATATGATCAACAACGTTTGGGAAGAATTTGATTACCGTATAGATGTGTGTCGGGCGGCCGGTGGGGGTCATATTGAACATTTGTAACCCAAATAAATAAAACTTGATTATTTTAAGAATATATTTTACTTTATTTCACCCTTATATCTTCATTTTTAATATAAATATAAATTTTTGAAATCGGATGAAGACTTTTGATACACCCTGTATATCAAACAAAAAGAAAACGAAAAACAACTAAAACGTCGGTCGTTAAATTATTAAAATCTTTGCAATACTTTAATAAATCCCGAGGTGAATGACAAAAAGAAAAAAAGAAAGTCAAAACTATCCAGCTTGTTTCCTAGAGGATATCGCTCGGTTGACCGGTGCGAACAGACAATATAATTCGTTTTAAAAGTAGTGACATTTTTCCGCGGAAAGCAACGGCAAACTACTGAGCGGAAAAAAATCCCTAGAATACAGACTGTCAAAAAATGTAGTCCATTGTCGAAGCAACCCAACAGTTGTAAAAAAAAAAAGGAAAAGAAAAGATTCCTCGTTTTACTTTGAATTAAAAAAAAAAAAATTACTCATACAAAAACTATAAATATAATACTTATAACACGTGTTTACTCGTGATCCGTGAACGTTCATAGGGAGAGGGATGATTATTAATATGTTTCTTTTAACATAATATTATTCAATTAATGTACGCGTAAAATGAATTAAATTAGGTATTAAATTAATACTATTTGTACGACATGTAATAAATATCTGAAACCAGCTCGGTTTTGTTGCGACTATTTATTTTTTCGAAATTCGTCGTACCATTAAGTTTTGAAGCTCTTTATTTCTCTCTTAAATTTTATTTCACGAGATAGGTTTTTATTTTGATAAAAATATGCTCTGATAATAATCGTTAATTTTATCTCATCGTCGAGTAACGTTATTTATGAGAAATCGATTCAGGTATACATAAAACATTAATACATTAACCGTATCGATAATAAATATGAAAAAAAAAGTAACAATACGAATTTATATATTTTCAGAAGTTATTGAAATAAAATAATGCTATTGAATGGTGAAAAAGTCGAATGTGTGTGTGTGTGTGTGAATAGAATTATTTATTTCTTATTATTAACACTATACCGATTGGAATACTTTGAATGAGATATTTTATTTATCCAGTTTAAAGTAAATTTAAGTTTTCAAAATTCTACGGGTATTCTTTAACAAATTTAGAACAAGTATTAAACTTAGATTTAACTTACAAATACTTCCTTTATATTAGACTCGTATAAGAAACGACTATAACTATGTCGAATAGTTTTATAGTTGATTGATTCAAACACGGGAAGAGTTTTCTAAACTTTAAGTATTTTTCTTGCACTGTATAAAATAAATAACTCTCATCTGCCGATGCCGTTGATGAAACGATGTCGACGTACTGAATTTAGTTAAAAGAGGACAAATTTAACGGGCCGCGGTGTCGGTAACAGAACGAGGATTTACCATTATTTTTAAGTTAACGTTTTAAAACTGTTTGATGATTACAAAAATAGATTCATAGAATTTAGGAATTTGAATTCAAATGTTTCCGAAAACACATTATTAGCGAGTAAACAGACGTGTTTTCCATAGACTTCGGGCGACGAATTATTTCGAGTCTTCGGCGGGGACGACAAGCGCGCGAACAATGTTCATTTATTATAACAAAATATTATTAAATCTATAAAACTATTTTAATACAAACCATTAAATATACAATTTAAACAATAATAAAATAAAGGTCTCGTCTTGAGTATTATAATTAAGAGTGCAAAAAAGTCACGACCCGTTTCGATTGAAAATCAACTCTTAATCTTAGTCGTGACTTTTTTGCACTCTTGATTACAATACTCAAGGCGAGACCTTTATTTTATTTTACTATTGTTTAAATCGTAGTATATTTAATAGTTTGTATTGAAATAATTGTATACATTTAATAATGTATTTTGTCGTTATTAACGAGTATTAACCATTGAATATTAATATAATTACTTTGTTCATTTTCTATTTTTTTTTTTTTATGGACGAGAAAGCGTTTGGAATCGACTGTGCGGGACGACGATATCGAATCACGACACGGCGAAACTATCAGTTTGGCATATCGTACATTGTTTAGGATATATACTACGTCGTTTTAGTCGTTCGCGTGTACACGTCTATATATATCGTACATATAATATTATATTGTTTGCTCCGTTGCAGCGCTTGCGCGCACACACGCGCGAGGGCGCTCTCGCCACACACACGCGCGCGCCCGCGCATACAAAAGCTTATATGGGGAGCTCTCTCAGGCTTTTGGCATTTTCAATAAGCATTCCCGTCAGTTTAAGTGGTCCTCGTGTACCGCCGCCGACAGAATGCGCGTACGGAGGCATGCAAACTTTGAATAAACTCTCGTCGTGAACATAAATAAGGCGGAATTATTGAAGCGATGACAAATCACAATATTCTCTCTCTCTCTCTCTCTCCTTCTATTTCAACAGCACACGCGAAAACTCTGTCTGTGGAAAACCGCCGCGCCGCCGCCGCCGCCTTGAGGGTCCCACATTAACATTATTAAGTCTTTGCCTGCGAATTGGCCTCAAATAATACTGTTTGTAGAAGCTTCGGCTAATACAAGTCTATACTTATATATATATGTCTTATAGTCTCATACTCTCTCTCTCTCTCGCTCTCTATCTATCTATCTCTCTCTCCAACACACACACACACACGCACGCGTAGCATTATACGTGCTAGTGGGTGGGTCTTAACGGTGTATAAAGTATATAGTAGCGGTCGGGAGAGGTTTAAACCCTCACCCGGTCCCGAGGCTTTTAATAACCGAACGACCGATAAAACGGCACAGCCGAACAATGGACACGGTGGAAAATATTTTCGAGTGCTTTTTACTGAAAAGTTTTCCCACGCGGGAGCAACTCCCTTCCACGCGCACCTACCGCCGCCGCCGCCGCCGCACGTTCTCGCCGCGGTCCCCGAATACCCGGACGATTATAATAACTTAATCGCCAGAACGGCACGGCGAGGACCGGGCAGGAGCGAGAGACCGTTAGTGAAGAATTACTGTCTTTTGTTCGCTTAACTCTGCGGTTGACGGACGCATAGAGAAACGGCCGAGGCTGCGGCAGCCAGCCACTCTTTCGGTGCCCTCCCACTCTATACTCGCGACCGTCATATTAATGCTTCTAAGTACTCGTAAACGAAATTCAAAGACGCGTAAAATTAAAAGCAGCGATTTCCTTTATTATTTTCGGGCAGTTCTTTCGCAGATTATATGCAACAAAACGGGGTTAAACGGCGGCGGCGACGGCGGCGGGCGGGCCGCGGCTTTTTAAATACCCGCAAAAAAAGAACCGTCTTCTACAAAAGGTAATATAATAACTGCATAATATTATTCTATTGTTGTCTCTGTGCCAGATTTAATTTATATTTATATATTATATAACTGTCGTCGAATTGTTGTATTTTTAATATAACTCTTTTTGAAGCGAATAATTTATTTTATATATTCGGCATGCGGAACAACACGCCGTATTATTATTATTATTATTATTCCGATACCCCGTCGGAAACCCTATTAATTTGGATTGGAAAATACCATTTATCCTTTTAATTCATAAGCGAGAGACAGTTGAATCGCGCAATGAATATATCGAGTAATTTTTCGACTGAAATTCATACTAGTCGTGTGTGTACGCGTATATATTATATTTTGATAATCCCATGTGAATTAAAATGGTCGCCGCCATTATAATACGCGCCGCCGCCACTGTATATTCGGTAGATGCATATTTATATTATGAATGACATTTGTCATTTACTTACTGCGAATCATTTATAATTCATAATAATACGCCGATACACAAAGAGCACGCTTAAAATATCTTCATGACCGAACGATTCGTTTCAAATTATGACTAAATACGCCCTTCTACGTTACAGTATTTATTTGATTATCAAAACAATTACTACGCTACGATTTTAAATGGCAATCCTCGCGTTTTACTTTTACGTGATAATATCGCGTTGTGCTTTAAATTATAAACGCATTATTTCTCGCTATTGTTATTACGCGCGGCGTCGTCGAAATAATATGTGCAATTTATTGTACATTTACTCGTCGGTACTAAATACTCGTATAATAATACGCGAGTATAGGAAATAATATATTAAATTTTCGCGATGAAAACGCAGACTAATATACATTTCATAGTTATTTGTACGCTGTATTGAAACTGTTTCGATTTTAGCGTTTAAAGTGTTCAGAATGGGTTTCGGAGGTTAATCAAATGATGGTAAAAGTAAAATATATCGAATGTTTGAAATGCGTACAAGTGGCGGGTTCGAACCGAGCCGTGGAAGTTTCTCGCTAGGGTTTTAGACGGTTTTTAAATAAATAATGACGAGTACGGCACACCAGGATATCCGAGTAATTTCATTATGAAGTTTATGTCTAGATCGGAGTTGACGTCAAGTGGTTACGTACGTGCGCGTTAGTTTACTTTGCTGATGACCTGTTCCGCGGGTTCCGGATAGCTGCACTTGGAACGGAACGAAACGTGTGATATGTCAAAATCGTTGGACTACAGCGGACTACTATGGGAGAAGTTTACTTATAACGAGTAATTAATGAACGCGAGATATGACTAGGCGGACTGACAGAGAACAGACCGTACGTAAGACGACACCGTTCGAATATCGTATTTAGTCGACGCGACGGTTAGAAAATATTTAATTAAACGATTACAAAACAATCATTTCTCTTACGATTAACATTTGTTTATGGTCTAATAGCGTTTCATTTTTTTTACATTTCTAGTTGAGAATATTTCCATTCTCACGAATTGGAGAACAAGAGACACACGTGACAAACGCTGTTTAGGTATTGATAAATACCGATTTTAACACAAACCGTGTGTTTGACATACAATTTTTGGTCTAAATCGCGTGTTGTGATTTTCAATAGCTCACTGAGAAAACAACGGTGTCGTTAAGTAATAGTTCACTACTAATATATTTTAAATTTCATTATTATATTGTATGTATAATTATTACTCTACATATTTTATAAATTCTATAGTTGGTATTTAATAACATTAAAACAGAGCAGGTTCTATCAACGCCGAAACTATGTGCACAATTTTCAGTTTAGTTTTCTAAATACTGCGTTGATTTTCGTAAAAAAAAACAACGAGGTGGTTTTTTTTTCATTAATCTTCTTTTACATTCGATAAAGAATTTTAAGAATTACAAAAAAATAATAGTTTAAATAGCGCTCGGTATTTTCGATTTCACAAAACAAAGTAATGATTTTTTCCCTTTCGGATTATGATGACATTTCACGCGATATGTTCAGTTACGTTTATTTTTTAAATTTTTCTAGAATTTTTACCAACGTACATTTATATTGCATTTCGTTTATCATAAATATTTTAGTAAATGATTATAATAATTGTATTTTTAGATAAAACGTTAGATAACACTTTGACCGAAAAACGATTGAACTCAAATATCTTTCAGTATGCCCATACGTCTTCATCATCATCATATATACCACCTAGGTAAGTACCAAAAAGTTTTGTGTAGATTGTAATTTTCTTAATTTAGATACTCTACTTGGGAAAATAATGCTAACGAATGAACGTTCAAAGTCTGCAGGGTTTGAATACCTCCGTTTATAAGACACAACTGTACGAGTCGTAAACGTCATGTGTTTGGAAAAAATGCCCTGAACCTACGTATTATCGAGTTTGAATTCGACAAAAGTGTTGAAAAATTGTACGCGGGCACCACTCGTAGGACGGTTTTCGTTTTCCGAGTAATTTAAGATACACCAAAAGGGTAAGATTTCCCGAACGGGGGTGGACCTGGCGTGCGCGCGCGCGTGTGTCTAACAGTTTGGTCAGTTTAAATAACAATAAAAATATGTTGTCGGTATAATAATACCGAATCCCTTTACTGTCTATACACGTTCAGCAGCCAGCCACTGTGGTTAAGGTCTATTAAAAACGGATGAGCGGAGAATAATAAAAATAAAGAGAGAGACACGGAGAGAGAGAGAGAGAGAAAAGGCAAAATAGCATAAACTTTAACAACCCGAGGCCAATATCCTCGCATTATATTATAGGTGCGCCGCGTCTGTTCATGGACCACGTGAATGCTGTTTTATTTCTACCTCGAAGTTCCCTTGGCGCCGCCTCCCCCATATATGCATACACCCCCGCCAACCTACCCCTCGCGACTGAGTGAAAGACCCCGAGTCTAAAGCCGGATAAATTATTCAACGACGGCACGTCTTATTAAAGGAAATTTATACAAGGCTTTTGGCGTTTATATGTTCACCCGAGGATTTCAGGTGTTTTTTTTTTTTTTTTTTTTTTTACGATCGTCAAGCGTCTCCCCGAAGATATTTATGCGAGGTTCGGCGGATACACTGCGCCGCCGCTGCAGCAGTCTCGAGTCGATAATTTTTTTCAAAACCCTATTAAACGATCGTTTTCGTTTTGCTTTCTTTTTCGTATTATTCTTGAGGCGGGGGCGAGTCGAGAGTGTACGGTTTCTTCTACGTCGCGCAACTAAAACGAAATCGTTATTGCCCGCGGTCCACGTGTGTATCACGCCATTATAGATTTCCATTAGAAACGTATGTTTTACGAACGAGATTTTCGACGTGGAACGTTTATTTAAAAATTACACGTAGAAAACGGCGGCGTATTTAGACGCTTTAACGGTGAAAAATATAACGACTGCGGGGTTGTACTGTTTTTGTATAAAAGACTAAAAACAATGCGAGTTAAAATAATTTTACCCAGAGCTTATTATATTGTTTTTTATCATAAAGGTGAATTATTAATATTATGTTTTTTTTTTATTTTACAGTGATTGGAAAATCATCAACATACGTTTAGATATTTAATTTCTTGCCAATATTGTAAATACTGAATATTTAACACTCGAAATAGTACTGATCAAACTCGAGTTTGAAAGATAAAACCAATGATAAATAGTGTAAGTACCTATACCTAAAAAAATTTATCATGTAATGAATATTTTCAATCGATTTGTTGATTTCGAGTTTAATAGTCTAAAGGGAACATTTTTTTTTTAATAATAGCCGTCGATTCTTTTAAATTTTAAAACACCTTAATTTTTCTTTTTGGGATAAACCTACTAGTCTTTTATTGCGAGACGGAAATTTAATTTTAAAAAACAATACCTTATCTAAAACGATCGAAATACAATCAAACGATAAATATAATTTTATGATAATATAAGTATAGTTGTCGGTAGTAACAAAAGCGTAGTTATATATTTTACATTTTGTATTTTAATCGTAAAACGATTTACTAGTTCGCGGTAAAGTATTTTACAATATAAATAACTTAATTTGTATAATAACTTAATTTTGCGTTTCACGACTAGCCGGTTCATAATTGTCTAGGCGATAAAACAACGCGTCCACAAGTCAAATAAATAAAATGTATTAATTATATTCGGAATAAATTAAATTAAAATGTTTTACCTATGTGCGGGTTAAATATTTGTCCGGATAAATAATTCATGTTTACATTTCCCCAAGTTAGTTTTAAATTTAATGAAACCAATGCAATTAAAAAGGTTACGTATTTAATTTGAATTGAATATTCCGTCCGTACAATTAGAACTCAAAGATTTATTATGTTATTATATAGTTTCTATAAATATTGTTGTTCAACACGTCGTATTTTTTTTTTTTTTTTTTTGTTTTTACGGTGATAAATAATATTATTGTTAATGCGAAACGCAACGCATATTTAAAAATCAGAAAAATATGTTTGTGTTGGGTGATTTATAGAATTCTGAAAACTGTTCAAGTCGCAAAAAGAGTGGGTGTTTGCATTGGCGTTTGATGGAATTTATTTATTAACTTTCAAGACCAGAAGTGCAACAATGAATCGGGCAAATTAATTCATCGGGAGTCCTGTGCGAGTAGATTTTTAAAACTTTATATTCGCGAGCGATACGGGTAATACGTCATCACCAACTCTGCGCGATCGATAAACTTCTTGTTTATCGGTAAATTCATATTATTATTTTCTTTTTTTCAACTCTCTCGTACAACGTTTTCAGGCGTGTGAGGAGGTCAGAACGCGCGAAAGCATCTAATATTATTATTTTCACGCAAGTACATTAAGCTTTTGGATTGAAATTAAATCTGCGTCGTGTTTCGTTTACTCTCGGTAGTTCATATTTCAGTTTCGAATTTGTTTTCAATACTGCCGCTGCGATTCGGTATCGATTTCTCGTTTAAATTTAAAACGTACTATAGTACGTAGAAACACTTGGGTAAAATAATATCTTAAATTTCTAAATAATGACGAATCCGATACGAACGCTACTGCGATTAAAACGTTATCCATCGATGTACGTTTACATATTATAGTATTGATTTATTTATTTTTCATTTCATAATAACTGATACTGATGTACACCGCAGCAATTTGCAATTACAGTTTTTAGATTAAACTGTCACTTGTGCGTTTTTACCGAGAAGGAAAAAATAGTACGTACGCCGCCGTTCAGACGATGTGTGACCGCACGGATTTTGAAATAAATACGTTCTGCGTAAAAATATATTTTATTTTGCGCTCATGTGCTCGATGCGCGTAAAAATTGTCACGTAAATACCACGATGTGGTAAAAATTAGCGATTTAACGTGTTACCGCGCGTCGCATTTAATAGCGAGACGAGACGTCGTAATATTTTATAATACGTAATACGTGCACGTAAGTCTTTCGTTTCTTTTCAATAAGAATAATTGGAGTGTTATATTTAGGTATTTTACGGTTTTATAGAGCAAACAATGCACTCGGATTTTTTCCAAACGCGTATTATGTCAAAAATGCGTTTTGAACGATGAAAAAATAACTCTGAAATCATTCTATAGCCTAAAATGTCACGTGTATTATGTAAATATTTGAAACCTTTGTTTTAACTTAACGAATAAAATACATGTCTCTCTATAACGCTTTGTTTCTATAATATATAAATATATAATAATTCGAGCGAATTTCATTTACTTTCATTCGCAGCAATGAAAACCGAATAAAATCGAAATTACGAGTTTTATTTCGACGCGCAAATATCCTAGATCGATGTCATACAATAAAGCTGAATAACGATTTATTTCTCTTTATTCACTCGAGTAGGAACGCGGTGTAAAATCAAGGTTTCTTTAACGGTAGAAAAAAAAAACCGTATGAATATGACGTGAAATTATTATTTGAACAAAATGTGAAACGAAACGCGGGTTCGTGGAAAATATTTTACAATGTCGTTCGCTGCAGTCGATCGTAAACCTCGCGATTGAATTATACGCATAACAATATTCCTAATCAAATTTAAATAAATATGTACATAATAATATGACGCACGCCGAGATTATATCATAATGATATAACGATTGAATACACGACGACGTAGTCTAACCAAAGTTTTGTGTACATTTCGATCGTTCTTGTCGAACAGTTGACGATAAAAGGAGAACCATAAACGCTTTGTATCATCTGATGAAAACGGAACACACACACAGATTGAAGAGATTGCGTTGCACATTGTATATTTGCAGTAGCCTAAAAGCACAGCACCGAGTCGCAAACAAATACGTCGCGTTTGGAATGTTAATAGTCGTTTTTTTTTTGTTTTTTTGAACAAAACGACATAAATGGGTTTCTAGGCACGTCGTTATTAATTTATTCGGTTTTAGTTTATTTTTGAAATCGATTTGGTCCAACGGTCTCGACATTGTCGTGTTCATAAAAAATACCTACAACACGTTTTGTGTCAGACGATAACATAATTTAAATGCTTATAATGTTTTCAGTCGTAAAATCTATGAGAAATTATTGATCCGAACACCGAATGTAAATTATAATATACGCAACTATTAGCCAAGTAGACGTGTATTCGTTGGCGTACAAACATAAGAGCGCGTTATTTTAATCGGAAATTCTTTTAAACTGTTTTTAATATATTTTAGTTAAAGACATTCCGTGCGCTGGGCATAAGTCGACACTCGAAAGCGTTTTGAAAGTTTCTTACGCGTTATGGAATATAATATTTTACTAAATAGGTTGTAAACCGAATTGTTTCGATTTGTTTTTTCCCTACATAATTGTATATTTATTACATCATAAAATGAAAAGTTGTAAACTTTAAAAGTATTAACGCAATAAATAAAATCGCGAGTATTTCTCGCGCTGCAGTGTAATCGTTTTTAATTCTGAAACTTATTGTGAATAAAAAAAAAAAAAAAAAACTAATTACTATTATTGATAGGGTTAACACGCTTTAAGGCGGTTTTTTTTCTATAATTTTAAAATCTTTTCACGAAACTCTAAACAAAATAGATAGGGCGGTGTACTCTTGTTTTTCAAATCTTTTATATTCACTAATCGAGCGTTTTAATGGTTTTTTATAGTTGAATATCTATATATATATAAATTTCGTGTCGCGATGTATGTTCACGATAAACTCCGAAACTACTGAACGGATTTTGATAAAATTTGGTAACCATTTATAATATGGTCCATCTTCAAAGATAGAATAGTTTTTTTTCAATATAAGCGCCGAGAATATTCTGGGACGGTTATATACAACCCATTTATACATATGTACGTATACCTATACTGTAACCATAGTGACCATTATCATTGTTTATAAATTTTTTTGCGAATCATTTTCAATTAAAATATATATACGTGTTTCATAAACTTTTCACATGTACGTACATACTTATTACAATAGGTTAGTAATTTTGCATAATACAAAATCCTCGTTTGAGCACCTCCCCTAGGAGGATGTATATAAATAAATCTACAAACTTATTTTTCAAAATTCAACCCTTAAAAGAAGGGGTAGACTTTTCACGGGCTAGATTTTGAGATGCAACGATCAGCGAGTAATTTGCATTTTATACGAATAGATTATTATGTCATCAAAAAACCCGACGACGGTCTTTACCAAAAACGAATTGATTTTGCAATATCATATTATTACATAACTTTTATCGAAATTGCGTGCGTGCGATGAACAATAGAACTTTTTTCATTGGGCGGTCGAATACGATCGCAGGCAAATCTATAGTCATTGGTCGATAGGCTCGATAGGCGTATACAATTTTAAAGCGAAAACCCGAAGACGTTTACGCAAAAGGTATGGATTTCGCAACGTCATATATTATTACATAACTTTTACCGAAATTGCGTGCGTGCGCGCACCATTCCTCTTTCAATCGTAGACGCCGCGCCGTCGTCGCCACGCACTTACAATAAGTCAGTTATTTTTTATACTGCAAAATTCACTGGAAATATATATGGCAAAACAACGGTTGCCGGGTCAGCTAGTTATTTTATATATTTACTGGGCAAGAGTCTAAATAAAACAATATTTTTTTTTAAAAAAAATACGATTTAGATGATCTAATGTAATACTAATTAAATTTGTTTTTTTTTTTTTTAGAAATATTAATCAACAATAATTCGCGTCTAGTTTCAAGCGGAAAAACGTAAAAAAACATTGGCCCTTTTATCAGAACTAGGGTAACGGCAAACGGTATTCGCCCTGTATTCCGTTTACAAGCCACAAAACTGAAAACATCTAATAAAATTATACCGAAATACATGCGAAATCTCGTCGGAATACATTTCACGAGCCATTAAGTTTTATTTATAGGTATTGTAATATATGAAGAACAATTTGAATAAGATTATTATATAATAATACGTCATGTGACATTTTGTAATATTTTAGGTACCGATGCACACTTACTCGAAAACTCGTGTGTCGCATAAAATAAAACGTAAAAAATGTCGAAGACACACACCGCTCGTTTTATTCGGAATCAAAAGAAACGATTGTATATGTAGAGATCCCTTTCACAGGTATAGATTTTGTTTGTTTGAAGATAACGCTGTTTGTAATTTTATATTCACTTTGAAAACTATAGAGACGATTGAGACGCGCGGCTATATGGCAAAAGGCGGCATGCATAGCCGAAGGAGGAGAAGGAGGAGAAGGCCAATATTTTATGGATTTTTTTTCCTTCCACTATTCGAGCTCTCAATATTGTAATCGTAACGAAATTATGTTTCACGCGATAATTATACGTAAACAGATTTTTACCGGTCGTCCGTTTCAGAGCACTTTACGGGACGCGTCGCGTTTACATATTTTTATACCGCGTGCCGTCTGAAATTCCTCATAACGAACTTATCACCCACCCCTTCTCCTACGTGCCGAAAGCGGAAAATCGTTTTCAGCAGCAAATCATTCGGTATAAATGGCAATTCCGACGGGCGGTCGTTAAACGCTCTGAAAAGAGGATCTGACGCAGAGAGGAAGACGATTAATTCAGAATTATCACTACCGCGCGAAACGATTTTTATCCTGCCAGATTGCACGACAATTAGGAACAGATCGGTACGTATAGCTAATTTATTAAGCGCAATATCTATAATAATTAGATATGAGCACTCTTTTGCTTGGATTTCCGTAGTTTTTAAATATTACCATCGTCGAATCGATTTTCCGTAATGTTTTAAAGTTTTTTTTATTATTTAGGTACTCGTAAAACGAAAACAAATAACAATGTTTTTATTATATAAACATTGATAAAATAAAACGTAGCGCGATAAAAGGATTTTTTTTTTCTTTTTTTTATGGTAATAATATATACCTGATTTCGTTAAATTAAAAAATATCTCAAAACGTGTTTCTACAATACTGCAGTATTGGACGTAATATTAATGTTAATTAAAGATAAATAGTAAATAATATAAATCAACCGTTGGTCGATATCAAATATAAAAGAGGATTATTATTACTTCTGGTTTGTTGTTACGAACGTAAATGTGTGGGTTTTCTCTTTTTGTGTCCGAGAAAAGTTTCCAAGCACGTCCCTAAGAGAATATTGTAAAAACTTAAAATTAGAAATATCTTTAAAAACTCGATTAAGCGTAATATGTTTTCAATGAAAAGCGTTTGTAATCAGTCTCGTCGATACAAATCAATCGTTGTGTTAACGCGGTCGCGTAAAGACTTTGCGTCGTACTTTGACGTCTACTAAACACAGTATAGCGTATAATTTTACGACAATTATTAAATTCTAACCTAAATAAATAATTTTTATACGTATATATAAAATTAATAAAACATTGATGACGAATAATTTCACAGCGTATATTATCAAAATTCCCGTGACAATAAGTTTATGAAATAAGTTTCAATCGAATACAATGAGCTGAACTTGGACAATCAGATAATAAGCGCGTGCGAAATATTCATCGAAACGTCGAAATCAAGGGGATGAAGGCTTTGGGTAATCGAAAATCAATCGACATTCCGGGGACATTATAAAACGTATAACTAGTAAAATCGATATATTAAAAAAAATAAATATCATATTTATATTTACAAACGTTTGACATTATACATTTTTGTTGTTTATGTTTGGTGATAGGTAACTATGGAAAAGCGAAAAATCTGCTATAAAAGGGACCGAAATCGGACATTTTTATGACATTTCGAGTTTGATTCGCGACTATAGTAAATAAAGTTAAAAGTGAAATATATTTCTATCCGTTTTCGATTTTTGACTCGTTTATCAATAATCAATATACATATTATATAAATATTTATAATCTATTAAAGATGAATCACAAAGGAACCACGAATACATCGGCTACATCAGCCACGGACGCTATTCAATCAATCGGCCGAGTTTTCGTCGCAAGATATTTCAAAACCATCCAAGGCGAACCCGGTGCTTGGGCATTGGATCGGTTTTACGACCAGAAGTCGAGGCATGTACAATTGCGGGCCGGGCGGCGGTGGCGAGCGACCGGAAGAAGCGTTCGGCCTGGACCGAATCGGACGGTCCGTCGCTCGAATGCGATTCGACCGTTTCGACGCGTTCGCGGTCGATTCTGTGTTCACCGTCGAAACCCGGCCGACAAGATACACCGTGGCCGCCGTCGGTCGGGCGGGATGCAAAAGATTCGTCCATTCGACCGTGATGGTCAAAACGCCATCGACAAGGCGATGAAATTTGTCGATCGCGTCGTCGACGCCGAGTTTTTCAACGCCACCGTCGTTACCGGAGCGGTGACAAAAGAAGAACCGGCCGCGACGAGCAAATCGCCCCGCGGGAAAGCCGAGAGCTTGCCGTCTGGTTCGGTTGAAAAACTCGAACCCGTTGCGCCGACAAAAAGTATAATATCTATTATATTCGACGTCTATAATAAACTGATCGAAATCTAATATGATATTATATACTAAAATACACGTTTTATTTGCAGACGAATCGGTACTCAGTTTGATTGAATTGAACCGATTAAAATCATTTGAAGACAACGGCGAACACACGAGGAAAATTATAAAAAATGTAAATGAGAGTCTGATCAAACTATTGGACGAAAAAAACGTATCGAATGGCGACGGTTCGAAAACACTCCCGGCAAAACAGGACGGGCGTTTACAAGGTTTGGGATCCGGGACAAATAACAAAAAGTCTAAACCCCGTCCTGTTGTACAGAAGCCGATGACGAATCCATGTCCTGCGACCGAAAAGAAAAAAGAAAAGGAAAAATCCACCATGGACACGACCAAAGACGGTTAATGTTTTCTATTAAAATAAAAATAACCTTTATAATACAATTTGTCGATTTGGCTTTTTTAATAAAATTTGACTAGTTGGAAAATTAGGTACTACAACAACAGTCATGTCACTCGGTTTCTATGTTAACATACACATAAGAACTTAGGGCCATATGTTATTTGAGGAATGTGTTTCTAATTTTTACAAAACCAAAAGAAAAAAATTGTATTTTTAGCGACAATTTCTATGTGAATAAAAAAAAATTCGTCCATTCGACCGTGATGGTCAAAATGCCATCGGCCAAGACGAGGCAACAGTATTCGATAGTGAGGACAGTAATGAAATTCGTCGATCGCGTCGTCGACGACAACGAGTTTTTCACGACCGTTACCGCAGCGGTGACAAAAGAACCGGCGCGGGAAAGCCACCACGGTTAAAGCGAACGGTCATTGCCGAAAACATGCCGTCTGGTTCGGTTGAAAAACTCTCGGCGCCGACAAACAAAACGGTCGCGAAACGAATACCTACTGTAACCGGAGTCGAAAAGTCGCACCGATATTAAAAGGTATCTATACTGATTAAAATCTAATATGATATATTATACTAAAATACACATTTTATTTGCAGACGAATCGTCGGTCCCCGGTTTGATTCAGTTGAATCAATTAAAATCATTCGAGGACAATAATAATAAACACACGAGGAAAATCATAAAAAAATGTTAATGAAAGTCTAATCAAATTATTATATTGGACGAATGAGACGTATCGAATGGCGACAGTTCTAAAATACTCCCGGCAAAGCAGGACGGGCGTCTAAAAGATTTGGGATCCGGGACGAATAACAAAAAGTCAGAACCCCGTCCTGCTGTACAGAAGCCCTATGCCGAATCGATGTCCTGCGCTCGATGGCCATCAAAACAAGAGGACCGCAAGAAAAAATCCTCCACCTTAATCGACAAGACCGAAGACGGTAATATTATAATAAGAATAACCTTACTTCTATAACCCAGATGTTAATCATTCACTTTTTAACACTCTAATAAATCACATTAATATTTAATGGCTAATATACTCATAAATAACAACAAAATATTATTAAATATACGATTTAAACAATAATAAAATAAAATAAAGGTCTCGCTTTGAGTTATTATAAGTAAGAGCGCAAAAATATATTGTATAATATATAATATTATATATTTAATAATATTTTGTTATTGCGAAAACGTATTGCGATTTTTACACGCCGTAAACAAACGATTCGTATAAATTCGGTCGCGTTGATGTTATTGATCTCGTCATAGTTTAGGTTTTAATTTATTACCGAATAATACGAAATCGATGAAACCCCCGCGCGTTCGTAGATCCGCGTCATCCGTTTTTTTTTCCACGTCTCGTATATTATATTATTATATATACGTTTGAAAGCGCATAGACATATTATTTTATCGGTTGATTTATTTCGCCATCGGCCCGAGGTCGATAAAGAGTAACAAATTCCGCGGAAGGATCGTAACGTTTTTACGGCGATTGGACGTAACAAATTGTTATAAAAATTTACCTCGAACGTCGCCGTTGCCGTTTTCATTATGCACGTGACGTGCGGAAATAAATCGTCCGGGAGATAAGTCCCGGGGATGAAACTGACCACGTGTAGGGGGAAAAAAAAAATAAAAATATATATAGCAGAGGATATAAAATAAAGACATGACTTGAACAACGTAGACGGTAATAAATAATAAAGGGATTTAACCCTATTTTTTTAATGTAATACCAACATCTTTTTCTTACCTTTGACACACGAGCGTTACAATATATTTATGGGCGCGAGTGATAAATATTTTTGTCAAACGTGTGTTGTTCGGTTCCGCACGAGCCAGGGTGGAACTAGCGTTTAATTCCGATAATTATTACGTCGTCGATATATAGACGGAAAAAGAAATTGAATTCGTTAAAACATTGCGCGACGGATATTATACAATACAAACGGTCTGAGAAATAAAACGCGCTATACTTTTCAACGAAAAAGTACTCCTTTTTCGGACGAATACTGTAGAAACACATTAACCGGATCGTCGCGTTCGAGATCAAGCAGTCGGTGTTAAATAAAACGTACGGGTATTGGATTATCTATCGATTGAAAATATTAAATTAACATACAAACTACTTGTCTATTATTTTGCCGTTTTCACTTCTCCCGCAGCACAAAAGTTTAACGAATTACCGGCATGCAATTTCGTAAAAACTTCTCTAGCACCTAGACGGTATTTGCGTCGAGATAATTCGAATTGGCTCACAGGAGCGAGTCAATAAACGAAATTGAGTTATCGTGTATCGAATACTCCTAGGAAAGGTACGATTTAAAGTGTTCCAATTTTTCGTTTCATTTTCACTTATAGTCTAAAACAAATATACTATTGTTTAGAGAAAAAACCATATTAACATTCCTATACGACAATAATACGACAGCGATAGTCTAATAAAACTAAAGCTCATATTATAATATCGTGTGCAAATTTAATTGATGCTGATCGGCTAACGGTTTTTTATTCTCCTTTCGGTTTTTGATCTTTACGAAACGTTCTTAATTTTATTATTTTCCGTAAAAAACATTTAATTCTTTCTATTTCCATGGTGTAAATAATGAATTTTGTAGCGTAGTAACGCCCATTTCGTTTCAATAGTAAAACAATAACGCAATAAAAACTATAAATTATTGTTTATGGAATAAAATCTTGAAATTCATTGTTTTCCAGTGGGGTTTAAAGAGTAACATTTATATATTAATATTATCATGTAATTATAAAAGTTATAGAAAAATCACCGAAGCGAAATCGGCCGTTTGAAAATAAATACTTTGCGGTTCTACTTTTATGCACGGGCGATGCAAAAATTGAATATAATTAAAATCAAACAGGTTATTCTCGACTCTATCGAATCGTTCGGTCGAGAAAGTATAAATTGCTTATATCTTTATAGTTTTACACTTAATAATTACATTTACATATTATATAGTGTGCTCTGTTTGAACAACTATGAACCGTCCGACAATCGTATTTATTTTAAGATCACTCGTGTCACGAAACGCATATTCGATTGGACTTTACAATTATACAATTGTGTGTTCGATTTCAAACGGAGCGAAAATAACCGTTTTCTTCAAATCAAAAACACAAAATGTCTGAAATTTGGTACGGTCTGCATTTAAATTAAACGTTACATAATAATAATTGTTGCGCCGCGCCGGCTGTTTACAGGTAGACGGGGATAGACGGAATTTAGCCGATCGAAACGAGTATGAAATTGTCTCGTCCGACTCGACGACGACGGTCGATTCGGAATAGTGACCGGAACGATGGATTTTTATGAAAAGCGAACGGGCAAACTCGTCGCGAATCGCGTTGTTCTTTTTTTTGGATTACGCGACACACAGCAACACGACAATACGTGCGATTTATGAAAATCGGATGACATTTATAAGACACTCGCGCGCGATAGACAATATCCGTTGAATAACGATTTATTAATAATCGTCGTCCTCTCTCTCGGGTTAGGTAGGCGCGTCCGGGCCCGTGCGATATCATAATATTATACGATAATAATATAACACTGCGCTTTGCGAAGAATACCGCGTGACGGCCGCGCTGTCGGTCGGACGCCCGCCCGCGCCGCTCGTATAAACGAGATCATTAAAAGTTATTGCGCGGACGAAATTCACAGTTAATGATCCCTTTAGGATTTCGAAATAAGGAGTGAAAAAAAAAAATAATCTTTTGTTATTCAAAACGAGGTTGTCTAACGATTGCTTCGGTCCGGCAGATAAGCAAGAACAAACCGGCGGCGGCGGCGGCCGCGGCGCGTACTCGTATCGTCGTCGCCCGGCGCGTACTCGGCGGTAAAAACAACAATGGCCGGTGCATAACTGTCGTCTCTCACTGCAAAACAATGTGTTTTAATGGCTTTGACCGCGATAAAAGTTATTGAATAGAGAACGGTCGTCGCGACTTCCAATGGCGCGTCCAGATACATATCCCATTATCATATTTCCACAAAAACAAAACAAAACCCGTTACGGTTTTTACGTCCAGTGGTATATCCGTACTGCGGGAGTAAAACCCCCGGACGTTGCCTCTAGAACAGCGCGTTACGTTCATAATTTTCCGAGTGACGCGCGGTCACGGATCTGCAACGCGATATTGCAACGTTCTCACTCGACAGTAATCGATAATACTTATCCGATAGTTTAACAGTCAAACTTTGAGTGAAATTTTAAACGTTTTACTAAGCATTCATAAAATATGCACATTTTATGTAATTATCCAGAAATATGCGACTATTATGCACTTTGATGCAAACATGCGGAAATATGCAATAATAAAAGAAATTAATAGCAGAATCCACGTATTACGAAACATCAAGAATCATTTTAATCAGAATCGTTGTAAGTGAAATGTAGAAGAATATGCATTTGCATAAAAAATCCGGGCCGGCCCTAGTAATCACCATCGTCGTCGTCTCGGCCGTGTTTAATGTGGAAGTGTCGATTCCGGAAAATCGAGTTTTTTCAATCCATCATCGGACGAGAGAAGTCATTTTCACAGTGAAGAAGAACATTCCGAGCGAAACGAGGTTGTTTTATTTTTATTATATCGTTAAAATTATTTTATAATAATATTATATTGATCTGATAAATCGTCTGTTTCTAGGCTGGTCGCGAAAATTGCTCGTTAAAGCGATTGGTATTCAACGGCGCACGCGCAGTGTACTCGAGTGCTCGTGGTGTGCGCGGCGTGTAAAACATTTTACAAATGGAAATCGTAGGGAAAAAGAAAGCATCGTTAGTAATTAAAAACGTATCACGGCCGGAGGAAGGTCAAGTTTTTCGAATTCGTTTGTGAATAATTTAGGAACGTGGAAATAGAGAAACGTAACGCGCGAGCGCGCGAAATTCAAAAGTACCTCGGCGCCGCCGTCGGTTGAATTCGTATAATAATAATTTTCACTCGTTAAAAGAGGAGAAAGATAAAACGAAGGCCGGCGTAATAACTAATATGGTATACGAAAAATATTAACGATATATTATATATATTGTATGATGACTGCCGGGCGCGTCGTTTTTAATGAAAATCTTTCTTTTTTTTTCCCCACAGAACAAAAAGCGCTCGTGGAAATTCGCAAGTTGCTATTTTGAGGATTTGCTACGAGTTTTAAAACGGCCGATAAAATCCGTTTAAGCCTATAAATAAAGTTTTCTCTTATAAATTGTAGGACATGTTCGGTCGTTCAGTGCGCGACCGAAGAACCGTTAACTCTGAAAACTAATTTCCTGGTTCATTTCTTCCTGGCAGGCTAGAGATTTTTATCAATTTCCCAGCACATGCATTCATAAAAATACAAGGCTCGCGCCGCCCCTCCCCAACAGTCGAATCGCGCTATACATACACATTATATTATTTATAGATTTTCAGTTGAGATTTATAAGTCGAGTTCCTTCATTTCCTGCGAAAAAATAACTCGCCCCGCGCGCTATCGCCGCGACTCAGATGAATGTAGATTAAAAAAAAAAAAAAAAACCGTAGATGCGATAAAAATATTTTCTCCCAGTCGCTTTTCTCGCGATCGATCGTTATTCGAAAATAATATTTGCCGAAGACAACGGGGCGGACGTTTAGGTAAATATTTTACTCGAATGCGCGCTCATTAGACATCGATTTCGGTTTGTTTGTTCGATTTGAAAAAGTATAACGCCAGTGTGATGCTCACTGTAACGTATAACGTTTCAACGATTGTTTACGACTGCAGCGAAAAGAACTCGAAATTTGTGACTATAATAGTAAAAACCAACGATCACGCATTGTTCTTCATATTCGAATACTACTTTTACAATAATAATCATCGCGTTCGATTCATTCTATTCGATCGACTCTAATATCTAGTAAACAGTGTTGTCTAATATATTTTACGATAATGAAACGTAGGTACGTAGGCGCGGTGGCCGCATGATTAAATATATCAGTGACTAGAATATAACGTTGAACACCACACCATTACTGTGCGCGGTGCCGACCGAAAGTGCCAGTGTTAATCTTTATCGATGGTTATTCGGTTTTCGTCTGTTTTGTGTTGTAGGTCTGAAATAACATCTGTACTGTGTGTAATATTATTAGTCGCCACGTACGCGATAGGGCTGAATATTAAATTTGGACTCTAAAACCGGCGCTATACCTGCGCTATATTGTCACACTATAAACCCGAATTTATGATACAAGTGGTAACGAATACTCGTAGATTTCGGTCGCGGTAATTCGAACGTCCCAAACACCGATGCCACTGATTAAAACAATAACGCGTTGATAAATCTACATTCCGCGAATTGAATTCGCCGATTTGAAAAAAATAAATACTACGATCTCGTGCCCGAATCGAAATGAGTTTGGTTTTTTACTAATGCGACGTTTTATCGAAACGATAAATTTTTTTTAATTTTTATCTCACTAAATAGAGTTGTTTTCCAATATACATATTATATGTACTTAAACATACATTGTCTACTAAGTCGATGCTAAGGAAAAATAATAAATTTCGTAATGGCGGTTTTTGATATTTTTTTTTAATACTTGGCGTTTCTATGAAAATTAATTAATATCTCCTTATAGCCGGGTGTTGTGTACATAAATTTAAATAAGAATATTAATCAATATTTCAGAGAGTGAGTACGAAATAAAACGGTGGGTTTTTTTTGTCAGATAAGCATAAGAGAAATATTTAATATTTAAAATTCTTAAAACATTTTTTTTATAAGTTCCTCGAACTCGAATGGTACACGGCGTGTACGATATGCGATATTTTGTATAAAATTCCTCTGAAGTTTAACAATTTGCTAGATTCTTTGTGAAAATGATTTCAATTGTCTCGTTCTAAATAAATGATAACAAATATAGCGAATAACGATGGGTTCGATGTATATACGTATTTACTTAATAAAATAAAACGCGCTCTTGAAACAACGCGATTCGAAATCTGCATTGTTATGTTTATGAAAAATAAAATAATATTTCCGACAACTTTTGTTTGATATAATATATTCCCAGACGAACGATGATGATGATTAGACAATAATGAATTAAACATGATATTATTCAAATATATTATGATCGTTTAAACTCAAAAATTACGTTTACTCGGCTTCGTTAAACTAAATACTTTGAGAAAAAAAAAAAAATTATTAAAACGCGTTTTCGAATAATAAAATCTTCGATACGACCCGATTTGAGTACTTCTAAAGTCGAAACCCAATTGAAAACGTTACCGGGTAGTCGGTTATTAATGTTATTATTAATCATATGACCGTTAATTTGCCAACAGAAACCGTAACGTGATATTTCAAGATACCAGCGCAATGTTGATTAATATTATTATTGTCGGGCGTATTATATATCGTGTGCGCATAAAATATAAACGCAGCGATGCCACATAAAAACACCAATGGCATTTAAAATATTTACAGCCAAGTAGTACAAAATCCATGCATATTTTATATGCCACTCACTTAGATGAAGGATAAATTACATAAAACTAACAAAGACGTTTCGTTTTTTTTTCTCTTCGTGTAATACATTTAAAACCTAAACGCTCTATGGTCATTTGAGTTTACATAATATTATTATTACTATTGAAAATTGCATTTTTTTCATTACACAACGAGAAGTTTAAAAGAATAACTGACGATTTTTTAACTCTTATAAGGAATTGCGTTTTAAAATTATTGAATTAGTTTGTGGAATTGAAAAAAAAAAACGGGTCGACAAAATAATTGACGATTAACATTTAAGGACGATAAAATCATGATGAAATAGATTATTTTAATTTGAAAATAAATCATTTTCATTTCATTATAAATGAATATTGACTTGTTTGCTTTATTTGTTTAAATATTAATAATAATTGTATTTGCTAAAGAAATTAAATTGTGTTTTATATTTATATTGTTATGTATTTACTTAAAAACAGTTTTGATAAAACACACCGAGTCAATTTACCGTTTTGAAAAAAATATTACTAATATTAGATTTAATTAGATTTTTTTTATTTTTCAATGACCGATGCAAAGTAAGTAGGAATATAGTGTTTATTTGGAATGGGATGATTTTGAAATTGTCCGATTTAAAATATCTTTATAACTTTGGTCGACGTAATCCTGTCGGATTGTAATAAATCTTATAAGCCCCTTCGAGTTATCCTCTTTCGATTTTCGTATCAAACGACCAAATCCTTCTAAAATTTAAAAACACCATCACTATACCTACGCAGTATTTCTTTTCGATACATGGGGGAAATCTCATTTTTGAGATTTCCTTTTTAAACGATGAAATTCGTACTGCAAAAATATGTTCAAACGTATGATGAATACCATACGTATGGTTTCGAGAAGGAAAATAATTTAAAAGTTGATCAATACTGTACAAAGATAAAACGTCAAGACAATTACTGCGTAAGAAGGAAATTTCAAAAGAAAACTGTGATCGGTTCTATCATACTCGTATCCACTCGTTAAAATATGTTATTAGTTTTTTTTTTTCCGAAACTTAAACTCAAATTACGCCAACGTACGCGCGCAGTGGTAAACGGTAATAAACATAATATTATACGCGTGTTTCGTGCTCGAATAAAATAAAAAGGAGATGGTTCGAGACATCTTATCGGTGCCTTGTCAGATGGGGTGAGAAACGGGTTTCGATTAACACGATAAGCGGGCCGTCGTTGATGAGTGTATGGATTACAGGAGAAGAAAATCGTGGCAGATTTAATTTCCAAAGGAGAGAGAAGTGTCGGAAAAGCGCCATAAATAATATGAAATACAGCTGAGGACCATTAGCAGAGAGCGGGTGTAAAAACGCAACTTTGGCAACTTGTCGAAACTAATGGTAATTTGTTGTCCAACGAAGAAATGGAAAATAAATTTAAACCACACACGCGCGCGCGCGCGCGAGCGCATAAAAACCGTTGTTCCTTTTCAAAGTGTTTATTTATGGGTAACCGCTATAGAGCCGTTGGACATTTTAGGCGATTTTTTTTTCCGCGCGCCGCGGCCATATTGTAAAGTCTTACTTAAACGGCGCGCGAATTACGGCGTAATTCTATGGCGTCGTCGCCTAAAACTTCAGACGCCAATTATTCTAAAGTATATAAATATTTCGGTTTTAGAAACTTCGAGTATTGAATTCAGTGCCGCAATTATGAATTCTGAGACCCGTGTGCAAGGATTTATTTAGAGGCCCCAAATTAATAATCTAATATTTATTACTTGATCTTTGTATTACTACAGAAATTTTTTAGTATTTTTTAGTACTATAACTTACTAATATTTGACGGATTCGCGGAACCGATCAGAAGAATAAATTATGTAAATTTATAAAAATTTGAGCTTCTAAATACCTCCTCTATAAATTAGTATAACGAATAATCAAAAAAATAATGAACAACTTAATTCAGTGATCCAAGTCTATAGTATCCATACAATAATTATTTGAAATATTTCGCAATAACAGAGAGGGGCCCCTGCGATAATGATTATTATTCTACAAATTATGTTATACTTTATAATATCATTTACGTAATTTTATTCCTATAATAATTTGTACGTTTTACTATAAAACCGAATTATTTACAGATCCAATGAAGCTTGATGCATGATATTAATTATCATCTACTTATGCTAATAATAAATTCATTGAAAACAATTACAAAAAAATCAAAAAACTTTCGAGGTACGAGCCACGAGGAAGTAAAGAATACCAATATAGGCTAAATTCATTTTGAAACGGACAATCTTCAATTTTTAGCTTATGGTTTGGGAGGCCCCTAAGAACTGGAGGCCCGT
This sequence comes from Drepanosiphum platanoidis, assembly GCA_948098885.1. Lineage (NCBI taxonomy): Eukaryota > Metazoa > Arthropoda > Insecta > Hemiptera > Aphididae > Drepanosiphum > Drepanosiphum platanoidis. The sequence continues at coordinate 5,223,343 of OX402534.1, read as the reverse complement.
GTGCATCGCACACCTTGCACACCCAATTGTTGCGGCACTGGTATTGATCTTGTACGTATAATATTAGCGGCGCGATATAATATTACGTATTTCGCACGATAGTTTTTCTAAAAAACCACTCTCAATTACATTTTATCCCGTATAATGTGTATTAGTTTCGAATTGGGTATATACGTTTTTATATCGATCGTTTTTTTTTTTTTAAATTTTATTCAAACAAATAATCGAGTGCATTTTACACGCAACGATAGACACAGAGTTCGGCCACGGTATTTCGTATAATAGGTACATACTACAGGATATACATAACGTATTATATCCTCCAACTCGTGACTTTATTTTCTCATAATAAAAAAAAATACTTGCTTCCGTTTAAGTCGTCTTTTTATTTATTTACCGAACGGCGGCGCACGACGAACGGTCCGCCGCCGGAAACATCTGAAGTCCACTCGAGTCGGGATTCGAAATGAACATGGTCGAATTCGCATTGTATATTATGTTCTGCGAAATCCTCTCTTACGGACGAATTCAATTTCATATGAATTATAGATACACTGCCGTGTATTCTAGTGAGGTATAAATTGATAGATTGTTAGTGTTATAATAGAGTCGGCGCGCAGTTAATGTAGTGTTGATTGGAATGGTCAGTGGCGTAGTTACGGGGAGGGGAGGGGTGTAAAAGGTTTCCACCCCTTTAGATAGATGATTTAGATAGATATTTAATAAAAATTGATTAACAAAATAACTTTCATTAAATACCATTATATATATTGACTCTTTAACACCCCCCCCCCTCAAAGAAAAAAATTCTATCTACGCTGCCGCTGGAAATAGTTGATATTTTTTATTATAATCGCGTTGTATCCCTTTTTGTGTTCTTATAAATCGCATTGATCTCGTTTAACTAAATGATTATTGAATTAATGGTTTTTTCAGGTTTACGAGTATATTGAAGTGTATTGACTTAATGCGATCAAAGTATGGATATTCTCGCGTTAGTCCTTAGAATCCGAGGCCCTGACGGAATCAGTTTTTCGAAAATAATTGGAAACGATGGAAAAAAATAACTCACCGGTCGACTCGAAATCAGAAAACGTCATTTTATTATATTACGTATATTATACGCGCGGTCGCGTCGTAGATAACTCGAGTAGATGGGACACTCGTGATTCGGTGGGAAATGTGCGTGTGAATTAAAATTACATCACGCGATTCGGCGTGTCATTTGAACAGCCAATATCGCGATCGATGGGGTTGTCGACGGATAGAGAGGTAAGACGACGACGACGAGCTGCATTGTGCGCCGCGCACGTGACGCGACGGAAATTCGAACAGAAGAAAGCGCTCCGTGTGTGCTCGCACAAAAAGAAGGAAATGCATTTAAAATGAATCGAGTGGGCGTGTGATGGGGACGTATTGGAAAAAATATAAATATTATACGTACGTAAATACATATATATATATATTACACATGCAAAGGAGTTTAACGATAAGAAGGAGGGTTTTATATGTATAGCGTATGTACGAAAAAAAAGAAGCTATTGGAAAAAATGACGGGAATCAAAGTAAGTACAATAACGAACGGAGAAAAAGGTAATTTGAGATTGTAGTTTATTCTCGAAAGTACGAAAAAAAATAAAATAAAATAAGTGAAAAAAAAAACGGAAAGGGAATATCAACATAAGGACGGCGGGAAACCGTGCGCCGCCGACGTTGTCAACGATGAGAATCGTGCTAGCAGTACCAACGACTTGTATTTCAATCTAACAAAAACATTTTTCTTCGCGATTTTTATTATTTTTTTTCTTTTTTATTTTATTTTATTATTGACATTGAAATGATTATTATTTTTGTGATGATGAAATCTCCTCTGCCGGTGTGTGTGTGTGTGTTTGTTCGCGACGACGACGCAACGATTTTAAATAATAAAATAATAAAACTCTGATGCCAACAGAATAGATTTGAATATATAGGGAGGACGCGATTACGTGTGCGTGCGCGAGCGCGCAAGATGGAAAATAAAATCATAAAGGAAATCAAAAAAAAGGGGAAACGATAAGGAAAATAGAATATGAATCGAATACGATTTCCATTGATTTTAGAATATATATAAGCGGGACGGATGATACGCGCGACGACGAGTGATTTAAACATATTTCGCGTATTATCTCATTACGGTAAGCGAAACTATTGTCTCGTAATAGAGTGTTTTTCAAAGACTGCGCGCTGATATTTACAACGCGCGCCGTTTATTATTTGAAGTATAAATAATATTCGTCGGATGTGAACATATTATTATGTTTATGTGATTGGAATTTTACAACGCGAAACAAGACTCGATCGCGCGCGACAGTGAGAATTAACATTATTCATTACTAGGGCTCGGATTTTGTAGCAAAATAAATCCTTAAAAAAGCATTTGAAGTAGCCGAAAAAAGCAAAAAGAAGCATTTATTAAATTTAATTCTAAAAAAAAACAAATTTCAATTACACATAAAATTAAATATTAAAAAAGGAATTTACGACCACATATTTGGTCAAGATACTTTCATTAGAACTCATTCTATTGGGTGCTGCTAATATATTATATTTTTTACGTAGAAAAAGACCTTTCCACATCAACCGATGTAATCCATGCATATTTCATATAAACTAAATCATTTAAATCATACTGTTATGATTATTCATTACAATTTCGGCACAATAACGATAGTTATTTTATCATTCATACGTTTATTACTGGTTTTTTCACTGGTTTTAACATTTCTGGCAATAATGATTTATAGTCCAAGTATAATATACATAAAAAAAAGTTAAATTTTCAAGAAAAATATGTAAAAATTAAGAAAAAATAACCAAATAGGGGAAAAAGCAATAAAAAGCAAGTTTTGTGGAAAAAAGCAAAAATAAGCAAAAAAAAGTTTACTTCATTGAAATCAGAACGATTCAAAACGTATTTATCTATGAGAATTATCTTTCTACCAAACACCTCTCAAAAGAAGCATTTGCTACAAAATCCGAGCCCTATTCATAACTGTTTGATGGATTTCATTTTTTTTTTTTAAATACGATAATATTATGGAAAAGTTTAAAAAAAAAACGCGTTCGGTATATACTCGTAATAATTACATACACGCGCCCGTAAGATAAAATTTAAATAATTTTTTATTCATTAGGGTGTTTAGTACAGTGACGATTGCATATTTTTAATTTCCGTATTTTATTTCACGCGCGGTGTTAATTCGAACGAGATTAATAATTACCAGTAATCCGTATTGTTATTATAATAATTAATGTCGGGTCATGAATATTGTGCTATTCGATAATTTATTTTAAAAATGTACACACGGCGGTGTTGAGCTTTCGAAACTTTTAATCGCAGTAGATATATTATAACGTGTAACAACTGTGCCGTGAACAGTTCGACTGCGTGTGGTCGACGATAGACGAAAAACGACGAAATAAATAAATGAGAAGAGGGCACGGATACTGTACGCTGATACTACTTCATAGCTGCAGGCGATTTCCATTCTAATTGTAACTCGAGATTATCTCGGGGAAAACTCGATACTTTCAAAGTTTCGCGAAATCGTCCGCCGCGCAATAATAACCCTTTGCCCGCGAACTCTGGAAAACAATTATCGGACACCTCGGGTGGATTTGGCCGTCTGCCGAACGTCGTCGTCGTCGTCGGGCTGTTATAATAACGCGATTTCGTTCGCGTTTCGGTTATATATGTATATCGAAATGCGATATAATGACATTCGCGTCGTTCGTGTCGCGCGACAGACCAACAACAGCCAGTTTGAAAAAGGTGTTTTTACCAAAGCCGCGCGTCTTGTGCGATTCGATTTTTCAATTCGCGATTTGACGAATATCAACAGATCCGGGCGAGCGAGTAGTCGATATGAAAACGTTCTCGCGCGGTGACGTGTTTCGCGTCGAACGGCGTCTCGTCAATACGTCGGAGGCGGGACCGACGTGTGACATTAATAATAACCCGCGGCGACGACGACGACGACGACGACGGCAGTCGCGTTTCCGATTAAAATCCCCGGCCAAAGAGGGCGTCTGTGGCCCGGGACGAGAGCGGTGCGCTCGATCAAACCGAATTCACCCTCCGCCGCGTCCTTATCGATATTATGTGCGCGGCCGTTTCGCGAATTCCGCGGGGATTACTGTGTTTTCTCGGCCGCCGCCGCCGCCGCTACGCGCGCACGGTCAAAGGCAAGCACGTGCTGCCGTACCGGACGTCCCGCCGTTAAACCCACGTGGAATTAATTTCGAACGCGCCCCCGTCCATCAGATATATTATCTCTCGGGCCACATTGACGGCGACGTTTCGTCCTAGTCTGGGGAGGCCCCGGGAAGGGGACACGACCGCGTCCGATAAAGGGAAACCGCGGCCGAGGTGTTTCCGAATTAGGCGAAACGACGGTGTACTTCCGGACCGTAAAGAAGAGGGTGGCGGGGGCTTCGTCGTCGTTATTAATCGCCGTTTCCGTTCTCTCACACGCATAATATATATACGTATATACACCGATTCGTTGTTCCCGGAGGGGGTCGACGTGGATTTCGAGACGCCGAGGCGGGTAGGCTGTGGAAAGTCCTATCGTCTCGTTACACTCGCACCACTTTCCGGTCTCGCTGCTCTGAAAAGGTGTGTGTAGTAAATGAGTGTCACGTGTACTATATACGTATAGTCCGCTGACGACGTCTTTGCCGCAGTGACAAAAGCTGCCCCCCTCTCCCCGTTCACCCTCGCCGTCACGACCCGCCGAAGAATTCTCTCAAGTTTTTAAGCGCATTAATTAAACAGCCGCTGTAAGCGAGGTAGGCGTTCATATTATTATTATTATTATGTGCTCGGAGCGGGGGCGCGGTGTTTGTTAAAATTAAGCTTCCCGTTTTCCCGATACAACCTGAAACCGTTGTTTAATTACTTTTGACCCGAACCACGCACGACGACGTGAAAGCTTCTTTTCCGTTAATAATACCACCTACTACTACTACTACTATGGCTGGTCTCTCGTACACACGAGCCGCAGACGCGGTTAGGGGCCGGTGCTAGTCGTACGCGCGCACGTGCCAATTATCACGTGCCAGTTCGCGTATTTTTCTTTCGAGATTCGGTCTTTCGATTTTATAACCCCTTCGGTTTAAAGGCGTCCGTCGCGCGATTTCCACCTAGGGCCCCGGTACTCGTACTCGTTCGTCATCGTATCGCGCGATGCTCGTGGAAAACGCTCATTTCTCTCGAGCGTATTGTGAAACAATTCTATTCGAGCCGAGGTTATTTTTGAAAATCTAAAGGTAGGATTTCCAAGGCGCGACATGTCGCGCAATAACTGTGTATACGAAAATATTATCAACTGTTTTGCAAGACGCGACAGGTCGCTACAGGTCGCGGCGACAGAACTTTGGGTCGCCGCGACCGACGACACTATACTGCTCCGGATTAGCAGTACCTACGCGACATGTCGTTCGACAGCATGGCGTCGAAATTAGTTTTTTCCCCGTCGGAAGATGAAATTCTTTTATAGTCATCGCGATACTTGAACATATAATCTGTTTTCTTTTTTTTTTGACTTTAGATGGCAAAATATAAAATCTTCTTCATCATTTTCATCCAATAACAATGTCAGAATGTCATCATTATTAATGCATACTTCAATAAATGGATCCATAATAATTTAAACAAAACTGTAACTAAACTATAACTAAACTTATTTGTATTAACTACACATGAACACATCGGAACACTCGGACAGGTTTGCAAGCGAACTGAGAATATAACTACCAAAATCGCAGCGACTAGTCGCGTCTAGTAACACACATCAGAAAAAATACGTCGCGACGACAAGTCGCGCCTTGGAAATCCTACCTTTAAGGCGGCGGAACGGCTGGTAATAAATTATTACATTTAATGAAACGTTATCGTGTAAAACAATACGGATTTTCAATACCAAATGGTCGACCTAAAACAGAACGATAGTTAACTAATGTATATTATGATTCGACAAACGCGTTTGACTGGTTTTTTTTCTCTTTTTTAGCCACTAAAAACCTCAGTTCCTGGATCGCATATGCAGTGTCCTCGGCCAAGACGATACCGCCACTGTTTTTCAGACATCAGAAATCAATTTCACACCCGTACTTCCCCGCGATCGGTCATAAACAACACACGACGGTAACTGCAACTCGATTTATTATAAATTTTACGCTTTACCTACACGTCGTCGTCGTTGTCGACTTCGATTCCTATTTCTTCGTGAGATTTGACAAATTTGCGAATTTCACCATTTTGCTGGCGTTTATATAATCGCAAACTATATTATATTTTACGTTTTACGCCGGTTCGGTGTTTACATTTCCGGTTTTGTGTGTAATATTTAGTATTACATAAACGCGTGACAATCGTTTAATGAAATCTTTTTTTTTTCCCGAACTATTTACTTCTTGAAAATTATCCCCACATGGCATTTATTACTTGCCATATACAATATATATTATATTACTTTTGAACGATAATAATTTCTGTCCTTTTTTTATATGAATAGGATATTTCACAACGCGTGTACGCGATAAACGAGGGCGGTACGAATATGGTTTTAGAATAATCATTATTTTAACGTCAAAGTGGTTCTGTATAGCGACTGACTGCTGCTGCTGCGTGAGTAATTAATTAAGTAGTATACACCGTCATGCTAATGTAATTGCGTTGCCATTTTTATCCATTTCGGTCACGTCAGTTCGATTAAAAACGCGCGTGTCATTTTTTTTTTTTTTTCTCTCGATCGTCAAAAAGAATTTCAATCGAATAAATGTTTGAGGAACTACGGGCGAAGCGAAGTCATACGATTTCCGTAAAATACTCAACGCGGTGCTGCGGAACAAACGCAAACAAGACGTTATATACTGTTTCGGAGCCGTTACTTCTCGTCTTCGATGTGAATTTTTTCACAATTCAAATTATAATCGACTTTCGTTTTGAATAAAACCATTGCCGTCAATACACGTTCCCATCATTGAAAGACAGTCGAGTTATCAATTATTAATTATGTAAGTACAATATACCATATTGTACTATACGTATTTTAATAATTAATATTTTCAACAAAACGTATTGTGTATTTTTTCGCTATTCAACTCGACGAGAGAACGTTAATTTAAAACTCGTTATTTTTATGATTGTTACACAGCTCTGGCGAATTTCAACGAAATCAATACACTGCTTAGACTATCGGGTGAAAATAACGCACAGCTAAAATATCAAATGAAATTCATATATCGATTGAAAACCCCCGAAATCACGTCTCGTGCGCAGAATCTGAATTACATAAACACACTTGTGTTTGTATTGATAACGTTATTTATTTTTCCGGCCAAGAACTTCATCGCGACCGCGAAATAACCGAAATAATAATACCGAATGTATTATGCATTAACGACGGGAAAACAAACAAATAAGCCTATAAAATTAACATTCGACAAAAGTTTAATAACTACTCTCCTCCTCCTCGCATTATACGGCTACAATAATTAAAATAATATTAAATATTCGTTGAAATTAAACTTTCTACGACAAAGAAACGTTATGTTAAAATACACCGAGTAACGTAGACCACATACGTAACGCGTCGACTCTAATAAATTGGACGTTTTTCACTTTGAAAACCTTAGATTTACTCGTAACGAATCGCGATCCGTGATTTCTATAAATATTATAAAAACTAATCGACGTGGTCTAAAGAAATCGTATTTGATTTATATTTCTTAAGGGGGGGGGGGCTTCGACAATTGAGCCCCCCCTCGTGTGTATTTAGGTACAGTAGATGGGTTCGTTTATGCTGGTAGTAGAGTTAGATTGAAAATTACCTTAGACTTATAGTCCAAGGACTTATTTTACCTATAGAAATCATTGTTGCTCATACCTCGACACCCCGTGTAGGTACGTTTTACGTGTGTAGTGTGTGGCTCGGTGAATAAATCTGTACGTCGAGACCTCGCAATTAAAAAATTAATAAAACTTTTTAAATTATTTATTTCTTCAATAACAAACGTGAAATATATAATATTTTCGGCACTTCTGTTTTTATTAGTAAAGTTTATAGAAATCAATCGTACACCGGATGTAAAATGTTTCTACCTGAAAAGAATAAAATTTATACCGTTTGTTTTACTAGATTTTTTTTTCCGTAATAATATCAGTATATTTTTCACAGACAAATTGTGATCGATAATGTTCGTTACGACGTGTCGCGAGTGGAATGGCGGTGATCGATATGAAGAGTCCGTCGAGTCGTGCCGGTAGTAAGTTCAATGCGAACGAGAGCCAAGCGTAAAACACACGACGTAATTATTGAAATCTATAAATTAGTTTTGACCTTGTTGTTGACTGATATGAAACGGTTTACACGTACATTTCGTTGAATTAACGAGTGCTTTCGATATTTTAACAAACTTTTTTTAGTTTTCGTTACTCTGTCACTTTACAGTAAACTGCAAACACGTTATCCGCTTGACGATTACAAAGAATTTTCTCGACTGTATTTATTGTACGCGTAGGAAGAGGAAAATAAAGTAGTTTATATACCTATATATATATCCAAACTCTCACAAAAGTAGTCTCCCGTAACTCACGAGTTTCCTAATATAAATTGCGAAAATCATTAGCTTCGATAAACAACCTGGTGGCTCGACCGATTTAGCTCGTTTGTTTTAAAATAACATTTCGATTTTATAAATCGTAAATATATTTCAATACATTCAATGTCGAATTGCTCGGATAAATTTTAAATAAAAACACAATATAATATTGGAACGCTTTGCGAAATATATTACAGGTCGACGATTATCAATATTTAAAAGTCTCCGTCTTCAATGCGAGTAATAATTATTGTTATTATGTACCACTTAGCGATGACCGTCTAAATATGTTTCTAAAAGTTTATCAACAGGCTTGACGTGTGCGCGAGAAACGCACATTTCTAATTTCACATGACTAATGGCGACGGCGGCGGCACGTGTACTCGTTACAATAACGTCGCCGCACGTTACACACACATAATACGCGTATTACAATATTAACTGGAAAAACATTCGGTTAGATTATTACTGGACTTCTGGAGAAGAATAGGCCTATTTCCGGGGCTAGAAGGGTAATTACATAATACACAATACTTGTTCATGAGACACGTAGGATTGCAAAGGAAATTAATGTTACCCCGGGGACCGCACAATGGGTCTCTATGGTCTGAGTACATGTGATTCAGCAACCTCGTTCGCTCTCTCCCTTATAATATACAAACGATGACATTACTCGAAATCAGCAATCTTATACTGTATATTGGGAGACACAATGCTTACATTATAATTACGTTATATTATATTTTGTATTATTATCATATTGCAGTTATAACTACTATTGTGCGTCGTGGCTCTTGTCGGTCGATAATTAATAATACGAGTATGTACTATATTTTACTCGAAAACGGTAACATCAAAACCAATCGAAATTAAAATAAACTTTCAATTACACATAATATATATATTGGATTTTTTTTCCCAATCGTTTTATTCAAGAAAATCATAATATATTATTTGGTTATACGATCTCTCTTTTTTTAATAATATTTTTTATCGCCTAGTATACTCGTACCTTTTGTGCGCCGGGGTTTATTCCTCGGCCATTTTCGTTTACCGTACCGAGCGCGATAAATTTAAATCAGAATCACCCACCTACTCGAACAGTGGGTATTATTATATAATAAAGTTTATGTTATTCGTTTTATTTCGTCGCACTGCGAAAATTATTATAGAGCATAAACAATTCGTGTTGCGAGTCTCGCAGTGAAATCCATGAGTTTCGAACGATAGCGCCGCCGCCGTGTTAAATAAATACTCTATTAGATAAAGGTTGGACCTTAATTAAATGTGTTTTATAAAAGTGGCTGTAATAAATAATGAGAGAAAAAAAAGAGAAAAAAACCCAACGGTGTAATCATTTTGTTTTGCCGGCGCGGTGCGAAAGAGCTTTCGGTACCGAACGATCCCGAAAGCCGAGCGTTGTCTCTAAATTTTAATGTAAATAATCAACATTAGCACGTTTTTCGCGTTTTATTAAATATTCCAGCGGGATTTTCGAAACAACTCGCTGTTAAGTCAACACACTTACTTTTCGTACTTTATTTATAATAAAATCAAAACGCATACTCGCCTAGGTATTTTTTTTTAAAACGCGACTTACTTTCAATAAGTGTCTCGAATCGTTCAAAGCGTACGGCGCGGCGGGTCGATTTGGATTTCATTTCGGTGGGAAAATTTCCATTTACTCGGGCGTCTGGAAATCAGTCTATAAAATATCACGTCACGTCACAATCGGATATTACGACGTAATATCATAATACGTCTAATAGTTCATCGAGAATCGCCGATCGGTTGAATGATTTATTCAAAAAGCTAAACTACGTAGTATTGCCCATTTATAATATCTATTAAACCGTTCGATTTATAAAATATACATTTGCCAATTTAAATAACCGCGGTCATGTTCCAATCACTTTGACATATTGATATATTATACTTAAGACAATAATTCATGTTTAAAACCGTATCGACTGAAATATTGATATTTTTCTGTGTAACGACATAAATTACAACGGACGGCGAGTGGCAGCAGATGACGTTTCTCTAAATCGACCGTGTAATTCTAAAATTCGAATACAAACCTATACCGATTAGATAACAATCGATTGTCGATACGATAAATATTTTTTAGCAATGAGAATTATTAGAGAAATTGTTATGTTTCACTCGACAGGCGGGTTCGTCTATTCTATATAATCATAAATTTCTGTGAATAGATTGTCTCGAATGTCTTGACGTTTTTACAACAAATACGTTATAAAAATCCAATAGTCGACTCTTATTAAACTCTTATAAATTACAATCGTATATGATATACACCGTTGTAAACCGAGTTTTACCCGAAATTGGTTTTCCAATGGTCCGCGATTCACTCATCGACGACGTTGAGAAAACGAAATCAAACGATATTATATACCTGCGCGATTTCAATAATATTCTAAATTCAATCGTTAATAATAAACGTTGTTTATATGATAATATATTTAAATGTAAATCAAATGTATTCAATTTGAAAAAATCCAAAAAAAAATCTCAGTATAATATTTAAAACATTCAAATCGACGATACATTAAAAAAAAAAAAAAAAACCTCATAATATATTATACATTCTAATAACTCGGAAAAAAAAAAACCAAAAATAACCAAATATTTTAAAGTGAACTTTCCACAACATAAATAATGTAATACCTATAAAATATCATAATTCACGGTAAAAGTGTCATGGCCAGGGTTTTATTTCGAAGCGAGTTTACCGCTTGTGTTTCGGATTATGTCAATATGATGTCAAATGCCAGTATTTATATATATTTGTATACATAATAAAATAATATTATATAATGTGTGTTTACATTATACGGTTTTATTTAGAAGAACTCTTGCGAGTCGCTTTTTTCGGGAATCGAATCCGCGCGCCTAATTGTCAAATATATATTTTTAGTAGACTCGCGTGGTCGTTTTCACATTTCGTACATTATTAAAAATCTCGTTTCGGACAATTCAACAATCTCTTATACGTAAACAAATTAGCTCGCCTCTCTAAATACGAGAAAAATAATCGATTTGAATGTTTTATAATTAACAATATTGGTTTTAATTAAGTGCCGTGTAAAGAAAGAGCAGCCTGCCGCTTGCGGAGAGAAAAACTTTGAAATAAATCAGTGTCTGCACTATGTGTCGGTTTCTTTCAATGCGTTTCTTGTATTGCAATATTATTGTAAACTTTTTATTAAATTGTCGTTTAAACTGAACTCCGCGGGGAGTTTAGAGAATATACCGTCGACGATTCGCGTACAATAATAAACCAGATAAAATTAGGTGTGGTCGGTGGTAATTTAAACGTTTGTTATCGACGAATGGCGGAAATTACAGTATGGATGTCGTGCGAACGTCGCTCGGTTCCATTTCGTCGTTTGAAATGGTCTGCGAAACTTGATAATTGTAAATTAAATTTGACCAAATGTCTCGCCGTTAGTACGAGATTGTATTTGTATTGTAGTTTGTAGTTTGTTACATACCGTAAGTATGTAATAACGATACGAATACAATTATTATCGACGGGTACACCGATTTTAAAATCATATTTCTAGGAAATAGTCCTGTGAGTGTCCGACCGAATATTTCTACTTCGTTCCTTGAACAGACACAGTAGCGTTTGACGGGAAGACGCGTTATACAAATTGTATTCATAAAAGTCGAGGAAAGTCTCTAAGAGTAACGAACAACCGTCGGACAAAAGTAACGTAATACCTATATTAGTTTATTTATTTATTTATTTATTTATTTATTTATTTATACGGGCGTGGCCCTTTTTTAAACATACAACATTTGAGATAACAATTAATACAATATTATGCAATAATTTATAATATAGAGTTTTACAACCAAATTTTTAACTAACCTTTTTAAACATACAACATTTGAGAAAACAATTGATAAATATTATACAATAGTTTATAATATAGAGTTTTACAACCAAGTTTAATAATTTTAATACGACGTTTGTATTTTTTTAAATTCTTTTAAAACAATAATGAATACCATAAAAATATAAGATGCGCAAGAGTATAAAAAAAAAATAAAGGACATTGATTTGTACAAAAAATAATAACGAGTATCTATTATTTGTCATGTAATTAGCTCGCCGTATGAAGAAGTAAAAAAAGACTGTTTATTTTTCTCCGTCACTTTATATGCTAAAATCTAAACTAAACTTTACATAGGTACGCGCATAGAGTTGTTTGACATATTTAAATAATAACGACAATTTGCATGCGTCACGTTGTGAACGAGGTAAAATATTCAATTACACTTTCCGTCGCGAACAAATCTATTCGTGTTCTTTTTTCTTTTTTTTTATTATTTAAATTTCTAACCTGCCTTTATTCCACGGCGAGTTTAATTATTATTTATCTACACTATTGATCGTAATCCGGTTTATTCGGTACCGAAGTATTAAACTATGCTCTTCTTTGAGGTACCCGCCGCGTTTTCCTTTGTAGATTAATTTTTCTTTTCTTTCAATATCTTAGGCAATATAAAAAAAAAAAAAAACTACAATCGCGTATACGCGAGCGTACTTTACGGTAGATTTTTAGTCAGTGTGTTTTATAGAAACAATTTATTTTTGTTTTAAGTTTTCTAGAAAGTCCTTTACGCTTAGTGAGCCTGAAAAATGCATTTCTGTCATTATTATTGTTCATTCGGTGGAAATATTTTCTAAAAAGATAATGTTCAACAAAATATCAACTACTATACGAGTATATCAAACGCAAAAAAAAAAAAAAACTTAATTTAGAAAATAAAAACCATTTCTAATAACAGAAGAAAAAAAGAAAGAAAACGTTTTACTATATTTTCGGGAACGATTTCGTACGTTTCTAGAGAAACCGACGGGATTAATAGTTTGGTATTTTGAAAATGTACACCCAATAACGAGTTTCGTTCACTGATTATTATTTATTTCAACGACGACGAGCACATAACTACTACTAACAAGAATAAATTCCTTCGATTAATAACCACCACATCAGAAATGTTGTATTTCAAATGACTTTATTATAGAACGCCTTATTTGCTCTACAAATAAACATATTTAATGGTATACTTTTACTCGGCATAAGAAAAAGTGCTACTTTGCATGAAGAATAAACCAATATCGAGGACAGAGTGGAATTCATTATCATTTTGAATCTCAAAGCAACGACGACTTATTGAAAAAAAAAAAAAATGAAAAAAATAACGAAAGCATCGCGAGAGAGAGAGCAATCGTCGTCTATTCTTTATCGAATTAAATTTCGTATAAATTCGAAAGCAATATATTATTATAAACCCCATATGACATTTATACACGCGAACTGTGCGTAACCATAGTAGTGTACCGCGAAATGAAATATATTTGTATATTCTCGAACTGTAATAACAAATATTTGTACACGCAATTTAGGATTTTATATTTGATTTAAACCGTCATTATTTGTTTTTTCTGCAAAGACCTCGCGACGACATGGACCGCGCGCGTACCTTCCGAGTAAACGGTTCTAATGAAATAATACATGTAATATTAACATGGTACGGATTTACTATCCGAAAAAAAGGTTGACGAAAAAAAAAAAAACACATCATTACGCGCAATCGATACGTCCGCTTCGCTCGCGATATAAAAGGGTATTCATTTATTTACGTACTAGTGAATATCAATTACCCCCGTAACTTTCTCGCGAGCTTTAAAAGAGCCACGATAAAATGAAAATTACGATACGTCGCGTCGTCGGCGTATAGAAATCATTTCGTCTGACGTAATGTAGGTACTTTGCTTTTATAACGTTTATCAATCGAATATCTCCGCGACGACGTCCGACTTGTCGACTTCTTGTCCTAATGTCGTTGAAATTACACGTACAAATTGTTGCGATTTTTTTTAAAACATATCGACGGCAGTTTAACGATTTTGAACCGTTCGTGTTTTTCATTTCGCATAGTTTTATTTACAAACGGCGCGGCGCGGCGCGGCGGCGTTGACAGAAAATCAATTAAACTCAATGCTTACGACGACGCGACGGCTGTTTATTCAATTATAATTATTATAAAACCTTTTTTTTTTCATCTCTCGACGTTAGGTATGTGTTAAAAACACGAACGAAACCCATATTCGGTATCGTGTCATTTTAAATGTATTCATCTGAACGAACAATGTGTGTAATCGTAAAATAATTTCATATCTAAACGTCGTCGAACAATGTATCGAATCGATTTCTAACTAATTTTAACCGTCGTCGAACGTCGAAAATATGCAATCTAATGTAATATCATAAATTAATACATAAAAGTGCGACAAGATTCATAAATCGTAAATTCATAAAATGATTCGATTGGTAGCCGGGTCGTCCGGAAATCGTATGCACTCTGTTTAAACATATCTTCCAGACACTAAATTTGCAAATATTATGTAAATTATATCCATAACTCCGCGTTCAGCGTTTCCTTCGTCTCCCCGTAAAACTTTTTTCGTTTTCTTATTTCCTTCCAATAAATCAATTTAAAATATTATTATTTTTAAATGCCAATACCCAATGCCGTAATGAAGATACGGAGAAAACGGAACCGTAAAATATACATTAATCATATTTTATTTGTATTAAATCAATTTATCGTCGTATCGTCGTCGTGGCCGTAGTGGCTAAGTGGGTGTATTTTTTTTGAAACAATTTTATTTCAAACGACAATCGAGAGACAACGGAACGTTCGACTCGAGTCCGTCACCAGTAATCGTACAAAAGTCCAATTTGACATCTGTCCTCTGACGTCATATCATCATCATCATCATCATCATCATAAATCCGAATCTAAATCAGTTTCTAATTCGTCGAAATTCACTAGATAACTCACTAAAATTTGTTTTTATTTTTAATTATTTTCAAATAAAACAAATCAAACGGGAAGCTCTCGAGTGGCCGACGACGGCGCGGCGTATATTTGACGAGGCGTAGCTTCCAATATATTATTATTGCGATTTTGATTTCCTTTCGGAAATACTAATTTTTCAAATACAATACGAGCGATGTCGTCTTTATCCGGCGCAGAGTGCGGACAATCGTTTATCCTGTAGAAATAATAGTCGCCTCGAATGTGTGCCCATCAATTCCTTAACAAGCCATTCCACTTACATACATGTATCAAAATGTGTCAAAAATAACAAAAAGGCGGCGCGCAAAAAAATACAACTAAGCCTCCATATAATATACTCGTATATAGCCGCCCTCTAAATGTTAACAATCGAGACACTCGAGACGACATACCACACCCCATACAGAGCAGTCGAGTGTATCGATTTCGATAAATTTGAAATCGCGCGAAAACGATTACGCGACGAAAAAAAATAAAAAATAAACTCATTTAACAGGCCAAACTGCGCGCGGCGCGAGTAGGGGAAATCTAATTGACGTATTCTAGAAACCTCCCCCGGTAAAGCTTACGAGAAAGAGGAATTTTATTTTGTTTGGGAATCGCGGTTTACGCGCCGGTATAAAAGGAAATGAAAAAGTCAACCGCCGCGCCGCCGCGGTGTATTAGACACGTTTTTCTCGAGCAACAAAATATACAAATCATCATAACAAATGAATAGCGAAAACACATCGGTGGTGAAATCCAATTACGCGGGACTCGGTGAAATCAAAAACAACGGCGAACAAATATGGGGCGCGAACTAATAGAAATAAAAACAAACAAAACCGTGATTAATGACACCTGCTAGATAGGGCACGCGCACCTAGTGGCCGCGCGGTTTTCTCGCGGTCGCGCGACGAGAACCCTCATCGTGCGCGAAACATTCGCAATATTACACTCGCCTTGAAATATATTCTCCGGATGATCACGAAACAAGACGACACGCTCGAGCCGGACACGACGGGATTCGAATGATTCCGATCGAATAACATTCCTCGAAAACAATCGGTTTTACGGAGAGGGGGGGGGGAGAATCAATAAAGTGGTATTTCGATAAAATTCATATTCCGGTTGACTTTTGCATTTTTTTGGCTGCGTACTAGTTGCGCGTCCCGATTATCTGATATCAGAATATACGAGCTGTGATAATCACAATCGATATGAGTTGGTTGAATTTTAACAGATTTATGTATTATTAAAAATGTTTAAGTAACAGACAGAAACTTAAGAAAATATATTTATTTTTTTTTTAATTGAGAATAATCGACGTTTTTATAAAACGTACATCGACATAATCGTAATAATAATTATTAAACTAGCCAACAGATTTACTGTTATAATAATACAAAATTAAATTTTTCGAGAAATTTTTGTATCTTTCTATGATTAAAAATTCAAAAGTTAGTCTCTACGACTTTATAAGCGCGTTATAAATGGGAAGGAAAATAATGTGTTTACATCGGACGCAATTAGTGTAGTCGTTAAATGTTATTCGTTTGCTGCGATTTTTTTTTTTTTTTAATTCGATTTAGGTCGTACGTTATTTTTAGTTTATCTCGAGTTGAAAATATTTTATATCGATAAAGACGGCGGCGGCGGCGTTTTATTGCCGTCGTTTTTCCCTATTGTTTTATAAAATATGTGAAAAGCATTTCACAAATTATTTTATTTTACCTTTTTATATTTTCATTCTATTCGATACATCGCGCAAACTATTAAAATAAACACGTACAACGGAATTCATGTCTTCTGTCTACGTGACGTTAAACATAAATCGATCGGACGCGTTTGGTATTCTACTGATTGAGCCGTAAGAGTAACACCCACACAGGCTGTGACTAAAATAACCAATTTTTATCAATTTTCAAATAATTCTGCACGCACACACACACGCGCGCGCACAATTATGAGTTGGTAATAATATAATATATATATCGTGTTCATTATTCTTTATGAAATAAACACGCCTCGTGTGTATCTACTGTGTTTTAATATTTTTCTTTTTCGTCCGATTTTATGTGTCGAACGATATTGAAGAAATTGCAACAAAGGACTCGTCGAATGTTTCTTTCGCGAGTTGCTTTCATGACCTATTTTCTCGCGTTTACTTGAAATTTCAAATATCGGCGAACACGCGCGTTTTGGCCAACTCTCCGAACAAACTAAACTCACAGTCGGTTACAAATGTGCAATAATGCGTTATCGGATTCCGCGATCGCCGCGCCGCGCCGCACTCTCCTCGTCTCGATCGACATTTCGAACGTTGTTTATTACATCTCCCTCTAAATTTGTATAAAGGCGAAGAACAAGTGTGTTACGAAATCGCGTTCTCCGGCTTACGAATTTAGTCTACGAATTTTGATTGACCCATTTCGTCGACGTGCATATCTAGTTGGTGCCGCGAGTTCGTGAAGTCGACTATCAGACGACATAGTTCGCTGTTCGTAAGACGGTTTTCAATATAACGCGTTTATATTGATTAACGCGGTATCATCGCCGTAGTATAAGTCTCGGTAGATTTTCGAGCTTGTCAAACGATACGATAAATATTGTAAATCTCGGTCGGCGAGAGAATAGCGGAGAAGGGAGATAGATAAGATAACATTCGATACAGTGAAGTTTCGAGAGGAAATTAAAGAATTAATTTCCAATATTCGGCTTTGATTAGTTTGATTCATAACTTTGGAGGTAAATATTTAATGCGGAAATGAGAATATTTCTGTGCACGAGAAGGGCGGCAAAAACGTTACTGAAATTACAGGATGGAAATTTCGCGCACACGGGGAGGAGTGTTCGAGAGCTACTTTCTATGAACGACAAAGGACAAAATCGTAATCCGAATAGAATTAAACGAAAACTAGTTGTAGGCCTTAAGTATATTTTATTTTTTTTTTTGTAAATACATATATTATAAGAGCGTTATATCGTTGATTTAAGTTTAGTGTATTAATATTTCGACGTTAAAAATTAATAGAAACTTACTAGAATCCGTTTGAATCCGTTTTTTTTTTTTTTATTTGAATTTCTTAGTTACATAATATCAATAAACTTATTAAATCACGCTCAAGTTTTTTTTTTTTTTATTCTATAAAACTTTTCAACGAATACGATTTTCAAAACCAACTTTATCCGAGTTTATAATTTCAAACATTTTGTAGAATTAAAAAAAAAAAAAAAAATTTCATTTAAATGTTTTAACAATACTTTTAAACTTTTCCGGTTATTTCGATTTAATTCAACTAAAAAATTACTAGACGTGTTTCAATTCGTCTCGGTCAATAATCTCAAAATACGAATTTCGTTATAATCGCGCAAATGAATCGATGAAAAAGGTTTATTACATCAACGACAAAAACGAAAATATACGACGCACGTCGGGGTTGTATCTATCGCCATATCGATTATTAATACTTGTTATTTTTCATCTTACATGGGAGATGAATGATTCCGTTCGAAAGAATTCGACCGACTCTCGATTGTTTTCAACACGTTACGGGATATCAAAACTAGAATACGCCGGCGGTCGGGTGGAACGGGAAGGTTTTTTAAGTTTTAAAAGTTTAATTCCAGAGATGCGCTCTGCAACAAGAACGCAAACGACATCCATAACATTGTTGAATATGAATTCGTTTGGGTTTTACTAATGATATTGCCATGTCGAATGGCGTAAGTTTTTCCGTTTACCAGTGTTATTACGCACATCTTTTTCTCTCCAAGCAGTTACACCTTCGGTGTAATTTCTTTTTATCATAATCGTTAAAAATCGCGTTGTAAGTGGCGCGGCGGTCTAGCGGTTGCGTTGCGCTGCAACAGTAGGCGGCGGCGGCGCGAGAGAAATAAAATCGTTGTTTTATAAAATGTAAAATCGCATAGAACAACAGTTTGTTGTTTATCGCAGCCGTTTAGACTCTATGTAGTTTAATGTATACTAAACACTATGAGCACGGTCAGAGCTTTTGATTAAAACACAAATCGGAATTTCCTTAGAAAATATAAAAATTAATTTAAAAAATAAAAACAAAAACCGTGTAAATACGCGAAAAAACGTTCTAAACTAACGGTTACTATTTATTAGTCGAATTATTTCGTTTCGTAACCATCGCGATATCGCGAATCCGTATTGGTTTTTAAAACCGACCGCGGTGTCGCGGAATATTTGTTTAAAAACAATAGGAACCTTCCTTCCACCCGTGCCCAGGCGTTGCGGAAAACGGCGAATGCTCTCGGCTAACGGTCTCTACTATTGCTATCTATTATTATCACACTCGAGCCCTATCCGATTGCAAAACATAATCTTTTGATACCCAACCCCGGCGCGGCGTGTCCGCGTCGCCGTATCGGTTATACTAAAGTCTCTGGCGTCCTAATAGTTCGGCGCCGGCGTTGTTCCTCGAGGAACGATTATTGTAAAATACACTCGGCTTTCATAAATCACCGCGCACCGCGTTTGACCCACCCATTCTCTCGAAAACACTATTGTCGTGGATTGAGCAATAAATAAGGTGTAGTTCTATGACTAGATTAACGAGGCGACGACGCGCGGGGACAAACGTGACGGCGAGACACCCTGTACATGTGTGCGCGCACTATATCCTAATCCACCGAGTACTTATCGAGATATGCGCTCACAAACGGAAAAAAACGGCTTTTTTATTACTATTATTTATTATTACTATTATTTGACGGTAAAACGGGAAAATAGTCGTAAAATCGAAAATTTGGTACCAGGAGTTCAGGAGGTGTTGTCGTTTTTTCGCGACGATTTCCACATTTTTCCATTTTTAACCCACTTAGGGTTGGATTTTCGAGACGTACTATAGCTCAAAACCTTCCCCGAGACTTAGCGAATCCATTGGTGAAAACATAACTTAAATCCACCGAGTACTTATCGAGATATGCGCTCACAAACGGAAAAAAACGGCTTTTTTATTACTATTATTTATTATTACTATTATTTGACGGTAAAACGGGAAAATAGTCGTAAAATCGAAAATTTGGTACCAGGAGTTCAGGAGGTGTTGTCGTTTTTTCGCGACGATTTCCACATTTTTCCATTTTTAACCCACTTAGGGTTGGATTTTCGAGACGTACTATAGCTCAAAACCTTCCCCGAGACTTAGCGAATCCATTGGTGAAAACATAACTTAAATCCACCGAGTACTTATCGAGATATGCGCTCACAAACGGAAAAAAACGGCTTTTTTATTACTATTATTTATTATTACTATTATTTGACGGTAAAACGGGAAAATAGTCGTAAAATCGAAAATTTGGTACCAGGAGTTCAGGAGGTGTTGTCGTTTTTTCGCGACGATTTCCACATTTTTCCATTTTTAACCCACTTAGGGTTGGATTTTCGAGACGTACTATAGCTCAAAACCTTCCCCGAGACTTAGCGAATCCATTGGTGAAAACATAACTTAAATCCACCGAGTACTTATCGAGATATGCGCTCACAAACGGAAAAAAACGGCTTTTTTATTACTATTATTTATTATTACTATTATTTGACGGTAAAACGGGAAAATAGTCGTAAAATCGAAAATTTGGTACCAGGAGTTCAGGAGGTGTTGTCGTTTTTTCGCGACGATTTCCACATTTTTCCATTTTTAACCCACTTAGGGTTGGATTTTCGAGACGTACTATAGCTCAAAACCTTCCCCGAGACTTAGCGAATCCATTGGTGAAAACATAACTTAAATCCACCGAGTACTTATCGAGATATGCGCTCACAAACGGAAAAAAACGGCTTTTTTATTACTATTATTTATTATTACTATTATTTGACGGTAAAACGGGAAAATAGTCGTAAAATCGAAAATTTGGTACCAGGAGTTCAGGAGGTGTTGTCGTTTTTTCGCGACGATTTCCACATTTTTCCATTTTTAACCCACTTAGGGTTGGATTTTCGAGACGTACTATAGCTCAAAACCTTCCCCGAGACTTAGCGAATCCATTGGTGAAAACATAACTTAAATCCACCGAGTACTTATCGAGATATGCGCTCACAAACGGAAAAAAACGGCTTTTTTATTACTATTATTTATTATTACTATTATTTGACGGTAAAACGGGAAAATAGTCGTAAAATCGAAAATTTGGTACCAGGAGTTCAGGAGGTGTTGTCGTTTTTTCGCGACGATTTCCACATTTTTCCATTTTTAACCCACTTAGGGTTGGATTTTCGAGACGTACTATAGCTCAAAACCTTCCCCGAGACTTAGCGAATCCATTGGTGAAAACATAACTTAAATCCACCGAGTACTTATCGAGATATGCGCTCACAAACGGAAAAAAACGGCTTTTTTATTACTATTATTTATTATTACTATTATTTGACGGTAAAACGGGAAAATAGTCGTAAAATCGAAAATTTGGTACCAGGAGTTCAGGAGGTGTTGTCGTTTTTTCGCGACGATTTCCACATTTTTCCATTTTTAACCCACTTAGGGTTGGATTTTCGAGACGTACTATAGCTCAAAACCTTCCCCGAGACTTAGCGAATCCATTGGTGAAAACATAACTTAAATCCACCGAGTACTTATCGAGATATGCGCTCACAAACGGAAAAAAACGGCTTTTTTATTACTATTATTTATTATTACTATTATTTGACGGTAAAACGGGAAAATAGTCGTAAAATCGAAAATTTGGTACCAGGAGTTCAGGAGGTGTTGTCGTTTTTTCGCGACGATTTCCACATTTTTCCATTTTTAACCCACTTAGGGTTGGATTTTCGAGACGTACTATAGCTCAAAACCTTCCCCGAGACTTAGCGAATCCATTGGTGAAAACATAACTTAAATCCACCGAGTACTTATCGAGATATGCGCTCACAAACGGAAAAAAACGGCTTTTTTATTACTATTATTTATTATTACTATTATTTGACGGTAAAACGGGAAAATAGTCGTAAAATCGAAAATTTGGTACCAGGAGTTCAGGAGGTGTTGTCGTTTTTTCGCGACGATTTCCACATTTTTCCATTTTTAACCCACTTAGGGTTGGATTTTCGAGACGTACTATAGCTCAAAACCTTCCCCGAGACTTAGCGAATCCATTGGTGAAAACATAACTTAAATCCACCGAGTACTTATCGAGATATGCGCTCACAAACGGAAAAAAACGGCTTTTTTATTACTATTATTTATTATTACTATTATTTGACGGTAAAACGGGAAAATAGTCGTAAAATCGAAAATTTGGTACCAGGAGTTCAGGAGGTGTTGTCGTTTTTTCGCGACGATTTCCACATTTTTCCATTTTTAACCCACTTAGGGTTGGATTTTCGAGACGTACTATAGCTCAAAACCTTCCCCGAGACTTAGCGAATCCATTGGTGAAAACATAACTTAAATCCACCGAGTACTTATCGAGATATGCGCTCACAAACGGAAAAAAACGGCTTTTTTATTACTATTATTTATTATTACTATTATTTGACGGTAAAACGGGAAAATAGTCGTAAAATCGAAAATTTGGTACCAGGAGTTCAGGAGGTGTTGTCGTTTTTTCGCGACGATTTCCACATTTTTCCATTTTTAACCCACTTAGGGTTGGATTTTCGAGACGTACTATAGCTCAAAACCTTCCCCGAGACTTAGCGAATCCATTGGTGAAAACATAACTTAAATCCACCGAGTACTTATCGAGATATGCGCTCACAAACGGAAAAAAACGGCTTTTTTATTACTATTATTTATTATTACTATTATTTGACGGTAAAACGGGAAAATAGTCGTAAAATCGAAAATTTGGTACCAGGAGTTCAGGAGGTGTTGTCGTTTTTTCGCGACGATTTCCACATTTTTCCATTTTTAACCCACTTAGGGTTGGATTTTCGAGACGTACTATAGCTCAAAACCTTCCCCGAGACTTAGCGAATCCATTGGTGAAAACATAACTTAAATCCACCGAGTACTTATCGAGATATGCGCTCACAAACGGAAAAAAACGGCTTTTTTATTACTATTATTTATTATTACTATTATTTGACGGTAAAACGGGAAAATAGTCGTAAAATCGAAAATTTGGTACCAGGAGTTCAGGAGGTGTTGTCGTTTTTTCGCGACGATTTCCACATTTTTCCATTTTTAACCCACTTAGGGTTGGATTTTCGAGACGTACTATAGCTCAAAACCTTCCCCGAGACTTAGCGAATCCATTGGTGAAAACATAACTTAAATCCACCGAGTACTTATCGAGATATGCGCTCACAAACGGAAAAAAACGGCTTTTTTATTACTATTATTTATTATTACTATTATTTGACGGTAAAACGGGAAAATAGTCGTAAAATCGAAAATTTGGTACCAGGAGTTCAGGAGGTGTTGTCGTTTTTTCGCGACGATTTCCACATTTTTCCATTTTTAACCCACTTAGGGTTGGATTTTCGAGACGTACTATAGCTCAAAACCTTCCCCGAGACTTAGCGAATCCATTGGTGAAAACATAACTTAAATCCACCGAGTACTTATCGAGATATGCGCTCACAAACGGAAAAAAACGGCTTTTTTATTACTATTATTTATTATTACTATTATTTGACGGTAAAACGGGAAAATAGTCGTAAAATCGAAAATTTGGTACCAGGAGTTCAGGAGGTGTTGTCGTTTTTTCGCGACGATTTCCACATTTTTCCATTTTTAACCCACTTAGGGTTGGATTTTCGAGACGTACTATAGCTCAAAACCTTCCCCGAGACTTAGCGAATCCATTGGTGAAAACATAACTTAAATCCACCGAGTACTTATCGAGATATGCGCTCACAAACGGAAAAAAACGGCTTTTTTATTACTATTATTTATTATTACTATTATTTGACGGTAAAACGGGAAAATAGTCGTAAAATCGAAAATTTGGTACCAGGAGTTCAGGAGGTGTTGTCGTTTTTTCGCGACGATTTCCACATTTTTCCATTTTTAACCCACTTAGGGTTGGATTTTCGAGACGTACTATAGCTCAAAACCTTCCCCGAGACTTAGCGAATCCATTGGTGAAAACATAACTTAAATCCACCGAGTACTTATCGAGATATGCGCTCACAAACGGAAAAAAACGGCTTTTTTATTACTATTATTTATTATTACTATTATTTGACGGTAAAACGGGAAAATAGTCGTAAAATCGAAAATTTGGTACCAGGAGTTCAGGAGGTGTTGTCGTTTTTTCGCGACGATTTCCACATTTTTCCATTTTTAACCCACTTAGGGTTGGATTTTCGAGACGTACTATAGCTCAAAACCTTCCCCGAGACTTAGCGAATCCATTGGTGAAAACATAACTTAAATCCACCGAGTACTTATCGAGATATGCGCTCACAAACGGAAAAAAACGGCTTTTTTATTACTATTATTTATTATTACTATTATTTGACGGTAAAACGGGAAAATAGTCGTAAAATCGAAAATTTGGTACCAGGAGTTCAGGAGGTGTTGTCGTTTTTTCGCGACGATTTCCACATTTTTCCATTTTTAACCCACTTAGGGTTGGATTTTCGAGACGTACTATAGCTCAAAACCTTCCCCGAGACTTAGCGAATCCATTGGTGAAAACATAACTTAAATCCACCGAGTACTTATCGAGATATGCGCTCACAAACGGAAAAAAACGGCTTTTTTATTACTATTATTTATTATTACTATTATTTGACGGTAAAACGGGAAAATAGTCGTAAAATCGAAAATTTGGTACCAGGAGTTCAGGAGGTGTTGTCGTTTTTTCGCGACGATTTCCACATTTTTCCATTTTTAACCCACTTAGGGTTGGATTTTCGAGACGTACTATAGCTCAAAACCTTCCCCGAGACTTAGCGAATCCATTGGTGAAAACATAACTTAAATCCACCGAGTACTTATCGAGATATGCGCTCACAAACGGAAAAAAACGGCTTTTTTATTACTATTATTTATTATTACTATTATTTGACGGTAAAACGGGAAAATAGTCGTAAAATCGAAAATTTGGTACCAGGAGTTCAGGAGGTGTTGTCGTTTTTTCGCGACGATTTCCACATTTTTCCATTTTTAACCCACTTAGGGTTGGATTTTCGAGACGTACTATAGCTCAAAACCTTCCCCGAGACTTAGCGAATCCATTGGTGAAAACATAACTTAAATCCACCGAGTACTTATCGAGATATGCGCTCACAAACGGAAAAAAACGGCTTTTTTATTACTATTATTTATTATTACTATTATTTGACGGTAAAACGGGAAAATAGTCGTAAAATCGAAAATTTGGTACCAGGAGTTCAGGAGGTGTTGTCGTTTTTTCGCGACGATTTCCACATTTTTCCATTTTTAACCCACTTAGGGTTGGATTTTCGAGACGTACTATAGCTCAAAACCTTCCCCGAGACTTAGCGAATCCATTGGTGAAAACATAACTTAAATCCACCGAGTACTTATCGAGATATGCGCTCACAAACGGAAAAAAACGGCTTTTTTATTACTATTATTTATTATTACTATTATTTGACGGTAAAACGGGAAAATAGTCGTAAAATCGAAAATTTGGTACCAGGAGTTCAGGAGGTGTTGTCGTTTTTTCGCGACGATTTCCACATTTTTCCATTTTTAACCCACTTAGGGTTGGATTTTCGAGACGTACTATAGCTCAAAACCTTCCCCGAGACTTAGCGAATCCATTGGTGAAAACATAACTTAAATCCACCGAGTACTTATCGAGATATGCGCTCACAAACGGAAAAAAACGGCTTTTTTATTACTATTATTTATTATTACTATTATTTGACGGTAAAACGGGAAAATAGTCGTAAAATCGAAAATTTGGTACCAGGAGTTCAGGAGGTGTTGTCGTTTTTTCGCGACGATTTCCACATTTTTCCATTTTTAACCCACTTAGGGTTGGATTTTCGAGACGTACTATAGCTCAAAACCTTCCCCGAGACTTAGCGAATCCATTGGTGAAAACATAACTTAAATCCACCGAGTACTTATCGAGATATGCGCTCACAAACGGAAAAAAACGGCTTTTTTATTACTATTATTTATTATTACTATTATTTGACGGTAAAACGGGAAAATAGTCGTAAAATCGAAAATTTGGTACCAGGAGTTCAGGAGGTGTTGTCGTTTTTTCGCGACGATTTCCACATTTTTCCATTTTTAACCCACTTAGGGTTGGATTTTCGAGACGTACTATAGCTCAAAACCTTCCCCGAGACTTAGCGAATCCATTGGTGAAAACATAACTTAAATCCACCGAGTACTTATCGAGATATGCGCTCACAAACGGAAAAAAACGGCTTTTTTATTACTATTATTTATTATTACTATTATTTGACGGTAAAACGGGAAAATAGTCGTAAAATCGAAAATTTGGTACCAGGAGTTCAGGAGGTGTTGTCGTTTTTTCGCGACGATTTCCACATTTTTCCATTTTTAACCCACTTAGGGTTGGATTTTCGAGACGTACTATAGCTCAAAACCTTCCCCGAGACTTAGCGAATCCATTGGTGAAAACATAACTTAAATCCACCGAGTACTTATCGAGATATGCGCTCACAAACGGAAAAAAACGGCTTTTTTATTACTATTATTTATTATTACTATTATTTGACGGTAAAACGGGAAAATAGTCGTAAAATCGAAAATTTGGTACCAGGAGTTCAGGAGGTGTTGTCGTTTTTTCGCGACGATTTCCACATTTTTCCATTTTTAACCCACTTAGGGTTGGATTTTCGAGACGTACTATAGCTCAAAACCTTCCCCGAGACTTAGCGAATCCATTGGTGAAAACATAACTTAAATCCACCGAGTACTTATCGAGATATGCGCTCACAAACGGAAAAAAACGGCTTTTTTATTACTATTATTTATTATTACTATTATTTGACGGTAAAACGGGAAAATAGTCGTAAAATCGAAAATTTGGTACCAGGAGTTCAGGAGGTGTTGTCGTTTTTTCGCGACGATTTCCACATTTTTCCATTTTTAACCCACTTAGGGTTGGATTTTCGAGACGTACTATAGCTCAAAACCTTCCCCGAGACTTAGCGAATCCATTGGTGAAAACATAACTTAAATCCACCGAGTACTTATCGAGATATGCGCTCACAAACGGAAAAAAACGGCTTTTTTATTACTATTATTTATTATTACTATTATTTGACGGTAAAACGGGAAAATAGTCGTAAAATCGAAAATTTGGTACCAGGAGTTCAGGAGGTGTTGTCGTTTTTTCGCGACGATTTCCACATTTTTCCATTTTTAACCCACTTAGGGTTGGATTTTCGAGACGTACTATAGCTCAAAACCTTCCCCGAGACTTAGCGAATCCATTGGTGAAAACATAACTTAAATCCACCGAGTACTTATCGAGATATGCGCTCACAAACGGAAAAAAACGGCTTTTTTATTACTATTATTTATTATTACTATTATTTGACGGTAAAACGGGAAAATAGTCGTAAAATCGAAAATTTGGTACCAGGAGTTCAGGAGGTGTTGTCGTTTTTTCGCGACGATTTCCACATTTTTCCATTTTTAACCCACTTAGGGTTGGATTTTCGAGACGTACTATAGCTCAAAACCTTCCCCGAGACTTAGCGAATCCATTGGTGAAAACATAACTTAAATCCACCGAGTACTTATCGAGATATGCGCTCACAAACGGAAAAAAAGGGCTTTTTTATTACTATTATTTATTATTACTATTATTTGACGGTAAAACGGGAAAATAGTCGTAAAATCGAAAATTTGGTACCAGGAGTTCAGGAGGTGTTGTCGTTTTTTCGCGACGATTTCCACATTTTTCCATTTTTAACCCACTTAGGGTTGGATTTTCGAGACGTACTATAGCTCAAAACCTTCCCCGAGACTTAGCGAATCCATTGGTGGAAACATAACTTAAATCCATCGAGTATTTATCGAGATATGCGCTTACAAACGAAAAAAAAAGGGCTTTATTATTACTATTATTTATTATTACTATTATTTTGACTTCCAAAACTGCGAAAAATACTCGAAAAATCGCGATTTTGTACCAGGAGTTCAGGAGCCGACGTGGTTTTTTTCTCGACGATTTCACCGCTACAGTGCTGCCATCTAGCGGCAATCCATATTGATTTTACTCTCAATTACTCGGCAAAAACGACGCTACACCTCCTGAACTCCTGGTACGAAATCTCGATTTTTCGAGTATTTTTCGCGGTTTTGAAGAGGAAAATAATAGTAATAATAAGTAATAGTAATAATAAATAATAGTAATAATAAAAAAAAAAATCTGCGCGTGGGACCAAAACATCAACAGGACATCTGTCACTCAAAAAACTCATGCGCAGTACAGTGGAATGTGACATTTGGACGATAACTAAGGAATTCCCAGTACCAAAATATGAAAATTCGAGGGTTTTCAGTCGTTTTCAGACGAAAAATCGTCCCCGGGTGTCGGACGTTTTGTCGCTAGAGGGCAGCACTATAGCGGAGAAGTCGATGAGAAAAAAACGACGTCACCTCCTGAACTCCTGGTACGAAATCTCGATTTTTCGAGTATTTTTCGCAGTTTTGAAGAGGAAAATAATAGTAATAATAAGTAATAGTAATAATAAATAATAGTAATAATAAGTAATAGTCATAATAAATAATAAATAATAGTGATAAGAGTGATAAGGATAAATTTGGTCAGAGAAAAATCTGCGCACTGTACCAAAACATCAACAGGACATGTGTCACTCAAAAAACTCATGCGCAGTACAGTGCAAAGTGACAGTTGGACGATAACTAAGGAATTCCCAGTATCAAAATATGAAAATTCGAGGGTTTTCACTCGTTTTCAGACGAAAAATCGTTCCCGGGTGTCAGACATTTTGCCGCTAGAGGGCAGCACTATAGCGGAGAAATCGTCGAGAAAAAAACGACGTCACCTCCTGAACTCCTGGTACGAAATCTCGATTTTTCGAGTATTTTTCGCAGTTTTGGACGTGAAAATAATAGTAATAATAAATGCCGGTTGCCGCTAGATGGCAGCACTGTAGCGGTGAAATCGTCGAGAAAAAAAACCACGTCATCTCCTGAACTCCTGGTACAAAATCGCGATTTTTCGACTATTTTTCGCAGTTTCGAAGAGGAAAATAATAGTAATAATAAATAATAGTAATGATAAAAATTAAAATCTGCGCGTGGAACCGAAAATCGAGCTGGACATCTGTCACTCAATAAACCTCATGCGCAGTATAGTGCAGAGTGACAGTTGGACGATGACTTAGGAATTCCTAATCCAAAAATATGAAAATTCGGGGGTTTTCGCTCATTTTCCGACGTTGTCGATCGAAAAGGGCAATATTGTTTACAGAAAAACAATAATAGTAATAATAATTAATAGTTATAATCGTAATAGTAATAATAAGTAATAATAATAATCGATGCGAAATTCGAAATAATAGTAATAAAATAGTGGTTGCATCCAGCGAGTGGTAACAGAATATTAACATTGCATGATAAGTATTTTAACTGTAAAATAATAATATGGGAATTCAAATAGTTTTAAACATAAAATTATTAATTGTATACAATCATATTCTTAACAGACGTGTTTATTTTATTTAATTTTACATAATTCATTAACGTCTATAAAACTATATTATCCACTTTGGTACGAATGGTAGGTTTCATTGAGTTGACACACAAGCATTTTGAAGTTTGCAAATTAATATCTATGCAAAAATTATTTTCATCAACACGGGAATTCTCGTGAATTGATTATTTGAAGTGATTCCGGAGGAAAAAAATTACATCTATTTCACTAGGCATTCGACTTATTGAGTAGTAAGGACACTATCGAGTAGGACATGTTTATCACCTGAAAATATCACCATATGTTAAATTATTACTTATTACCTTTTATAATATCATTAAAAATATGAACTTAAAGCACTCCATTGTACATAGAGATCGAGTTTTAAACTATTTCTTTATAATAACTTAAAATTTTTACTAGATGATTTTGAAAATAGATGTTCCATGTGCTTACTTGTAATGTAGACAACAAATTATAAACCTATCATTTAAGTAATATCCAGTATAAACATTAAATTATTATATTGTATGAACAATTTACCCTTGTGAACATTTCAAGATTAATGATGGACGTCGGTGTTATCTTCATCACTCGATTGTGAGCTGAATTCATGTTCATGGCCAATAATAAAGTCTTTTTAAACTTTAAATCCATCGCAGTCCAATTACTACTATACAATCCGAAGTTCATCATAGATTTCTGACAATAATTTATTTACGGAATTAAAAGATCATGGTTTCGTACAAAATAAATAATATAAATAATTAATGTTACTGCAGTGTCTGTGTAGTTGAATATGTAACAATAAATGTAGAGTTCAAAAACAAGCGATGCACAACCGCTAAACAATTTGAAAAACGCTATAGATATGACCGGCAAGCCCATTAGATACGCCTTAAAAAAAATAAAAAAAATAAAAAATGATCTTCGTAGGTATATAAAAACATACTGAAATACTTACCAACGACAGTGAAAATATTACTATGATTACTCCATATGATCCACTGGTTATTTGAATCATTACTAGAGGTTGGAAAACGTCAAAAAAATCGTCGAATTTTCTGTAAGAAAAATTACAGCAAAAATAATTAAAATGTGTTAAAATCGTTAAAACCGCAATAAATATGTTGGCATTATTGTGTGCTCTCTACAATAATTATTTTTTCGGAGTACTCGGTATAAATATTGTCATAAAATTGTTGTAATTGAATTATGAACACACACCATAGCAAGGAATAAACGTATTGAATTTGTCAAATCTGAACAGTCAATAATAATCATTTTGAACTATCACGTACTGTACGTAATATAATTTAATGTACGTGTAACTAATGTTCGTATCGATGCTTACACGCAGTGCCGGCGTTATGATTTCCAAGGCCCATGTGCGAATTATTAATGCGAGACTATATCGTAAAGAAAAAAAGCTCCCTATACTTATAGGTACAACTATTCTTTCTAATATAATTTTTAGTTTTAAATAATCGGATATGGAAATTCAAGTTCAAAATTGTATATGTGTACGTATCTGCCGATTTTCATTGTAATAAATCATATTTAATCCTACAACAACACCGCGGAAATACACGGTCCTTATGCGGACGACGTAAAGCGCGAGGCTCTGTGCATTTTTTGTACACTCATCACCCCTCTGCTTACACGCACCATAAGTCAATTAATATTATACTCACTTCATAATTTTTTGATTATCTCGAATGTTTGTTATCAAATCATTGTGAAAATCTGAATTCATATCGTCTTTTTTCGCACTAATACCTGCAACAATAGCGATCAACGTTCGTGCAATTCTATACAGCGCATTTAATGTAATATTTAAAAATTAATTTGGAATATCGTCGTATATCATAATACCATTATAATAGTTGTAAATTAATTGCAAAAGACGAAGTAGAAAAAAATCGATACATACTAACGCGTTTTAACGTTATGTAAGCGGATGAAATATTTTTGAAAATCACGGTTTGAATATATACGAGTATATAGTGTTATAATAGAATGGCACCAAATTGAATTGGATTGAATTTAATAATGTGAAAATATCGTTCGACGACGTCGCGGCTGGGCGAGAATAATTTCGGGCGAAAAAAAAAAAAACGCGCCGCCGCATCATCGAGCCGAACCCGGATATATTGTGGTAAACCGCGCCAAAATAACATATTTTTTTATTTTTTTTTAAAAATATTGTTTGAAAGCGTTTAACAATAGCGGCCGATCGAACACGTCGCGGCACGTAATGTTTATGTTACGTTTGTCGGAATTTCAAAACGGTGACATTCCATGTACCACCTCGCTCGCCCGATCTCGCTCCCTGCGACTTCTTCCTGTGGGCATATTTGAAGTCAAAAGTTTATGTGAATAAGCCACGAACATTAGCCGATTTACTAGATTCAATAGGAAGTGAAATTGCATCGATTTCAGCGGGAAAGTGGGAGAAAGTGATGACTAACTTTAGTGAGCGTCTCCAAGAATGCATCGCCATGCGCGGACGCCATTTGTCGGACATTTTGTTTCACACATAAGTTTTTTTCATATTTAATAAAAAAAACTTCCCGTAATTTGCTAAAACTGTTTGTTTTTTTTTCACCTCAGTACCTCAAATATTAAAAGTGTGGCGTTAATTTGAAATGTGGTCGTTTTTGCTCCGCCACCCTGTATTTATACCATTTAGTAATGTGTTGTCGTGATGTAAATACAGGTACTGTAATAGAGTGTTAAACGGAGTTTACGAAAAACCGACTAGTATGAAAAAAGGTCGCTTTGGCGCAGTTCACACCACGACCCGAGGGCAGGTGACGCCGATAACGCGGTCGCGATACCTAATAACTAGAGTCCGGATTTATATGCATTTGCATGTTTGTCCTAAGTGTTCATATCATACCGAATTTAAACACCAAATTATATATTGCATATTTTGCACATTTCGAGGGTTATTGCATAATTGTTCATAAATGCACATAAAATGCATATTTAATTGGTTTTTAATAAATTATCTATTTGAATTTACAATCAATTTAGTTATTACCTTACTGAAATGAGATCGGAGCACGAATAGATATTACGATAGGTATTATTGTATTAATAACAAAAAAATCACATTTTAATTTTAAGTGTTGTTCTGACAAATTTTAAAATTTAGATTGTAAATGTTTAAAATATTTATATAAGGCTTGTTATTTTGGTTTTGATTTTGATAAGTTTTCCAAAAGAATTAGATTGATTTGCAATACGTATATAGCAGTGGATATAATAATTTATTTTGTTTTTGATGTAAAAGTGTGGTTTTAAAAAAAAAAACACATTTTATTAAGTGTAACATAATGCATATAATTGCATATTATTTGCATCGTATTCGACACTTTTTAAATGCATATAAATCCGGGCTCTACTAATTAACGAACCATCTGCGCCGCGGCCGACAGCCCGGTACCCGGCGGCGACGGTGTGAAACTGCGCGTGCAGCGCGTAGCACATGGTCATCGCGTAGCAGTCGAACCACAGCCAGGTGATGACGTTGACGACGCACATGGTCGACTCGATGGCGTACAGCGCGGTCCAGCCGGACAGCGAGTTGTACGTGGCGTCGGACACGGGGAACCAGTAGTTGTAGATGGTCGGCCGGCGCGCCGTCTCGGTGCCGTCGAGCCGGGTGAGCGGCACGCGGTCGTCCACGACCAGCGGCGTGACCATCCAGACGCCCAGCGTGCCGTAGCTGACCACCACGAACGCGCGCAGCACCGCCGACAGCCTGGCCCCGCACCGGCGCACCTCGGACGGGTCCAGGCGGCCGCGGGCCGTGAACGCGTGCCCGGCCAGGTCCAGGCCGTCGCGCAGCCGGTCCGCGTTGCGCAGCACCACGTAGCCCTTGGACAGGCACATCAGCGTGTTGCCCATGACCAGCGACTGGAACGCGAACCGCTGGAAGTCGTTGGAGTAGAAGTACAGGCCGGCCAGCTGCACCACCTGCACGGCCAGCGACGCGGACAGCACCGCGGCCCACGCGGTCCGGTACCAGTGGCCGGCGGCGGCGGCGTCGCGGCTCCCGCCCGGCCACAGTAGCTGGTGCAGGCCGATCGCTTTGAACAGCCCCGCGTCCACCGCGGTGTCCACGTCCACGTCGCGGCCTGCGTCCGCGGTCGCGTCGGTTTTACCGTCGCTCCTGCTACGGGACAACCGGGCGCCGAGCATTGTATTTCCGTTTCGTGTCGCGTCGCGCGAACCCTTTCGGTATTTGCAAACTGCAGTGTGTCGGGCAAACCATCATCGCGGTCTTTTTAAATATATATATACCAAAGAGACACCCTCCCCCCACCAATAAACATAGATTTCACCACAGGCGTCTGCGCAGACTTCTTCGGTCGCCATGTAGACACACGGAAAAGAAATTATACACACGTCATAAAATCAATACGTTTCTCACTTCAATCGGAATCGAAAATCAGGTACACGAGTACCCACAATCTACACATACATTATAAAACAATAATTGTTTTCATATCAAAAATAAACGATACGCCGTCGATTCGCGACACGTGCACTTACTTGGCTCGCCGACACGCAGGGGTGAACTGAGGCGAAACTTCGGTCCCGGAAGTCTTTAAAATACCCGACCTTTGTCATTTCTCTGGACGAATTTCCCGAAATCACCGAATACTTGTGATTTCTTTCTGTTTTGGACGTCATTCCCAATTATTTTATTACAAAACAATGAGTACAATATTTAAAATGGTCTTATTTTAATAATAATAATAATTACGAAAAAAAAAATGTTTAAGTTTTAAACGTAAAAGCATTATGTTTAGTAAATAAATGTTGATACATGTATAATTTTTATTTTTTAATTTATTGTATACAATTTTTTATTTTAATAAATTTATTGGTTTTAAACAATTTTATAAAAGTTTACATCTATATTATTCATTTTGATACGAATGGTACGCTTGATTAAGTCGACGCGAGAATTTTTAATTTTGTAAATTATACATTTCTAGTGTAAATAATGCAATTTTTGTTAAAATTATCAAAAGTAGTTTGGATATTTGTGTCCAATACGATATATCCATTTGGTAGTGAACACATCTACTTTATGTATTTGACTTATTGAGTAGTAAGGACACTGTCGAGTATGACATTTTCATTACCTGAAAGAATCACACCATGTTTAATAATACGTTTGTTTTTTTTTTTTCTTCAAATAAATAATATATTTATTTAAAATTATTTAGAATTATTATTTAAATAAATAATCAAAATCGTAGGATAAAATCTAAATAGATTTTAGATCCTTAAAATAAGAGACATGAATCCTTACTATTTTTTCAAACACGAGCGGAAAAATCATGTAGGGATCATTTGTTGGCAATGATTTAATTTTGATTATGTGATTTATTGCCAATTTCCATACAATGATTATTTAAAAGTACCGTACACGGAGCATTTTTAGTTCTACTGGTGAGGTTTTTATTACACAACACATTCTGACATCAGTCGAATACACGCTTGACGAATATGTACAATATAATATAATACACATTATGTGTAAAATTGTAATGAAAATTACAAATTATATAGCTTATTAAGTGTAATATACACATTACATAATTTTATATGGAATAATTACCCTAGAAAACATTTCAAGATCGATGATGGTTATTGGTGTTATCTTCATCATTCGACTATGCGATGAATTCATGTTCATGGCCAATAATAAAGTTTTTTTAAACTTTAAGTCCATCGAAGTCCAATTACTACTATACAATCCGAAGTTCACCATAGATTTCTGGCAGCAAACAGTAAATAAAATTAAAATCTCACGACTTTATATAGTTAAAAACAATTTGCGTAGTATAACGATGATTAATTTTTACCGCAGTATCTGCATAATTGAATATGTAACAAAAAATGAAGAGTTCAAAAACAACCGACAAAAAACCGCTAAACAATTTCAATAACGCGATGGATTCGACTTGCACGCCCATTAAATACGCCTTAACAAAAATTACAAAATTATGTCTGTAGATAATACGAATCGTAAAAACGCTTACCAATAAAAATATGATCATTATTACTCCGTATGAACCAGCGGTTATTTGTACAAAGACTACAGGTTTGAAAATGTCATAAAAATCATTGAATTTTCTATTAACAAAATCGAAGCAAACTAATCAATTAAAATAGTATAAATCATAATACTCCCGTGTATCACCCCTATCTCGATTAACAATATTTTTTCGTAATACTAAAAGCATTATGCTCTTATTTGAAATTGTTTAACGAGTAGACTGCACCCTGACAAGAATTAAACGTCATTACCACGAGTCAATAAATATTAATTACCATTTCGAACCGACATGCTTTGAACGTGTACAACTAACAATCAATGCCAGTTTATGTAGCCAACGATTACTCACACGTACCTAATCATCCATTAGTCAGTTTATTTACTTACTCAATGATTTTTTGATTATCTCGAATGCCAGTGATCAAATCGCCGTGGAAATCTAATTTCATATCATCTTTTTCCGTATGAATACCTGCAATAGTCGATAAACGTTCGTATTATTTTATGCTCGTGGTATATTATGCTCATTGTCGATTTGATATTAAGATTGTTGTTATCAATGATGGTAAAAAAATCTACATTTTCATTAGAAAGCCAGAGTTTAAAAAAGTGGAAAAAAAGGAACCATATTTAATGTGTCGTTTTATAAACGATTTGAATTCAATGCTGATAAAAACAAAGGTGTTGTCGGAGAATTTGTAAAAAAGACGTTCGAGTTCGGGAAAAGGAAATTCTCTCGTTTCATTACCTTCAGCAAAAGCATATGAAAAAATGTGTCCAATCCAGAGAGAAAAAAAATTCTAGATAACCAAAAACATTATACAAATCAATGTTAGTATTCGCCTTGTAATATTTGTTTTGATAGACTCTAGTAAGTCTATTCTAGTAAAACGTACGATATCAAACTGTTTTATTTTATCGAGTAAACCATCGTGTGTAAACATACGGAAAAATAAAACGATTGATCGTTCAAAACAACACGTGTCGTCGTCGATCCGTATTCGATCGGATTAGAGATACTATAAGTATGTCTCGTGAGACGACGGTGTAAAATCAAATGAAATAAAAACCGCGCCACGTGGTCGGTGAAGAAACGAACCCGGACGACCGTTGCCGAGGGCCTCGTATCCGGCGGTGACGGTGCGGAACTGGGCGCGCAGCGCGTAGCACATGGTGACCGCGTAACAGTCGAACCACAGCCACGTGACCACGTTCACCGTGCCCATGGACGCCTCGATGGCGTACACGACGGTCCAGCCGAGCAGCGTGTCGTACGCCGAGTCGGGCACGGGGAACCAATAGTTGTAGAAGTTGGGCCGTTGCGCCGTCACGGTGCCGTCGAGCCTGGCCAGCGTGACGCGCTTGTGCGCTATAACCGGCGTGGCCATCCACACGGCCAGCGTGACGTAGCAGACGACCACGTACACGCGCAGCATCGCGGACAGCCTGGCCCGGCACCGGCGCACCTCGGACGGGTCCTGGCGGCCGCGCGCCGTGAACGCGTACGCGGCCACGTCCAGGCCGCCGCGCAGCCGGTCCGCGTTGCGCAGCATCACGTAGCTCTTGGACAGGCACATCACCGTGTTGCCCATGACCATCGACTGGAACGCGAACCGCTGGAAGTCGTTGGAGTAGAAGTACAGGCCGGCCAGCTGGACGATCAGCAGGGCCAGCGACACGAATTGCAACGCGATCCACACGGTCCGGCACCAGTGGCCGACCACCAGGTTCCCGCCGCCGCTCGGCCACAGCACCTGATAGAGACCGATTATCTTAAACACCAGCACGTCCATCATGGTGTCGTCCTCGTCGCCGTCGCCGCCGCCGCCGCCGCCAGCTGTCGCGACACCGTCTGTTTTACCGTCGCTCCTGCGCGACACAACAATCGGCCACTGAGCATTGTCGTTCAGAGCACGTTGTTCTTAGCCCTAAATTCCAGTCTACTCGGCATTTTTCACACACTTTTATTTCTTTGTTTGTTTGAAAAAATTATATTTTGTTTTCACATAAATTTATTGTCGAAAAATTTCCCCAATTATTTTATACACCGTTATCAGACAATAGTCTACTTAAATTTGAAAAACACCACGCCATTGGTTATATAATAATAGTAATATATTCAACGATAATTAGTAGGGCTCGGAAGTTGTAGGAATTGCATATTGTTCTCAATTTATAACAGAACTAGTGATTTAATTTAATTTTCAGCTCAATAAGACGTCAAAATGCCAACCAGTTATAATTTTTTTTTAGTTATAAATAGTTTTTATGTATTTTATTTTTGGAATTCAGAATAATTTTTTGCATGTTTATTAAATTTTTTGCATATTTAACGTTTTTAATGCATATTTTGCAATTTTTTCGTGCATATTTTACCTTTTTTAGCTCCTACAACTTCTGAGCCCTAATAATTAGTGTAAACGTGCGACACAGCCTATCAGTATCTAAAATGTAAAATATATTAGTATTATAAAAAATAAACATATTGTATTTACATTAATCGTATAATTGATATCGAAACGGTGCACTTTAAATATTTTGCTACAGAGTATTTTGTAGAATATTTAGACGTAAAGATGATAAGTCGCCATTTGTGTTTACGGCAGGTCTACTCACCCGTTTATATTGGCACACGAAGCTTCGAAAAGTTCTCAATTCCGTTGCCACTGCAGGTGTGTATTCGTTATAAACCGTTGGTCGAGCATTTCCAGATGTTTTTGACGCGTGTTAGTGATGTATTACGAAATGAACGATGAAAACATTGTTTCGACGTAAAATTAAACAATAAATTCATATTTGAAACGGAACCGCTACTAATTATTTCTACTTTTGGGAAAAAATATTAATGTCGTATACTTCGTGACATAAGTGACTATTACAACGTTGTGAAAAATAATACTTTCATTCGTGTTCTTGAAATTCAATTTATAGATGGACATATCCGATGGTTAGACTCGATTTTAAACTTGCCTCGTGAACGAAATCCACCGATGATTTATATACGTACGAATAAGTTTCAATTTGATTTTGTGTTTTATCTCATAAATGATTATTTACCATCTAATCTACGACAAAATGTGTGTGTGTTTTTTTTTACCGACTAATTAATTTAAGAAAATTTATGTGCATATTATTTTTTTAAATACAATTGCGATTGATAACTATTAATAGTAACCAAAGGATAAGACAACACACTTACATTATAATTTGCCTATTTCAAGTCAAAGTCCTCACCGCACAGTTATATTCTGTTGAAAGAACTATACGAGAATGAATCGTGTATGTCTGTACGACAGTGAAACTATACCAATTGTCGGTTGTCCACCTAACTCGTTTAGCTTATACTGAGAATACCGAGAAAGGTAAACGTATGGGTTTTTTAATTATTAGAAATAATGTTTATTTCGATTCTGACCAATAGTCAAGAAGCGATTGGTTTGTCATTATCATGTTTACTTATTTTATTATTTAAAAGTTGTCCCCAATAGTAGTCAAATTGATGGTTTTGGTTATTGATAGTAGTTATTATTATTTGCAGTTTGCTATCGAATGTTTCTAATGGATTGTGTTTAGTTTTTTTTTTCGTGTTCACTAAACAGCTAAATGGCCGATTACTTTCCTTTTCGTAAATGTTTTTTTTTTTCAACTCTAATGCCAGTGTATTTATTTATACTTTCCACGAATAACGTTTATGT
Source organism: Drepanosiphum platanoidis (assembly GCA_948098885.1). NCBI lineage: Eukaryota > Metazoa > Arthropoda > Insecta > Hemiptera > Aphididae > Drepanosiphum > Drepanosiphum platanoidis. The sequence goes on along the minus strand of OX402534.1, from coordinate 5,183,437 downwards.
CCAGTGACCATTTGATAAAGAACACTGTAAGTTCATGTTCGACGCGCAGTTTTTCTCATTGTTAATGTCAAAATGATAATCTAATCTAATCTTAAAAAAAAAAAAAAAACAACATCTAAAACAAAATAATAACGATAAACCACAACGGATATAATGTGTAGCTAAATGGTTTTTTTTTTTTGTGGTTTATAAAACTTTGTTTTTAGTTTTACTTTCCCGTGAATTATTCAATGTCGACCACACGAAAATCTGACCGGAACTTACGTTTTGAAAATGAAAATTATTGTTAGGAAATAGGAAGCATTACGTGATGAGTCTCGCAGAAATGTACACGGCGGATTCAAATGAAATCGGTCTATTCGAATGAGATTAAACATGCCATCTCATTAGAGCAACTCGTGAATCGGTGTAAGATCGTAAAGCCTACGCCCAGCGTCTACTATAAAAAGTAATATACGCGACCGCTGATCAGACTATAATGATTGTAAATATAAACGACTAAAAAACATTACTTAGGTATTCCGGTGTTCATGCATGTTTGTATAATATTATAAGAGATTAGCACTGTGTGTGACTGCTTGAACTAGTCGTCCAAGAAACTAGTATGTAAGTGGATGAAATGGAATATCTATTGTTACTGTTCTCGAGAACTTTATCAAACTCAATACGCTGTCTTTTGTGATTTGAAAATAAAAAAATCGATTTTATATTACACATTTCAATATACATAATATAATATATTATATATAAGCTATATTTTAATATAAAAAAATAAGCAATTTAAAAAGAAAAAAAAGAAAAGAAAGTACTTTAATAACACAACATTATACCTATATATATATACATTGTACAATTCGTCGTCCCTACTTAAGTTGTAAAGATGACAAATGATCGCATTTATTTTCTTTGTAATGATATTATTATTCCAAATATACTCAATTATAGTGAATTATCATACATACATATACTAAATAGGTACTTAACCTACATTTAAATGTAAAAGTTTTCGAGTAAAAAAATAACATAATTGTTATTAGGTAACTAAACAATATTTTAATAGGTAGGCAGGTACAACATTTACTATAGGAGGTACGCTCACAGCCGACGCTGATTACTAATGCGTGCAATGAGTATTCGTGCACTGCATGTACATTTTTCAATTGATATTTTTCAAGGATTATTAGAACAATTTTTCACGTAATTTTGTAAAAGACATTACACAAACAGTTGGATACTAAACATTTTCCCGTTTCCTCGGAAAAGTCGGCAACCATGAAGTTCATAATATAATTTAGTTGGATAATAATAATTATATATATTCCAATGTATTTTCCATATTTTTAAAATAGATTTTTTCAAATTTTATTCGATATCGATAAAAGGTTTAGAGATGTTGATGATTTTCACGTAATTATCACAACTCACGTGCGTAATTTATAGGATGTCGCTTGTTTGTTTGACTTGGATCCGCCATACGATACGACACGCGTGCAGATATTGTACAACGATAAAAATGTTCATTTTGTTTTTCTATTTGGCGTTAAAAAAAAAAGAAAAACCGTGTACACCTATGCTAGGAATGAAAAATAAATTAAACTGAAAAACTGACGACTCAATGAGTGTACAGCCGGGCTACGAATTTCGATCTTTTCTTCCTGGCCGGCCACGTGGTGTACGTCACCGGCACGTGCACAATGGGCAGTTGGGCGGCCGGGTACAGTAGCATGTTGGGGGCCGATCGTTTTCCGCTGTTCCAAGTACGACGACGGGTGGCCGGCGGGGGCCATAGATTGATGGTGTTGCTGTTCGTCCTGTAGCTGCTGGTGCTGCTGCTGGTGATACATGTGATGGTGCTGTATGTACTGTTGCTGATGGTCCCGGGCCTGTATCTGCTGGTAACCTTGATTCAACGAAGACGACGACCGGTCAGGGTACGGTTTGGTGTGCATGACCATTTTCTTCTTAGGATCCATCAGCACCACGTGGTGATGATGGTGGTGTACCGTCTTGACCCTCCGGGGCACGTAAATGATTATCCTGAGAATGTACGCCGAGTTAAGTATCTGAGGTGCATAGGGGGGGGGGGGTCACACAAGTAGACTCGGCAAAAGAACGCTTACAAAATATAAAATATAATGTGTGGTTTCAACAGTGAGATTGAAAAAAAAATGTTAAATTCGCGTTTAATAAAGGACGGAATAACAGAAATTGGGCAAAATCTGGCCCATATTATTTTATGTAACAATATATTTTCCTATTTTAACTATGTTAACGTAACAATGGTCACGTGTCATTGAAATGCAACCAAGCGATTATTGATAAAACGAATTAAAACATTTGCCATGCGAGAAATCGTCACACAAGAATACGTATTTATTTGCATTTTATTCGACTAATTGTAAAAAAAGCAATAAAACGCGCCCGATTTTGTTTCATAATAACGTCAATAATTTATACACATAACTATTTGTAAATAAACTAATTTTAAAATTAAATTAAAATCGTGCGAGTTTTAACAACACTTGTATAAGACTGAAACTGATTATCAGGCGGAACACAAATAGTCGATTAATGTATTTAGGAACAATTTTACGTTGTATAAAACTAAGTATCGCGTTTTTTATGAAACAAAAATTAATATTCATAGAAAATCGGAAACACGGTCTATATAGAACACAGTTTCTCGTTCATAATAGCACAAAATTACATTATCGATAAGTAGAACTGAGAAAATCAAGTCCTAAAAAGTGAACTCTTAAAATACGGATATTATCTTTTATTTAGTAGTATTGCATCATTGGTTAAAATGTTATTTTTTGCTTTACATAATAGTATTTACTGTGGAATAAGTGATCCATAATAATCTGACTTCAATTCTAACAAAAAAAAAAAAATGCGAGTTTAACGAATGTTATATAAAACGGCGTGACGAATAGTAATGTCAATAATGGTTAACGTATCGACACCGATGTCTTTACTTTTAATAAGTTTGAACTTTTTCAGTTCGATTTAGAATGAAACGATCACATAAATTTAAGCAATAAAATACATTAAAAATATTCGTAG